>OZ007599.1:2558869-3156018 GCA_963931845.1 Maratus michaelseni
ATAAATGGGTTTTTCACGCAGAATTATTCCGTTTTCCTTCAAATTTTGTTTATAGGTTCACTGTGTTAAGGCGCTTCCCTGATTAGTTTTCGGGATTGATTGGTTAAGTGTAAAGGGGGGAACGGGGGGCTTATCCCCCCCCTTAAAATATATAAATGGGTTTTTCATTCAGAATTATCACATTTGCTGCAAAATTTGTTTATAGGTTCACTGTGTTAAGGCGCTTCCCTAATTAGTTTCCGGGATGGATTGGTTAAGTATAAAGGGGGAAAGGGGGGCTTATCCCCCCCCTTAATTTATATAAATGGGTTTTTGATGCAGAATTATTCCGTTTTCCTTCAAATTTTGTTTATAGGTTCACTGTGTTAAGGCACTTCCCTGATTAGTTTTCGGGATTGATTGGTTAAGTATAAAGAGGGGAACGGGGGGGCTTATCCCCCCTTAATTTATATAAATGGGTTTTTCATGCAGAATTATTCAGTTTTCCTTCAAATTTTGTTTATAGGTTCACTTTGTTAAGGCGCTTCCCTAATTAGTTTCCGGGATTGATTGGTTAAGTATAAAGGGGGAAAGGGGGGCTTATCCCCCCCCTTAATTTATATAAATGGGTTTTTCATGCAGAATTATGCCGTTTTCCTTCAAATTTTGTTTATAGGTTCACTGTGTTAAGGCACTTCCCTGATTAGTTTTCGGGATTGTTTGGTTAAGTATAAAGAGGGGAACGGGGGGGCTTATCCCCCCCTTAATTTATATAAATGGGTTTTTCATGCAGAATTATTCAGTTTTCCTTCAAATTTTGTTTATAGATTCACTGTGTTAAGGCACTTCCCTGATTTGTTTTCGAGATTGATTGGTTAAGTATAAAGGGGGGAACGGGGAGGGCTTATCCCCCCTCAATTTATATAAATGGGTTTTTCATGCAGAATTATTCAGTTTTAGTTCAAATTTTGTTTATAGGTTCACTGTGTTAAGGCGCTTCCCTGATTAGGTTTCGGGATTGATTGGTTAAGTATAAAGGGGGGTAACGCGGGGGCTAATCCCCCCTTAATTTAAATAAATGGGTTATTCACGCAGAATTATTCCGTTTTCCTTCAAGTTTTGTTTATACGTTTACTGCGTTAAGGCGCTTCCCTGATTAGTTTTCGGGATTGATTGGTTAAGTGTAAAGGGGGGAACGGGGGGCTTATCCCCCCCCTTAATATATATAAATGGGTTTTTCATTCAGAATTATCACATTTGCTGCAAAATTTGTTTATAGGTTCACTGTGTTAAGGCGCCTCCCTGATTAGTGTTCGGGATTGATTGGTTAAGTATAAAGGGGGGAACGGGGGGCTTATCCCCCCTTAATTTATATAAACGGGTTTTTCATGCAGAATTATTCCGTTTTCCTTCAAATTTTGTTTATAGGTTCACTGTGTTAAGGCACTTCCCTGATTAGTTTTCGGGATTGTTTGGTTAAGTATAAAGAGGGGAACGGGGGGGCTTATCCCCCCCTTAATTTATATAAATGGGTTTTTCATGCAGAATTATTCAGTTTTCCTTCAAATTTTGTTTATAGATTCACTGTGTTAAGGCACTTCCCTGATTTGTTTTCGAGATTGATTGGTTAAGTATAAAGGGGGGAACGGGGAGGGCTTATCCCCCCTCAATTTATATAAATGGGTTTTTCATGCAGAATTATTCAGTTTTAGTTCAAATTTTGTTTATAGGTTCACTGTGTTAAGGCGCTTCCCTGATTAGGTTTCGGGATTGATTGGTTAAGTATAAAGGGGGGTAACGCGGGGGCTAATCCCCCCCTTAATTTAAATAAATGGGTTTTTCACGCAGAATTATTCCGTTTTCCTTCAAATTTTGTTTATACGTTTACTGCGTTAAGGCGCTTCCCTGATTAGTTTTCGGGATTGATTCGTTTAGTGTAAAGGGGGGAACGGGGGGCTTATCCCCCCGCCCTTAATATATATAAATGGGTTTTTCATTCAGAATTATCACATTTGCTGCAAAATTTGTTTATAGGTTCACTGTGTTAAGGCGCTTCCCTGATTAGTTTTTGGGATTGATTGGTTAAGTATAAAGGGTGGACCGGGGGGCTGCAAAATTTGTTTATAGGTTCACTGTGTTAAGGCGCTTCCCTAATTAGTTTCCGGGATGGATTGGTTAAGTATAAAGGGGGAACGGGTGGGGCTTATCCCCCCCTTAATTTTTATAAATGGGTTTTTCATGCAGAATTATTCCGTTTTCCTTCAAATTTTGTTTATAGGTTCACTGTGTTAAGGCACTTCCCTGATTAGTTTTCGGGATTGATTGGTTAAGTATAAAGAGGGGAACGGGGGGCTTATCCCCCCTTAATTTATATAAATGGGTTTTTCATGCAGAATTATTCAGTTTTCCTTCAAATTTTGTTTATAGGTTCACTTTGTTAAGGCGCTTCCCTAATTAGTTTCCGGGATTGATTGGTTAAGTATAAAGGGGGAAAGGGGGGCTTATCCCCCCTTAATTTATATAAATGGGTTTTTCATGCAGAATTATTCAGTTTTCCTTCAAATTTTGTTTATAGATTCACTGTGTTAAGGCACTTCCCTGATTTGTTTTTGAGATTGTTTGGTTAAGTATAAAGGGGGGAACGGGGAGGGCTTATCCCCCTTCAATTTATATAAATGGGTTTTTCATGCAGAATTATTCAGTTTTAGTTCAAATTTTGTTTATAGGTTCACTGTGTTAAGGCGCTTCACTGATTAGGTTTCGGGATTGATTGGTTAAGTATAAAGGGGGGTAACGCGGGGGCTAATCCCCCCCTTAATTTAAATAAATGGGTTTTTCACGCAGAATTATTCCGTTTTCCTTCAAATTTTGTTTATACGTTTACTGCGTTAAGGCGCTTCCCTGATTAGTTTTCGGGATTGATTGGTTAAGTGTAAAGGGGGGAACGGGGGGCTTATCCCCCCCCTTAAAATATATAAATGGGTTTTTCATGCAGAATTATCCCGTTTGCTGCAAAATTTGTTTACAGGTTCACTGTGTTAAGGCGCTTCCTTGATTAGTTTTCGGGATGGATTGGTTAAGTATAAAGGGGGAACGGGGGCTCATCCCCCCCTTAATTTATATAAATGGTTTTTTCATGCAGAATTATTCCGTTTTCCTTCAAATTTTCTTTATAGGTTCACTGTGTTAAGGCACTTCCCTGATTAGTTTTCGGAATTGATTGGTTAAGTAAAAAGGGGGGAAAAGGGGGCTAATCCCCCCTAATTTATATAAATGGGTTTTTCATGCAGAATTATTCATTTTCCCTTCAAATTTTGTTTATAGATTCACTGTGTTAAGGCACTTACCTGATTAGTTTTCGGGATTGATTGGTTAAGTATAAAGGGGGGTAACGTGGGGGCTAATCCCCCCCTTAATTTATATAAATGGGTTTTTCACGCAGAATTATTCAGTTTTCTTTCAAATTTTGTTTATAGATTCACTGTGTTAAGGCACTTACCTGATTAGTTTTCAGGATTGATGGGTTAAGTATAAAGAGGGGAACGGGGGCTTATCCCCCCCCCTTAATTTATATAAACAGGTTTTTCACGCAGAATTATTCCGTTTTCCTTCAAATTTTGTTTATAGGTTCACTGTGTTAAGGCGCTTCCCTGATTAGTTTTCGGGATTGATTGGTTAAGTGTAAAGGGGGGAACTGGGGGCTTATCCCCCCCTTAAAATATATAAATGGGTTTTTCATTCAGAATTATCACATTTGCTGCAAAATTTGTTTATAGGTTCACTGTGTTAAGGCGCTTCCCTAATTAGTTTCCGGGATGGATTGGTTAAGTATAAAGGGGGAAAGGGGGGCTTATCCCCCCCCCTTAATTTATATAAATGGGTTTTTCACGCAGAATTATTCAGTTTTCCTTCAAATTTTGTTTATAGATTCACTGTGTTAAGGCACTTACCTGATTAGTTTTCGGGATTGATGGGTTAAGTATAAAGGGGGGAACGGGGGGCTTATCCCCCCCCCTTAATTTATATAAATGGGTTTTTCACGCAGAATTATTCCGTTTTCCTTCAAATTTTGTTTATAGGTTCACTGTGTTAATTCGCTTCCCTGATTAGTTTTCGGGATTGATTGGTTAAGTGTAAAGGGGGGAACGGGGGGCTTATCCCCCCCCTTAAAATATATAAATGGGTTTTTCATTCAGAATTATCACATTTGCTGCAAAATTTGTTTATAGGTTCACTGTGTTAAGGCGCTTCCCTAATTAGTTTCCGGGATGGATTGGTTAAGTATAAAGGGGGAAAGGGGGGCTTACCCCCCCCCTTAATTTATATAAATGGGTTTTTGATGCAGAATTATTCCGTTTTCCTTCAAATTTTGTTTATAGGTTCACTGTGTTAAGGCACTTCCCTGATTAGTTTTCGGGATTGATTGGTTAAGTATAAAGAGGGGAACGGGGGGGCTTATCCCCCCTTAATTTATATAAATGGGTTTTTCATGCAGAATTATTCAGTTTTCCTTCAAATTTTGTTTATAGGTTCACTTTGTTAAGGCGCTTCCCTAATTAGTTTCCGGGATTGATTGGTTAAGTATAAAGGGGGAAAGGGGGGCTTATCCCCCCCCTTAATTTATATAAATGGGTTTTTCATGCAGAATTATGCCGTTTTCCTTCAAATTTTGTTTATAGGTTCACTGTGTTAAGGCACTTCCCTGATTAGTTTTCGGGATTGTTTGGTTAAGTATAAAGAGGGGAACGGGGGGGCTTATCCCCCCCTTAATTTATATAAATGGGTTTTTCATGCAGAATTATTCAGTTTTCCTTCAAATTTTGTTTATAGATTCACTGTGTTAAGGCACTTCCCTGATTTGTTTTCGAGATTGATTGGTTAAGTATAAAGGGGGGAACGGGGAGGGCTTATCCCCCCTCAATTTATATAAATGGGTTTTTCATGCAGAATTATTCAGTTTTAGTTCAAATTTTGTTTATAGGTTCACTGTGTTAAGGCGCTTCCCTGATTAGGTTTCGGGATTGATTGGTTAAGTATAAAGGGGGGTAACGCGGGGGCTAATCCCCCCTTAATTTAAATAAATGGGTTATTCACGCAGAATTATTCCGTTTTCCTTCAAATTTTGTTTATACGTTTACTGCGTTAAGGCGCTTCCCTGATTAGTTTTCGGGATTGATTGGTTAAGTGTAAAGGGGGGAACGGGGGGCTTATCCCCCCCCTTAATATATATAAATGGGTTTTTCATTCAGAATTATCACATTTGCTGCAAAATTTGTTTATAGGTTCACTGTGTTAAGGCGCCTCCCTGATTAGTGTTCGGGATTGATTGGTTAAGTATAAAGGGGGGAACGGGGGGCTTATCCCCCCTTAATTTATATAAACGGGTTTTTCATGCAGAATTATTCCGTTTTCCTTCAAATTTTGTTTATAGGTTCACTGTGTTAATGCGCTTCCTTGATTAGTTTTCGGAATGGATTGGTTAAGTATAAAGGGGGAACGGGGGGGGGCTTATTCCCCCCTTAATTTATATAAATGGGTTTTTCATGCAGAATTATTCCGTTTTCCTTCAAATTTTGTCTATAGGTTCTCTGTGTTAAGGCGCTTCCCTGATTAGTTTTCGGGATTGATTGGTTAAGTACAAAGGGGGAACGGGGGGGCTTATCCCCCCTTAATATATATAAATGGGTTTTTCATGCAGAATTATCCCGTTTGCTGCAAAATTTGTTTACAGGTTCACTGTGTTAAGGCGCTTCCTTGGGGCTCATCCCCCCCTTAATTTATATAAATGGTTTTTTCATGCAGAATTATTCCGTTTTCCTTCAAATTTTCTTTATAGGTTCACTGTGTTAAGGCACTTCCCTGATTCGTTTTCGGGATTGATTGGTTAAGTAAAAAGGGGGGAAAAGGGGGCTAATCCCCCCTAATTTATATAAATGGGTTTTTCATGCAGAATTATTCATTTTTCCTTCAAATTTTGTTTATAGATTCACTGTGTTAAGGCACTTACCTGATTAGTTTTCGGGATTGATTGGTTAAGTATAAAGGGGGGTAACGCGGGGGCTAATCCCCCCCTTAATTTAAATAAATGGGTTTTTCACGCAGAATTATTCCGTTTTCCTTCAAATTTTGTTTATACGTTTACTGCGTTAAGGCGCTTCCCTGATTAGTTTTCGGGATTGATTCGTTTAGTGTAAAGGGGGGAACGGGGGGCTTATCCCCCCGCCCTTAATATATATAAATGGGTTTTTCATTCAGAATTATCACATTTGCTGCAAAATTTGTTTATAGGTTCACTGTGTTAAGGCGCTTCCCTGATTAGTTTTTGGGATTGATTGGTTAAGTATAAAGGGTGGACCGGGGGGCTGCAAAATTTGTTTATAGGTTCACTGTGTTAAGGCGCTTCCCTAATTAGTTTCCGGGATGGATTGGTTAAGTATAAAGGGGGAACGGGTGGGGCTTATCCCCCCCTTAATTTTTATAAATGGGTTTTTCATGCAGAATTATTCCGTTTTCCTTCAAATTTTGTTTATAGGTTCACTGTGTTAAGGCACTTCCCTGATTAGTTTTCGGGATTGATTGGTTAAGTATAAAGAGGGGAACGGGGGGCTTATCCCCCCTTAATTTATATAAATGGGTTTTTCATGCAGAATTATTCAGTTTTCCTTCAAATTTTGTTTATAGGTTCACTTTGTTAAGGCGCTTCCCTAATTAGTTTCCGGGATTGATTGGTTAAGTATAAAGGGGGAAAGGGGGGCTTATCCCCCCCTTAATTTATATAAATGGGTTTTTCATGCAGAATTATTCAGTTTTCCTTCAAATTTTGTTTATAGATTCACTGTGTTAAGGCACTTCCCTGATTTGTTTTTGAGATTGTTTGGTTAAGTATAAAGGGGGGAACGGGGAGGGCTTATCCCCCCTCAATTTATATAAATGGGTTTTTCATGCAGAATTATTCAGTTTTAGTTCAAATTTTGTTTATAGGTTCACTGTGTTAAGGCGCTTCACTGATTAGGTTTCGGGATTGATTGGTTAAGTATAAAGGGGGGTAACGCGGGGGCTAATCCCCCCCTTAATTTAAATAAATGGGTTTTTCACGCAGAATTATTCCGTTTTCCTTCAAATTTTGTTTATACGTTTACTGCGTTAAGGCGCTTCCCTGATTAGTTTTCGGGATTGATTGGTTAAGTGTAAAGGGGGGAACGGGGGGCTTATCCCCCCCCTTAAAATATATAAATGGGTTTTTCATGCAGAATTATCCCGTTTGCTGCAAAATTTGTTTACAGGTTCACTGTGTTAAGGCGCTTCCTTGATTAGTTTTCGGGATGGATTGGTTAAGTATAAAGGGGGAACGGGGGCTCATCCCCCCCTTAATTTATATAAATGGTTTTTTCATGCAGAATTATTCCGTTTTCCTTCAAATTTTCTTTATAGGTTCACTGTGTTAAGGCACTTCCCTGATTAGTTTTCGGAATTGATTGGTTAAGTAAAAAGGGGGGAAAAGGGGGCTAATCCCCCCTAATTTATATAAATGGGTTTTCCATGCAGAATTATTCATTTTCCCTTCAAATTTTGTTTATAGATTCACTGTGTTAAGGCACTTACCTGATTAGTTTTCGGGATTGATTGGTTAAGTATAAAGGGGGGTAACGTGGGGGCTAATCCCCCCCTTAATTTATATAAATGGGTTTTTCACGCAGAATTATTCAGTTTTCTTTCAAATTTTGTTTATAGATTCACTGTGTTAAGGCACTTACCTGATTAGTTTTCAGGATTGATGGGTTAAGTATAAAGAGGGGAACGGGGGCTTATCCCCCCCCCTTAATTTATATAAACAGGTTTTTCACGCAGAATTATTCCGTTTTCCTTCAAATTTTGTTTATAGGTTCACTGTGTTAAGGCGCTTCCCTGATTAGTTTTCGGGATTGATTGGTTAAGTGTAAAGGGGGGAACTGGGGGCTTATCCCCCCCTTAAAATATATAAATGGGTTTTTCATTCAGAATTATCACATTTGCTGCAAAATTTGTTTATAGGTTCACTGTGTTAAGGCGCTTCCCTAATTAGTTTCCGGGATGGATTGGTTAAGTATAAAGGGGGAAAGGGGGGCTTATCCCCCCCCCTTAATTTATATAAATGGGTTTTTCACGCAGAATTATTCAGTTTTCCTTCAAATTTTGTTTATAGATTCACTGTGTTAAGGCACTTACCTGATTAGTTTTCGGGATTGATGGGTTAAGTATAAAGGGGGGAACGGGGGGCTTATCCCCCCCCCTTAATTTATATAAATGGGTTTTTCACGCAGAATTATTCCGTTTTCCTTCAAATTTTGTTTATAGGTTCACTGTGTTAAGGCGCTTCCCTGATTAGTTTTCGGGATTGATTGGTTAAGTGTAAAGGGGGGAACGGGGGGCTTATCCCCCCCCTTAAAATATATAAATGGGTTTTTCATTCAGAATTATCACATTTGCTGCAAAATTTGTTTATAGGTTCACTGTGTTAAGGCGCTTCCCTAATTAGTTTCCGGGATGGATTGGTTAAGTATAAAGGGGGAAAGGGGGGCTTATCCCCCCCCTTAATTTATATAAATGGGTTTTTGATGCAGAATTATTCCGTTTTCCTTCAAATTTTGTTTATAGGTTCACTGTGTTAAGGCACTTCCCTGATTAGTTTTCGGGATTGATTGGTTAAGTATAAAGAGGGGAACGGGGGGGCTTATCCCCCCTTAATTTATATAAATGGGTTTTTCATGCAGAATTATTCAGTTTTCCTTCAAATTTTGTTTATAGGTTCACTTTGTTAAGGCGCTTCCCTAATTAGTTTCCGGGATTGATTGGTTAAGTATAAAGGGGGAAAGGGGGGCTTATCCCCCCCTTAATTTATATAAATGGGTTTTTCATGCAGAATTATGCCGTTTTCCTTCAAATTTTGTTTATAGGTTCACTGTGTTAAGGCACTTCCCTGATTAGTTTTCGGGATTGTTTGGTTAAGTATAAAGAGGGGAACGGGGGGGCTTATCCCCCCCTTAATTTATATAAATGGGTTTTTCATGCAGAATTATTCAGTTTTCCTTCAAATTTTGTTTATAGATTCACTGTGTTAAGGCACTTCCCTGATTTGTTTTCGAGATTGATTGGTTAAGTATAAAGGGGGGAACGGGGAGGGCTTATCCCCCCTCAATTTATATAAATGGGTTTTTCATGCAGAATTATTCAGTTTTAGTTCAAATTTTGTTTATAGGTTCACTGTGTTAAGGCGCTTCCCTGATTAGGTTTCGGGATTGATTGGTTAAGTATAAAGGGGGGTAACGCGGGGGCTAATCCCCCCTTAATTTAAATAAATGGGTTATTCACGCAGAATTATTCCGTTTTCCTTCAAGTTTTGTTTATACGTTTACTGCGTTAAGGCGCTTCCCTGATTAGTTTTCGGGATTGATTGGTTAAGTGTAAAGGGGGGAACGGGGGGCTTATCCCCCCCCTTAATATATATAAATGGGTTTTTCATTCAGAATTATCACATTTGCTGCAAAATTTGTTTATAGGTTCACTGTGTTAAGGCGCCTCCCTGATTAGTGTTCGGGATTGATTGGTTAAGTATAAAGGGGGGAACGGGGGGCTTATCCCCCCTTAATTTATATAAACGGGTTTTTCATGCAGAATTATTCCGTTTTCCTTCAAATTTTGTTTATAGGTTCACTGTGTTAATGCGCTTCCTTGATTAGTTTTCGGAATGGATTGGTTAAGTATAAAGGGGGAACGGGGGGGGGCTTATTCCCCCCTTAATTTATATAAATGGGTTTTTCATGCAGAATTATTCCGTTTTCCTTCAAATTTTGTCTATAGGTTCTCTGTGTTAAGGCGCTTCCCTGATTAGTTTTCGGGATTGATTGGTTAAGTACAAAGGGGGAACGGGGGGGCTTATCCCCCCTTAATATATATAAATGGGTTTTTCATGCAGAATTATCCCGTTTGCTGCAAAATTTGTTTACAGGTTCACTGTGTTAAGGCGCTTCCTTGATTAGTTTTCGGGATGGATTGGTTAAGTATAAAGGGGGAACGGGGGCTCATCCCCCCCTTAATTTATATAAATGGTTTTTTCATGCAGAATTATTCCGTTTTCCTTCAAATTTTCTTTATAGGTTCACTGTGTTAAGGCACTTCCCTGATTAGTTTTCGGGATTGATTGGTTAAGTAAAAAGGGGGGAAAAGGGGGCTAATCCCCCCTAATTTATATAAATGGGTTTTTCATGCAGAATTATTCATTTTTCCTTCAAATTTTGTTTATAGATTCACTGTGTTAAGGCACTTACCTGATTAGTTTTCGGTATTGATTGGTTAAGTATAAAGGGGGGTAACGTGGGGGCTAATCCCCCCCTTAATTTATATAAATGGGTCTTTCACGCAGAATTATTCAGTTTTCTTTCAAATTTTGTTTATAGATTCACTGTGTTAAGGCACTTACCTGATTAGTTTTCAGGATTGATGGGTTAAGTATAAAGAGGGGAACGGGGGGCTTATCCCCCCCCCCTTAATTTATATAAACAGGTTTTTCACGCAGAATTATTCCGTTTTCCTTCAAATTTTGTTTATAGGTTCACTGTGTTAAGGCGCTTCCCTGATTAGTTTTCGGGATTGATTGGTTAAGTGTAAAGGGGGGAACTGGGGGCTTATCCCCCCCTTAAAATATATAAATGGGTTTTTCATTCAGAATTATCACATTTGCTGCAAAATTTGTTTATAGGTTCACTGTGTTAAGGCGCTTCCTTAATTAGTTTCCGGGATGGATTGGTTAAGTATAAAGGGGGAAAGGGGGGCTTATCCCCCCCCCTTAATTTATATAAATGGGTTTTTCATTCAGAATTATCACATTTGCTGCAAAATTTGTTTATAGGTTCACTGTGTTAAGGCGCTACCCTAATTAGTTTCCGGGATGGATTGGTTAAGTATAAAGGGGGAAAGGGGGGCTTATCCCCCCCTTAATTTATATAAATGGGTTTTTGATGCAGAATTATTCCGTTTTCCTTCAAATTTTGTTTATAGGTTCACTGTGTTAAGGCACTTCCCTGATTAGTTTTCGGGATTGATTGGTTAAGTATAAAGAGGGGAACGGGGGGGCTTATCCCCCCTTAATTTATATAAATGGGTTTTTCATGCAGAATTATTCAGTTTTCCTTCAAATTTTGTTTATAGGTTCACTTTGTTAAGGCGCTTCCCTAATTAGTTTCCGGGATTGATTGGTTAAGTATAAAGGGGGAAAGGGGGGCTTATCCCCCCCTTAATTTATATAAATGGGTTTTTCATGCAGAATTATTCCGTTTTCCTTCAAATTTTGTTTATAGGTTCACTGTGTTAAGGCACTTCCCTGATTAGTTTTCGGGATTGATTGGTTAAGTATAAAGAGGGGAACGGGGGGGCTTATCCCCCCCTTAATTTATATAAATGGGTTTTTCATGCAGAATTATTCAGTTTTCCTTCAAATTTTGTTTATAGATTCACTGTGTTAAGGCACTTCCCTGATTTGTTTTCGAGATTGATTGGTTAAGTATAAAGGGGGGAACGGGGAGGGCTTATCCCCCCTCAATTTATATAAATGGGTTTTTCATGCAGAATTATTCAGTTTTAGTTCAAATTTTGTTTATAGGTTCACTGTGTTAAGGCGCTTCCCTGATTAGGTTTCGGGATTGATTGGTTAAGTATAAAGGGGGGTAACGCGGGGGCTAATCCCCCCCTTAATTTAAATAAATGGGTTTTTCACGCAGAATTATTCCGTTTTCCTTCAAATTTTGTTTATACGTTTACTGCGTTAAGGCGCTTCCCTGATTAGTTTTCGGGATTGATTGGTTAAGTGTAAAGGGGGGAACGGGGGGCTTATCCCCCCCCCTTAATATATATAAATGGGTTTTTCATTCAGAATTATCACATTTGCTGCAAAATTTGTTTATAGGTTCACTGTGTTAAGGCGCCTCCCTGATTAGTTTTCGGGATTGATTGGTTAAGTATAAAGGGGGAACGGGGGGTCTTATTCCCCCCTTAATTTATATAAATGGTTTTTTCATGCAGAATTATTCCGTTTTCCTTCAAATTTTGTTTATAGGTTCACTGTGTTAAGGCGCCTCCCTGATTAGTTTTCGGGATTGATTGGTTAAGTGTAAAGGGGGAACGGGGGGGGGCTTATCCCCCCTTAATTTATATAAATGGGTTTTTCATGCAGAATTATTCCGTTTTCCTTCAAATTTTGTTTCTAGGTTCACTGTGTTAAGGCGCTTCCTTGATTAGTTTTCGGGATGGATTGGTTAAGTATAAAGGGGGAACGGGGGCTCATCCCCCCCTTAAATTATATAAATGGTTTTTCATGCAGAATTATTCAGTTTTCCTTCAAATTTTGTTTATAGATTCACTGTGTTAAGGCACTTCCCTGATTTGTTTTCGAGATTGATTGGTTAAGTATAAAGGGGGGAACGGGGAGGGCTTATCCCCCCTCAATTTATATAAATGGGTTTTTCATGCAGAATTATTCAGTTTTAGTTCAAATTTTGTTTATAGGTTCACTGTGTTAAGGCGCTTCCCTGATTAGGTTTCGGGATTGATTGGTTAAGTATAAAGGGGGGTAACGCGGGGGCTAATCCCCCCTTAATTTAAATAAATGGGTTATTCACGCAGAATTATTCCGTTTTCCTTCAAGTTTTGTTTATACGTTTACTGCGTTAAGGCGCTTCCCTGATTAGTTTTCGGGATTGATTGGTTAAGTGTAAAGGGGGGAACGGGGGGCTTATCCCCCCCCTTAATATATATAAATGGGTTTTTCATTCAGAATTATCACATTTGCTGCAAAATTTGTTTATAGGTTCACTGTGTTAAGGCGCCTCCCTGATTAGTGTTCGGGATTGATTGGTTAAGTATAAAGGGGGGAACGGGGGGCTTATCCCCCCTTAATTTATATAAACGGGTTTTTCATGCAGAATTATTCCGTTTTCCTTCAAATTTTGTTTATAGGTTCACTGTGTTAATGCGCTTCCTTGATTAGTTTTCGGAATGGATTGGTTAAGTATAAAGGGGGAACGGGGGGGGGCTTATTCCCCCCTTAATTTATATAAATGGGTTTTTCATGCAGAATTATTCCGTTTTCCTTCAAATTTTGTCTATAGGTTCTCTGTGTTAAGGCGCTTCCCTGATTAGTTTTCGGGATTGATTGGTTAAGTACAAAGGGGGAACGGGGGGGCTTATCCCCCCTTAATATATATAAATGGGTTTTTCATGCAGAATTATCCCGTTTGCTGCAAAATTTGTTTACAGGTTCACTGTGTTAAGGCGCTTCCTTGATTAGTTTTCGGGATGGATTGGTTAAGTATAAAGGGGGAACGGGGGGCTCATCCCCCCCTTAATTTATATAAATGGTTTTTTCATGCAGAATTATTCCGTTTTCCTTCAAATTTTCTTTATAGGTTCACTGTGTTAAGGCACTTCCCTGATTAGTTTTCGGGATTGATTGGTTAAGTAAAAAGGGGGGAAAAGGGGGCTAATCCCCCCTAATTTATATAAATGGGTTTTTCATGCAGAATTATTCATTTTTCCTTCAAATTTTGTTTATAGATTCACTGTGTTAAGGCACTTACCTGATTAGTTTTCGGGATTGATTGGTTAAGTATAAAGGGGGGTAACGTGGGGGCTAATCCCCCCCTTAATTTATATAAATGGGTCTTTCACGCAGAATTATTCAGTTTTCTTTCAAATTTTGTTTATAGATTCACTGTGTTAAGGCACTTACCTGATTAGTTTTCAGGATTGATGGGTTAAGTATAAAGAGGGGAACGGGGGGCTTATCCCCCCCCCCTTAATTTATATAAACAGGTTTTTCACGCAGAATTATTCCGTTTTCCTTCAAATTTTGTTTATAGGTTCACTGTGTTAAGGCGCTTCCCTGATTAGTTTTCGGGATTGATTGGTTAAGTGTAAAGGGGGGAACTGGGGGCTTATCCCCCCCTTAAAATATATAAATGGGTTTTTCATTCAGAATTATCACATTTGCTGCAAAATTTGTTTATAGGTTCACTGTGTTAAGGCGCTTCCTTAATTAGTTTCCGGGATGGATTGGTTAAGTATAAAGGGGGAAAGGGGGGCTTATCCCCCCCCCTTAATTTATATAAATGGGTTTTTCATTCAGAATTATCACATTTGCTGCAAAATTTGTTTATAGGTTCACTGTGTTAAGGCGCTACCCTAATTAGTTTCCGGGATGGATTGGTTAAGTATAAAGGGGGAAAGGGGGGCTTATCCCCCCCCTTAATTTATATAAATGGGTTTTTGATGCAGAATTATTCCGTTTTCCTTCAAATTTTGTTTATAGGTTCACTGTGTTAAGGCACTTCCCTGATTAGTTTTCGGGATTGATTGGTTAAGTATAAAGAGGGGAACGGGGGGGCTTATCCCCCCTTAATTTATATAAATGGGTTTTTCATGCAGAATTATTCAGTTTTCCTTCAAATTTTGTTTATAGGTTCACTTTGTTAAGGCGCTTCCCTAATTAGTTTCCGGGATTGATTGGTTAAGTATAAAGGGGGAAAGGGGGGCTTATCCCCCCCTTAATTTATATAAATGGGTTTTTCATGCAGAATTATTCCGTTTTCCTTCAAATTTTGTTTATAGGTTCACTGTGTTAAGGCACTTCCCTGATTAGTTTTCGGGATTGATTGGTTAAGTATAAAGAGGGGAACGGGGGGGCTTATCCCCCCCTTAATTTATATAAATGGGTTTTTCATGCAGAATTATTCAGTTTTCCTTCAAATTTTGTTTATAGATTCACTGTGTTAAGGCACTTCCCTGATTTGTTTTCGAGATTGATTGGTTAAGTATAAAGGGGGGAACGGGGAGGGCTTATCCCCCCTCAATTTATATAAATGGGTTTTTCATGCAGAATTATTCAGTTTTAGTTCAAATTTTGTTTATAGGTTCACTGTGTTAAGGCGCTTCCCTGATTAGGTTTCGGGATTGATTGGTTAAGTATAAAGGGGGGTAACGCGGGGGCTAATCCCCCCCTTAATTTAAATAAATGGGTTTTTCACGCAGAATTATTCCGTTTTCCTTCAAATTTTGTTTATACGTTTACTGCGTTAAGGCGCTTCCCTGATTAGTTTTCGGGATTGATTGGTTAAGTGTAAAGGGGGGAACGGGGGGCTTATCCCCCCCCCTTAATATATATAAATGGGTTTTTCATTCAGAATTATCACATTTGCTGCAAAATTTGTTTATAGGTTCACTGTGTTAAGGCGCCTCCCTGATTAGTTTTCGGGATTGATTGGTTAAGTATAAAGGGGGAACGGGGGGTCTTATTCCCCCCTTAATTTATATAAATGGTTTTTTCATGCAGAATTATTCCGTTTTCCTTCAAATTTTGTTTATAGGTTCACTGTGTTAAGGCGCCTCCCTGATTAGTTTTCGGGATTGATTGGTTAAGTGTAAAGGGGGAACGGGGGGGGGCTTATCCCCCCTTAATTTATATAAATGGGTTTTTCATGCAGAATTATTCCGTTTTCCTTCAAATTTTGTTTCTAGGTTCACTGTGTTAAGGCGCTTCCTTGATTAGTTTTCGGGATGGATTGGTTAAGTATAAAGGGGGAACGGGGGCTCATCCCCCCCTTAAATTATATAAATGGTTTTTTCATGCAGAATTATTCCGTTTTCCTTCAAATTTTGTTTATAGGTTCACTGTGTTAAGGCACTTCCCCGATTAGTTTTCGGGATTGATTGGCTAAGTATAAAGGGGGGAACAGGGGGCTTATCCCCCCTTAATTTATATAAATGTGTTTTTCATGCAGAATTATTCAGTTTTCCATCAAATTTTGTTTATAGGTTCACTGTGTTAAGGCGCTTCTCTGATTAGTTTTCGGGATTGATTGGTTAAGTATAAAGAGGGAAACGGGGGGGCTTATCCCCCCTTAATTTATATAAATGGGTTTTTCATGCAGAATTATTCAGTTTTCCTTCAAATTTTGTTTATAGATTCACTGTGTTAAGGCACTTCCCTGATTTGTTTTCGAGATTGATTGGTTAAGTATAAAGGGGGAACGGGGAGGGCTTATCCTCCCTCAATTTATATAAATGGGTTTTTCATGCAGAATTATTCAGTTTTAGTTCAAATTTTGTTTATAGGTTCACTGTGTTAAGGCGCTTCCCTGATTATGTTTCGGGATTGATTGGTTAAGTATAAAGGTGGGTAACGTGGGGGCTAATCCCCCCTTAATTTATATAAATGTGTTTTTCACGCAGAATTATTCAGTTTTCCTTCAAATTTTGTTTATAGATTCACTGTGTTAAGGCACTTGCCTGATTAGTTTTCGGGATTGATGGGTTAAGTATAAAGGGGGGAACGGGGGGCTTATCCCCCCCCTTAATTTATATAAATGGGTTTTTCATGCAGAATTATCCCATTTGCTACAAAATTTGTTTATAGGTTCACTGTGTTAAGACGCTTCCTTGATTAGTTTTCGGGATTGATTGGTTAAGTATAAAGGGGAATAACGGGGGGGCTAATTCCCCTCTTAATATATATAAATGGGTTTTGCACGCAGGATTATCCCATTTGCTTCAAAATTTGTTTATAGGTTCACTGTGTTAAGGCACTTCCCTGATTAGGTTTCGGGATTGATTGGTTAAGTATAAAGGGGGTAACGGGGGACTAATAACCCCCTTAATTTATATAAATGGGTTTTTTACGCAGAATTACTTTTTTTCCTTCAAATTTTGTTTATTGGTTCACTGTGTTAAGGCACTTCCCTGATTAGTTTTCGGGATTGATTGGTTAAGTATAAAGGGGGGTAACGCGGGGGCTAATTCCCCCCTTAATTTAAATAAATGCGTTTTTCACGCAGAATTATTCCGTTTTCCTTCAAATTTTGTTTAAAGGTTCAGTGTGTTAAGGCGCTTCCCTGATTAGTTTTCGGGATTGATTGGTTAAGTATAAAGGGGGGAACGGGGGAAATTATCCCCCCCTTAATTTATATAAATGGGTTTTTCATGCAGAATTATCCCGTTTGCTGCAAAAACAGTTTATAAGTTCACTGTGTTAAGGCGCTTCCCTAATTAGTTTCCAGGATGGATTGGTTAAGTATAAAGGGGGAAAGGGGGGCTTATCCCCCCCTTAATTTATATAAATGGGTTTTTCATGCAGAATTATTCCGTTTTCCTTCAAATTTTGTTTATAGGTTCACTGTGTTAAGGCACGTCCCTCATTAGTTTTCGGGATTGATTGGTTAAGTATAAAGAGGGGAACGGGGGGGTTTATCCCCCCTTAATTTATATAAATGGGTTTTTCATGCAGAATTATTCAGTTTTCCTTCAAATTTTGTTTATAGGTTCACTTTGTTAAGGCGCTTCCCTGATTAGTTTTCGGGATTGATTGGTTAAGTAAAAAGGGGGGAACGGGGGACTTATCCCCCCTCTTAATATATATAAATGAGTTTTTCATTCAGAATTATCCCATTTGCTGCAAAATTTGTTTATAGGTTCACTGTGATAAGGCGCTTCCCTGATTAGTTTTTGGGATTGATTGGTTAAGTATAAAGGGTGGACCGGGGGGGCTGCAAAATTTGTTTATAGGTTCACTGTGTTAATGCGCTTCCCTAATTAGTTTCCGGGATGGATTGGTTAAGTATAAAGGGGGAACGGGTGGGGCTTATCCCCCCCTTAATTTTTATAAATGGGTTTTTCACGCAGAATTATTCAGTTTTCCTTCAAATTTTGTTTAAAGGTTCAGTGTGTTAAGGCGCTTCCCTGATTAGTTTTCGGGATTGATTGGTTAAGTATAAAGGGGGGAACGGGGGAAATTATCCCCCCCTTAATTTATATAAATGGGTTTTTCATGCAGAATTATCCCGTTTGCTGCAAAAACAGTTTATAAGTTCACTGTGTTAAGGCGCTTCCCTAATTAGTTTCCAGGATGGATTGGTTAAGTATAAAGGGGGAAAGGGGGGCTTATCCCCCCCCCTTAATTTATATAAATGGGTTTTTCACGCAGAATTATTCAGTTTTCCTTCAAATTTTGTTTATAGATTCAGTGTGTTAAGGCACTTACCTGATTAGTTTTCGGGATTGATGGGTTAAGTATAAAGGGGGGAACGGGGGGCTTATCCCCCCCCCCTTAATTTATATAAATGGGTTTTTCACGCAGAATTATTCCGTTTTCCTTCAAATTTTGTTTATAGGTTCACTGTGTTAAGGCGCTTCCCTGATTAGTTTTCGGGATTGATTGGTTAAGTGTAAAGGGGGGAACGGGGGGCTTATCCCCCCCCCTTAAAATATATAAATGGGTTTTTCATTCAGAATTATCACATTTGCTGCAAAATTTGTTTATAGGTTCACTGTGTTAAGGCGCTTCCCTAATTAGTTTCCGGGATGGATTGGTTAAGTATAAAGGGGGAAAGGGGGGCTTATCCCCCTCCTTAATTTATATAAATGGGTTTTTGATGCAGAATTATTCCGTTTTCCTTCAAATTTTGTTTATAGGTTCACTGTGTTAAGGCACTTCCCTGATTAGTTTTCGGGATTGATTGGTTAAGTATAAAGAGGGGAACGGGGGGGCTTATCCCCCCTTAATTTATATAAATGGGTTTTTCATGCAGAATTATTCAGTTTTCCTTCAAATTTTCTTTATAGGTTCACTTTGTTAAGGCGCTTCCCTAATTAGTTTCCGGGATTGATTGGTTAAGTATAAAGGGGGAAAGGGGGGCTTATCCCCCCCTTAATTTATATAAATGGGTTTTTCATGCAGAATTATTCCGTTTTCCTTCAAATTTTGTTTATAGGTTCACTGTGTTAAGGCGCTTCCCTAATTAGTTTCCGGGATTGATTGGTTAAGTATAAAGGGGGAAAGGGGGGCTTATCCCCCCCTCAATTTATATAAATGGGTTTTTCATGCAGAATTATTCAGTTTTAGTTCAAATTTTGTTTATAGGTTCACTGTGTTAAGGCGCTTCCCTGATTAGGTTTCGGGATTGATTGGTTAAGTATAAAGGGGGGTAACGCGGGGGCTAATCCCCCCCTTAATTTAAATAAATGGGTTTTTCACGCAGAATTATTCCGTTTTCCTTCAAATTTTGTTTATACGTTTACTGCGTTAAGGCGCTTCCCTGATTAGTTTTCGGGATTGATTGGTTAAGTATAAAGGGGGAACGGGGGGTCTTATTCCCCCCTTAATTTATATAAATGGTTTTTTCATGCAGAATTATTCCGTTTTCCTTCAAATTTTGTTTATAGGTTCACTGTGTTAAGGCGCCTCCCTGATTAGTTTTCGGGATTGATTGGTTAAGTGTAAAGGGGGAACGGGGGGGGGCTTATCCCCCCTTAATTTATATAAATGGGTTTTTCATGCAGAATTATTCCGTTTTCCTTCAAATTTTGTTTCTAGGTTCACTGTGTTAAGGCGCTTCCTTGATTAGTTTTCGGGATGGATTGGTTAAGTATAAAGGGGGAACGGGGGCTCATAACCCCCTTAAATTATATAAATGGTTTTTTCATGCAGAATTATTCCGTTTTCCTTCAAATTTTGTTTATAGGTTCACTGTGTTAAGGCACTTCCCTGATTAGTTTTCGGGATTGATTGGCTAAGTATAAAGGGGGGAACAGGGGGCTTATCCCCCCTTAATTTATATAAATGTGTTTTTCATGCAGAATTATTCAGTTTTCCATCAAATTTTGTTTATAGGTTCACTGTGTTAAGGCGCTTCTCTGATTAGTTTTCGGGATTGATTGGTTAAGTATAAAGAGGGAAACGGGGGGGCTTATCCCCCCTTAATTTATATAAATGGGTTTTTCATGCAGAATTATTCAGTTTTAGTTCAAATTTTGTTTATAGGTTCACTGTGTTAAGGCGCTTCCCTGATTAGGTTTCGGGATTGATTGGTTAAGTATAAAGGGGGGTAACGCGGGGGCTAATCCCCCCCTTAATTTAAATAAATGGGTTTTTCACGCAGAATTATTCCGTTTTCCTTCAAATTTTGTTTATACGTTTACTGCGTTAAGGCGCTTCCCTGATTAGTTTTCGGGATTGATTGGTTAAGTGTAAAGGGGGGAACGGGGGGCTTATCCCCCCCCCTTAATATATATAAATGGGTTTTTCATTCAGAATTATCACATTTGCTGCAAAATTTGTTTATAGGTTCACTGTGTTAAGGCGCCTCCCTGATTAGTTTTCGGGATTGATTGGTTAAGTATAAAGGGGGAACGGGGGGTCTTATTCCCCCCTTAATTTATATAAATGGTTTTTTCATGCAGAATTATTCCGTTTTCCTTCAAATTTTGTTTATAGGTTCACTGTGTTAAGGCGCCTCCCTGATTAATTTTCGGGATTGATTGGTTAAGTGTAAAGGGGGAACGGGGGGGGGCTTATCCCCCCTTAATTTATATAAATGGGTTTTTCATGCAGAATTATTCCGTTTTCCTTCAAATTTTGTTTCTAGGTTCACTGTGTTAAGGCGCTTCCTTGATTAGTTTTCGGGATGGATTGGTTAAGTATAAAGGGGGAACGGGGGCTCATCCCCCCCTTAAATTATATAAATGGTTTTTTCATGCAGAATTATTCCGTTTTCCTTCAAATTTTGTTTATAGGTTCACTGTGTTAAGGCACTTCCCCGATTAGTTTTCGGGATTGATTGGCTAAGTATAAAGGGGGGAACAGGGGGCTTATCCCCCCTTAATTTATATAAATGTGTTTTTCATGCAGAATTATTCAGTTTTCCATCAAATTTTGTTTATAGGTTCACTGTGTTAAGGCGCTTCTCTGATTAGTTTTCGGGATTGATTGGTTAAGTATAAAGAGGGAAACGGGGGGGCTTATCCCCCCTTAATTTATATAAATGGGTTTTTCATGCAGAATTATTCAGTTTTCCTTCAAATTTTGTTTATAGATTCACTGTGTTAAGGCACTTCCCTGATTTGTTTTCGAGATTGATTGGTTAAGTATAAAGGGGGAACGGGGAGGGCTTATCCTCCCTCAATTTATATAAATGGGTTTTTCATGCAGAATTATTCAGTTTTAGTTCAAATTTTGTTTATAGGTTCACTGTGTTAAGGCGCTTCCCTGATTATGTTTCGGGATTGATTGGTTAAGTATAAAGGTGGGTAACGTGGGGGCTAATCCCCCCTTAATTTATATAAATGTGTTTTTCACGCAGAATTATTCAGTTTTCCTTCAAATTTTGTTTATAGATTCACTGTGTTAAGGCACTTGCCTGATTAGTTTTCGGGATTGATGGGTTAAGTATAAAGGGGGGAACGGGGGGCTTATCCCCCCCCTTAATTTATATAAATGGGTTTTTCATGCAGAATTATCCCATTTGCTACAAAATTTGTTTATAGGTTCACTGTGTTAAGACGCTTCCTTGATTAGTTTTCGGGATTGATTGGTTAAGTATAAAGGGGAATAACGGGGGGGCTAATTCCCCTCTTAATATATATAAATGGGTTTTGCACGCAGGATTATCCCATTTGCTTCAAAATTTGTTTATAGGTTCACTGTGTTAAGGCACTTCCCTGATTAGGTTTCGGGATTGATTGGTTAAGTATAAAGGGGGTAACGGGGGACTAATAACCCCCTTAATTTATATAAATGGGTTTTTTACGCAGAATTACTTTTTTTCCTTCAAATTTTGTTTATTGGTTCACTGTGTTAAGGCACTTCCCTGATTAGTTTTCGGGATTGATTGGTTAAGTATAAAGGGGGGTAACGCGGGGGCTAATTCCCCCCTTAATTTAAATAAATGCGTTTTTCACGCAGAATTATTCCGTTTTCCTTCAAATTTTGTTTAAAGGTTCAGTGTGTTAAGGCGCTTCCCTGATTAGTTTTCGGGATTGATTGGTTAAGTATAAAGGGGGGAACGGGGGAAATTATCCCCCCCTTAATTTATATAAATGGGTTTTTCATGCAGAATTATCCCGTTTGCTGCAAAAACAGTTTATAAGTTCACTGTGTTAAGGCGCTTCCCTAATTAGTTTCCAGGATGGATTGGTTAAGTATAAAGGGGGAAAGGGGGGCTTATCCCCCCCTTAATTTATATAAATGGGTTTTTCATGCAGAATTATTCCGTTTTCCTTCAAATTTTGTTTATAGGTTCACTGTGTTAAGGCACGTCCCTCATTAGTTTTCGGGATTGATTGGTTAAGTATAAAGAGGGGAACGGGGGGGTTTATCCCCCCTTAATTTATATAAATGGGTTTTTCATGCAGAATTATTCAGTTTTCCTTCAAATTTTGTTTATAGGTTCACTTTGTTAAGGCGCTTCCCTGATTAGTTTTCGGGATTGATTGGTTAAGTAAAAAGGGGGGAACGGGGGACTTATCCCCCCTCTTAATATATATAAATGAGTTTTTCATTCAGAATTATCCCATTTGCTGCAAAATTTGTTTATAGGTTCACTGTGATAAGGCGCTTCCCTGATTAGTTTTTGGGATTGATTGGTTAAGTATAAAGGGTGGACCGGGGGGGCTGCAAAATTTGTTTATAGGTTCACTGTGTTAATGCGCTTCCCTAATTAGTTTCCGGGATGGATTGGTTAAGTATAAAGGGGGAACGGGTGGGGCTTATCCCCCCCTTAATTTTTATAAATGGGTTTTTCACGCAGAATTATTCAGTTTTCCTTCAAATTTTGTTTAAAGGTTCAGTGTGTTAAGGCGCTTCCCTGATTAGTTTTCGGGATTGATTGGTTAAGTATAAAGGGGGGAACGGGGGAAATTATCCCCCCCTTAATTTATATAAATGGGTTTTTCATGCAGAATTATCCCGTTTGCTGCAAAAACAGTTTATAAGTTCACTGTGTTAAGGCGCTTCCCTAATTAGTTTCCAGGATGGATTGGTTAAGTATAAAGGGGGAAAGTGGGGCTTATCCCCCCCCCTTAATTTATATAAATGGGTTTTTCACGCAGAATTATTCAGTTTTCCTTCAAATTTTGTTTATAGATTCAGTGTGTTAAGGCACTTGCCTGATTAGTTTTCGGGATTGATGGGTTAAGTATAAAGGGGGGAACGGGGGGCTTATCCCCCCCCCCTTAATTTATATAAATGGGTTTTTCACGCAGAATTATTCCGTTTTCCTTCAAATTTTGTTTATAGGTTCACTGTGTTAAGGCGCTTCCCTGATTAGTTTTCGGGATTGATTGGTTAAGTGTAAAGGGGGGAACGGGGGGCTTATCCCCCCCCTTAAAATATATAAATGGGTTTTTCATTCAGAATTATCACATTTGCTGCAAAATTTGTTTATAGGTTCACTGTGTTAAGGCGCTTCCCTAATTAGTTTCCGGGATGGATTGGTTAAGTATAAAGGGGGAAAGGGGGGCTTATCCCCCTCCTTAATTTATATAAATGGGTTTTTGATGCAGAATTATTCCGTTTTCCTTCAAATTTTGTTTATAGGTTCACTGTGTTAAGGCACTTCCCTGATTAGTTTTCGGGATTGATTGGTTAAGTATAAAGAGGGGAACGGGGGGGCTTATCCCCCCTTAATTTATATAAATGGGTTTTTCATGCAGAATTATTCAGTTTTCCTTCAAATTTTCTTTATAGGTTCACTTTGTTAAGGCGCTTCCCTAATTAGTTTCCGGGATTGATTGGTTAAGTATAAAGGGGGAAAGGGGGGCTTATCCCCCCCTTAATTTATATAAATGGGTTTTTCATGCAGAATTATTCCGTTTTCCTTCAAATTTTGTTTATAGGTTCACTGTGTTAAGGCGCTTCCCTAATTAGTTTCCGGGATTGATTGGTTAAGTATAAAGGGGGAAAGGGGGGCTTATCCCCCCCTCAATTTATATAAATGGGTTTTTCATGCAGAATTATTCAGTTTTAGTTCAAATTTTGTTTATAGGTTCACTGTGTTAAGGCGCTTCCCTGATTAGGTTTCGGGATTGATTGGTTAAGTATAAAGGGGGGTAACGCGGGGGCTAATCCCCCCCTTAATTTAAATAAATGGGTTTTTCACGCAGAATTATTCCGTTTTCCTTCAAATTTTGTTTATACGTTTACTGCGTTAAGGCGCTTCCCTGATTAGTTTTCGGGATTGATTGGTTAAGTATAAAGGGGGAACGGGGGGTCTTATTCCCCCCTTAATTTATATAAATGGTTTTTTCATGCAGAATTATTCCGTTTTCCTTCAAATTTTGTTTATAGGTTCACTGTGTTAAGGCGCCTCCCTGATTAGTTTTCGGGATTGATTGGTTAAGTGTAAAGGGGGAACGGGGGGGGGCTTATCCCCCCTTAATTTATATAAATGGGTTTTTCATGCAGAATTATTCCGTTTTCCTTCAAATTTTGTTTCTAGGTTCACTGTGTTAAGGCGCTTCCTTGATTAGTTTTCGGGATGGATTGGTTAAGTATAAAGGGGGAACGGGGGCTCATAACCCCCTTAAATTATATAAATGGTTTTTTCATGCAGAATTATTCCGTTTTCCTTCAAATTTTGTTTATAGGTTCACTGTGTTAAGGCACTTCCCTGATTAGTTTTCGGGATTGATTGGCTAAGTATAAAGGGGGGAACAGGGGGCTTATCCCCCCTTAATTTATATAAATGTGTTTTTCATGCAGAATTATTCAGTTTTCCATCAAATTTTGTTTATAGGTTCACTGTGTTAAGGCGCTTCTCTGATTAGTTTTCGGGATTGATTGGTTAAGTATAAAGAGGGAAACGGGGGGGCTTATCCCCCCTTAATTTATATAAATGGGTTTTTCATGCAGAATTATTCAGTTTTCCTTCAAATTTTGTTTATAGATTCACTGTGTTAAGGCACTTCCCTGATTTGTTTTCGAGATTGATTGGTTAAGTATAAAGGGGGGAACGGGGAGGGCTTATCCTCCCTCAATTTATATAAATGGGTTTTTCATGCAGAATTATTCAGTTTTAGTTCAAATTTTGTTTATAGGTTCACTGTGTTAAGGCGCTTCCCTGATTATGTTTCGGGATTGATTGGTTAAGTATAAAGGTGGGTAACGTGGGGGCTAATCCCCCCTTAATTTATATAAATGTGTTTTTCACGCAGAATTATTCAGTTTTCCTTCAAATTTTGTTTATAGATTCACTGTGTTAAGGCACTTGCCTGATTAGTTTTCGGGATTGATGGGTTAAGTATAAAGGGGGGAACGGGGGGCTTATCCCCCCCCTTAATTTATATAAATGGGTTTTTCATGCAGAATTATCCCATTTGCTACAAAATTTGTTTATAGGTTCACTGTGTTAAGACGCTTCCTTGATTAGTTTTCGGGATTGATTGGTTAAGTATAAAGGGGAATAACGGGGGGGCTAATTCCCCTCTTAATATATATAAATGGGTTTTGCACGCAGGATTATCCCATTTGCTTCAAAATTTGTTTATAGGTTCACTGTGTTAAGGCACTTCCCTGATTAGGTTTCGGGATTGATTGGTTAAGTATAAAGGGGGTAACGGGGGACTAATAACCCCCTTAATTTATATAAATGGGTTTTTTACGCAGAATTACTTTTTTTCCTTCAAATTTTGTTTATTGGTTCACTGTGTTAAGGCACTTCCCTGATTAGTTTTCGGGATTGATTGGTTAAGTATAAAGGGGGGTAACGCGGGGGCTAATTCCCCCCTTAATTTAAATAAATGGGTTTTTCACGCAGAATTATTCCGTTTTCCTTCAAATTTTGTTTAAAGGTTCAGTGTGTTAAGGCGCTTTCCTGATTAGTTTTCGGGATTGATTGGTTAAGTATAAAGGGGGGAACGGGGGATATTATCCCCCCCTTAATTTATATAAATGGGTTTTTCATGCAGAATTATCCCGTTTGCTGCAAAAACAGTTTATAAGTTCACTGTGTTAAGGCGCTTCCCTAATTAGTTTCCAGGATGGATTGGTTAAGTATAAAGGGGGAAAGGGGGGCTTATCCCCCCCTTAATTTATATAAATGGGTTTTTCATGCAGAATTATTCCGTTTTCCTTCAAATTTTGTTTATAGGTTCACTGTGTTAAGGCACGTCCCTCATTAGTTTTCGGGATTGATTGGTTAAGTATAAAGAGGGGAACGGGGGGGTTTATCCCCCCTTAATTTATATAAATGGGTTTTTCATGCAGAATTATTCAGTTTTCCTTCAAATTTTGTTTATAGGTTCACTTTGTTAAGGCGCTTCCCTGATTAGTTTTCGGGATTGATTGGTTAAGTAAAAAGGGGGGAACGGGGGACTTATCCCCCCTCTTAATATATATAAATGAGTTTTTCATTCAGAATTATCCCATTTGCTGCAAAATTTGTTTATAGGTTCACTGTGTTAAGGCGCTTCCCTGATTAGTTTTTGGGATTGATTGGTTAAGTATAAAGGGTGGACCGGGGGGGCTGCAAAATTTGTTTATAGGTTCACTGTGTTAATGCGCTTCCCTAATTAGTTTCCGGGATGGATTGGTTAAGTATAAAGGGGGAACGGGTGGGGCTTATCCCCCCCTTAATTTTTATAAATGGGTTTTTCATGCAGAATTATTCCGTTTTCCTTCAAATTTTGTCTATAGGTTCACTGTGTTAAGGCGCTTCCCTGATTAGTTTTCGGGATTGATTGGTTAAGTACAAAGGGGGAACGGGGGGGCTTATCCCCCCCTTAATTTATATAAATGGGTTTTTCATGCAGAATTATTCAGTTTTCCTTCAAATTTTGTTTATAGATTCACTGTGTTAAGGCACTTGCCTGATTAGTTTTCGTGATAGATGGGTTAAGTATAAAGGGGGGAACGGGGGGCTTATCCCCCCCTTAATTTATATAAATGGGTTTTTCATGCAAAATTATCCCATTTGCTACAAAATTTGTTTATAGGTTCACTGTGTTAAGACGCTTCCCTGATTAGTTTTCGGGATTGATTGGTTAAGTATAAAGGGGAATAACGGGGGGGCTAATTCCCCTCTTAATATATATAAATGGGTTTTGCACGCAGGATTATCCCATTTGCTTCAAAATTTGTTTATAGGTTCACTGTGTTAAGGCACTTCCCTGATTAGGTTTCGGGATTGATTGGTTAAGTATAAAGGGGGGTAACGCGGGGGCTAATTCCCCCCTTAATTTAAATAAATGGGTTTTTCACGCAGAATTATTCCGTTTTCCTTCAAATTTTGTTTATAGGTTCACTGTGTTAAGGCGCTCCCCTGATTAGTTTTCGGAATGGATTGGTTAAGTACAAAGGGGGAACGGGGGGGGCTTATCCCCCCTTAATATATATAAATGGGTTTTTCATGCAGAATTATCCCGTTTGCTGCAAAATTTGTTTACAGGTTCACCGTGTTAAGGCGCTTCCCTGATTATTTTCCGGGATGGATTGGTTAAGTGTAAAGGGGGAACGGGGGCTCATCCCCCCCTTAAATTATATAAATGGTTTTTTCATGCAGAATTATTCCGTTTTCCTTCAAATTTTGTTTATAGGTTCACTGTGTTAAGGCACTTCCCTGATTAGTTTTCGGGATTGATTGGCTAAGTATAAAGGGGGGAACAGGGGTGCTTATCCCCCCTTAATTTATATAAATGTGTTTTTCATGCAGAATTATTCAGTTTTCCTTCAAATTTTGTTTACAGGTTCACTGTGTTAAGGCGCTTCTCTGATTAGTTTTCGGGATTGATTGGTTAAGTATAAAGAGGGGAACGGGGGGGCTTATCCCCCCTTAATTTATATAAATGGGTTTTTCATGCAGAATTATTCAGTTTTCCTTCAAATTTTGTTTATAGATTCACTGTGTTAAGGCACTTCCCTGATTTGTTTTCGAGATTGATTGGTTAAGTATAAAGGGGGGAACGGGGAGGGCTTATCCCCCCTCAATTTATATAAATGGGTTTTTCATGCAGAATTATTCAGTTTTAGTTCAAATTTTGTTTATAGGTTCACTGTGTTAAGGCGCTTCCCTGATTATGTTTCGGGATTGATTGGTTAAGTATAAAGGGGGGTAACGTGGGGGCTAATCCCCCCTTAATTTATATAAATGGGTTTTTCACGCAGAATTATTCAGTTTTCCTTCAAATTTTGTTTATAGATTCACTGTGTTAAGGCACTTGCCTGATTAGTTTTCGTGATTGATGGGTTAAGTATAAAGGGGGGAACGGGGGGCTTATCCCCCCCTTAATTTATATAAATGGGTTTTTCATGCAAAATTATCCCATTTGCTACAAGATTTGTTTATAGGTTCACTGTGTTAAGACGCTTCCCTGATTAGTTTTCGGGATTGATTGGTTAAGTATAAAGGGGAATAACGGGGGGGCTAATTCCCCTCTTAATATATATAAATGGGTTTTGCACGCAGGATTATCCCATTTGCTTCAAAATTTGTTTATAGGTTCACTGTGTTAAGGCACTTCCCTGATTAGGTTTCGGGATTGATTGGTTAAGTATAAAGGGGGGTAACGCGGGGGCTAATTCCCCCCTTAATTTTAATAAATGGGTTTTTCACGCAGAATTATTCCGTTTTCCTTCAAATTTTGTTTATAGGTTCACTGTGTTAAGGCGCTCCCCTGATTAGTTTTCGGGATTGATTGGTTAAGTGTAAAGGGGGGAACGGGGGCTTATCCCCCCCCTCAAAATATATAAATGGGTTTTTCATTCAGAATTATCACATTTGCTGCAAAATTTGTTTATAGGTTCACTGTGTTAAGGCGCTTCCCTGATTAGTTTTCGGGATTGATTGGTTAAGTATAAAGGGGAATAACGGGGGGGCTAATTCCCCTCTTAATATATATAAATGGGTTTTGCACGCAGGATTATCCCATTTGCTTCAAAATTTGTTTATAGGTTCACTGTGTTAAGGCATTTCCCTGATTAGGTTTCGGGATTGATTGGTTAAGTATAAAGGGGGTAACGGGGGACTAATAACCCCCTTAATTTATATAAATGGGTTTTTTACGCAGAATTACTTTTTTTCCTTCAAATTTTGTTTATTGGTTCACTGTGTTAAGGCACTTCCCTGATTAGTTTTCGGGATTCATTGGTTAAGTATAAAGGGGGGTAACGCGGGGGCTAATTCCCCCCTTAATTTAAATAAATGGGTTTTTCACGCAGAATTATTCCGTTTTCCTTCAAATTTTGTTTATAGGTTCACTGTGTTAAGGCGCTTCCCTGATTAGTTTTCGGGATTGATTGGTTAAGTGTAAAGGGGGGAACGGGGGCTTATCCCCCCCCCCTTAAAATATATAAATGGGTTTTTCATTCAGAATTATCACATTTGCTGCAAAATTTGTTTATAGGTTCACTGTGTTAAGGCGCTTCCCTGATTAGTTTTCGGGATTGATTGGTTAAGTATAAAGGGGGGAACGGGGGGCTTATCCCCCCCTTGATTTATATAAATGGGTTTTTCATGCAGAATTATCCCGTTTGCTGCAAAATTTGTTTATAGGTTCACTGTGTTAAGGCGCTTCCCTAATTAGTTTCCAGGATGGATTGGTTAAGTATAAAGGGGGAAAGGGGGCTTATCCCCCCCTTAATTTATATAACTGGGTTTTTCATGCAGAATTATTCCGTTTTCCTTCAAATTTTGTTTATAGGTTCACTGTGTTAAGGCACTTCCCTGATTAGTTTTCGGGATTGATTGGTTAAGTATAAAGAGGGGAACGGGGGGGGGTTATCCCCCCTTAATTTATATAAATGGGTTTTTCATGCAGAATTATTCAGTTTTCCTTCAAATTTTGTTTATAGGTTCACTTTTTTAAGGCACTTCCCTGATTAGTTTTCGGGATTGATTGGTTAAGTATAAAGGGGGGTAACGTGGGGGCTAATTCCCCCCTTAATTTAAATAAATGGGTTTTTCACGCAGAATTATTCCGTTTTCCTTCAAATTTTGTTTATAGGTTCACTGTGTTAAGGCGCTTCCCTGATTAGTTTTCGGGATTGATTGGTTAAGTGTAAAGGGGGGAACGGGGGCTTATCCCCCCCTTAAGATATATAAATGGGTTTTTCATTCAGAATTATCACATTTGCTGCAAAATTTGTTTATAGGTTCACTGTGTTAAGGCGCTTCCCTGATTAGTTTTCGGGATTGATTGGTTAAGTATAAAGGGGGGAACGGGGGGGCTTATCCCCCCCCTTAATTTATATAAATGTGTTTTTCATGCAGAATTATTCAGTTTTCCTTCAAATTTTGTTTATAGGTTCACTGTGTTAAGGCGCTTCTCTGATTCGTTTTCGGGATTGATTGGTTAAGTATAAAGAGGGGAACGGGGGGGCTTATCCCCCCTTAATTTATATAAATGGGTTTTTCATGCAGAATTATTCATTTTTCCTTCAAATTTTGTATATAGATTCACTGTGTTAAGGCACTTCCCTTATTTGTTTTCGAGATTGATTGGTTAAGTATAAAGGGGGGAACGGGGAGGGCTTATCCCCCCTCAATATATATAAATGGGTTTTTCATGCAGAATTATTCAGTTTTAGTTCAAATTTTGTTTATAGGTTAACTGTGTTAAGGCGCTTCCCTGATTAGGTTTCGGGATTGATTGGTTAAGTATAAATGGGGGTAACGCGGGGGCTAATCCCCCCCCCTTAATTTAAATAAATGGGTTTTTCACGCAGAATTATTCCGTTTTCCTTCAAATTTTGTTTATACGTTTACTGCGTTAAGGCTCTTCCCTGATTAGTTTTCGGGATTGATTGGTTAAGTGTAAAGGGGGGAACGGGGGGCTTATCCCCCCCTTAATATATATAAATGGGTTTTTCATTCAGAATTATCACATTTGCTGCAAAATTTGTTTATAGGTTCACTGTGTTAAGGCGCCTCCCTGATTAGTTTTCGGGATTGATTGGTTAAGTATAAAGGGGGGAACGGAGGGCTTATCCCCCCTTAATTTATATAAACGGGTTTTTCATGCAGAATTATTCCGTTTTCCTTCAAATTTTGTTTATAGGTTCACTGTGTTAAGGCGCTTCCTTGATTTGTTTTCGGAATGGATTGGTTAAGTATAAAGGGGGAACGGGGGGGGGCTTATTCCCCCCTTAATTTATATAAATGGGTTTTTCATGCAGAATTATGCCGTTTTCCTTCAAATTTTGTTTATAGGTTCACTGTGTTAATGCGCTTCCTTGATTAGTTTTCGGAATGGATTGGTTAAGTATAAAGGGGGAACGGGGGGGGCTTATTCCCCCCTTAATTTATATAAATGGGTTTTTCATGCAGAATTATTCCGTTTTCCTTCAAATTTTGTCTATAGGTTCACTGTGTTAAGGCGCTTCCCTGATTAGTTTTCGGGATTGATTGGTTAAGTACAAAGGGGGAACGGGGGGGCTTATCCCCCCTTAATATATATAAATGGGTTTTTCATGCAGAATTATCCCGTTTGCTGCAAAATTTGTTTACAGGTTCACTGTGTTAAGGCGCTTCCCTGATTATTTTCGGGGATGGATTGGTTAAGTGTAAAGGGGGAACGGGGGCTCATCCCCCCCTTAAATTATATAAATGGTTTTTTCATGCAGAATTATTCCGTTTTCCTTCAAATTTTGTTTATAGGTTCACTGTGTTAAGGCACTTCCCTGATTAGTTTTCGGGATTGATTGGCTAAGTATAAAGGGGGGAACAGGGGGGCTTATCCCCCCTTAATTTATATAAATGTGTTTTTCATGCAGAATTATTCAGTTTTCCTTCAAATTTTGTTTATAGGTTCACTGTGTTAAGGCGCTTCTCTGATTAGTTTTCGGGATTGATTGGTTAAGTATAAAGAGGGGAACGGGGGGGGCTTATCCCCCCTTAATTTATATAAATGGGTTTTTCATGCAGAATTATTCAGTTTTCCTTCAAATTTTGTTTATAGATTCACTGTGTTAAGGCACTTCCCTGATTTGTTTTCGAGATTGATTGGTTAAGTATAAAGGGGGGAACGGGGAGGGCTTATCCTCCCTCAATTTATATAAATGGGTTTTTCATGCAGAATTATTCAGTTTTAGTTCAAATTTTGTTTATAGGTTCACTGTGTTAAGGCGCTTCCCTGATTATGTTTCGGGATTGATTGGTTAAGTATAAAGGGGGGTAACGTGGGGGCTAATCCCCCCTTAATTTATATAAATGGGTTTTTCACGCAGAATTATTCAGTTTTCCTTCAAATTTTGTTTATAGATTCACTGTGTTAAGGCACTTGCCTGATTAGTTTTTGGGATTGATGGGTTAAGTATAAAGGGGGGAACGGGGGGCTTATCCCCCCCCTTAATTTATATAAATGGGTTTTTCATGCAGAATTATCCCATTTGCTACAAAATTTGTTTATAGGTTCACTGTGTTAAGACGCTTCCCTGATTAGTTTTCGGGATTGATTGGTTAAGTATAAAGGGGAATAACGGGGGGGCTAATTCCCCTCTTAATATATATAAATTGGTTTTGCACGCAGGATTATCCCATTTGCTTCAAAATTTGTTTATAGGTTCACTGTGTTAAGGCACTTCCCTGATTAGGTTTCGGGATTGATTGGTTAAGTGTAAAGGGGGTAACGGGGGACTAATAACCCCCTTAATTTATATAAATGGGTTTTTTATGCAGAATTACTTTTTTTCCTTCAAATTTTGTTTATAGGTTCACTGTGTTAAGGCGCTTCCTTGATTTGTTTTCGGAATGGATTGGTTAAGTATAAAGGGGGAACGGGGGGGGGCTTATTCCCCCCCTTAATTTATATAAATGGGTTTTTCATGCAGAATTATGCCGTTTTCCTTCAAATTTTGTTTATAGGTTCACTGTGTTAATGCGCTTCCTTGATTAGTTTTCGGAATGGATTGGTTAAGTATAAAGGGGGAACGGGGGGGGCTTATTCCCCCCTTAATTTATATAAATGGGTTTTTCATGCAGAATTATTCCGTTTTCCTTCAAATTTTGTATATAGGTTCACTGTGTTAAGGCGCTTCCCTGATTAGTTTTCGGGATTGATTGGTTAAGTACAAAGGGGGAACGGGGGGGCTTATCCCCCCTTAATATATATAAATGGGTTTTTCATGCAGAATTATCCCGTTTGCTGCAAAATTTGTTTACAGGTTCACTGTGTTAAGGCGCTTCCCTGATTATTTTCCGGGATGGATTGGTTAAGTGTAAAAGGGGAACGGGGGCTCATCCCCCCCTTAAATTATATAAATGGTTTTTTCATGCAGAATTATTCCGTTTTCCTTCAAATTTTGTTTATAGGTTCACTGTGTTAAGGCACTTCCCTGATTAGTTTTCGGGATTGATTGGCTAAGTATAAAGGGGGGAACAGGGGGGCTTATCCCCCCTTAATTTATATAAATGTGTTTTTCATGCAGAATTATTCAGTTTTCCTTCAAATTTTGTTTATAGGTTCACTGTGTTAAGGCGCTTCTCTGATTAGTTTTCGGGATTGATTGGTTAAGTATAAAGAGGGGAACGGGGGGGCTTATCCCCCCTTAATTTATATAAATGGGTTTTTCATGCAGAATTATTCAGTTTTCCTTCAAATTTTGTTTATAGATTCACTGTGTTAAGGCACTTCCCTGATTTGTTTTCGAGATTGATTGGTTAAGTATAAAGGGGGGAACGGGGAGGGCTTATCCTCCCTCAATTTATATAAATGGGTTTTTCATGCAGAATTATTCAGTTTTAGTTCAAATTTTGTTTATAGGTTCACTGTGTTAAGGCGCTTCCCTGATTATGTTTCGGGATTGATTGGTTAAGTATAAAGGGGGGTAACGTGGGGGCTAATCCCCCCTTAATTTATATAAATGGGTTTTTCACGCAGAATTATTCAGTTTTCCTTCAAATTTTGTTTATAGATTCACTGTGTTAAGGCACTTGCCTGATTAGTTTTCGGGATTGATGGGTTAAGTATAAAGGGGGGAACGGATGGCTTATCCCCCCCCTTAATTTATATAAATGGGTTTTTCATGCAGAATTATCCCATTTGCTACAAAATTTGTTTATAGGTTCACTGTGTTAAGACGCTTCCCTGATTAGTTTTCGGGATTGATTGGTTAAGTATAAAGGGGAATAACGGGGGGGCTAATTCCCCTCTTAATATATATAAATGGGTTTTGCACGCAGGATTATCCCATTTGCTTCAAAATTTGTTTATAGGTTCACTGTGTTAAGGCACTTCCCTGATTAGGTTTCGGGATTGATTGGTTAAGTATAAAGGGGGTAACGGGGGACTAATAACCCCTTAATTTATATAAATAGGTTTTTTACGCAGAATTACTTTTTTTCCTTCAAATTTTGTTTATTGGTTCACTGTGTTAAGGCACTTCCCTGATTAGTTTTCGGGATTGATTGGTTAAGTATAAAGGGGGGTAACGCGGGGGCTAATTCCCCCCTTAATTTAAATAAATGGGTTTTTCACGCAGAATTATTCCGTTTTCCTTCAAATTTTGTTTATAGGTTCACTGTGTTAAGGCGCTTCCCTGATTAGTTTTCGGGATTGATTGGTTAAGTGTAAAGGGGGAACGGGGGGCTTATCCCCCCCTTAAAATATATAAATGGGTTTTTCATTCAGAATTATCACATTTGCTGCAAATTTTGTTTATAGGTTCACTGTGTTAAGGCGCTTCCCTAATTAGTTTCCAGGATGGATTGGTTAAGTATAAAGGGGGAAAGGGGGGCTTATCCCCCCCTTAATTTATATAAATGGGTTTTTCATGCAGAATTATTCCGTTTTCCTTCAAATTTTGTTTATAGGTTCACTGTATTAAGGCACTTCCCTGATTAGTTTTCGGGATTGATTGGTATAGTATAAAGAGGGGAACGGGGGGGTTTATCCCCCCTTAATTTATATAAATGGGTTTTTCATGCAGAATTATTCAGTTTTCCTTCAAATTTTGTTTATAGGTTCACTTTGTTAAGGCGCTTCCCTGATTAGTTTTCGGGATTGATTGGTTAAGTAAAAAGGGGGGAACGGGGGACTTATCCCCCTCTTAATATATATAAATGAGTTTTTCATTCAGAATTATCCCATTTGCTGCAAAATTTGTTTATAGGTTCACTGTGTTAAGGCGCTTCCCTGATTAGTTTTTGGGATTGATTGGTTAAGTATAAAGGGTGGAACGGGGGGGCTGCAAAATTTGTTTATAGGTTCACTGTGTTAAGGCGCTTCCCTAATTAGTTTCCGGGATGGATTGGTTAAGTATAAAGGGGGAACGGGTGGGGCTTATCCCCCCCTTAATTTATATAAATGGGTTTTTCATGCAGAATTATTCCGTTTTCCTTCAAATTTTGTCTATAGGTTCACTGGGTTAAGGCGCTTCCCTGATTAGTTTTCGGGATTGATTGGTTAAGTATAAAGGGGAATAACGGGGGGGCTAATTCCCCTCTTAATATATATAAATGGGTTTTGCACGCAGGATTACCCCTTTTGCTTCAAAATTTGTTTATAGGTTCACTGTGTTAAGGCACTTCCCTGATTAGGTATCGGGATTGATTGGTTAAGTATAAAGGGGGTAACGGGGGACTAATAACCCCCTTAATTTATATAAATGGGTTTTTTACGCAGAATTACTTTTTTTCCTTCAAATTTTGTTTATAGGTTCACTGTGTTAAGGCGCTTCCTTGATTTGTTTTCGGAATGGATTGGTTAAGTATAAAGGGGGAACGGGGGGGGGGGCTTATTCCCCCTTAATTTATATAAATGGGTTTTTCATGCAGAATTATGCCGTTTTCCTTCAAATTTTGTTTATAGGTTCACTGTGTTAATGCGCTTCCTTGATTAGTTTTCGGAATGGATTGGTTAAGTATAAAGGGGGAACGGGGGGGGCTTATTCCCCCCTTAATTTATATAAATGGGTTTTTCATGCAGAATTATTCCGTTTTCCTTCAAATTTTGTCTATAGGTTCACTGTGTTAAGGCGCTTCCCTGATTAGTTTTCGGGATTGATTGGTTAAGTACAAAGGGGGAACGGGGGGGCTTATCCCCCCTTAATATATATAAATGGGTTTTTCATGCAGAATTATCCCGTTTGCTGCAAAATTTGTTTACAGGTTCACTGTGTTAAGGCGCTTCCCTGATTATTTTCCGGGATGGATTGGTTAAGTGTAAAGGGGGAACGGGGGCTCATCTCCCCCTTAAATTATATAAATGGTTTTTTCATGCAGAATTATTCCGTTTTCCTTCAAATTTTGTTTATAGGTTCACTGTGTTAAGGCACTTCCCTGATTAGTTTTCGGGATTGATTGGCTAAGTATAAAGGGGGGAACAGGGGGGCTTATCCCCCCTTAATTTATATAAATGTGTTTTTCATGCAGAATTATTCAGTTTTCCTTCAAATTTTGTTTATAGGTTCACTGTGTTAAGGCGCTTCTCTGATTAGTTTTCGGGATTGATTGGTTAAGTATAAAGAGGGGAACGGGGGGGCTTATCCCCCCTTAATTTATATAAATGGGTTTTTCATGCAGAATTATTCAGTTTTCCTTCAAATTTTGTTTATAGATTCACTGTGTTAAGGCACTTCCCTGATTTGTTTTCGAGATTGATTGGTTAAGTATAAAGGGGGGAACGGGGAGGGCTTATCCTCCCTCAATTTATATAAATGGGTTTTTCATGCAGAATTATTCAGTTTTAGTTCAAATTTTGTTTATAGGTTCACTGTGTTAAGGCGCTTCCCTGATTATGTTTCGGGATTGATTGGTTAAGTATAAAGGGGGGTAACGTGGGGGCAAATCCCCCCTTAATTTATATAAATGGGTTTTTCACGCAGAATTATTCAGTTTTCCTTCAAATTTTGTTTATAGATTCACTGTGTTAAGGCACTTGCCTGATTAGTTTTCGGGATTGATGGGTTAAGTATAAAGGGGGGAACGGGGGGCTTATCCCCCCCCCTTAATTTATATAAATGGGTTTTTCATGCAGAATTATCCCATTTGCTACAAAATTTGTTTATAGGTTCACTGTGTTAAGACGCTTCCCTGATTAGTTTTCGGGATTGATTGGTTAAGTATAAAGGGGAATAACGGGGGGGCTAATTCCCCTCTTAATATATATAAATGGGTTTTGCACGCAGGATTATCCCATTTGCTTCAAAATTTGTTTATAGGTTCACTGTGTTAAGGCACTTCCCTGATTAGGTTTCGGGATTGATTGGTTAAGTATAAAGGGGGTAACGGGGGACTAATAACCCCCTTAATTTATATAAATGGGTTTTTTACGCAGAATTACTTTTTTTCCTTCAAATTTTGTTTATTGGTTCACTGTGTTAAGGCACTTCCCTGATTAGTTTTCGGGATTGATTGGTTAAGTATAAAGGGGGGTAACGCGGGGGCTAATTCCCCCCTTAATTTAAATAAAGTGGTTTTTCACGGAGAATTATTCCGTTTTCCTTCAAATTTTGTTTATAGGTTCACTGTGTTAAGGCGCTTCCCTGATTAGTTTTCGGGATTGATTGGTTAAGTGTAAAGGGGGAACGGGGGGCTTATCCCCCCCCCTTAAAATATATAAATGGGTTTTTCATTCAGAATTATCACATTTGCTGCAAATTTTGTTTATAGGTTCACTGTGTTAAGGCGCTTCCCTAATTAGTTTCCAGGATGGATTGGTTAAGTATAAAGGGGGAAAGGGGGGCTTATCCCCCCTTAATTTATATAAATGGGTTTTTCATGCAGAATTATTCCGTTTTCCTTCAAATTTTGTTTATAGGTTCACTGTATTAAGGCACTTCCCTGATTAGTTTTCGGGATTGATTGGTATAGTATAAAGAGGGGAACGGGGGGTTTATCCCCCCTTAATTTATATAAATGGGTTTTTCATGCAGAATTATTCAGTTTTCCTTCAAATTTTGTTTATAGGTTCACTTTGTTAAGGCGCTTCCCTGATTAGTTTTCGGGATTGATTGGTTAAGTAAAAAGGGGGGAACGGGGGACTTATCCCCCTCTTAATATATATAAATGAGTTTTTCATTCAGAATTATCCCATTTGCTGCAAAATTTGTTTATAGGTTCACTGTGTTAAGGCGCTTCCCTGATTAGTTTTTGGGATTGATTGGTTAAGTATAAAGGGTGGAACGGGGGGGCTGCAAAATTTGTTTATAGGTTCACTGTGTTAAGGCGCTTCCCTAATTAGTTTCCGGGATGGATTGGTTAAGTATAAAGGGGGAACGGGTGGGGCTTATCCCCCCCTTAATTTATATAAATGGGTTTTTCATGCAGAATTATTCCGTTTTCCTTCAAATTTTGTCTATAGGTTCACTGGGTTAAGGCGCTTCCCTGATTAGTTTTCGGGATTGATTGGTTAAGTATAAAGGGGAATAACGGGGGGGCTAATTCCCCTCTTAATATATATAAATGGGTTTTGCACGCAGGATTACCCCTTTTGCTTCAAAATTTGTTTATAGGTTCACTGTGTTAAGGCACTTCCCTGATTAGGTATCGGGATTGATTGGTTAAGTATAAAGGGGGTAACGGGGGACTAATAACCCCCTTAATTTATATAAATGGGTTTTTTACGCAGAATTACTTTTTTTCCTTCAAATTTTGTTTATAGGTTCACTGTGTTAAGGCGCTTCCTTGATTTGTTTTCGGAATGGATTGGTTAAGTATAAAGGGGGAACGGGGGGGGGGGGCTTATTCCCCCCTTAATTTATATAAATGGGTTTTTCATGCAGAATTATGCCGTTTTCCTTCAAATTTTGTTTATAGGTTCACTGTGTTAATGCGCTTCCTTGATTAGTTTTCGGAATGGATTGGTTAAGTATAAAGGGGGAACGGGGGGGGCTTATTCCCCCCTTAATTTATATAAATGGGTTTTTCATGCAGAATTATTCCGTTTTCCTTCAAATTTTGTCTATAGGTTCACTGTGTTAAGGCGCTTCCCTGATTAGTTTTCGGGATTGATTGGTTAAGTACAAAGGGGGAACGGGGGGGCTTATCCCCCCTTAATATATATAAATGGGTTTTTCATGCAGAATTATCCCGTTTGCTGCAAAATTTGTTTACAGGTTCACTGTGTTAAGGCGCTTCCCTGATTATTTTCCGGGATGGATTGGTTAAGTGTAAAGGGGGAACGGGGGCTCATCTCCCCCTTAAATTATATAAATGGTTTTTTCATGCAGAATTATTCCGTTTTCCTTCAAATTTTGTTTATAGGTTCACTGTGTTAAGGCACTTCCCTGATTAGTTTTCGGGATTGATTGGCTAAGTATAAAGGGGGGAACAGGGGGGCTTATCCCCCCTTAATTTATATAAATGTGTTTTTCATGCAGAATTATTCAGTTTTCCTTCAAATTTTGTTTATAGGTTCACTGTGTTAAGGCGCTTCTCTGATTAGTTTTCGGGATTGATTGGTTAAGTATAAAGAGGGGAACGGGGGGGCTTATCCCCCCTTAATTTATATAAATGGGTTTTTCATGCAGAATTATTCAGTTTTCCTTCAAATTTTGTTTATAGATTCACTGTGTTAAGGCACTTCCCTGATTTGTTTTCGAGATTGATTGGTTAAGTATAAAGGGGGGAACGGGGAGGGCTTATCCTCCCTCAATTTATATAAATGGGTTTTTCATGCAGAATTATTCAGTTTTAGTTCAAATTTTGTTTATAGGTTCACTGTGTTAAGGCGCTTCCCTGATTATGTTTCGGGATTGATTGGTTAAGTATAAAGGGGGGTAACGTGGGGGCAAATCCCCCCTTAATTTATATAAATGGGTTTTTCACGCAGAATTATTCAGTTTTCCTTCAAATTTTGTTTATAGATTCACTGTGTTAAGGCACTTGCCTGATTAGTTTTCGGGATTGATGGTTTAAGTATAAAGGGGGGAACGGGGGGCTTATCCACCCCCCTTAATTTATATAAATGGGTTTTTCATGCAGAATTATCCCATTTGCTACAAAATTTGTTTATAGGTTCACTGTGTTAAGACGCTTCCCTGATTAGTTTTCGGGATTGATTGGTTAAGTATAAAGGGGAATAACGGGGGGGCTAATTCCCCTCTTAATATATATAAATGGGTTTTGCACGCAGGATTATCCCATTTGCTTCAAAATTTGTTTATAGGTTCACTGTGTTAAGGCACTTCCCTGATTAGGTTTCGGGATTGATTGGTTAAGTATAAAGGGGGTAACGGGGGACTAATAACCCCCTTAATTTATATAAATGGGTTTTTTACGCAGAATTACTTTTTTTCCTTCAAATTTTGTTTATTGGTTCACTGTGTTAAGGCACTTCCCTGATTAGTTTTCGGGATTGATTGGTTAAGTATAAAGGGGGGTAACGCGGGGGCTAATTCCCCCCTTAATTTAAATAAATGGGTTTTTCACGCAGAATTATTCCGTTTTCCTTCAAATTTTGTTTATAGGTTCACTGTGTTAAGGCGCTTCCCTGATTAGTTTTCGGGATTGATTGGTTAAGTGTAAAGGGGGAACGGGGGGCTTATCCCCCCCCCTTAAAATATATAAATGGGTTTTTCATTCAGAATTATCACATTTGCTGCAAATTTTGTTTATAGGTTCACTGTGTTAAGGCGCTTCCCTAATTAGTTTCCAGGATGGATTGGTTAAGTATAAAGGGGGAAAGGGGGGCTTATCCCCCCTTAATTTATATAAATGGGTTTTTCATGCAGAATTATTCCGTTTTCCTTCAAATTTTGTTTATAGGTTCACTGTATTAAGGCACTTCCCTGATTAGTTTTCGGGATTGATTGGTATAGTATAAAGAGGGGAACGGGGGGGTTTATCCCCCCTTAATTTATATAAATGGGTTTTTCATGCAGAATTATTCAGTTTTCCTTCAAATTTTGTTTATAGGTTCACTTTGTTAAGGCGCTTCCCTGATTAGTTTTCGGGATTGATTGGTTAAGTAAAAAGGGGGGAACGGGGGACTTATCCCCCTCTTAATATATATAAATGAGTTTTTCATTCAGAATTATCCCATTTGCTGCAAAATTTGTTTATAGGTTCACTGTGTTAAGGCGCTTCCCTAATTAGTTTCCGGGATGGATTGGTTAAGTATAAAGGGAGAACGGGTGGGGCTTATCCCCCCCTTAATTTATATAAATGGGTTTTTCATGCAGAATTATTCCGTTTTCCTTCAAATTTTGTCTATAGATTCACTGGGTTAAGGCGCTTCCCTGATTAGTTTTCGGGATTGATTGGTTAACTACAAAGGGGGAACGGGGGGGCTTATCCCCCCTTAATATATATAAATGGGTTTTTCATGCAGAATTATCCCGTTTGCTGCAAAATTTGTTTACAGGTTCACTGTGTTAAGGCGCTTCCCTAATTAGTTTCCGGGGTGGATTGGTTAAGTATAAAGGGGGAACGGGTGGGGCTTATCCCCCCCTTAATTTATATAAATTGGTTTTTCATGCAGAATTATTCCGTTTTCCTTCAAATTTTGTCTATAGGTTCACTGTGTTAAGGCGCTTCCCTGATTAGTTTTCGGGATTGATTGGTTAAGTACAAAGGGGGAACGGGGGGGCTTATCCCCCCTTAATATATATAAATGGGTTTTTCATGCAGAATTATCCCGTTTGCTGCAAAATTTGTTTACAGGTTCACTGTGTTAAGGCGCTTCCCTGATTAGTTTCCGGGATGGATTGGTTAAGTGTAAAGGGGGAACGGGGGGCTTATCCCCCTTAATTTATATAAATGGGTTTTTCATGCAGAATTATTCCGTTTTCCTTCAAATTTTGTTTATAGGTTCACTGTGTTAAGGCACTTTCCTGATTAGTTTTCGGGATTGATTGGTTAAGTATAAAGAGGGGAACGGGGGGGCTTATCCCCCCTTAATTTATATAAATGGGTTTTTCACACAGAATTATTCAGTTTTCCTTCAAATTTTGTTTATAGATTCACTGTGTTAAGGCACTTGCCTGATTAGTTTTCGGGATTGATGGGTTAAGTATAAAGGGGGGAACGGGGGGCTTATCCCCCCTTAATTTATATAAATGGGTTTTTCATGCAAAATTATCCCATTTGCTACAAAATTTGTTTATAGGTTCACTGTGTTAAGACGCTTCCCTGATTAGTTTTCGGGATTGATTGGTTAAGTATAAAGGGGAATAACGGGGGGGCTAATTCCCCTCTTAATATATATAAATGGGTTTTGCACGCAGGATTATCCCATTTGCTTCAAAATTTGTTTATAGGTTCACTGTGTTAAGGCACTTCCCTGATTAGGTTTCGGGATTGATTGGTTAAGTATAAAGGGGGTAACGGGGGACTAATAACCCCCTTAATTTATATAAATGGGTTTTTTACGCAGAATTACTTTTTTTCCTTCAAATTTTGTTTATTGGTTCACTGTGTTAAGGCACTTCCCTGATTAGTTTTCGGGATTGATTGGTTAAGTATAAAGGGGGGTAACGCGGGGGCTAATTCCCCCCTTAATTTAAATAAATGGGTTTTTCACGCAGAATTATTCCGTTTTCCTTCAAATTTTGTTTATAGGTTCACTGTGTTAAGGCGCTTCCCTGATTAGTTTTCGGGATTGATTGGTTAAGTGTAAAGGGGGGAACGGGGGGCTTATCCCCCCCCCCTTAAAATATATAAATGGGTTTTTCATTCAGAATTATCACATTTGCTGCAAAATTTGTTTATAGGTTCACTGTGTTAAGGCGCTTCCCTGATTAGTTTTCGGGATTGATTGGTTAAGTATAAAGGGGGGAACGGGGGGGCTTATCCCCCCCTTAATTTATATAAATGGGTTTTTCATGCAGAATTATCCCGTTTGCTGCAAAATTTGTTTATAGGTTCACTGTGTTAAGGCGCTTCCCTAATTAGTTTCCAGGATGGATTGGTTAAGTATAAAGGGGGAAAGGGGGGCTTATCCCCCCCCCCTTAATTTATATAAATGGGTTTTTCATGCAGAATTATTCCGTTTTCCTTCAAATTTTGTTTATAGGTTCACTGTGTTAAGGCACTTCTCTGATTAGTTTTCGGGATTGATTGGTTAAGTATAAAGAGGGGAACGGGGGGGTTTATCCCCCCTTAATTTATATAAATGGGTTTTTCATGCAGAATTATTCAGTTTTCCTTCAAATTTTGTTTATAGGTTCACTTTGTTAAGGCGCTTCCCTGATTAGTTTTCGGGATTGATTGGTTAAGTAAAAAGGGGGGAACGGGGGACTTATCCCCCCTCTTAATATATATAAATGAGTTTTTCATTCAGAATTATCCCATTTGCTGCAAAATTTGTTTATAGGTTCACTGTGTTAAGGCGCTTCCCTGATTAGTTTTTGGGATTGATTGGTTAAGTATAAAGGGTGGAACGGGGGGGCTGCAAATTTTGTTTATAGGTTCACTGTGTTAAGGCGCTTCCCTGATTAGTTTTCGGGATTGATTGGTTAAGTGTAAAGGGGGGAATGGGGGGCTTATCCCCCCCTTAAAATATATAAATGGGTTTTTCATTCAGAATTATCACATTTGCTGCAAAATTTGTTTATAGGTTCACTGTGTTAAGGCGCTTCCCTGATTAGTTTTCGGGATTGATTGGTTAAGTATAAAGGGGGGAACGGGGGGGCTTATCCCCCCCTTAATTTATATAAATGGGTTTTTCATGCAGAATTATCCCTTTTGCTGCAAAATTTGTTTATAGGTTCACTGTGTTAAGGCGCTTCCCTAATTAGTTTCCAGGATGGATTGGTTAAGTATAAAGGGGGAAAGGGGGGCTTATCCCCCCCCCCCTTAATTTATATAAATGGGTTTTTTATGCAGAATTATTCCGTTTTCCTTCAAATTTTGTTTATAGGTTCACTGTGTTAAGGCACTTCCCTGATTAGGTTTCGGGATTGATTGGTTAAGTATAAAGGGGGTAACGGGGGACTAATAACCCCCTTAATTTATATAAATGGGTTTTTTACGCAGAATTACTTTTTTTCCTTCAAATTTTGTTTATAGGTTCACTGTGTTAAGGCGCTTCCCTGATTAGTTTTCGGGATTGATTGGTTAAGTGTAAAGGGGGGAACGGGGGGCTTATCCCCCCCCCCTTAAAATATATAAATGGGTTTTTCATTCAGAATTATCACATTTGCTGCAAAATTTGTTTATAGGTTCACTGTGTTAAGGCGCTTCCCTGATTAGTTTTCGGGATTGATTGGTTAAGTATAAAGGGGGGAACGGGGGGGCTTATCCCCCCCTTAATTTATATAAATGGGTTTTTCATGCAGAATTATCCCGTTTGCTGCAAAATTTGTTTATAGGTTCACTGTGTTAAGGCGCTTCCCTAATTAGTTTCCAGGATGGATTGGTTAAGTATAAAGGGGGAAAGGGGGGCTTATACCCCCCCTTAATTTATATAAATGGGTTTTTCATGCAGAATTATTCCGTTTTCCTTCAAATTTTGTTTATAGGTTCACTGTGTTAAGGCACTTCCCTGATTAGTTTTCGGGATTGATTGGTTAAGTATAAAGAGGGGAACGGGGGGTTTATCCCCCCTTAATTTATATAAATGGGTTTTTCATGCAGAATTATTCAGTTTTCCTTCAAATTTTGTTTATAGGTTCACTTTGTTAAGGCGCTTCCCTGATTAGTTTTCGGGATTGATTGGTTAAGTAAAAAGGGGGGAACGGGGGACTTATCCCCCCTCTTAATATATATAAATGAGTTTTTCATTCAGAATTATCCCATTTGCTGCAAAATTTGCTTATAGGTTCACTGTGTTAAGGCGCTTCCCTGATTAGTTTTTGGGATTGATTGGTTAAGTATAAAGGGTGAAACGGGGGGGCTGCAAAATTTGTTTATAGGTTCACTGTGTTAAGGCGCTTCCCTAATTAGTTTCCGGGGTGGATTGGTTAAGTATAAAGGGGGAACGGGTGGGGCTTATCCCCCCCTTAATTTATATAAATGGGTTTTTCATGCAGAATTATTCCGTTTTCCTTCAAATTTTGTCTATAGGTTCACTGTGTTAAGGCGCTTCCCTGATTAGTTTTCGGGATTGATTGGTTAAGTACAAAGGGGGAACGGGGGGGCTTATCCCCCCTTAATATATATAAATGGGTTTTTCATGCAGAATTATCCCGTTTGCTGCAAAATTTGTTTACAGGTTCACTGTGTTAAGGCGCTTCCCTGATTAGTTTCCGGGATGGATTGGTTAAGTGTAAAGGGGGAACGGGGGGGCTTATCCCCCTTAATTTATATAAATGGGTTTTTCATGCAGAATTATTCCGTTTTCCTTCAAATTTTGTTTCTAGGTTCACTGTGTTAAGGCGCTTCCTTGATTAGTTTTCGGGATGGATTGGTTAAGTATAAAGGGGGAACGGGGGGGCTTATCCCCCCTTAATTTATATAAATGGGTTTTTCATGCAGAATTATTCTGTTTTCCTTCAAATTTTGTTTATAGGTTCACTGTGTTAAGGCACTTTCCTGATTAGTTTTCGGGATTGATTGGTTAAGTATAAAGAGGGGAACGGGGGGGCTTATCCCCCCTTAATTTATATAAATGGGTTTTTCACACAGAATTATTCAGTTTTCCTTCAAATTTTGTTTATAGATTCACTGTGTTAAGGCACTTGCCTGATTAGTTTTCGGGATTGATGGGTTAAGTATAAAGGGGGGAACGGGGGGCTTATCCCCCCCCCTTAATTTATATAAATGGGTTTTTCATGCAAAATTATCCCATTTGCTACAAAATTTGTTTATAGGTTCACTGTGTTAAGACGCTTCCCTGATTAGTTTTCGGGATTGATTGGTTAAGTATAAAGGGGAATAACGGGGGGGCTAATTCCCCTCTTAATATATATAAATGGGTTTTGCACGCAGGATTATCCCATTTGCTTCAAAATTTGTTTATAGGTTCACTGTGTTAAGGCACTTCCCTGATTAGGTTTCGGGATTGATTGGTTAAGTATAAAGGGGGTAACGGGGGACTAATAACCCCCTTAATTTATATAAATGGGTTTTTTACGCAGAATTACTTTTTTTCCTTCAAATTCTGTTTATTGGTTCACTGTGTTAAGGCACTTCCCTGATTAGTTTTCGGGATTGATTGGTTAAGTATAAAGGGGGGTAACGCGGGGGCTAATTCCCCCCTTAATTTAAATAAATGGGTTTTTCACGCAGAATTATTCCGTTTTCCTTCAAATTTTGTTTATAGGTTCACTGTGTTAAGGCGCTTCCCTGATTAGTTTTCGGGATTGATTGGTTAAGTGTAAAGGGGGGAACGGGGGGCTTATCCCCCCCCTTAAAATATATAAATGGGTTTTTCATTCAGAATTATCACATTTGCTGCAAAATTTGTTTATAGGTTCACTGTGTTAAGGCGCTTCCCTGATTAGTTTTCGGGATTGATTGGTTAAGTATAAAGGGGGGAACGGGGGGGCTTATCCCCCCCTTAATTTATATAAATGGGTTTTTCATGCAGAATTATCCCGTTTGCTGCAAAATTTGTTTATAGGTTCACTGTGTTAAGGCGCTTCCCTAATTAGTTTCCAGGATGGATTGGTTAAGTATAAAGGGGGAAAGGGGGGCTTATCCCCCCCCCTTAATTTATATAAATGGGTTTTTCATGCAGAATTATTCCGTTTTCCTTCAAATTTTGTTTATAGGTTCACTGTGTTAAGGCACTTCCCTGATTAGTTTTCGGGATTGATTGGTTAAGTATAAAGAGGGGAACGGGTGGGTTTATCCCCCCTTAATTTATATAAATGGGTTTTTCATGCAGAATTATTCAGTTTTCCTTCAAATTTTGTTTATAGGTTCACTTTGTTAAGGCGCTTCCCTGATTAGTTTTCGGGATTGATTGGTTAAGTAAAAAGGGGGGAACGGGGGACTTATCCCCCCTCTTAATATATATAAATGAGTTTTTCATTCAGAATTATCCCATTTGCTGCAAAATTTGTTTATAGGTTCACTGTGTTAAGGCGCTTCCCTGATTAGTTTTTGGGATTGATTGGTTAAGTATAAAGGGTGGAACGGGGGGGCTGCAAATTTTGTTTATAGGTTCACTGTGTTAAGGCGCTTCCCTGATTAGTTTTCGGGATTGATTGGTTAAGTGTAAAGAGGGGAACGGGGGGCTTATCCCCCCCCCTTAAAATATATAAATGGGTTTTTCATTCAGAATTATCACATTTGCTGCAAAATTTGTTTATAGGTTCACTGTGTTAAGGCGCTTCCCTGATTAGTTTTCGGGATTGATTGGTTAAGTATAAAGGGGGGAACGGGGGGGCTTATCCCCCCCTTAATTTATATAAATGGGTTTTTCATGCAGAATTATCCCGTTTGCTGCAAAATTTGTTTATAGGTTCACTGTGTTAAGGCGCTTCCCTAATTAGTTTCCAGGATGGATTGGTTAAGTATAAAGGGGGAAAGGGGGGCTTATCCCCCCCCCTTAATTTATATAAATGGGTTTTTCATGCAGAATTATTCCGTTTTCCTTCAAATTTTGTTTATAGGTTCACTGTGTTAAGGCACTTCCCTGATTAGTTTTCGGGATTGATTGGTTAAGTATAAAGAGGGGAACGGGGGGTTTATCCCCCCTTAATTTATATAAATGGGTTTTTCATGCAGAATTATTCAGTTTTCCTTCAAATTTTGTTTATAGGTTCACTTTGTTAAGGCGCTTCCCTGATTAGTTTTCGGGATTGATTGGTTAAGTAAAAAGGGGGGAACGGGGGACTTATCCCCCCTCTTAATATATATAAATGAGTTTTTCATTCAGAATTATCCCATTTGCTGCAAAATTTGTTTATAGGTTCACTGTGTTAAGGCGCTTCCCTGATTAGTTTTTGGGATTGATTGGTTAAGTATAAAGGGTGGAACGGGGGGGCTGCAAATTTTGTTTATAGGTTCACTGTGTTAAGGCGCTTCCCTGATTAGTTTTCGGGATTGATTGGTTAAGTGTAAAGGGGGGAACGGGGGGCTTATCCCCCCCTTAAAATATATAAATGGGTTTTTCATTCAGAATTATCACATTTGCTGCAAAATTTGTTTATAGGTTCACTGTGTTAAGGCGCTTCCCTGATTAGTTTTCGGGATTGATTGGTTAAGTATAAAGGGGGGAACGGGGGGGCTTATCCCCCCTTAATTTATATAAATGGGTTTTTCATGCAGAATTATCCCGTTTGCTGCAAAATTTGTTTATAGGTTCACTGTGTTAAGGCGCTTCCCTAATTAGTTTCCAGGATGGATTGGTTAAGTATAAAGGGGGAAAGGGGGGCTTATCCCCCCCCCTTAATTTATATAAATGGGTTTTTCATGCAGAATTATTCCGTTTTCCTTCAAATTTTGTTTATAGGTTCACTGTGTTAAGGCACTTCCCTGATTAGTTTTCGGGATTGATTGGTTAAGTATAAAGAGGGGAACGGGTGGGTTTATCCCCCCTTAATTTATATAAATGGGTTTTTCATGCAGAATTATTCAGTTTTCCTTCAAATTTTGTTTATAGGTTCACTTTGTTAAGGCGCTTCCCTGATTAGTTTTCGGGATTGATTGGTTAAGTAAAAAGGGGGGAACGGGGGACTTATCCCCCCTCTTAATATATATAAATGAGTTTTTCATTCAGAATTATCCCATTTGCTGCAAAATTTGTTTATAGGTTCACTGTGTTAAGGCGCTTCCCTGATTAGTTTTTGGGATTGATTGGTTAAGTATAAAGGGTGGAACGGGGGGGCTGCAAATTTTGTTTATAGGTTCACTGTGTTAAGGCGCTTCCCTGATTAGTTTTCGGGATTGATTGGTTAAGTGTAAAGAGGGGAACGGGGGGCTTATCCCCCCCCCTTAAAATATATAAATGGGTTTTTCATTCAGAATTATCACATTTGCTGCAAAATTTGTTTATAGGTTCACTGTGTTAAGGCGCTTCCCTGATTAGTTTTCAGGATTGATTGGTTAAGTATAAAGAGGGGAACGGGGGGGCTTATCCCCCCCTTAATTTATATAAATGGTTTTTTCATGCAGAATTATCCTGTTTGCTGCAAAATTTGTTTATAGGTTCACTGTGTTAAGGCGCTTCCCTAATTAGTTTCCAGGATGGATTGGTTAAGTATAAAGGGGGAAAGGGGGGCTTATCCCCCCCCCTTAATTTATATAAATGGGTTTTTCATGCAGAATTATTCCGTTTTCCTTCAAATTTTGTTTATAGGTTCACTGTGTTAAGGCACTTCCCTGATTAGTTTTCGGGATTGATTGGTTAAGTATAAAGAGGGGAACGGGGGGGTTTATCCCCCCTTAATTTATATAAATGGGTTTTTCATGCAGAATTATTCAGTTTTCCTTCAAATTTTGTTTATAGGTTCACTTTGTTAAGGCGCTTCCCTGATTAGTTTTCGGGATTGATTGGTTAAGTAAAAAGGGGGGAACGGGGGACTTATCCCCCCTCTTAATATATATAAATGAGTTTTTCATTCAGAATTATCCCATTTGCTGCAAAATTTGTTTATAGGTTCACTGTGTTAAGGCGCTTCCCTGATTAGTTTTTGGGATTGATTGGTTAAGTATAAAGGGTGGAACGGGGGGGCTGCAAATTTTGTTTATAGGTTCACTGTGTTAAGGCGCTTCCCTGATTAGTTTTCGGGATTGATTGGTTAAGTGTAAAGGGGGGAACGGGGGGCTTATCCCCCCCCTTAAAATATATAAATGGGTTTTTCAATGAGAATTATCACATTTGCTGCAAAATTTGTTTATAGGTTCACTGTGTTAAGGCGCTTCCCTGATTAGTTTTCGGGATTGATTGGTTAAGTATATAGGGGGGAACGGGGGGGCTTATCCCCCCCTTAATTTATATAAATGGGTTTTTCATTCAGAATTATCCCATTTGCTGCAAAATTTGTTTATAGGTTCACTGTGTTAAGGCGCTTCCCTGATTAGTTTTTGGGATTGATTGGTTAAGTATAAAGGGTGGAACGGGGGGGCTGCAAAATTTGTTTATAGGTTCACTGTGTTAAGGCGCTTCCCTGATTAGTTTTCGGGATTGATTGGTTAAGTATAAAGGGGGGAACGGGGGGGCTTATCCCCCCCTTAATTTATATAAATGGGTTTTTCATTCAGAATTATCCCATTTGCTCCAAAATTTGTTTATAGGTTCACTGTGTTAAGGCGCTTCCCTGATTAGTTTTTGGGATTGATTGGTTAAGTATAAAGGGTGGAACGGGGGGGCTGCAAAATTTGTTTATAGGTTCACTGTGTTAAGGCGCTTCCCTGATTAGTTTTCGGGATTGATTGGTTAAGTGTAAAGGGGGGAACGGGGGGCTTATCCCCCCCCTTAAAATATATAAATGGGTTTTTCATTCAGAATTATCACATTTGCTGCAAAATTTGTTTATAGGTTCACTGTGTTAAGGCGCTTCCCTGATTAGTTTTCGGGATGGATTGGTTAAGTATAAAGAGGGGAACGGGGGGGTTTATCCCCCCTTAATTTATATAAATGGGTTTTTCATGCAGAATTATTCAGTTTTCCTTCAAATTTTGTTTATAGGTTCACTTTGTTAAGGCGCTTCCCTGATTAGTTTTCGGGATTGATTGGTTAAATATAAAGGGGGAACGGGTGGGGCTTATCCCCCCCTTAATTTATATAAATGGGTTTTTCATGCAGAATTATTCCGTTTTCCTTCAAATTTTGTCTATAGGTTCACTGTGTTAAGGCGCTTCCCTGATTAGGTTTCGGGATTGATTGGTTAAGTATAAAGGGGGGTAACGCGGGGGCTTATCCCCCCCCTTAATATATATAAGTGGGTTTTTCATTCAGAATTATCACATAAACTGCAAAATTTGTTTATAGGTTCACTGTGTTAAGGCGCCTCCCTGATTAGTTTTCGGGATAGATTGGTTAAGTATAAAGGGGGGAACGGGGGGCTTATCCCCCTTAATTTATATAAATGGGTTTTTCATGCAGAATTATTCCGTTTTCCTTCAAATTTTGTCTATAGGTTCACTGTGTTAAGGCGCTTCCCTGATTAGTTTTCGGGATTGATTGGTTAAGTACAAAGGGGGAACGGGGGGGCTTATCCCCCCTTAATATATATAAACGGGTTTTTCATGCAGAATTATCCCGTTTGCTGCAAAATTTGTTTATAGGTTCACTGTGTTAAGGCACTTGCCTGATTAGTTTTCGGGATTGATGGGTTAAGTATAAAGGGGGGAACGGGGGGCTTATCCCCCCCTTAATTTATATAAGTGGGTTTTTCATGCAAAATTATCCCATTTGCTACAAAATTTGTTTATAGGTTCACTGTGTTAAGACGCTTCCCTGATTAGTTTTCGGGATTGATTGGTTAAGTATAAAGGGGAATAACGGGGGGGCTAATTCCCCTCTTAATATATATAAATGGGTTTTGCACGCAGGATTATCCCAATTGCTTCAAAATTTGTTTATAGGTTCACTGTGTTAAGGCACTTCCCTGATTAGGTTTCGGGATTGATTGGTTAAGTATAAAGGGGGTAACGGGGGACTAATAACCCCCTTAATTTATATAAATGGGTTTTTTACGCAGAATTACTTTTTTTCCTTCAAATTTTGTTTATTGGTTCACTGTGTTAAGGCACTTCCCTGATTAGTTTTCGGGATTGATTGGTTAAGTATAAAGGGGGGTAACGCGGGGGCTAATTCCCCCCTTAATTTAAATAAATGGGTTTTTCACGCAGAATTATTCCGTTTTCCTTCAAATTTTGTTTATAGGTTCACTGTGTTAAGGCGCTTCCCTGATTAGTTTTCGGGATTGATTGGTTAAGTGTAAAGGGGGGAACGGGGGGCTTATCCCCCCCCCTTAAAATATATAAATGGGTTTTTCATTCAGAATTATCACATTTGCTGCAAAATTTGTTTATAGGTTCACTGTGTTAAGGCGCTTCCCTGATTAGTTTTCGGGATTGATTGGTTAAGTATAAAGGGGGAAAGGGGGGCTTATCCCCCCCCCCTTAATTTATATAAATGGGTTTTTCATGCAGAATTATTCCGTTTTCCTTCAAATTTTGTTTATAGGTTCACTGTGTTAAGGCACTTCCCTGATTAGTTTTCGGGATTGATTGGTTAAGTATAAAGAGGGGAACGGGGGGGTTTATCCCCCCTTAATTTATATAAATGGGTTTTTCATGCAGAATTATTCAGTTTTCCTTCAAATTTTGTTTATAGGTTCACTTTGTTAAGGCGCTTCCCTGATTAGTTTTCGGGATTGATTGGTTAAGTAAAAAGGGGGGAACGGGGGACTTATCCCCCCTCTTAATATATATAAATGAGTTTTTCATTCAGAATTATCCCATTTGCTGCAAAATTTGTTTATAGGTTCACTGTGTTAAGGCGCTTCCCTGATTAGTTTTTGGGATTGATTGGTTAAGTATAAAGGGTGGAACGGGGGGGCTGCAAATTTTGTTTATAGGTTCACTGTGTTAAGGCGCTTCTCTGATTAGTTTTCGGGATTGATTGGTTAAGTGTAAAGGGGGGAACGGGTGGCTTATCCCCCCCCTTAAAATATATAAATGGGTTTTTCATTCAGAATTATCACATTTGCTGCAAAATTTGTTTATAGGTTCACTGTGTTAAGGCGCTTCCCTGATTAGTTTTCGGGATTGATTGGTTAAGTATAAAGGGGGGAACGGGGGGGCTTATCCCCCCCTTAATTTATATAAATGGGTTTTTCATGCAGAATTATCCCGTTTGCTGCAAAATTTGTTTATAGGTTCACTGTGTTAAGGCGCTTCCCTAATTAGTTTCCAGGATGGATTGGTTAAGTATAAAGGGGGAAAGGGGGGCTTATCCCCCCCCCTTAATTTATATAAATGGGTTTTTCATGCAGAATTATTCCGTTTTCCTTCAAATTTTGTTTATAGGTTCACTGTGTTAAGGCACTTCCCTGATTAGTTTTCGGGATTGATTGGTTAAGTATAAAGAGGGGAACGGGTGGGTTTATCCCCCCTTAATTTATATAAATGGGTTTTTCATGCAGAATTATTCAGTTTTCCTTCAAATTTTGTTTATAGGTTCACTTTGTTAAGGCGCTTCCCTGATTAGTTTTCGGGATTGATTGGTTAAGTAAAAAGGGGGGAACGGGGGACTTATCCCCCCTCTTAATATATATAAATGAGTTTTTCATTCAGAATTATCCCATTTGCTGCAAAATTTGTTTATAGGTTCACTGTGTTAAGGCGCTTCCCTGATTAGTTTTTGGGATTGATTGGTTAAGTATAAAGGGTGGAACGGGGGGGCTGCAAATTTTGTTTATAGGTTCACTGTGTTAAGGCGCTTCCCTGATTAGTTTTCGGGATTGATTGGTTAAGTGTAAAGAGGGGAACGGGGGGCTTATCCCCCCCCCTTAAAATAATAAATGGGTTTTTCATTCAGAATTATCACATTTGCTGCAAAATTTGTTTATAGGTTCACTGTGTTAAGGCGCTTCCCTGATTAGTTTTCGGGATTGATTGGTTAAGTATAAAGGGGGGAACGGGGGGGCTTATCCCCCCCTTAATTTATATAAATGGGTTTTTCATGCAGAATTATCCCGTTTGCTGCAAAATTTGTTTATAGGTTCACTGTGTTAAGGCGCTTCCCTAATTAGTTTCCAGGATGGATTGGTTAAGTATAAAGGGGGAAAGGGGGGCTTATCCCCCCCCCCCTTAATTTATATAAATGGGTTTTTCATGCAGAATTATTCCTTTTTCCTTCAAATTTTGTTTATAGGTTCACTGTGTTAAGGCACTTCCCTGATTAGTTTTCGGGATTGATTGGTTAAGTATAAAGAGGGGAACGGGGGGGTTTATCCCCCCTTAATTTATATAAATGGGTTTTTCATGCAGAATTATTCAGTTTTCCTTCAAATTTTGTTTATAGGTTCACTTTGTTAAGGCGCTTCCCTGATTAGTTTTCGGGATTGATTGGTTAAGTAAAAAGGGGGGAACGGGGGACTTATCCCCCCTCTTAATATATATAAATGAGTTTTTCATTCAGAATTATCCCATTTGCTGCAAAATTTGTTTATAGGTTCACTGTGTTAAGGCGCTTCCCTGATTAGTTTTTGGGATTGATTGGTTAAGTATAAAGGGTGGAACGGGGGGGCTGCAAATTTTGTTTATAGGTTCACTGTGTTAAGGCGCTTCCCTGATTAGTTTTCGGGATTGATTGGTTAAGTGTAAAGGGGGGAACGGGGGGCTTATCCCCCCCCTTAAAATATATAAATGGGTTTTTCATTCAGAATTATCACATTTGCTGCAAAATTTGTTTATAGGTTCACTGTGTTAAGGCGCTTCCCTGATTAGTTTTCGGGATTGATTGGTTAAGTATAAAGGGGGGAACGGGGGGGCTTATCCCCCCTTAATTTATATAAATGGGTTTTTCATGCAGAATTATCCCGTTTGCTGCAAAATTTGTTTATAGGTTCACTGTGTTAAGGCGCTTCCCTAATTAGTTTCCAGGATGGATTGGTTAAGTATAAAGGGGGAAAGGGGGGCTTATCCCCCCCCCCTTAATTTATATAAATGGGTTTTTCATGCAGAATTATTCCGTTTTCCTTCAAATTTTGTTTATAGGTTCACTGTGTTAAGGCACTTCCCTGATTAGTTTTCGGGATTGATTGGTTAAGTATAAAGAGGGGAACGGGTGGGTTTATCCCCCCTTAATTTATATAAATGGGTTTTTCATGCAGAATTATTCAGTTTTCCTTCAAATTTTGTTTATAGGTTCACTTTGTTAAGGCGCTTCCCTGATTAGTTTTCGGGATTGATTGGTTAAGTAAAAAGGGGGGAACGGGGGACTTATCCCCCCTCTTAATATATATAAATGAGTTTTTCATTCAGAATTATCCCATTTGCTGCAAAATTTGTTTATAGGTTCACTGTGTTAAGGCGCTTCCCTGATTAGTTTTTGGGATTGATTGGTTAAGTATAAAGGGTGGAACGGGGGGGCTGCAAATTTTGTTTATAGGTTCACTGTGTTAAGGCGCTTCCCTGATTAGTTTTCGGGATTGATTGGTTAAGTGTAAAGAGGGGAACGGGGGGCTTATCCCACCCCCTTAAAATATATAAATGGGTTTTTCATTCAGAATTATCACATTTGCTGCAAAATTTGTTTATAGGTTCACTGTGTTAAGGCGCTTCCCTGATTAGTTTTCAGGATTGATTGGTTAAGTATAAAGGGGGGAACGGGGGGGCTTATCCCCCCCTTAATTTATATAAATGGGTTTTTCATGCAGAATTATCCTGTTTGCTGCAAAATTTGTTTATAGGTTCACTGTGTTAAGGCGCTTCCCTAATTAGTTTCCAGGATGGATTGGTTAAGTATAAAGGGGGAAAGGGGGGCTTATTCCCCCCCCCTTAATTTATATAAATGGGTTTTTCATGCAGAATTATTCCGTTTTCCTTCAAATTTTGTTTATAGGTTCACTGTGTTAAGGCACTTCCCTGATTAGTTTTCGGGATTGATTGGTTAAGTATAAAGAGGGGAACGGGGGGGTTTATCCCCCCTTAATTTATATAAATGGGTTTTTCATGCAGAATTATTCAGTTTTCCTTCAAATTTTGTTTATAGGTTCACTTTGTTAAGGCGCTTCCCTGATTAGTTTTCGGGATTGATTGGTTAAGTAAAAAGGGGGGAACGGGGGACTTATCCCCCCTCTTAATATATATAAATGAGTTTTTCATTCAGAATTATCCCATTTGCTGCAAAATTTGTTTATAGGTTCACTGTGTTAAGGCGCTTCCCTGATTAGTTTTTGGGATTGATTGGTTAAGTATAAAGGGTGGAACGGGGGGGCTGCAAATTTTGTTTATAGGTTCACTGTGTTAAGGCGCTTCCCTGATTAGTTTTCGGGATTGATTGGTTAAGTGTAAAGGGGGGAACGGGGGGCTTATCCCCCCCCTTAAAATATATAAATGGGTTTTTCAATCAGAATTATCACATTTGCTGCAAAATTTTGTTTATAGGTTCACTGTGTTAAGGCGCTTCCCTGATTAGTTTTCGGGATTGATTGGTTAAGTATAAAGGGGGGAACGGGGGGGCTTATCCCCCCCTTAATTTATATAAATGGGTTTTTCATTCAGAATTATCCCATTTGCTGCAAAATTTGTTTATAGGTTCACTGTGTTAAGGCGCTTCCCTGATTAGTTTTTGGGATTGATTGGTTAAGTATAAAGGGTGGAACGGGGGGGCTGCAAAATTTGTTTATAGGTTCACTGTGTTAAGGCGCTTCCCTGATTAGTTTTCGGGATTGATTGGTTAAGTGTAAAGGGGGGAACGGGGGGCTTATCCCCCCCCTTAAAATATATAAATGGGTTTTTCATTCAGAATTATCACATTTGCTGCAAAATTTGTTTATAGGTTCACTGTGTTAAGGCGCTTCCCTGATTAGTTTTCGGGATTGATTGGTTAAGTATAAAGGGGGGAACGGGGGGGCTTATCCCCCCCTTAATTTATATAAATGGGTTTTTCATTCAGAATTATCCCATTTGCTCCAAAATTTGTTTATAGGTTCACTGTGTTAAGGCGCTTCCCTGATTAGTTTTTGGGATTGATTGGTTAAGTATAAAGGGTGGAACGGGGGGGCTGCAAAATTTGTTTATAGGTTCACTGTGTTAAGGCGCTTCCCTGATTAGTTTTCGGGATTGATTGGTTAAGTGTAAAGGGGGGAACGGGGGGCTTATCCCCCCCCCTTAAAATATATAAATGGGTTTTTCATTCAGAATTATCACATTTGCTGCAAAATTTGTTTATAGGTTCACTGTGTTAAGGCGCTTCCCTGATTAGTTTTCGGGATGGATTGGTTAAGTATAAAGAGGGGAACGGGGGGGTTTATCCCCCCTTAATTTATATAAATGGGTTTTTCATGCAGAATTATTCAGTTTTCCTTCAAATTTTGTTTATAGGTTCACTTTGTTAAGGCGCTTCCCTGATTAGTTTTCGGGATTGATTGGTTAAATATAAAGGGGGAACGGGTGGGGCTTATCCCCCCCTTAATTTATATAAATGGGTTTTTCATGCAGAATTATTCCGTTTTCCTTCAAATTTTGTCTATAGGTTCACTGTGTTAAGGCGCTTCCCTGATTAGGTTTCGGGATTGATTGGTTAAGTATAAAGGGGGGTAACGCGGGGGCTTATCCCCCCCCTTAATATATATAAGTGGGTTTTTCATTCAGAATTATCACATAAACTGCAAAATTTGTTTATAGGTTCACTGTGTTAAGGCGCCTCCCTGATTAGTTTTCGGGATAGATTGGTTAAGTATAAAGGGGGGAACGGGGGGCTTATCCCCCTTAATTTATATAAATGGGTTTTTCATGCAGAATTATTCCGTTTTCCTTCAAATTTTGTCTATAGGTTCACTGTGTTAAGGCGCTTCCCTGATTAGTTTTCGGGATTGATTGGTTAAGTACAAAGGGGGAACGGGGGGGCTTATCCCCCCTTAATATATATAAACGGGTTTTTCATGCAGAATTATCCCGTTTGCTGCAAAATTTGTTTATAGGTTCACTCTGTTAAGGCGCTTCCCTGATTAGTTTTCGGAATGGATTGGTTAAGTATAAAGGGGGAACGGGGGGGGCTTATTCCCCCCTTAATTTATATAAATGGGTTTTTCATGCAGAATTATTCCGTTTTCCTTCAAATTTTGTCTATAGGTTCACTGTGTTAAGGCGCTTCCCTGATTAGTTTTCGGGATTGATTGGTTAAGTACAAAGGGGGAACGGGGGGGCTTATCCCCCCTTAATATATATAAATGGGTTTTTCATGCAGAATTATCCCGTTTGCTGCAAAATTTGTTTACAGGTTCACTGTGTTAAGGCGCTTCCTTGATTAGTTTCCGGGATGGATTGGTTAAGTGTAAAGGGGGAACGGGGGGGTTTATCCCCCCTTAATTTATATAAATGGGTTTTTCATGCAGAATTATTCAGTTTTCCTTCAAATTTTGTTTATAGGTTCACTTTGTTAAGGCGCTTCCCTGATTAGTTTTCGGGATTGATTGGTTAAGTAAAAAGGGGGGAACGGGGGACTTATCCCCCCTCTTAATATATATAAATGAGTTTTTCATTCAGAATTATCCCATTTGCTGCAAAATTTGTTTATAGGTTCACTGTGTTAAGGCGCTTCCCTGATTAGTTTTTGGGATTGATTGGTTAAGTATAAAGGGTGGAACGGGGGGGCTGCAAATTTTGTTTATAGGTTCACTGTGTTAAGGCGCTTCCCTGATTAGTTTTCGGGATTGATTGGTTAAGTGTAAAGGGGGGAACGGGGGGGCTTATCCCCCCCTTAATTTATATAAATGGGTTTTTCATGCAGAATTATCCCGTTTGCTGCAAAATTTAGGGGGGCTTATCCCCCCCCTTAATTTATATAAATGGGTTTTTCATGCAGAATTATTCCGTTTTCCTTCAAATTTTGTTTATAGGTTCACTGTGTTAAGGCACTTCCCTGATTAGTTTTCGGGATTGATTGGTTAAATATAAAGAGGGGAACGGGGGGGTTTATCCCCCCTTAATTTATATAAATGGGTTTTTCATGCAGAATTATTCAGTTTTCCTTCAAATTTTGTTTATAGGTTCACTTTGTTAAGGCGCTTCCCTGATTAGTTTTCGGGATTGATTGGTTAAGTAAAAAGGGGGGAACGGGGGACTTATCCCCCCTCTTAATATATATAAATGAGTTTTTCATTCAGAATTATCCCATTTGCTGCAAATTTTGTTTATAGGTTCACTGTGTTAAGGCGCTTCCCTGATTAGTTTTCGGGATTGATTGGTTAAGTGTAAAGGGGGGAACAGGGGGCTTATCCCCCCCTTAAAATATATAAATGGGTTTTTCATTCAGAATTATCACATTTGCTGCAAAATTTGTTTATAGGTTCACTGTGTTAAGGCGCTTCCCTGATTAGTTTTCGGGATTGATTGGTTAAGTATAAAGGGGGGAACGGGGGGCTTATCCCCCCTTAATTTATATAAATGGGTTTTTCATGCAGAATTATCCCGTTTGCTGCAAAATTTGTCTATAGGTTCACTGTGTTAAGGCGCTTCCCTAATTAGTTTCCAGGATGGATTGGTTAAGTATAAAGGGGGAAAGGGGGGCTTATCCCCCCCCCCTTAATTTATATAAATGGGTTTTTCATGCAGAATTATTCCGTTTTCCTTCAAATTTTGTTTATAGGTTCACTGTGTTAAAGCACTTCCCTGATTAGTTTTCGGGATTGATTGGTTAAGTATAAAGAGGGGAACGGGGGGGTTTATCCCCCCTTAATTTATATAAATGGGTTTTTCATGCAGAATTATTCAGTTTTCCTTCAAATTTTGTTTATAGGTTCACTTTGTTAAGGCGCTTCCCTGATTAGTTTTCGGGATTGATTGGTTAAGTAAAAAGGGGGGAACGGGGGACTTATCCCCCCTCTTAATATATATAAATGAGTTTTTCATTCAGAATTATCCCATTTGCTGCAAAATTTGTTTATAGGTTCACTGTGTTAAGGCGCTTCCCTGATTAGTTTTTGGGATTGATTGGTTAAGTATAAAGGGTGGAACGGGGGGGCTGCAAATTTTGTTTATAGGTTCACTGTGTTAAGGCGCTTCCCTGATTAGTTTTCGGGATTGATTGGTTAAGTGTAAAGGGGGGAACGGGGGGCTTATCCCCCCCCCTTAAAATATATAAATGGGTTTTTCAATCAGAATTATCACATTTGCTGCAAAATTTGTTTATAGGTTCACTGTGTTAAGGCGCTTCCCTGATTAGTTTTCGGGATTGATTGGTTAAGTATAAAGGGGGGAACGGGGGGGCTTATCCCCCCCTTAATTTATATAAATGGGTTTTTCATTCAGAATTATCCCATTTGCTGCAAAATTTGTTTATAGGTTCACTGTGTTAAGGCGCTTCCCTGATTAGTTTTTGGGATTGATTGGTTAAGTATAAAGGGTGGAACGGGGGGGCTGCAAAATTTGTTTATAGGTTCACTGTGTTAAGGCGCTTCCCTGATTAGTTTTCGGGATTGATTGGTTAAGTGTAAAGGGGGGAACGGGGGGCTTATCCCCCCCTTAAAATATATAAATGGGTTTTTCATTCAGAATTATCACATTTGCTGCAAAATTTGTTTATAGGTTCACTGTGTTAAGGCGCTTCCCTGATTAGTTTTCGGGATTGATTGGTTAAGTATAAAGGGGGTTACGGGGGGCTTATCCCCCCCTTAATTTATATAAATGGGTTTTTCATTCAGAATTATCCCATTTGCTCCAAAATTTGTTTATAGGTTCACTGTGTTAAGGCGCTTCCCTGATTAGTTTTTGGGATTGATTGGTTAAGTATAAAGGGTGGAACGGGGGGGCTGCAAAATTTGTTTATAGGTTCACTGTGTTAAGGCGCTTCCCTGATTAGTTTTCGGGATTGATTGGTTAAGTGTAAAGGGGGGAACGTGGGGCTTATCCCCCCCCCTTAAAATATATAAATGGGTTTTTCATTCAGAATTATCACATTTGCTGCAAAATTTGTTTATAGGTTCACTGTGTTAAGGCGCTTCCCTGATTAGTTTTCGGGATGGATTGGTTAAGTATAAAGAGGGGAACGGGGGGGTTTATCCCCCCTTAATTTATATAAATGGGTTTTTCATGCAGAATTATTCAGTTTTCCTTCAAATTTTGTTTATAGGTTCACTTTGTTAAGGCGCTTCCCTGATTAGTTTTCGGGATTGATTGGTTAAGTATAAAGGGGGAACGGGTGGGGCTTATCCCCCCCTTAATTTATATAAATGGGTTTTTCATGCAGAATTATTCCGTTTTCCTTCAAATTTTGTCTATAGGTTCACTGTGTTAAGGCGCTTCCCTGATTAGTTTTCGGGATTGATTGGTTAAGTACAAAGGGGGAACGGGGGGGCTTATCCCCCCTTAATATATATAAATGGGTTTTTCATGCAGAATTATCCCGTTTGCTGCAAAATTTGTTTACAGGTTCACTGTGTTAAGGCGCTTCCCTGATTAGTTTCCGGGATGGATTGGTTAAGTGTAAAGGGGGAACGGGGGGCTTATCCCCCCTTAATTTATATAAATGGGTTTTTCATGCAGAATTATTCCGTTTTCCTTCAAATTTTGTTTCTAGGTTCACTGTGATAAGGCGCTTCCTTGATTAGTTTTCGGGATGGATTGGTTAAGTATAAAGGGGGAACGGGGGGGGCTTTTCCCCCCCTTAATTTATATAAATGGGTTTTTCATGCAGAATTATTCAGTTTTAGTTCAAATTTTGTTTATAGGTTCACTGTGTTAAGGCGCTTCCCTGATTAGGTTTCGGGATTGATTGGTTAAGTATAAAGGGGGGTAACGCGGGGGCTTATCCCCCCCTTAATATATATAAGTGGGTTTTTCATTCAGAATTATCACATAAACTGCAAAATTTGTTTATAGGTTCACTGTGTTAAGGCGCCTCCCTGATTAGTTTTCGGGATAGATTGGTTAAGTATAAAGGGGGGAACGGGGGGCTTATCCCCCTTAATTTATATAAACGGGTTTTTCATGCAGAATTATCCCGTTTGCTGCAAAATTTGTTCATAGGTTCACTCTGTTAAGGCGCTTCCCTGATTAGTTTTCGGAATGGATTGGTTAAGTATAAAGGGGGAACGGGGGGGGCTTATTCCCCCCTTAATTTATATAAATGGGTTTTTCATGCAGAATTATTCCGTTTTCCTTCAAATTTTGTCTATAGGTTCACTGTGTTAAGGCGCTTCCCTGATTAGTTTTCGGGATTGATTGGTTAAGTACAAAGGGGGAACGGGGTGGCTTATCCCCCCTTAATATATATAAATGGGTTTTTCATGCAGAATTATCCCGTTTGCTGCAAAATTTGTTTACAGGTTCACTGTGTTAAGGCGCTTCCTTGATTAGTTTCCGGGATGGATTGGTTAAGTGTAAAGGGGGAACGGGGGGGCTTATCCCCCCTTAATTTATATAAATGGGTTTTTCATGCAGAATTATTCCGTTTTCCTTCAAATTTTGTTTCTAGGTTCACTGTGTTAAGGCGCTTCCTTGATTAGTTTTCGGGATGGATTGGTTAAGTATAAAGGGGGAACGGGGGCTCATCCCCCCTTAATTTATATAAATGGTTTTTTCATGCAGAATTATTGCGTTTTCCTTCAAATTTTGTTTATAGGTTCACTGTGTTAAGGCACTTCCCTGATTTGTTTTCGGGATTGATTGGCTAAGTATAAAGGGGGGAACGGGGGGGCTTATCCCCCCTTAATTTATATAAATGTGTTTTTCATGCAGAATTATTCAGTTTTCCTTCAAATTTTGTTTATAGGTTCACTTTTTTAAGGCGCTTCCCTGATTAGTTTTCGGGATTGATTGGTTAAGTAAAAAGGGGGGAACGGGGGGCTAATCCCCCCTAATTTATATAAATTGGTTTTTCATACAGAATTATTCAGTTTTCCTTCAAATTTTGTTTATAGGTTCACTGTGTTAAGGCGCTTCTCTGATTAGTTTTCGGGATTGATTGGTTAAGTATAAAGAGGGGAACGGGGGGGCTTATCCCCCCTTAATTTATATAAATGGGTTTTTCATGCAGAATTATTCAGTTTTCCTTCAAATTTTGTATATAGATTCACTGTGTTAAGGCACTTCCCTGATTTGTTTTCGAGATTGATTGGTTAAGTATAAAGGGGGGAACTGGGAGGGCTTATCCCCCCTCAATATATATAAATGGGTTTTTCATGCAGAATTATTCAGTTTTAGTTCAAATTTTGTTTATAGGTTCACTGTGTTAAGGCGCTTCCCTGATTAGGTTTCGGGATTGATTGGTTAAGTATAAATGGGGGTAACGCGGGGGCTAATCCCCCCCCTTAATTTAAATAAATGAGTTTTTCACGCAGAATTATTCCGTTTTCCTTCAAATTTTGTTTATACGTTTACTGCGTTAAGGCTCTTCCCTGATTAGTTTTCGGGATTGATTGGTTAAGTGTAAAGGGGGGAACGGGGGGCTTATCCCCCCCCTTAATATATATAAATGGGTTTTTCATTCAGAATTATCACATTTGCTGCAAAATTTGTTTATAGGTTCACTGTTTTAAGGCGCCTCCCTGATTAGTTTTCGGGATTGATTGGTTAAGTATAAAGGGGGGAACGGAGGGCTTATCCCCCCTTAATTTATATAAACGGGTTTACATGCAGAATTATTCCGTTTTCCTTCAAATTTTGTTTATAGGTTCACTGTGTTCAGGCGCTTCCTTGATTAGTTTTCGGAATGGATTGGTTAAGTATAAAGGGGGAACGGGGGGGGGCTTATTCCCCCCCTTAATTTATATAAATGGTTTTTCATGCAGAATTATGCCGTTTTCCTTCAAATTTTGTTTATAGGTTCACTGTGTTAATGCGCTTCCTTGATTAGTTTTCGGAATGGATTGGTTAAGTATAAAGGGGGTACGGTGGGGGCTTATTCCCCCCTTAATTTATATAAATGGTTTTTTCATGCAGAATTATTCAGTTTTCCTTCAAATTTTGTTTATAGGTTCACTGTGTTAAGGCGCTTCTCTGATTAGTTTTCGGGATTGATTGGTTAAGTATAAAGGGGGAACGGAGGGCTTATCCCCCCTTAATTTATATAAACGGGTTTACATGCAGAATTATTCCGTTTTCCTTCAAATTTTGTTTATAGGTTCACTGTGTTCAGGCGCTTCCTTGATTAGTTTTCGGGATTGATTGGTTAAGTATAAAGGGGGGAACGGAGGGCTTATCCCCCCTTAATTTATATAAACGGGTTTACATGCAGAATTATTCCGTTTTCCTTCAAATTTTGTTTATAGGTTCACTGTGTTCAGGCGCTTCCTTGATTAGGTTTCGGGATTGATTGGTTAAGTATAAATGGGGGTAACGCGGGGGCTAATCCCCCCCCTTAATTTAAATAAATGAGTTTTTCACGCAGAATTATTCCGTTTTCCTTCAAATTTTGTTTATACGTTTACTGCGTTAAGGCTCTTCCCTGATTAGTTTTCGGGATTGATTGGTTAAGTGTAAAGGGGGGAACGGGGGGCTTATCCCCCCCTTAATATATATAAATGGGTTTTTCATTCAGAATTATCACATTTGCTGCAAATTTTGTCTAGAGGTTCACTGTGTTAAGGCGCTTCCCTGATTAGTTTTCGGGATTGATTGGTTAAGTACAAAGGGGGAACGGGGGGGCTTATCCCCCCTTAATATATATAAATGGGTTTTTCATGCAGAATTATCCCGTTTTCTTTCAAATTTTGTTTACAGGTTCACTGTGTTAAGGCGCTTCCTTGATTAGTTTTCGGGATGGATTGGTTAAGTATAAAGGGGGAACGGGGGCTCATCCCCCCCTTAAATTATATAAATGGTTTTTTCATGCAGAATTATTCCGTTTTCCTTCAAATTTTGTTTATAGGTTCACTGCGTTAAGGCACTTCCCTGATTAGTTTTCGGGATTGATTGGCTAAGTATAAAGGGGGGAACAGGGGGGCTTATCCCCCCTTAATTTATATAAATGTGTTTTTCAGGCAGAATTATTCAGTTTTCCTTCAAATTTTGTTTATAGGTTCACTGTGTTAAGGCGCTTCTCTGATTAGTTTTCGGGATTGATTGGTTAAGTATAAAGAGGGTAACGGGGGACTAATAACCCCCTTAATTTATATAAATGGGTTTTTTACGCAGAATTACTTTTTTTCCTTCAAATTTTGTTTATAGGTTCACTGCGTTAAGGCACTTCCCTGATTAGTTTTCGGGATTGATTGGCTAAGTATAAAGGGGAATAACGGGGGGGCTAATTCCCCTCTTAATATTTATAAATGGGTTTTGCACGCAGGATTATCCCATTTGCTTCAAAATTTGTTTATAGGTTCACTGTGTTAAGGCGCTTCCCTGATTAGTTTTCGGGATTGATTGGTTAAGTATAAAGGGGGGAACGGGGGGGCTTATCCTCCCCTTAATTTATATAAATGGGTTTTTCATGCAGAGTTATCCCGTTTGCTGCAAAATTTGTTTATATGTTCACCGTGTTAAGGCGCTTCCCTAATTAGTTTCCAGGATGGATTGGTTAAGTATAAAGGGGGAAAGGGGGGCTTATCCCCCCCCTTAATTTATATAAATGGGTTTTTCATGCAGAATTATTCCGTTTTCCTTCAAATTTTGTTTATAGGTTCACTGTGTTAAGGCACTTCCCTGATTAGTTTTCGGGATTGATTGGTTAAGTAAAAAGAGGGGAACGGGGGGGTTTATCCCCCCTTAATTTATATAAATGGGTTTTTCATGCAGAATTATCCCGTTTGCTGCAAAATTTGTTTATAGGTTCACTGTGTTAAGGCGCTTCCCTAATTAGTTTCCAGGATGGATTGGTTACGTATAAAGGGGGAAAGGGGGGCTTATCCCCCCTCTTAATATATATAAATGAGTTTTTCATTCAGAATTATCCCATTTGCTGCAAAATTTGTTTATAGGTTCACTGTGTTAAGGCCCTTCCCTGATTAGTTTTTGGGATTGATTGGTTAAGTATAAAGGGTGGAACGGGGGGGCTGCAAAATTTGTTTATAGGTTCACTGTGTTAAGGCGCTTCCCTAATTAGTTTCGGGGATGGATTGGTTAAGTATAAAGGGGGAACGGGGGGGCTTATCCCCCCTTAATTTATATAAATGGGTTTTTCATGCAGAATTATTCCGTTTTCCTTCAAATTTTGTCTATAGGTTCACTGTGTTAAGGCGCTTCCCTGATTAGTTTTCGGGATTGATTGGTTAAGTAGAAAGGGGGAACGGGGGGGCTTATCCCCCCTTAATATATATAAATGGGTTTTTCATGCAGAATTATCCCGTTTGCTGCAAAATTTGTTTACAGGTTCACTGTGTTAAGGCGCTTCCCTGATTAGTTTCCGGGATGGATTGGTTAAGTGTAAAGGGGGAACGGGGGGGCTTATCCCCCCTTAATTTATATAAATGGGTTTTTCATGCAGAATTATTCCGTTTTCCTTCAAATTTTGTTTCTAGGTTCACTGTGTTAAGGCGCTTCCTTGATTAGTTTTCGGGATGGATTGGTTAAGTATAAAGGGGGAACGGGGGGGCTTATCCCCCCCTTAATTTATATAAATGGGTTTTTCATGCAGAATTATTCAGTTTTCCTTCAAATTTTGTTTATAGATTCACTGTGTTAAGGCACTTCCCTGATTTGTTTTCGAGATTGATTGGTTAAGTATAAAGGGGGGAACGGGGAGGGCTTATCCCCCCTCAATTTATATAAATGGGTTTTTCATGCAGAATTATTCAGTTTTAGTTCAAATTTTGTTTATAGGTTCACTGTGTTAAGGCGCTTCCCTGATTAGGTTTCGGGATTGATTGGTTAAGTATAAAGGGGGGTAACGCGGGGGCTTATCCCCCCCCCCTTAATATATATAAATGGGTTTTTCATTCAGAATTATCACATAAACTGCAAAATTTGTTTATAGGTTCACTGTGTTAAGGCGCCTCCCTGATTAGTTTTCGGGATAGATTGGTTAAGTATAAAGGGGGGAACGGGGGGCTTATCCCCCTTAATTTATATAAACGGGTTTTTCTTGCAGAATTATCCCGTTTGCTGCAAAATTTGTTTATAGGTTCACTCTGTTAAGGCGCTTCCCTGATTAGTTTCCGGGATGGATTGGTTAAGTATAAAGGGGGAACGGGGGGCTTATCCCCCTTAATTTATATAAATGGGTTTTTCATGCAGAATTATCCCGTTTGCTGCAAAATTTGTTTATAGGTTCACTGTGTTAAGGCGCTTCCCTAATTAGTTTCCAGGATGGATTGGTTAAGTATAAAGGGTGAAAGGGGGGCTTATCCCCCCCCTTAATTTATATAAATGGGTTTTTCATGCAGAATTATTCCGTTTTCCTTCAAATTTTGTTTATAGGTTCACTGTGTTAAGGCACTTCCCTGATTAGTTTTCGGGATTGATTGGTTAAGTAAAAAGGGGGGAACGGGGGACTTATCCCCCCTCTTAATATATATAAATGAGTTTTTCATTCAGAATTATCCCATTTGCTGCAAAATTTGTTTATAGGTTCACTGTGTTAAGGCGCTTCCCTGATTAGTTTTTGGGATTGATTGGTTAAGTATAAAGGGTGGAACGGGGGGGCTGCAAAATTTGTTTATAGGTTCACTGTGTTAAGGCGCTTCCCTAATTAGTTTCCGGGATGGATTGGTTAAGTATAAAGGGGGAACAGGGGGGGCTTATCCCCCCCTTAATTTTTATAAATGGGTTTTTCATGCAGAATTATTCCGTTTTCCTTCAAATTTTGTCTATAGGTTCACTGTGTTAAGGCGCTTCCCTGATTAGTTTTCGGGATTGATTGGTTAAGTACAAAGGGGGAACGGGGGGGGCTTGTCCCCCCTTAATATATATAAATGGGTTTTTCATACAGAATTATCCCGTTTGCTGCAAAATTTGTTTACAGGTTCACTGTGTTAAGGCGCTTCCCTGATTAGTTTCCGGGATGGATTGGTTAAGTGTAAAGGGGGAACGGGGGGCTTATCCCCCCTTAATTTATATAAATGGGTTTTTCATGCAGAATTATTCCGTTTTCCTTCAAATTTTGTTTCTAGGTTCACTGTGTTAAGGCGCTTCCTTGATTAGTTTTCGGGATGGATTGGTTAAGTATAAAGGGGGAACGGGGGGGCTTATCCCCCCTTAATTTATATAAATGGGTTTTTCATGCAGAATTATTCCGTTTTCCTTCAAATTTTGTTTATAGGTTCACTGTGTTAAGGCACTTTCCTGATTAGTTTTCGGGATTGATTGGTTAAGTATAAAGAGGGGAACGGGGGGCTTATCCCCCCTTAATTTATATAAATGGGTTTTTCATGCAGAATTATTCAGTTTTCCTTCAAATTTTGTTTATAGATTCACTGTGTTAAGGCACTTCCCTGATTTGTTTTCGAGATTGATTGGTTAAGTATAAAGGGGGGAACGGGGAGGGCTTATCCCCCCTCAATTTATATAAATGGGTTTTCCATGCAGAATTATTCAGTTTTAGTTCAAATTTTGTTTATAGGTTCACTGTGTTAAGGCGCTTCCCTGATTAGGTTTCGGGATTGATTGGTTAAGTATAAAGGGGGGTAACGCGGGGGCTTATCCCCCCCCTTAATATATATAAATGGGTTTTTCATTCAGAATTATCACATAAACTGCAAAATTTGTTTATAGGTTCACTGTGTTAAGGCGCCTCCCTGATTAGTTTTCGGGATAGATAGGTTAAGTATAAAGGGGGGAACGGGGGGCTTATCCCCCCCTTAATTTATATAAATGGGTTTTTCATGCAGAATTATTCCGTTTTCCTTCAAATTTTGTTTATAGGTTCACTGTGTTAAGGCGCTTCCTTGATTAGTTTTCGGAATGGATTGGTTAAGTATAAAGGGGGAACGGGGGGGCTTATTCCCCCCTTAATTTATATAAATGGGTTTTTCATGCAGAATTATTCCGTTTTCCTTCAAATTTTGTCTATAGGTTCACTGTGTTAAGGCGCTTCCCTGATTAGTTTTCGGGATTGATTGGTTAAGTACAAAGGGGGAACGGGGGGGCTTATCCCCCCTTAATATATATAAATGGGATTTTCATGCAGAATTATCCCGTTTGCTGCAAAATTTGTTTACAGGTTCACTGTGTTAAGGCGCTTCCCTGATTAGTTTCCGGGATGGATTGGTTAAGTGTAAAGGGGGAATGGGGGGGGCTTATCCCCCCTTAATTTATATAAATGGGTTTTTCATGCAGAATTATTCCGTTTTCCTTCAAATTTTGTTTCTAGGTTCACTGTGTTAAGGCGCTTCCTTGATTAGTTTTCGGGATGGATTGGTTAAGTATAAAGGGGGAACGGGGGCTCATCCCCCCTTAATTTATATAAATGGTTTTTTCATGCAGAATTATTCCGTTTTCCTTCAAATTTTGTTTATAGGTTCACTGTGTTAAGGCACTTCCCTGATTTGTTTTCGGGATTGATTGGCTAAGTATAAAGGGGGGAACGGGGGGGCTTATCCCCCCTTAATTTATATAAATGTGTTTTTCATGCAGAATTATTCAGTTTTCCTTCAAATTTTGTTTATAGGTTCACTTTGTTAGGGCGCTTCCCTGATTAGTTTTCGGGATTGATTGGTTAAGTAAAAAGGGGGGAACGGGGGGCTAATCCCCCCTAATTTATATAAATTGGTTTTTCATACAGAATTATTCAGTTTTCCTTCAAATTTTGTTTATAGGTTCACTGTGTTAAGGCGCTTCTCTGATTAGTTTTCGGGATAGATTGGTTAAGTATAAAGAGGGGAACGGGGGGGCTTATCCCACCTTAATTTATATAAATGGGTTTTTCATACAGAATTATTCAGTTTTTCTTCAAATTTTGTATATAGATTCACTGTGTTAAGGCACTTCCCTGATTTGTTTTCGAGATTGATTGGTTAAGTATAAAGGGGGGAACGGGGAGGGCTTATCCCCCCTCAATATATATAAATGGGTTTTTCATGCAGAATTATTCAGTTTTAGTTCAAATTTTGTTTATAAGTTCACTGTGTTAAGGCGCTTCCCTGATTAGGTTTCGGGATTGATTGGTTAAGTATAAATGGGGGTAACGCGGGGGCTAATCCCCCCCCTTAATTTAAATAAATAGGTTTTTCACGCAGAATTATTCCGTTTTCCTTCAAATTTTGTTTATACGTTTACTGCGTTAAGGCTCTTCCCTGATTAGTTTTCGGGATTGATTGGTTAAGTGTAAAGGGGGGAACGGGGGGCTTATGCCCCCCCCTTAATATATATAAATGGGTTTTTCATTCAGAATTATCACATTTGCTGCAAAATTTGTTTATAGGTTCACTGTGTTAAGGCGCCTCCCTGATTAATTTTCGGGATTGATTGGTTAAGTATAAAGGGGAAAACGGAGGGCTTATCCCCCCTTAATTTATATAAACGGGTTTTTCATGCAGAATTATTCCGTTTTCCTTCAAATTTTGTTTATAGGTTCACTGTGTTAAGGCGCTTCCTTGATTAGTTTTCGGAATGGATTGGTTAAGTATAAAGGGGGAACGGGGGGGCTTATCCCCTCTTAATTTATATAAATGGGTTTTTCATGCAGAATTATCCCGTTTGCTGCAAAATTTGTTTACAGGTTCACTGTGTTAAGGCGCTTCCCTGATTAGTTTCCGGGATGGATTGGTTAAGTATAAAGAGGGGAACGGGGGGGCTTATCCCCCCTTAATTTATATAAATGGGTTTTTCATGCAGAATTATTCAGTTTTCCTTCAAATTTTGTTTATAGATTCACTGTGTTAAGGCACTTCCCTGATTTGTTTTCGAGATTGATTGGTTAAGTATAAAGGGGGGAACGGGGTGGCTTATCCCCCCTTAATTTATATAAATGTGTTTTTCATGCAGAATTATTCAGTTTTCCTTCAAATTTTGTTTATAGGTTCACTTTGTTAAGGCGCTTCCCTGATTAGTTTTCGGGATTGATTGGTTAAGTAAAAAGGGGGGAACGGGGGGCTAATCCCCCCTAATTTATATAAATGGGTTTTTCATGCAGAATTATTCAGTTTTCCTTCAAATTTTGTTTATAGGTTCACTGTGTAAAGGCGCTTCCCTGATTAGGTTTCGGGATTGATTGATTAAGTATAAAGGGGGGTAAAACGGGGGCTAATCTCCCATATTTTATATATCCCATAATTTAATTGTAATAACATGAAAAATATTAATATAAAATAAATATAAATGTGTTTTTCACGCAGAATTATTCCGTTTTCCGTCAAAATTTGTTTATATGTTCACTGTGTTAAGGCGCTTCCCTGATTAGTTTTCGGGATTGATTGGTTAAGTGTAAAGGGGGGAACGGGGGCTTATCCCCCCCTTAATATATATAAATGGGTTTTTCATGCAGAATTATTCAGTTTTCCTTCAAATTTTGTTTATAGGTTCACTTTGTTAAGGCGCTTCCCTGATTAGTTTTCGGGATTGATTGGTTAAGTAAAAAGGGGGGAACGGGGGGCTAATCCCCCCTAATTTATATAAATGGGTTTTTCATGCAGAATTATTCAGTTTTCCTTCAAATTTTATTTATAGGTTCACTGTGTTAAGGCGCTTCCCTGATTAGGTTTCGGGATTGATTGATTAAGTATAAAGGGGGGTAAAACGGGGGCTAATCTCCCATATTTTATATATCCCATAATTTAATTGTAATAATATGAAAAATATTAATATAAAATTAAATATAAATGGGTTTTTCATGCAGAATTATTCTGTTTTCCGTCAAACTTTGTTTATATGTTCACTGTGGTAAGGCGCTTCCCTGATTAGTTTTCGGGATTGATTGGTTAAGTGTAAAGGGGGGAACGGGGGGCTTATCCCCCCCTTAATATATATAAATGGGTTTTTCATGCAGAATTATCCCGTTTGCTGCAAAATTTGTTTATAGGTTCACTGTGTTAAGGCGTTTCCCTGATTAGTTTTCGGGATTGATTGGTTAAGTATCAAGGGGGGAACGGGGAGGGCTTATCCCCCCCCTTAATTTATATAAATGGGTTTTTCATGCAGAATTATTCAGTTTCAGTTCAAATTTTGTTTATAGGTTCACTGTGTGAAGGCGCTTCCCTGATTAGTTTTCGGGATTGATTGGTTAAGTATAAAGGGGGGTAACGTGGGGGCTATCCCCCCTTAATTTATATAAATGGGTTTTTCATGCAGAATTATTCAGTTTTCCTTCAAATTTTGTTTATAGGTTCACATTGTTAAGGCGCTTCCCTGATTATTTTTCGGGATTGATTGGTTACGTAAAAAGGGGGGAACGGGGGGCTTATCCCCTCTCTTAATATATATAAATGGGTTTTTCATTCAGAATTATCCCATTTGCTGCAAAATTTGTCTATAGGTTCACGGTGTTAAGGCGCTTCCATGATTAGTTTTCGGGATTGATTGGTTAAGTACAAAGGGGGGAACGGGGGGGCTTATCCCCCCCTTAATTTATATAAATGGGTTTTTCATGCAGAATTATCCCGTTTGCTGCATAATTTGTTTATAGGTTCACTGTGTTAAGGCGCTTCCCTGTTTAGTTTCCGGGATGGATTGGTTAAGTGTAAAGGGGGAACGGGGGGGCTTATTCCCCCTTAATTTATATAAATGGGTTTTTCATGCAGAATTATTCCGTTTTCCTTCAAATTTTGTCTATAGGTTCACTGTGTTAAGGCGCTTCCCTGATTAGTTTTCGGGATTGATTGGTTAAGTACAAAGGGGGAACGGGGGGCTTATCCCCCCTTAATATATATAAATGGGTTTTTCATGCAGAATTATCCCGTTTGCTGCAAAATTTGTTTACAGGTTCACTGTGTTAAGGCGCTTCCCTGATTAGTTTCCGGGATGGATTGGTTAAGTGTAAAGGGGGAACGGGGGGGCTTGTCCCCCCTTAATTTATATAAATGGGTTTTTCATGCAGAATTATTCCGTTTTCCTTCAAATTTTGTTTCTAGGTTCACTGTGTTAAGGCGCTTCCTTGATTAGTTTTCGGGATGGATTGGTTAAGTATAAAGGGGGAACGGGGGATCATCCCCCCTTAATTTATATAAATGGTTTTTTCATGCAGAATTATTCCGTTTTCCTTCAAATTTTGTTTATAGGTTCACTGTGTTAAGGCACTTCCCTGATTTGTTTTCGGGATTGATTGGCTAAGTATAAAGGGGGGAACGGGGGGGCTTATCCCCCCTTAATTTATATAAATGTGTTTTTCATGCAGAATTATTCATTTTTCCTTCAAATTTTGTTTATAGGTTCACTTTGTTAAGTCGCTTCCCTGATTAGTTTTCGGGATTGATTGGTTAAGTAAAAAGGGGGGAACGGGGGGCTAATCCCCCCTAATTTATATAAATTGGTTTTTCATACAGAATTATTCAGTTTTCCTTCAAATTTTGTTTATAGGTTCACTGTGTTAAGGCGCTTCTCTGATTAGTTTTCGGGATTGATTGGTTAAGTATAAAGAGGGGAACGGGGGGGCTTATCCCCCCTTAATTTATATAAATGTGTTTTTCATGCAGAATTATTCAGTTTTCCTTCAAATTTTGTTTATAGGTTCACTGTGTTAAGGCGCTTCCCTGATTAGGTTTCGGGATTGATTGGTTAAGTATAAATGGGGGTAACGCGGGGGCTAATCCCTCCCTTAATTTAAATAAATGGCTTTTTCACGCAGAAATATTCCGTTTTCCTTCAAATTTTGTTTATACGTTTACTGCGTTAAGGCTCTTCCCTGATTAGTTTTCGGGATTGATTGGTTAAGTGTAAAGGGGGGAACGGGGGCTTATCCCCCCCCCTTAATATATATAAATGGGTTTTTCATTCAGAATTATCACATTTGCTGCAAAATTTGTTTATATGTTCACTGTGTTAAGGCGCCTCCCTGATTAGTTTTCGGGATTGATTGGTTAAGTATAAAGGGGGGAACGGAGGGCTTATCCCCCTTAATTTATATAAACAGGTTTTTCATGCAGAATTATTCCGTTTTCCTTCAAATTTTGTTTATAGGTTCACTGTGTTAAGGAGCTTCCTTGATTAGTTTTCGGAATGGATTGGATAAGTATAAAGGGGGAACGGGGGGGCTTATTCCCCCCTTAATTTATATAAATGGGTTTTTCATGCAGAATTATTCCGTTTTCCTTCAAATTTTGTCTATAGGTTCACTGTGTTAAGGCGCTTCCCTGATTAGTTTTCGGGATTGATTGGTTAAGTACAAAGGGGGGAACGGGGGGGCTTATCCCCTCTTAATTTATATAAATGGGTTTTTCATGCAGAATTATCCCGTTTGCTGCAAAATTTGTTTACAGGTTCACTGTGTTAAGGCGCTTCCCTGATTAGTTTCCGGGATGGATTGGTTAAGTATAAAGAGGGGAACGGGGGGCTTATCCCCCCTTAATTTATATAAATGGGTTTTTCATGCAGAATTATTCAGTTTTCCTTCAAATTTTGTTTATAGATTCACGGTGTTAAGGCACTTCCCTGATTTGTTTTCGAGATTGATTGGTTAAGTATAAAGGGGGGAACGGGGAGGGCTTATCCCCTCTTAATTTATATAAATGGTTTTTTCATGCAGAATTATTCCGTTTTCCTTCAAATTTTGTTTATAGTTTCACTGTGTTAAGGCACTTCCCTGATTAGTTTTCGGGATTGATTGGTTAAGTATAAAGGGGGGAACGGGGTGGCTTATCCCCCCTTAATTTATATAAATGTGTTTTTCATGCAGAATTATTCAGTTTTCCTTCAAATTTTGTTTATAGGTTCACTTTGTTAAGGCGCTTCCCTGATTAGTTTTCGGGATTGATTGGTTAAGTAAAAAGGGGGGAACGGGGGGCTAATCCCCCCTAATTTATATAAATGGGTTTTTCATGCAGAATTATTCAGTTTTCCTTCAAATTTTGTTTATAGGTTCACTGTGTAAAGGCGCTTCCCTGATTAGGTTTCAGGATTGATTGATTAAGTATAAAGGGGGGTAAAACGGGGGCTAATCTCCCATATTTTATATATCCCATAATTTAATTGTAATAACATGAAAAATATTAATATAAAATAAATATAAATGGGTTTTTCACGCAGAATTATTCCGTTTTCCGTCAAACTTTGTTTATATGTTCACTGTGTTAAGGCGCTTCCCTGATTAGTTTTCGGGATTGATTGGTTAAGTGTAAAGGGGGGAACGGGGGCTTATCCCCCCCTTAATATATATAAATGGGTTTTTCATGCAGAATTATTCAGTTTTCCTTCAAATTTTGTTTATAGGTTCACTTTGTTAAGGCGCTTCCCTGATTAGTTTTCGGGATTGATTGGTTAAGTAAAAAGGGGGGAACGGGGGGCTAATCCCCCCTAATTTATATAAATGGGTTTTTCATGCAGAATTATTCAGTTTTCCTTCAAATTTTATTTATAGGTTCACTGTGTTAAGGCGCTTCCCTGATTAGGTTTCGGGATTGATTGATTAAGTATAAAGGGGGGTAAAACGGAGGCTAATCTCCCATATTTTATATATCCCATAATTTAATTGTAATAATATGAAAAATATTAATATAAAATTAAATATAAATGGGTTTTTCACGCAGAATTATTCTGTTTTCCGTCAAACTTTGTTTATATGTTCACTGTGTTAAGGCGCTTCCCTGATTAGTTTTCGGGATTGATTGGTTAAGTGTAAAGGGGGGAACGGGGGGCTTATCCCCCCCTTAATATATATAAATGGGTTTTTCATGCAGAATTATCCCGTTTGCTGCAAAATTTGTTTATAGGTTCACTGTGTTAAGGCGTTTCCCTGATTAGTTTTCGGGATTGATTGGTTAAGTATCAAGGGGGGAACGGGGAGGGCTTATCCCCCCCCTTAAATTATATAAATGGGTTTTTCATGCAGAATTATTCAGTTTCAGTTCAAATTTTGTTTATAGGTTCACTGTGTGAAGGCGCTTCCCTGATTAGTTTTCGGGATTGATTGGTTAAGTATAAAGGGGGGAACGGGGGGGCTTATCCCCCCTTAATTTATATAAATGTGTTTTTCATGCAGAATTATTCAGTTTTCCTTCAAATTTTGTTTATAGGTTCACTTTGTTAAGTCGCTTCCCTGATTAGTTTTCGGGATTGATTGGTTAAGTAAAAAGGGGGGAACGTGGGGGCTAATCCCCCCTAATTTATATAAATTGGTTTTTCATACAGAATTATTCAGTTTTCCTTCAAATTTTGTTTATAGGTTCACTGTGTTAAGGCGCTTCTCTGATTAGTTTTCGGGATTGATTGGTTAAGTATAAAGAGGTGAACGGGGGGGCTTATCCCCCCTTAATTTATATAAATGTGTTTTTCATGCAGAATTATTCAGTTTTCCTTCAAATTTTGTTTATAGGTTCACTGTGTTAAGGCGCTTCCCTGATTAGGTTTCGGGATTGATTGGTTAAGTATAAATGGGGGTAACGCGGGGGCTAATCCCTCCCTTAATTTAAATAAATGGCTTTTTCACGCAGAAATATTCCGTTTTCCTTCAAATTTTGTTTATACGTTTACTGCGTTAAGGCTCTTCCCTGATTAGTTTTCGGGATTGATTGGTTAAGTGTAAAGGGGGGAACGGGGGCTTATCCCCCCCCTTAATATATATAAATGGGTTTTTCATTCAGAATTATCACATTTGCTGCAAAATTTGTTTATAGGTTCACTGTGTTAAGGCGCCTCCCTGATTAGTTTTCGGGATTGATTGGTTAAGTATAAAGGGGGGAACGGAGGGCTTATCCCCCTTAATTTATATAAACGGGTTTTTCATGCAGAATTATTCCGTTTTCCTTCAAATTTTGTTTATAGGTTCACTGTGTTAAGGAGCTTCCTTGATTAGTTTTCGGAATGGATTGGATAAGTATAAAGGGGGAACGGGGGGGCTTATTCCCCCCTTAATTTATATAAATGGGTTTTTCATGCAGAATTATTCCGTTTTCCTTCAAATTTTGTCTATAGGTTCACTGTGTTAAGGCGCTTCCCTGATTAGTTTTCGGGATTGATTGGTTAAGTATAAAGGGGGGAACGGGGTGGCTTATCCCCTCTTAATTTATATAAATGGGTTTTTCATGCAGAATTATCCCGTTTGCTGCAAAATTTGTTTACAGGTTCACTGTGTTAAGGCGCTTCCCTGATTAGTTTCCGGGATGGATTGGTTAAGTATAAAGAGGGGAACGGGGGGCTTATCCCCCCTTAATTTATATAAATGGGTTTTTCATGCAGAATTATTCAGTTTTCCTTCAAATTTTGTTTATAGATTCACTGTGTTAAGGCACTTCCCTGATTTGTTTTCGAGATTGATTGGTTAAGTATAAAGGGGGGAACGGGGAGGGCTTATCCCCCCTTAATTTATATAAATGGTTTTTTCATGCAGAATTATTCCGTTTTCCTTCAAATTTTGTTTATAGTTTCACTGTGTTAAGGCGCCTCCCTGATTAGTTTTCGGGATTGATTGGTTAAGTATAAAGGGGGGAACGGAGGGCTTATCCCCCTTAATTTATATAAACGGGTTTTTCATGCAGAATTATTCCGTTTTCCTTCAAATTTTGTTTATAGGTTCACTGTGTTAAGGAGCTTCCTTGATTAGTTTTCGGAATGGATTGGATAAGTATAAAGGGGGAACGGGGGGGCTTATTCCCCCCTTAATTTATATAAATGGGTTTTTCATGCAGAATTATTCCGTTTTCCTTCAAATTTTGTCTATAGGTTCACTGTGTTAAGGCGCTTCCCTGATTAGTTTTCGGGATTGATTGGTTAAGTACAAAGGGGGGAACGGGGGGCTTATCCCCTCTTAATTTATATAAATGGGTTTTTCATGCAGAATTATCCCGTTTGCTGCAAAATTTGTTTACAGGTTCACTGTGTTAAGGCGCTTCCCTGATTAGTTTCCGGGATGGATTGGTTAAGTATAAAGAGGGGAACGGGGGGCTTATCCCCCCTTAATTTATATAAATGGGTTTTTCATGCAGAATTATTCAGTTTTCCTTCAAATTTTGTTTATAGATTCACTGTGTTAAGGCTTTTCCCTGATTTGTTTTCGAGATTGATTGGTTAAGTATAAAGGGGGGAACGGGGAGGGCTTATCCCCCCTTAATTTATATAAATGGTTTTTTCATGCAGAATTATTCCGTTTTCCTTCAAATTTTGTTTATAGTTTCACTGTGTTAAGGCACTTCCCTGATTAGTTTTCGGGATTGATTGGTTAAGTATAAAGGGGGGAACGGGGTGGCTTATCCCCCCTTAATTTATATAAATGTGTTTTTCATGCAGAATTATTCAGTTTTCCTTCAAATTTTGTTTATAGGTTCACTTTGTTAAGGCGCTTCCCTGATTAGTTTTCGGGATTGATTGGTTAAGTAAAAAGGGGGGAACGGGGGGCTAATCCCCCCTAATTTATATAAATGGGTTTTTCATGCAGAATTATTCAGTTTTCCTTCAAATTTTGTTTATAGGTTCACTGTGTAAAGGCGCTTCCCTGATTAGGTTTCAGGATTGATTGATTAAGTATAAAGGGGGGTAAAACGGGGGCTAATCTCCCATATTTTATATATCCCATAATTTAATTGTAATAACATGAAAAATATTAATATAAAATAAATATAAATGGGTTTTTCACGCAGAATTATTCCGTTTTCCGTCAAACTTTGTTTATATGTTCACTGTGTTAAGGCGCTTCCCTGATTAGTTTTCGGGATTGATTGGTTAAGTGTAAAGGGGGGAACGGGGGGCTTATCCCCCCCTTAATATATATAAATGGGTTTTTCATGCAGAATTATTCAGTTTTCCTTCAAATTTTGTTTATAGGTTCACTTTGTTAAGGCGCTTCCCTGATTAGTTTTCGGGATTGATTGGTTAAGTAAAAAGGGGGGAACGGGGGGCTAATCCCCCCTAATTTATATAAATGGGTTTTTCATGCAGAATTATTCAGTTTTCCTTCAAATTTTATTTATAGGTTCACTGTGTTAAGGCGCTTCCCTGATTAGGTTTCGGGATTGATTGATTAAGTATAAAGGGGGGTAAAACGGAGGCTAATCTCCCATATTTTATATATCCCATAATTTAATTGTAATAATATGAAAAATATTAATATAAAATTAAATATAAATGGGTTTTTCACGCAGAATTATTCTGTTTTCCGTCAAACTTTGTTTATATGTTCACTGTGTTAAGGCGCTTCCCTGATTAGTTTTCGGGATTGATTGGTTAAGTGTAAAGGGGGGAACGGGGGGCTTATCCCCCCCTTAATATATATAAATGGGTTTTTCATGCAGAATTATCCCGTTTGCTGCAAAATTTGTTTATAGGTTCACTGTGTTAAGGCGTTTCCCTGATTAGTTTTCGGGATTGATTGGTTAAGTATCAAGGGGGGAACGGGGAGGGCTTATCCCCCCCCTTAATTTATATAAATGGGTTTTTCATGCAGAATTATTCAGTTTCAGTTCAAATTTTGTTTATAGGTTCACTGTGTGAAGGCGCTTCCCTGATTAGTTTTCGGGATTGATTGGTTAAGTATAAAGGAGGGTAACGTGGGGGCTATCCCCCCTTAATTTATATAAATGGGTTTTTCATGCAGAATTATTCAGTTTTCCTTCAAATTTTGTTTATAGGTTCACATTGTTAAGGCGCTTCCCTGATTATTTTTCGGGATTGATTGGTTACGTAAAAAGGGGGGAACGGGGGGCTTATCCCCTCTCTTAATATATATAAATGGGTTTTTCATTCAGAATTATCCCATTTGCTGCAAAATTTGTCTATAGGTTCACTGTGTTAAGGCGCTTCCATGATTAGTTTTCGGGATTGATTGGTTAAGTACAAAGGGGGGAACGGGGGGCTTATCCCCCCCTTAATTTATATAAATGGGTTTTTCATGCAGAATTATCCCGTTTGCTGCATAATTTGTTTATAGGTTCACTGTGTTAAGGCGCTTCCCTGTTTAGTTTCCGGGATGGATTGGTTAAGTGTAAAGGGGGAACGGGGGGCTTATCCCCCCTTTATTTATATAAATGGGTTTTTCATGCAGAATTATTCCGTTTTCCTTCAAATTTTGTTTATAAGTTCACGGTGTTAAGGCGCTTCCTTGATTAGTTTTCGGGATGGATTGGTTAAGTATAAAGGGGGAACGGGGGGGGCTTATCCCCCCCTTAATTTATATAAATGGGTTTTTCATGCATAATTATTCAGTTTTCCTTCAAATTTTGTTTATAGATTCACTGTGTTAAGGCACTTCCCTGATTTGTTTTCGAGATTGATTGGTTAAGTATAAAGGGGGGAACGGGGAGGGCTTATCCCCCCCTTAATTTATATAAATGGGTTTTTCATGCAGAATTATCCAGTTTGCTGCAAAATTTGTTTATAGGTTCACTGTGTTAAGGCGCTTCCCTGATTAGTTTTCGGGATTGATTGGTTAAGTATCAAGGGGGGAACGGGGAGGGCTTATCCCCTCCCTTAATTTATATAAATGGGTTTTTCATGCAGAATTATTCAGTTTCAGTTCAAATTTTGTTTATAGGTTCACTGTGTGAAGGCGCTTCCCTGATTAGTTTTCGGGATTGATTGGTTAAGTATAAAGGGGGGTAACGTGGGGGCTATCCCCCCTTAATTTATATAAATGGGTTTTTCATGCAGAATTATTCAGTTTTCCTTCAAATTTTGTTTATAGGTTCACTTTGTTAAGGCGCTTCTCTGATTATTTTTCGGGATTGATTGGTTAAGTAAAAAGGGGGAAAGGGGGGCTTATCCCCCCTCTTAATATATATAAATGGGTTTTTCATTCAGAATTATCCCATTTGCTGCAAAATTTGTCTATAGGTTCACTCTGTTAAGGCGCTTCCCTGATTAGTTTTCGGGATTGATTGGTTAAGTACAAAGGGGGGAACGGGGGGCTTATCCCCCCCCTAATTTATATAAATGGGTTTTTCATGCAGAATTATCCCGTTTGCTGCATAATTTGTTTATAGGTTCACTGTGTTAAGGCGCTTCCCTGTTTAGTTTCCGGGATGGATTGGTTAAGTGTAAAGGGGGAACGGGGGGGCTTATCCCCCCTTAATTTATATAAATGGGTTTTTCATGCAGAATTATTCCGTTTTCCTTCAAATTTTGTTTATAAGTTCACTGTATTAAGGCGCTTCCTTGATTAGTTTTTGGGATGGATTGGTTAAGTATAAAGGGGGAACGGGGGGCGCTTATCCCCCCCTTAATTTATATAAATGGGTTTTTCATGCAGAATTATTCAGTTTTCCTTCAAATTTTGTTTATAGATTCACTGTGTTAAGGCACTTCCCTGATTTGTTTTCGAGATTGATTGGTTAAGTATAAAGGGGGGAACGGGGAGGGCTTATCCCCCCTCAATTTATATAAATGGGTTTTTCATGCAGAATTATTCAGTTTTAGTTCAAATTTTGTTTATAGGTTCACTGTGTTAAGGCGCTTCCCTGATCAGGTTTCGGGATTGATTGGTTAAGTATAAAGGGGGGTAACGCGGGGGCTAATCCCCCCCTTAATTTAAATAAATGGGTTTTTCACGCTGAATTATTCCGTTTTCCTTCAAATTTTGTTTATACGTTTACTGCGTTAAGGCGCTTCCCTGATTAGTTTTCGGGATTGATTAGTTAAGTGTAAAGGGGGGAACGGGGGGCTTATCCCCCCCTTAATATATATAAATGGGTTTTTCATGCAGAATTATTCAGTTTCAGTTCAAATTTTGTTTATAGGTTCACTGTGTGAAGGCGCTACCCTGATTAGTTTTCGGGATTGATTGGTTAAGTATAAAGGGGGGTAACGTGGGGGCTATCCCCCCTTAATTTATATAAATGGGTTTTTCATGCAGAATTATTCAGTTTTCCTTCAAATTTTGTTTATAGGTTCACTTTGTTAAGGCGCTTCTCTGATTATTTTTCGGGATTGATTGGTTAAGTAAAAAGGGGGAACGGGGGGCTTATCCCCCCTCTTAATATATATAAATGGGTTTTTCATTCAGAATTATCCCATTTGCTGCAAAATTTGTCTATAGGTTCACTGTGTTAAGGCGCTTCCCTGATTAGTTTTCGGGATTGATTGGTTAAGTACAAAGGGGGGAACGGGGGGCTTATCCCCCCCTTAATTTATATAAATGGGTTTTTCATGCAGAATTATCCCGTTTGCTGCATAATTTGTTTATAGGTTCACTGTGTTAAGGCGCTTCCCTGTTTAGTTTCCGGGATGGATTGGTTAAGTGTAAAGGGGGAACGGGGGGGCTTATCCCCCCTTAATTTATATAAATGGGTTTTTCATGCAGAATTATTCCGTTTTCCTTCAAATTTTGTTTATAAGATCACTGTATTAAGGCGCTTCCTTGATTAGTTTTTGGGATGGATTGGTTAAGTATAAAGGGGGAACGGGGGGCGCTTATCCCCCCCTTAATTTATATAAATGGGTTTTTCATGCAGAATTATTCAGTTTTCCTTCAAATTTTGTTTATAGATTCACTGTGTTAAGGCACTTCCCTGATTTGTTTTCGAGATTGATTGGTTAAGTATAAAGGGGGGAACGGGGAGGGCTTATCCCCCCTCAATTTATATAAATGGGTTTTTCATGCAGAATTATTCAGTTTTAGTTCAAATTTTGTTTATAGGTTCACTGTGTTAAGGCGCTTCCCTGATCAGGTTTCGGGATTGATTGGTTAAGTATAAAGGGGGGTAACGCGGGGGCTAATCCCCCCCTTAATTTAAATAAATGGGTTTTTCACGCAGAATTATTCCGTTTTCCTTCAAATTTTGTTTATACGTTTACTGCGTTAAGGCGCTTCCCTGATTAGTTTTCGGGATTGATTGGTTAAGTGTAAAGGGGGGAACGGGGGGCTTATCCCCCCCTTAATATATATAAATGGGTTTTTCATTCAGAATTATCACATTTGCTGCAAAATTTGTTTATAGGTTCACTGTGTTAAGGCGCCTCCCTGATTAGTTTTCGGGATTGATTGGTTAAGTATAAAGGGGGGAAAGGGGGGCTTATCCCCCCTTAATTTATATAAACGGGTTTTTCATGCAGAATTATCCCGTTTGCTGCAAAATTTGTTTATAGGTTCACTCTGTTAAGGCGCTTCCCTGATTAGTTTCCGGGATGGATTGGTTAAGTATAAAGGGGGAACGGGGGGCTTATCCCCCCTTAATTTATATAAATGGGTTTTTCATGCAGAATTATTCCGTTTTCCTTCAAATTTTGTTTATAGGTTCACTGTGTTAATGCGCTTCCTTGATTAGTTTTCGGAATGGATTGGTTAAGTTTAAAGGGGGAACGGGGGGGCTTATTCCCCCCTTAATTTATATAAATGGGTTTTTCATGCAGAATTATTCCGTTTTCCTTCAAATTTTGTCTATAGGTTCACTGTGTTAAGGCGCTTCCCTGATTAGTTTTCGGGATTGATTGGTTAAGTACAAAGGGGGAACGGGGGGCTTATCCCCCCTTAATATATATAAATGGGTTTTTCATGCAGAAATATCCCGTTTGCTGCAAAATTTGTTTACAGGTTCACTGTGTTAAGGCACTTCCCTGATTAGTTTTCGGGATTGATTGGCTAAGTATAAAGGGGGGAACGGGGGGCTTATCCCCCCTTAATTTATATAAATGTGTTTTTCATGCAGAATTATTCAGTTTTCCTTCAAATTTTGTTTATGGGTTTACTTTGTTAAGGCGCTTCCCTGATTAGTTTTCGGGATTGATTGGTTAAGTAAAAAGGGGGGAACGGGGGGCTAATCCCCCCTAATTTATATAAATGGGTTTTTCATGCAGAATTATTCAGTTTTCCTTCAAATTTTGTTTATAGATTCACTGTGTTAAGGCACTTCCCTGATTTGTTTTCGAGATTGATTGGTTAAGTATAAAGGGGGGAACGGGGAGGGCTTATCCCCCCTCAATTTATATAAATGGATTTTTCATGCAGAATTATTCAGTTTTAGTTCAAATTTTGTTTATAGGTTCACTGTGTTAAGGCGCTTCCCTGATTAGGTTTCGGGATTGATTGGTTAAGTATAAAGGGGGGTAACGTGGGGGCTAATCCCCCCCTTAATTTATATAAATGGGTTTTTCACGCAGAATTATTCAGTTTTCCTTCAAAATTTGTTTATAGGTTCACTGTGTTAAGGCACTTCCCTGATTGGGTTTCGGGATTGATTGGTTAAGTATAAAGGGGGGAACGGGGAGGGCTTATCCCCCTCAATTTATATAAATGGATTTTTCATGCAGAATTATTCAGTTTTAGTTCAAATTTTGTTTATAGGTTCACTGTGTTAAGGCACTTACCTGATTAGTTTTCGGGATTGATGGGTTAAGTATAAAGGGGGGAACGGGGGCTTATCCCCCCCCTTTATTTATATAAATGGGTTTTTCATGCAGAATTATTCCGTTTTCCTTCAAATTTTGTTTATAAGTTCACGGTGTTAAGGCGCTTCCTTGATTAGTTTTCGGGATGGATTGGTTAAGTATAAAGGGGGAACGGGGGGGGCTTATCCCCCCCTTAATTTATATAAATGGGTTTTTCATGCATAATTATTCAGTTTTCCTTCAAATTTTGTTTATAGATTCACTGTGTTAAGGCACTTCCCTGATTTGTTTTCGAGATTGATTGGTTAAGTATAAAGGGGGGAACGGGGAGGGCTTATCCCCCCCTTAATTTATATAAATGGGTTTTTCATGCAGAATTATCCAGTTTGCTGCAAAATTTGTTTATAGGTTCACTGTGTTAAGGCGCTTCCCTGATTAGTTTTCGGGATTGATTGGTTAAGTATCAAGGGGGGAACGGGGAGGGCTTATCCCCTCCCTTAATTTATATAAATGGGTTTTTCATGCAGAATTATTCAGTTTCAGTTCAAATTTTGTTTATAGGTTCACTGTGTGAAGGCGCTTCCCTGATTAGTTTTCGGGATTGATTGGTTAAGTATAAAGGGGGGTAACGTGGGGGCTATCCCCCCTTAATTTATATAAATGGGTTTTTCATGCAGAATTATTCAGTTTTCCTTCAAATTTTGTTTATAGGTTCACTTTGTTAAGGCGCTTCTCTGATTATTTTTCGGGATTGATTGGTTAAGTAAAAAGGGGGAAAGGGGGGCTTATCCCCCCTCTTAATATATATAAATGGGTTTTTCATTCAGAATTATCCCATTTGCTGCAAAATTTGTCTATAGGTTCACTCTGTTAAGGCGCTTCCCTGATTAGTTTTCGGGATTGATTGGTTAAGTACAAAGGGGGGAACGGGGGGCTTATCCCCCCCCTAATTTATATAAATGGGTTTTTCATGCAGAATTATCCCGTTTGCTGCATAATTTGTTTATAGGTTCACTGTGTTAAGGCGCTTCCCTGTTTAGTTTCCGGGATGGATTGGTTAAGTGTAAAGGGGGAACGGGGGGGCTTATCCCCCCTTAATTTATATAAATGGGTTTTTCATGCAGAATTATTCCGTTTTCCTTCAAATTTTGTTTATAAGTTCACTGTATTAAGGCGCTTCCTTGATTAGTTTTTGGGATGGATTGGTTAAGTATAAAGGGGGAACGGGGGGCGCTTATCCCCCCCTTAATTTATATAAATGGGTTTTTCATGCAGAATTATTCAGTTTTCCTTCAAATTTTGTTTATAGATTCACTGTGTTAAGGCACTTCCCTGATTTGTTTTCGAGATTGATTGGTTAAGTATAAAGGGGGGAACGGGGAGGGCTTATCCCCCCTCAATTTATATAAATGGGTTTTTCATGCAGAATTATTCAGTTTTAGTTCAAATTTTGTTTATAGGTTCACTGTGTTAAGGCGCTTCCCTGATCAGGTTTCGGGATTGATTGGTTAAGTATAAAGGGGGGTAACGCGGGGGCTAATCCCCCCCTTAATTTAAATAAATGGGTTTTTCACGCAGAATTATTCCGTTTTCCTTCAAATTTTGTTTATACGTTTACTGCGTTAAGGCGCTTCCCTGATTAGTTTTCGGGATTGATTAGTTAAGTGTAAAGGGGGGAACGGGGGGCTTATCCCCCCCTTAATATATATAAATGGGTTTTTCATGCAGAATTATTCAGTTTCAGTTCAAATTTTGTTTATAGGTTCACTGTGTGAAGGCGCTTCCCTGATTAGTTTTCGGGATTGATTGGTTAAGTATAAAGGGGGGTAACGTGGGGGCTATCCCCCCTTAATTTATATAAATGGGTTTTTCATGCAGAATTATTCAGTTTTCCTTCAAATTTTGTTTATAGGTTCACTTTGTTAAGGCGCTTCTCTGATTATTTTTCGGGATTGATTGGTTAAGTAAAAAGGGGGAACGGGGGGCTTATCCCCCCTCTTAATATATATAAATGGGTTTTTCATTCAGAATTATCCCATTTGCTGCAAAATTTGTCTATAGGTTCACTGTGTTAAGGCGCTTCCCTGATTAGTTTTCGGGATTGATTGGTTAAGTACAAAGGGGGGAACGGGGGGCTTATCCCCCCCTTAATTTATATAAATGGGTTTTTCATGCAGAATTATCCCGTTTGCTGCATAATTTGTTTATAGGTTCACTGTGTTAAGGCGCTTCCCTGTTTAGTTTCCGGGATGGATTGGTTAAGTGTAAAGGGGGAACGGGGGGGCTTATCCCCCCTTAATTTATATAAATGGGTTTTTCATGCAGAATTATTCCGTTTTCCTTCAAATTTTGTTTATAAGATCACTGTATTAAGGCGCTTCCTTGATTAGTTTTTGGGATGGATTGGTTAAGTATAAAGGGGGAACGGGGGGCGCTTATCCCCCCCTTAATTTATATAAATGGGTTTTTCATGCAGAATTATTCAGTTTTCCTTCAAATTTTGTTTATAGATTCACTGTGTTAAGGCACTTCCCTGATTTGTTTTCGAGATTGATTGGTTAAGTATAAAGGGGGGAACGGGGAGGGCTTATCCCCCCTCAATTTATATAAATGGGTTTTTCATGCAGAATTATTCAGTTTTAGTTCAAATTTTGTTTATAGGTTCACTGTGTTAAGGCGCTTCCCTGATCAGGTTTCGGGATTGATTGGTTAAGTATAAAGGGGGGTAACGCGGGGGCTAATCCCCCCCTTAATTTAAATAAATGGGTTTTTCACGCAGAATTATTCCGTTTTCCTTCAAATTTTGTTTATACGTTTACTGCGTTAAGGCGCTTCCCTGATTAGTTTTCGAGATTGATTGGTTAAGTATAAAGGGGGGAACGGGGAGGGCTTATCCCCCCTCAATTTATATAAATGGGTTTTTCATGCAGAATTATTCAGTTTTAGTTCAAATTTTGTTTATAGGTTCACTGTGTTAAGGCGCTTCCCTGATCAGGTTTCGGGATTGATTGGTTAAGTATAAAGGGGGGTAGCGCGGGGGCTAATCCCCCCCTTAATTTAAATAAATGGGTTTTTCACGCAGAATTATTCCGTTTTCCTTCAAATTTTGTTTATACGTTTACTGCGTTAAGGCGCTTCCCTGATTAGTTTTCGGGATTGATTGGTTAAGTGTAAAGGGGGGAACGGGGGGCTTATCCCCCCCTTAATATATATAAATGGGTTTTTCATTCAGAATTATCACATTTGCTGCAAAATTTGTTTATAGGTTCACTGTGTTAAGGCGCCTCCCTGATTAGTTTTCGGGATTGATTGGTTAAGTATAAAGGGGGGAAAGGGGGGCTTATCCCCCCTTAATTTATATAAACGGGTTTTTCATGCAGAATTATCCCGTTTGCTGCAAAATTTGTTTATAGGTTCACTCTGTTAAGGCGCTTCCCTGATTAGTTTCCGGGATGGATTGGTTAAGTATAAAGGGGGAACGGGGGGCTTATCCCCCCCTTAATTTATATAAATGGGTTTTTCATGCAGAATTATTCCGTTTTCCTTCAAATTTTGTTTATAGGTTCACTGTGTTAATGCGCTTCCTTGATTAGTTTTCGGAATGGATTGGTTAAGTTTAAAGGGGGAACGGGGGGGCTTATTCCCCCCTTAATTTATATAAATGGGTTTTTCATGCAGAATTATTCCGTTTTCCTTCAAATTTTGTCTATAGGTTCACTGTGTTAAGGCGCTTCCCTGATTAGTTTTCGGGATTGATTGGTTAAGTACAAAGGGGGAACGGGGGGCTTATCCCCCCTTAATATATATAAATGGGTTTTTCATGCAGAAATATCCCGTTTGCTGCAAAATTTGTTTACAGGTTCACTGTGTTAAGGCACTTCCCTGATTAGTTTTCGGGATTGATTGGCTAAGTATAAAGGGGGGAACGGGGGGCTTATCCCCCCTTAATTTATATAAATGTGTTTTTCATGCAGAATTATTCAGTTTTCCTTCAAATTTTGTTTATGGGTTTACTTTGTTAAGGCGCTTCCCTGATTAGTTTTCGGGATTGATTGGTTAAGTAAAAAGGGGGGAACGGGGGGCTAATCCCCCCTAATTTATATAAATGGGTTTTTCATGCAGAATTATTCAGTTTTCCTTCAAATTTTGTTTATAGATTCACTGTGTTAAGGCACTTCCCTGATTTGTTTTCGAGATTGATTGGTTAAGTATAAAGGGGGGAACGGGGAGGGCTTATCCCCCCTCAATTTATATAAATGGATTTTTCATGCAGAATTATTCAGTTTTAGTTCAAATTTTGTTTATAGGTTCACTGTGTTAAGGCGCTTCCCTGATTAGGTTTCGGGATTGATTGGTTAAGTATAAAGGGGGGTAACGTGGGGGCTAATCCCCCCCTTAATTTATATAAATGGGTTTTTCACGCAGAATTATTCAGTTTTCCTTCAAAATTTGTTTATAGGTTCACTGTGTTAAGGCACTTCCCTGATTGGGTTTCGGGATTGATTGGTTAAGTATAAAGGGGGGAACGGGGAGGGCTTATCCCCCTCAATTTATATAAATGGATTTTTCATGCAGAATTATTCAGTTTTAGTTCAAATTTTGTTTATAGGTTCACTGTGTTAAGGCACTTACCTGATTAGTTTTCGGGATTGATGGGTTAAGTATAAAGGGGGGAACGGGGGCTTATCCCCCCCCCTTAATTTATATAAATGGGTTTTTCATGCAGAATTATCCCATTTGCTACAAAATTTGTTTATAGGTTCACTGTGTTAAGACGCTTCCCTGATTAGTTTTCGGGATTGATTGGTTAAGTATAAAGGGGGAACGGGGGGGCTTATCCCCCCCTTAATTTATATAAATGGGTTTTTCATGCAGAATTATCCCGTTTGCTGCATAATTTGTTTATAAGTTCACTGTGTTAAGGCGCTTCCCTGTTTAGTTTCCGGGATGGATTGGTTAAGTGTAAAGGGGGAACGGGGGGGCTTATCCCCCCCCTTAATTTATATAAATGGGTTTTTCATGCAGAATTATTCCGTTTTCCTTCAAATTTTGTTTATAAGTTCACTGTGTTAAGGCGCTTCCTTGATTAGTTTTCGGGATGGATTGGTTAAGTATAAAGGGGGAACGGGGGGGGCTTATCCCCCCCCTTAATTTATATAAATGGGTTTTTCATGCATAATTATTCAGTTTTCCTTCAAATTTTGTTTATAGATTCACTGTGTTAAGGCACTTCCCTGATTTGTTTTCGAGATTGATTGGTTAAGTATAAAGGGGGGAACGGGGAGGGCTTATCCCCCCTTAATTTATATAAATGGCTTTTTCATGCAGAATTATCCAGTTTGCTGCAAAATTTGTTTATAGGTTCACTGTGTTAAGGCGCTTCCCTGATTAGTTTTCGGGATTGATTGGTTAAGTATCAAGGGGGGAACGGGGAGGGCTTATCCCCTCCCTTAATTTATATAAATGGGTTTTTCATGCAGAATTATTCAGTTTCAGTTCAAATTTTGTTTATAGGTTCACTGTGTGAAGGCGCTTCCCTGATTAGTTTTCGGGATTGATTGGTTAAGTATAAAGGGGGGTAACGTGGGGGCTATCCCCCCTTAATTTATATAAATGGGTTTTTCATGCAGAATTATTCAGTTTTCCTTCAAATTTTGTTTATAGGTTCACTTTGTTAAGGCGCTTCTCTGATTATTTTTCGGGATTGATTGGTTAAGTAAAAAGGGGGAACGGGGGGCTTATCCCCCCTCTTAATATATATAAATGGGTTTTTCATTCAGAATTATCCCATTTGCTGCAAAATTTGTCTATAGGTTCACTGTGTTAAGGCGCTTCCCTGATTAGTTTTCGGGATTGATTGGTTAAGTACAAAGGGGGGAACGGGGGGATTATCCCCCCCTTAATTTATATAAATGGGTTTTTCATGCAGAATTATCCCGTTTGCTGCATAATTTGTTTATAGGTTCACTGTGTTAAGGCGCTTCCCTGTTTAGTTTCCGGGATGGATTGGTTAAGTGTAAAGGGGGAACGGGGGGGCTTATCCCCCCTTAATTTATATAAATGGGTTTTTCATGCAGAATTATTCCGTTTTCCTTCAAATTTTGTTTATAAGTTCACTGTGTTAAGGCGCTTCCTTGATTAGTTTTTGGGATGGATTGGTTAAGTATAAAGGGGGAACGGGGGGCGCTTATCCCCCCCTTAATTTATATAAATGGGTTTTTCATGCAGAATTATTCAGTTTTCCTTCAAATTTTGTTTATAGATTCACTGTGTTAAGGCACTTCCCTGATTTGTTTTCGAGATTGATTGGTTAAGTATAAAGGGGGGAACGGGGAGGGCTTATCCCCCCTCAATTTATATAAATGGGTTTTTCATGCAGAATTATTCAGTTTTAGTTCAAATTTTGTTTATAGGTTCACTGTGTTACGGCGCTTCCCTGATCAGGTTTCGGGATTGATTGGTTAAGTATAAAGGGGGGTAACGCGGGGGCTAATCCCCCCCTTAATTTAAATAAATGGGTTTTTCACGCAGAATTATTCCGTTTTCCTTCAAATTTTGTTTATACGTTTACTGCGTTAAGGCGCTTCCCTGATTAGTTTTCGGGATTGATTGGTTAAGTGTAAAGGGGGGAACGGGGGGCTTATCCCACCCTTAATATATATAAATGGGTTTTTCATTCAGAATTATCACATTTGCTGCAAAATTTGTTTATAGGTTCACTGTGTTAAGGCGCCTCCCTGATTAGTTTTCGGGATTGATTGGTTAAGTATAAAGGGGGGAAAGGGGGGCTTATCCCCCCTTAATTTATATAAACGGGTTTTTCATGCAGAATTATCCCGTTTGCTGCAAAATTTGTTTATAGGTTCACTCTGTTAAGGCGCTTCCCTGATTAGTTTCCGGGATGGATTGGTTAAGTATAAAGGGGGAACGGGGGGCTTATCCCCCCCTTAATTTATATAAATGGGTTTTTCATGCAGAATTATTCCGTTTTCCTTCAAATTTTGTTTATAGGTTCACTGTGTTAATGCGCTTCCTTGATTAGTTTTCGGAATGGATTGGTTAAGTTTAAAGGGGGAACGGGGGGGGCTTATTCCCCCCTTAATTTATATAAATGGGTTTTTCATGCAGAATTATTCCGTTTTCCTTCAAATTTTGTCTATAGGTTCACTGTGTTAAGGCGCTTCCCTGATTAGTTTTCGGGATTGATTGGTTAAGTACAAAGGGGGAACGGGGGGGCTTATCCCCCCTTAATATATATAAATGGGTTTTTCATGCAGAAATATCCCGTTTGCTGCAAAATTTGTTTACAGGTTCACTGTGTTAAGGCACTTCCATGATTAGTTTTCGGGATTGATTGGCTAAGTATAAAGGGGGGAACGGGGGGCTTATCCCCCCTTAATTTATATAAATGTGTTTTTCATGCAGAATTATTCAGTTTTCCTTCAAATTTTGTTTATGGGTTTACTTTGTTAAGGCGCTTCCCTGATTAGTTTTCGGGATTGATTGGTTAAGTAAAAAGGGGGGAACGGGGGGCTAATCCCCCCTAATTTATATAAATGGGTTTTTCATGCAGAATTATTCAGTTTTCCTTCAAATTTTGTTTATAGATTCACTGTGTTAAGGCACTTCCCTGATTTGTTTTCGAGATTGATTGGTTAAGTATAAAGGGGGGAACAGGGAGGGCTTATCCCCCCTCAATTTATATAAATGGATTTTTCATGCAGAATTATTCAGTTTTAGTTCAAATTTTGTTTATAGGTTCACTGTGTTAAGGCGCTTCCCTGATTAGGTTTCGGGATTGATTGGTTAAGTATAAAGGGGGGTAACGTGGGGGCTAATCCCCCCCTTAATTTATATAAATGGGTTTTTCACGCAGAATTATTCAGTTTTCCTACAAAATTTGTTTATAGGTTCACTGTGTTAAGGCACTTCCCTGATTGGGTTTCGGGATTGATTGGTTAAGTATAAAGGGGGGAACGGGGAGGGCTTATCCCCCCTCAATTTATATAAATGGATTTTTCATGCAGAATTATTCAGTTTTAGTTCAAATTTTGTTTATAGGTTCACTGTGTTAAGGCGCTTCCCTGATTAGGTTTCGGGATTGATTGGTTAAGTATAAAGGGGGTAACAGGGGACTAATCACCCCCTTAATTTATATAAATGTGTTTTTTACGCAGAATTATTCTTTTTTCCTTCAAATTTTGTTTATAGGTTCACTGTGTTAAGGCGCTTCCCTGATTAGTTTTCGGGATTGATTGGTTAAGTGTAAAGGGGGGAACGGGGGGCTTATCCCCCCCTTAATATATATAAATGGGTTTTTCATGCAGAATTATCCCGTTTCCTGCAAAATTTGTTTATAGGTTCACTGTGTTAAGGCGCTTCCCTGATTAGTTTTCGGGATTGATTGGTTAAGTATCAAGGGGGGAACAGGGAGGGCTTATCCCCCCCTTAATTTATATAAATGGGTTTTTCATGCAGAATTATTCAGTTTCAGTTCAAATTTTGTTTATAGGTTCACTGTGTTAAGGCGCTTCCCTGATTAGTTTTCGGGATTGATTGGTTAAGTGTAAAGGGGGGAACGGGGGGCTTATCCCCCCTTAATATATATAAATGGGTTTTTCATGCAGAAATATCCCGTTTGCTGCAAAATTTGTTTACAGGTTCACTGTGTTAAGGCACTTCCCTGATTAGTTTTCGGGATTGATTGGCTAAGTATAAAGGGGGGAACGGGGGGCTTATCCCCCCTTAATTTATATAAATGGGTTTTTCATGCAGAATTATTCCGTTTTCCTTCAAATTTTGTCTATAGGTTCACTGTGTTAAGGCGCTTCCCTGATTAGTTTTCGGGATTGATTGGTTAAGTACAAAGGGGGAACGGGGGGCTTATCCCCCCTTAATATATATAAATGGGTTTTTCATGCAGAAATATCCCGTTTGCTGCAAAATTTGTTTACAGGTTCACTGTGTTAAGGCACTTCCCTGATTAGTTTTCGGGATTGATTGGCTAAGTATAAAGGGGGGAACGGGGGGCTTATCCCCCCTTAATTTATATAAATGTGTTTTTCATGCAGAATTATTCAGTTTTCCTTCAAATTTTGTTTATGGGTTTACTTTGTTAAGGCGCTTCCCTGATTAGTTTTCGGGATTGATTGGTTAAGTAAAAAGGGGGGAACGGGGGGCTAATCCCCCCTAATTTATATAAATGGGTTTTTCATGCAGAATTATTCAGTTTTCCTTCAAATTTTGTTTATAGATTCACTGTGTTAAGGCACTTCCCTGATTTGTTTTCGAGATTGATTGGTTAAGTATAAAGGGGGGAACGGGGAGGGCTTATCCCCCCTCAATTTATATAAATGGATTTTTCATGCAGAATTATTCAGTTTTAGTTCAAATTTTGTTTATAGGTTCACTGTGTTAAGGCGCTTCCCTGATTAGGTTTCGGGATTGATTGGTTAAGTATAAAGGGGGGTAACGTGGGGGCTAATCCCCCCCTTAATTTATATAAATGGGTTTTTCACGCAGAATTATTCAGTTTTCCTTCAAAATTTGTTTATAGGTTCACTGTGTTAAGGCACTTCCCTGATTGGGTTTCGGGATTGATTGGTTAAGTATAAAGGGGGGAACGGGGAGGGCTTATCCCCCTCAATTTATATAAATGGATTTTTCATGCAGAATTATTCAGTTTTAGTTCAAATTTTGTTTATAGGTTCACTGTGTTAAGGCACTTACCTGATTAGTTTTCGGGATTGATGGGTTAAGTATAAAGGGGGGAACGGGGGGCTTATCCCCCCCCCTTAATTTATATAAATGGGTTTTTCATGCAGAATTATCCCATTTGCTACAAAATTTGTTTATAGGTTCACTGTGTTAAGACGCTTCCCTGATTAGTTTTCGGGATTGATTGGTTAAGTATAAAGGGGGAACGGGGGGGCTTATCCCCCCCTTAATTTATATAAATGGGTTTTTCATGCAGAATTATCCCGTTTGCTGCATAATTTGTTTATAAGTTCACTGTGTTAAGGCGCTTCCCTGTTTAGTTTCCGGGATGGATTGGTTAAGTGTAAAGGGGGAACGGGGGGGCTTATCCCCCCCTTAATTTATATAAATGGGTTTTTCATGCAGAATTATTCCGTTTTCCTTCAAATTTTGTTTATAAGTTCACTGTGTTAAGGCGCTTCCTTGATTAGTTTTCGGGATGGATTGGTTAAGTATAAAGGGGGAACGGGGGGGGCTTATCCCCCCCTTAATTTATATAAATGGGTTTTTCATGCATAATTATTCAGTTTTCCTTCAAATTTTGTTTATAGATTCACTGTGTTAAGGCACTTCCCTGATTTGTTTTCGAGATTGATTGGTTAAGTATAAAGGGGGGAACGGGGAGGGCTTATCCCCCCTTAATTTATATAAATGGCTTTTTCATGCAGAATTATCCAGTTTGCTGCAAAATTTGTTTATAGGTTCACTGTGTTAAGGCGCTTCCCTGATTAGTTTTCGGGATTGATTGGTTAAGTATCAAGGGGGGAACGGGGAGGGCTTATCCCCTCCCTTAATTTATATAAATGGGTTTTTCATGCAGAATTATTCAGTTTCAGTTCAAATTTTGTTTATAGGTTCACTGTGTGAAGGCGCTTCCCTGATTAGTTTTCGGGATTGATTGGTTAAGTATAAAGGGGGGTAACGTGGGGGCTATCCCCCCTTAATTTATATAAATGGGTTTTTCATGCAGAATTATTCAGTTTTCCTTCAAATTTTGTTTATAGGTTCACTTTGTTAAGGCGCTTCTCTGATTATTTTTCGGGATTGATTGGTTAAGTAAAAAGGGGGAACGGGGGGCTTATCCCCCCTCTTAATATATATAAATGGGTTTTTCATTCAGAATTATCCCATTTGCTGCAAAATTTGTCTATAGGTTCACTGTGTTAAGGCGCTTCCCTGATTAGTTTTCGGGATTGATTGGTTAAGTACAAAGGGGGGAACGGGGGGATTATCCCCCCCTTAATTTATATAAATGGGTTTTTCATGCAGAATTATCCCGTTTGCTGCATAATTTGTTTATAGGTTCACTGTGTTAAGGCGCTTCCCTGTTTAGTTTCCGGGATGGATTGGTTAAGTGTAAAGGGGGAACGGGGGGGCTTATCCCCCCTTAATTTATATAAATGGGTTTTTCATGCAGAATTATTCCGTTTTCCTTCAAATTTTGTTTATAAGTTCACTGTGTTAAGGCGCTTCCTTGATTAGTTTTTGGGATGGATTGGTTAAGTATAAAGGGGGAACGGGGGGCGCTTATCCCCCCCTTAATTTATATAAATGGGTTTTTCATGCAGAATTATTCAGTTTTCCTTCAAATTTTGTTTATAGATTCACTGTGTTAAGGCACTTCCCTGATTTGTTTTCGAGATTGATTGGTTAAGTATAAAGGGGGGAACGGGGAGGGCTTATCCCCCCTCAATTTTTATAAATGGGTTTTTCATGCAGAATTATTCAGTTTTAGTTCAAATTTTGTCTATAGGTTCACTGTGTTAAGGCGCTTCCCTGATTAGTTTTCGGGATTGATTGGTTAAGTACAAAGGGGGAACGGGGGGGCTTATCCCCCCTTAATATATATAAATGGGTTTTTCATGCAGAAATATCCCGTTTGCTGCAAAATTTGTTTACAGGTTCACTGTGTTAAGGCACTTCCCTGATTAGTTTTCGGGATTGATTGGCTAAGTATAAAGGGGGGAACGGGGGGCTTATCCCCCCTTAATTTATATAAATGTGTTTTTCATGCAGAATTATTCAGTTTTCCTTCAAATTTTGTTTATGGGTTTACTTTGTTAAGGCGCTTCCCTGATTAGTTTTCGGGATTGATTGGTTAAGTAAAAAGGGGGGAACGGGGGGCTAATCCCCCCTAATTTATATAAATGGGTTTTTCATGCAGAATTATTCAGTTTTCCTTCAAATTTTGTTTATAGATTCACTGTGTTAAGGCACTTCCCTGATTTGTTTTCGAGATTGATTGGTTAAGTATAAAGGGGGGAACGGGGAGGGCTTATCCCCCCTCAATTTATATAAATGGATTTTTCATGCAGAATTATTCAGTTTTAGTTCAAATTTTGTTTATAGGTTCACTGTGTTAAGGCGCTTCCCTGATTAGGTTTCGGGATTGATTGGTTAAGTATAAAGGGGGGTAACGTGGGGGCTAATCCCCCCCTTAATTTATATAAATGGGTTTTTCACGCAGAATTATTCAGTTTTCCTACAAAATTTGTTTATAGGTTCACTGTGTTAAGGCACTTCCCTGATTGGGTTTCGGGATTGATTGGTTAAGTATAAAGGGGGGAACGGGGAGGGCTTATCCCCCTCAATTTATATAAATGGATTTTTCATGCAGAATTAATCAGTTTTAGTTCAAATTTTGTTTATAGGTTCACTGTGTTAAGGCGCTTCCCTGATTAGGTTTCGGGATTGATTGGTTAAGTGTAAAGGGGGGAACGGGGGGCTTATCCCCCCTTAATTTATATAAATGTGTTTTTTACGCAGAATTATTCTTTTTTCCTTCAAATTTTGTTTATAGGTTCACTGTGTTAAGGCGCTTCCCTGATTAGTTTTCGGGATTGATTGGTTAAGTGTAAAGGGGGGAACGGGGGGCTTATCCCCCCCTTAATATATATAAATGGGTTTTTCATGCAGAATTATCCCGTTTCCTGCAAAATTTGTTTATAGGTTCACTGTGTTAAGGCGCTTCCCTGATTAGTTTTCGGGATTGATTGGTTAAGTATCAAGGGGGGAACAGGGAGGGCTTATCCCCCCCTTAATTTATATAAATGGGTTTTTCATGCAGAATTATTCAGTTTCAGTTCAAATTTTGTTTATAGGTTCACTGTGTTAAGGCGCTTCCCTGATTAGTTTTCGGGATTGATTGGTTAAGTGTAAAGGGGGGAACGGGGGGCTTATCCCCCCTTAATATATATAAATGGGTTTTTCATGCAGAAATATCCCGTTTGCTGCAAAATTTGTTTACAGGTTCACTGTGTTAAGGCACTTCCCTGATTAGTTTTCGGGATTGATTGGCTAAGTATAAAGGGGGGAACGGGGGGCTTATCCCCCCTTAATTTATATAAATGTGTTTTTCATGCAGAATTATTCAGTTTTCCTTCAAATTTTGTTTATGGGTTTACTTTGTTAAGGCGCTTCCCTGATTAGTTTTCGGGATTGATTGGTTAAGTAAAAAGGGGGGAACGGGGGGCTAATCCCCCCTAATTTATATAAATGGGTTTTTCATGCAGAATTATTCAGTTTTCCTTCAAATTTTGTTTATAGATTCACTGTGTTAAGGCACTTCCCTGATTTGTTTTCGAGATTGATTGGTTAAGTATAAAGGGGGGAACGGGGAGGGCTTATCCCCCCTCAATTTATATAAATGGATTTTTCATGCAGAATTATTCAGTTTTAGTTCAAATTTTGTTTATAGGTTCACTGTGTTAAGGCGCTTCCCTGATTAGGTTTCGGGATTGATTGGTTAAGTATAAAGGGGGGTAACGTGGGGGCTAATCCCCCCCTTAATTTATATAAATGGGTTTTTCACGCAGAATTATTCAGTTTTCCTTCAAAATTTGTTTATAGGTTCACTGTGTTAAGGCACTTCCCTGATTGGGTTTCGGGATTGATTGGTTAAGTATAAAGGGGGGAACGGGGAGGGCTTATCCCCCTCAATTTATATAAATGGATTTTTCATGCAGAATTATTCAGTTTTCCTTCAAATTTTGTTTATAGATTCACTGTGTTAAGGCACTTCCCTGATTTGTTTTCGAGATTGATTGGTTAAGTATAAAGGGGGGAACGGGGAGGGCTTATCCCCCCTCAATTTATATAAATGGATTTTTCATGCAGAATTATTCAGTTTTAGTTCAAATTTTGTTTATAGGTTCACTGTGTTAAGGCGCTTCCCTGATTAGGTTTCGGGATTGATTGGTTAAGTATAAAGGGGGGTAACGTGGGGGCTAATCCCCCCCTTAATTTATATAAATGGGTTTTTCACGCAGAATTATTCAGTTTTCCTTCAAAATTTGTTTATAGGTTCACTGTGTTAAGGCACTTACCTGATTAGTTTTCGGGATTGATGGGTTAAGTATAAAGGGGGGAACGGGGGGCTTATCCCCCCCCCTTAATTTATATAAATGGGTTTTTCATGCAGAATTATCCCATTTGCTACAAAATTTGTTTATAGGTTCACTGTGTTAAGACGCTTCCCTGATTAGTTTTCGGGATTGATTGGTTAAGTATAAAGGGGGAACGGGGGGGCTTATCCCCCCCTTAATTTATATAAATGGGTTTTTCATGCAGAATTATCCCGTTTGCTGCATAATTTGTTTATAAGTTCACTGTGTTAAGGCGCTTCCCTGTTTAGTTTCCGGGATGGATTGGTTAAGTGTAAAGGGGGAACGGGGGGGCTTATCCCCCCCTTAATTTATATAAATGGGTTTTTCATGCAGAATTATTCCGTTTTCCTTCAAATTTTGTTTATAAGTTCACTGTGTTAAGGCGCTTCCTTGATTAGTTTTCGGGATGGATTGGTTAAGTATAAAGGGGGAACGGGGGGGGCTTATCCCCCCCTTAATTTATATAAATGGGTTTTTCATGCATAATTATTCAGTTTTCCTTCAAATTTTGTTTATAGATTCACTGTGTTAAGGCACTTCCCTGATTTGTTTTCGAGATTGATTGGTTAAGTATAAAGGGGGGAACGGGGAGGGCTTATCCCCCCTTAATTTATATAAATGGCTTTTTCATGCAGAATTATCCAGTTTGCTGCAAAATTTGTTTATAGGTTCACTGTGTTAAGGCGCTTCCCTGATTAGTTTTCGGGATTGATTGGTTAAGTATCAAGGGGGGAACGGGGAGGGCTTATCCCCTCCCTTAATTTATATAAATGGGTTTTTCATGCAGAATTATTCAGTTTCAGTTCAAATTTTGTTTATAGGTTCACTGTGTGAAGGCGCTTCCCTGATTAGTTTTCGGGATTGATTGGTTAAGTATAAAGGGGGGTAACGTGGGGGCTATCCCCTCTTAATTTATATAAATGGGTTTTTCATGCAGAATTATTCAGTTTTCCTTCAAATTTTGTTTATAGGTTCACTTTGTTAAGGCGCTTCTCTGATTATTTTTCGGGATTGATTGGTTAAGTAAAAAGGGGGAACGGGGGGCTTATCCCCCCTCTTAATATATATAAATGGGTTTTTCATTCAGAATTATCCCATTTGCTGCAAAATTTGTCTATAGGTTCACTGTGTTAAGGCGCTTCCCTGATTAGTTTTCGGGATTGATTGGTTAAGTACAAAGGGGGGAACGGGGGGATTATCCCCCCCTTAATTTATATAAATGGGTTTTTCATGCAGAATTATCCCGTTTGCTGCATAATTTGTTTATAGGTTCACTGTGTTAAGGCGCTTCCCTGTTTAGTTTCCGGGATGGATTGGTTAAGTGTAAAGGGGGAACGGGGGGGCTTATCCCCCCTTAATTTATATAAATGGGTTTTTCATGCAGAATTATTCCGTTTTCCTTCAAATTTTGTTTATAAGTTCACTGTGTTAAGGCGCTTCCTTGATTAGTTTTTGGGATGGATTGGTTAAGTATAAAGGGGGAACGGGGGGCGCTTATCTCCCCCTTAATTTATATAAATGGGTTTTTCATGCAGAATTATTCAGTTTTCCTTCAAATTTTGTTTATAGATTCACTGTGTTAAGGCACTTCCCTGATTTGTTTTCGAGATTGATTGGTTAAGTATAAAGGGGGGAACGGGGAGGGCTTATCCCCCCTCAATTTATATAAATGGGTTTTTCATGCAGAATTATTCAGTTTTAGTTCAAATTTTGTTTATAGGTTCACTGTGTTAAGGCGCTTCCCTGATCAGGTTTCGGGATTGATTGGTTAAGTATAAAGGGGGGTAACGCGGGGGCTAATCCCCCCCTTAATTTAAATAAATGGGTTTTTCACGCAGAATTATTCCGTTTTCCTTCAAATTTTGTTTATACGTTTACTGCGTTAAGGCGCTTCCCTGATTAGTTTTCGGGATTGATTGGTTAAGTGTAAAGGGGGGAACGGGGGGCTTATCCCCCCCTTAATATATATAAATGGGTTTTTCATTCAGAATTATCACATTTGCTGCAAAATTTGTTTATAGGTTCACTGTGTTAAGGCGCCTCCCTGATTAGTTTTCGGGATTGATTGGTTAAGTATAAAGGGGGGAAAGGGGGGCTTATCCCCCCTTAATTTATATAAACGGGTTTTTCATGCAGAATTATCCCGTTTGCTGCAAAATTTGTTTATAGGTTCACTCTGTTAAGGCGCTTCCCTGATTAGTTTCCGGGATGGATTGGTTAAGTATAAAGGGGGAACGGGGGGCTTATCCCCCCCTTAATTTATATAAATGGGTTTTTCATGCAGAATTATTCCGTTTTCCTTCAAATTTTGTTTATAGGTTCACTGTGTTAATGCGCTTCCTTGATTAGTTTTCGGAATGGATTGGTTAAGTTTAAAGGGGGAACGGGGGGGGGCTTATTCCCCCCTTAATTTATATAAATGGGTTTTTCATGCAGAATTATTCCGTTTTCCTTCAAATTTTGTCTATAGGTTCACTGTGTTAAGGCGCTTCCCTGATTAGTTTTCGGGATTGATTGGTTAAGTACAAAGGGGGAACGGGGGGGCTTATCCCCCCTTAATATATATAAATGGGTTTTTCATGCAGAAATATCCCGTTTGCTGCAAAATTTGTTTACAGGTTCACTGTGTTAAGGCACTTCCCTGATTAGTTTTCGGGATTGATTGGCTAAGTATAAAGGGGGGAACGGGGGGCTTATCCCCCCTTAATTTATATAAATGTGTTTTTCATGCAGAATTATTCAGTTTTCCTTCAAATTTTGTTTATGGGTTTACTTTGTTAAGGCGCTTCCCTGATTAGTTTTCGGGATTGATTGGTTAAGTAAAAAGGGGGGAACGGGGGGCTAATCCCCCCTAATTTATATAAATGGGTTTTTCATGCAGAATTATTCAGTTTTCCTTCAAATTTTGTTTATAGATTCACTGTGTTAAGGCACTTCCCTGATTTGTTTTCGAGATTGATTGGTTAAGTATAAAGGGGGGAACGGGGAGGGCTTATCCCCCTCAATTTATATAAATGGATTTTTCATGCAGAATTATTCAGTTTTAGTTCAAATTTTGTTTATAGGTTCACTGTGTTAAGGCGCTTCCCTGATTAGGTTTCGGGATTGATTGGTTAAGTATAAAGGGGGGTAACGTGGGGGCTAATCCCCCCCTTAATTTATATAAATGGGTTTTTCACGCAGAATTATTCAGTTTTCCTACAAAATTTGTTTATAGGTTCACTGTGTTAAGGCACTTCCCTGATTGGGTTTCGGGATTGATTGGTTAAGTATAAAGGGGGGAACGGGGAGGGCTTATCCCCCCTCAATTTATATAAATGGATTTTTCATGCAGAATTATTCAGTTTTAGTTCAAATTTTGTTTATAGGTTCACTGTGTTAAGGCGCTTCCCTGATTAGGTTTCGGGATTGATTGGTTAAGTATAAAGGGGAATAACGGGGGGGCTAATTCCCCTCTTAATATATATAAATGGGTTTTGCACGCAGAATTATTCAGTTTTCCTTCAAAATTTGTTTATAGGTTCACTGTGTTAAGGCACTTCCCTGATTGGGTTTCGGGATTGATTGGTTAAGTATAAATGGGGTAACAGGGGACTAATCACCCCCTTAATTTATATAAATGTGTTTTTACGCAGAATTATTCTTTTTTCCTTCAAATTTTGTTTATAGGTTCACTGTGTTAAGGCGCTTCCCTGATTAGTTTTCGGGATTGATTGGTTAAGTGTAAAGGGGGGAACGGGGGGCTTATCCCCCCCTTAATATATATAAATGGGTTTTTCATGCAGAATTATCCCGTTTCCTGCAAAATTTGTTTATAGGTTCACTGTGTTAAGGCGCTTCCCTGATTAGTTTTCGGGATTGATTGGTTAAGTATCAAGGGGGGAACAGGGAGGGCTTATCCCCCCCTTAATTTATATAAATGGGTTTTTCATGCAGAATTATTCAGTTTCAGTTCAAATTTTGTTTATAGGTTCACTGTGTGAAGGCGCTTCCCTGATTAGTTTTCGGGATTGATTGGTTAAGTATAAAGGGGGGTAACGTGGGGGCTAATCCCCCCTTAATTTATATAAATGGGTCTTTCATGCAGAATTATTCAGTTTTCCTTCAAATTTTGTTTATAGGTTCACTTTGTTAAGGCGCTTCCCTGATTATTTTTCGGGATTGATTGGTTAAGTAAAAAGGGGGGAACGGGGGGCTTATCCCCCCTCTTAATATATATAAATGGGTTTTTCATTCAGAATTAACCCATTTGCTGCAAAATTTGTCTATAGGTTCACTGTGTTAAGGCGCTTCCCTGATTAGTTTTCGGGATTGATTGGTTAAGTACAAAGGGGGGAACGGGGGGGCTTATCCCCCCCTTAATTTATATAAATGGGTTTTTCATGCAGAATTATCCCGTTTGCTGCATAATTTGTTTATAGGTTCACTGTGTTAAGGCGCTTCCCTGTTTAGTTTCCGGGATGGATTGGTTAAGTGTAAAGGGGGAACGGGGGGGCTTATCCCCCCTTAATTTATATAAATGGGTTTTTCATGCAGAATTATTCCGTTTTCCTTCAAATTTTGTTTCTAGGTTCACTGTGTTAAGGCGCTTCCTTGATTAGTTTTCGGGATGGATTGGTTAAGTATAAAGGGGGAACGGGGGCTCATCCCCCCTTAATTTATATAAATGGTTTTTTCATGCAGAATTATTCAGTTTTCCTTCAAATTTTGTTTATAGGTTCACTGTGTTAAGGCGCTTCTCTGATTAGTTTTCGGGATTGATTGGTTAAGTAAAAAGGGGGGAACGGGGGGCTAATCCCCCCTAATTTATATAAATGGGTTTTTCATGCAGAATTATTCAGTTTTCCTTCAAATTTTGTTTATAGGTTCACTGTGTTAAGGCGCTTCCCTGATTAGTTTTCGGGATTGATTGGTTAAGTAAAAAGGGGGGAACGGGGGGCTAATCCCCCCTAATTTATATAAATGGGTTTTTCATGCAGAATTATTCAGTTTTCCTTCAAATTTTGTTTATAGGTTCACTGTGTTAAGGCGCTTCTCTGATTAGTTTTCGGGATTGATTGGTTAAGTATAAAGAGGGGAACGGGGGGGCTTATCCCCCCTTAATTTATATAAATGGGTTTTTCATGCAGAATTATTCAGTTTTCCTTCAAATTTTGTTTATAGATTCACTGTGTTAAGGCACTTCCCTGATTTGTTTTCGAGATTGATTGGTTAAGTATAAAGGGGGGAACGGGGAGGGCTTATCCCCCCTCAATTTATATAAATGGGTTTTTCATGCAGAATTATTCAGTTTTAGTTCAAATTTTGTTTATAGGTTCACTGTGTTAAGGCGCTTCCCTGATTAGGTTTCGGGATTGATTGGTTAAGTATAAAGGGGGGTAACGTGGGGGCTAATCCCCCCCTTAATTTATATAAATGGGTTTTTCACGCAGAATTATTCAGTTTTCCTTCAAATTTTGTTTATAGATTCACTGTGTTAAGGCACTTACCTGATTAGTTTTCGGGATTGATGGGTTAAGTATAAAGGGGGGAACGGGGGGCTTATCCCCCCCCCTTAATTTATATAAATGGGTTTTTCATGCAGAATTATCCCATTTGCTACAAAATTTGTTTATAGGTTCACTGTGTTAAGACGCTTCCCTGATTAGTTTTCGGGATTGATTGGTTAAGTATAAAGGGGAATAACGGGGGGGCTAATTCCCCTCTTAATATATATAAATGGGTTTTGCACGCAGATTTATTCAGTTTTCCTTCAAAATTTGTTTATAGGTTCACTGTGTTAAGGCACTTCCCTGATTGGGTTTCGGGATTGATTGGTTAAGTATAAAGGGGGTAACGGGGGACTAATCACCCCCTTAATTTATATAAATGTGTTTTTTACGCAGAATTATTCTTTTTTCCTTCAAATTTTGTTTATTGGTTCACTGTGTTAAGGCACTTCCCTGATTAGTTTTCGGGATTGATTGGTTAAGTATAAAGGGGGGTAACGCGGGGGCTAATTCCCCCCTTAATTTAAATAAATGGGTTTTTCCCGCTGAATTATTCCGTTTTCCTTCAAATTTTGTTTATAGGTTCACTGTGTTAAGGCGCTTCCCTGATTAGTTTTCGGGATTGATTGGATAAGTGTAAAGGGGGGAACGGGGGGCTTATCCCCCCTTAAAATATATAAATGGGTATTTCATGCAGAATTATCCCGTTTGCTGCAAAATTTGTTTATAGGTTCACTGTGTTAAGGCGCTTCCCTAATTAGTTTCCGGGATGGATTGGTTAAGTATAAAGGGGGAAAGGGGGGCTTATCCCCCCCCTTAATTTATATAAATGGGCTTTTCATGCAGAATTATTCCGTTTTCCTTCAAATTTTGTTTATAGGTTCACTGTGTTAAGGCACTTCCCTGATTAGTTTTTGGGATTGATTGGTTAAGTATAAAGGGGGGAACGGGAGGGCTGCAAAATTTGTTTATAGGTTCACTGTGTTAAGGCGCTTCCCTAATTAGTTTCCGGGATGGATTGGTTAAGTATAAAGGGGGAAAGGGAGGCTTATCCCCCCTTAATTTATATAAATGGGTTTTTCATGCAGAATTATTCCGTTTTCCTTCAAATTTTGTTTATTGGTTCACTGTGTTAAGGCGCTTCCTTGATTAGTTTTCGGGATGGATTGGTTAAGTATAAAGTGGGAACGGGGGGGGATTATCCCCCCCCTTAATTTATATAAATGGGTTTTTCATGCAGAATTATTCCGTTTTCCTTCAAATTTTGTTTATAGGTTCACTGTGTTAAGGCACTTCCCTGATTAGTTTTCGGGATTGATTGGTTAAGTATAAAGAAGGGAACGGGGGGGGGGCTTATCCCCCCTTAATTTATATAAATGGGTTTTTCATGCAGAATTATTCAGTTTTCCTTCAAATTTTGTTTATAGATTCACTGTGTTAAGGCACTTCCCTGATTTGTTTTCGAGATTGATTAGTTAAGTATAAAGGGGGGAACGGGGAGGGCTTATCCCCCCTCAATTTATATAAATGGGTTTTTCATGCAGAATTATTCAGTTTTAGTTCAAATTTTGTTTATAGGTTCACTGTGTTAAGGCGCTTCCCTGATTAGGTTTCGGGATTGATTGGTTAAGTATAAAGGGGGGTAACGCGGGGGCTAATCCCCCCCTTAATTTAAATAAATGGGTTTTTCACGCAGAATTATTCCGTTTTCCTTCAAATTTTGTTTATACGTTTACTGCGTTAAGGCGCTTCCCTGATTAGTTTTCGGGATTGATTGGTTAAGTGTAAAGGGGGGAACGGGGGGCTTATCCCCCCCTTAATATATATAAATGGGTTTTTCATTCAGAATTATCACATAAACTGCAAAATTTGTTTATAGTTTCACTGTGTTAAGGCGCCTCCCTGATTAGTTTTCGGGATTGATTGGTTAAGTATAAAGGGGGAACGGGGGCTCATCCCCCCTTAATTTATATAAATGGTTTTTTCATGCAGAATTATTCCGTTTTCCTTCAAATTTTGTTTATAGGTTCACTGTGTTAAGGCACTTCCCTGATTAGTTTTCGGGATTGATTGGCTAAGTATAAAGGGGGGAACGGGGGGGCTTATCCCCCCTTAATTTATATAAATGGGTTTTTCATGCAGAATTATTCCGTTTTCCTACAAATTTTGTTTCTAGGTTCACTGTGTTAAGGCGCTTCCTTGATTAGTTTTCGGGATGGATTGGTTAAGTATAAAGGGGGAACGGGGGCTCATCCCCCCTTAAATTATATAAATGGTTTTTTCATGCAGAATTATTCCGTTTTCCTTCAAATTTTGTTTATAGGTTCACAGTGTTAAGGCACTTCCCTGATTAGTTTTCGGGATTGATTGGCTAAGTATAAAGGGGGGAACGGGGGGGCTTATCCCCCCTTAATTTATATAAATGTGTTTTTCATGCACAATTAATCAGTTTTCCTTCAAATTTTGTTTATAGGTTCACTTTGTTAAGGCGCTTCCCTGATTAGTTTTCGGAATGGATTGGTTAAGTATAAAGGGGGAACGGGGGGGGGGGCTTATTCCCCCCTTAATTTATATAAATGGGTTTTTCATGCAGAATTATTCCGTTTTCCTTCAAATTTTGTTTATAGGTTCACTGTGTTAAGGCGCTTCCCTGATTAGTTTTCGGGATTGATTGGTTAAGTACAAAGGGGGGAACGGAGGGGCTTATCCCCTCTTAATTTATATAAATGGGTTTTTCATTCAGAATTATCCCGTTTGCTGCAAAATTTGTTTACAGGTTCACTGTGTTATGGCGCTTCCCTGATTAGTTTCCGGGATGGATTGGTTAAGTGTAAAGGGGGAACGGGGGGGGCTTATCCCCCCTTAATTTATATAAATGGGTTTTTCATGCAGAATTATTCCATTTTCCTTCAAATTTTTTTTCTAGGTTCACCGTGTTAAGGCGCTTCCTTGATTAGTTTTCGGGATGGATTTGTTAAGTATAAAGGGGGAACGGGGGGCTCATCCCCCCTTAATTTATATAAACGGTTTTTTCATGCAGAATTATTCCGTTTTCCTTCAAATTTTGTTTATAGTTTCACTGTGTTAAGGCACTTCCCTGATTAGTTTTCGGGATTGATTGGTTAAGTATAAAGGGGGGAACTGGGGGGCTTATCCCCCCTTAATATATATAAATGGGTTTTTCATGCAGAATTATTCAGTTTTCCTTCAAATTTTGTTTATAGGTTCACTTTGTTAAGGCGCTTCCCTGATTAGTTTTCGGGATTGATTGGTTAAGTAAAAAGGGGGGAACGGGGGGCTAATCCCACCTAATTTATATAAATGGGTTTTTCATGCAGAATTATTCAGTTTTCCTTCAAATTTTATTTATAGGTTCACTGTGTTAATGCGCTTCCCTGATTAGGTTTCGGGATTGATTGATTAAGTATAAAGGGGGGTAAAACGGGGGCTAATCTCCCATATTTTATATATCCCATAATTTAATTGTAATAATATGAAAAATATTAATATAAAATTAAATATAAATGGGTTTTTCACGCAGAATTATTCCGTTTTCCGTCAAACGTTGTTTATATGTTCACTGTGTTAAGGCGCTTCCCTGATTAGTTTTCGGGATTGATTGGTTAAGTGTAAAGGGGGGAACGGGGGGCTTATCCCCCTCTTAATATATATAAATGGGTTTTTCATGCAGATCTATCCCGTTTGCTGCAAAATTTGTTTATAGGTTCACTGTGTTAAGGCGCTTCCCTGATTAGTTTTCGGGATTGATTGGTTAAGTATCAAGGGGGGAACGGGGAGGGCTTATCCCCCCCCTTAATTTATATAAATGGGTTTTTCATGCAAAATTATTCAGTTTCAGTTCAAATTTTGTTTATAGGTTCACTGTGTGAAGGCGCTTCCCTGATTAGTTTTCGGGATTGATTGGTTAAGTATAAAGGGGGTAACGTGGGGGCTATCCCCCCTTAATTTATATAAATGGGTTTTTCATGCAGAATTATTCAGTTTTCCTTCAAATTTTGTTTATAGATTCACTGTGTTAAGGCACTTCCCTGATTTGTTTTCGAGATTGATTAGTTAAGTATAAAGGGGGGAACGGGGAGAGCTTATCCCCCCTCAATTTATATAAATGGGTTTTTCATGCAGAATTATTCAGTTTTAGTTCAAATTTTGTTTATAGGTTCACTGTGTTAAGGCGCTTCCCTGATTAGGTTTCGGGATTGATTGGTTAAGTATAAAGGGGGGTAACGCGGGGGCTAATCCCCCCCTTAATTTAAATAAATGGGTTTTTCACGCAGAATTATTCCGTTTTCCTTCAAATTTTGTTTATACGTTTACTGTGTTAAGGCGCTTCCCTGATTAGTTTTCGGGATTGATTGGTTAAGTGTAAAGGGGGGAACGGGGGCTTATCCCCCCCCCCCTTAATATATATAAATGGGTTTTTCATTCAGAATTATCACATAAACTGCAAAATTTGTTTATAGTTTCACTGTGTTAAGGCGCCTCCCTGATTAGTTTTCGGGATTGATTGGTTAAGTATAAAGGGGGGAACGGGGGCTTATCCCCCCCTTAATTTATATAAACGGGTTTTTCATGCAGAATTATCCCGTTTGCTGCAAAATTTGTTTATAGGTTCACTCTGTTAAGGCGCTTCCCTGATTAATTTCCGGGATGGATTGGTTAAGTATAAAGGGGGAACGGGGGCTCATCCCCCCTTAATTTATATAAATGGTTTTTTCATGCAGAATTATTCCGTTTTCCTTCAAATTTTGTTCATAGGTTCACTGTGTTAAGGCACTTCCCTGATTAGTTTTCGGGATTGATTGGCTAAGTATAAAGGGGGGAACGGGGGGGCTTATCCCCCTTAATTTATATAAATGGGTTTTTCATGCAGAATTATTCCGTTTTCCTACAAATTTTGTTTCTAGGTTCACTGTGTTAAGGCGCTTCCTTGATTAGTTTTCGGGATGGATTGGTTAAGTATAAAGGGGGAACGGGGGCTCATCCCCCCTTAAATTATATAAATGTTTTTTTCATGCAGAATTATTCCGTTTTCCTTCAAATTTTGTTTATAGGTTCACTGTGTTAAGGCACTTCCCTGATTAGTTTTCGGGATTGATTGGCTAAGTATAAAGGGGGGAACGGGGGGGCTTATCCCCCTTAATTTATATAAATGGGTTTTTCATGAACAATTAATCAGTTTTCCTTCAAATTTTGTTTATAGGTTCACTTTGTTAAGGCGCTTCCCTGATTAGTTTTCGGAATGGATTGGTTAAGTATAAAGGGGGAACGGGGGGGGGCTTATTCCCCCCTTAATTTATATAAATGGGTTTTTCATGCAGAATTATTCCGTTTGCTGCAAAATTTGTTTACAGGTTCACTGTGTTAAGGCGCTTCCCTGATTAGTTTCCGGGATGGATTGGTTAAGTGTAAAGGGGGAACGGGGGGGGCTTATCCCCCCTTAATTTATATAAATGGGTTTTTCATGCAGAATTATTCCATTTTCCTTCAAATTTTGTTTATAGTTTCACTGTGTTAAGGCGCTTCCCTGATTAGGTTTCGGGATTGATTGATTAAGTATAAAGGGGGGTAAAACGGGGGCTAATCTCCCATATTTTATATATCCCATAATTTAATTGTAATAATATGAAAAATATTAATATAAAATAAATATAAATGGATTTTTCACGCAGAATTATTCCGTTTTCCGTCAAACTTTGTTTATATGTTCACTGTGTTAAGGCGCTTCCCTGATTAGTTTTCGGGATTGATTGGTTAAGTGTAAAGGGGGGAACGGGGGGCTTATCCCCCCCTTAATATATATAAATGGGTTTTTCATGCAGAATTATTCAGTTTTCCTTCAAATTTTGTTTATAGGTTCACTTTGTTAAGGCGCTTCCCTGATTAGTTTTCGGGATTGATTGGTTAAGTAAAAAGGGGGGAACGGGGGGCTAATCCCCCCTAATTTATATAAATGGGTTTTTCATGCAGAATTATTCAGTTTTCCTTCAAATTTTATTTATAGGTTCACTGTGTTAATGCGCTTCCCTGATTAGGTTTCGGGATTGATTGATTAAGTATAAAGGGGGGTAAAACGGGGGCTAATCTCCCATATTTTATATATCCCATAATTTAATTGTAATAATATGAAAAATATTAATATAAAATTAAATATAAATGGGTTTTTCACGCAGAATTATTCCGTTTTCCGTCAAACTTTGTTTATATGTTCACTGTGTTAAGGCGCTTCCCTGATTAGTTTTCGGGATTGATTGGTTAAGTGTAAAGGGGGGAACGGGGGGCTTATCCCCCCCTTAATATATATAAATGGGTTTTTCATGCAGATCTATCCCGTTTGCTGCAAAATTTGTTTATAGGTTCACTGTGTTAAGGCGCTTCCCTGATTAGTTTTCGGGATTGATTGGTTAAGTCTCAAGGGGGGAACGGGGAGGGCTTATCCCCCCCTTAATTTATATAAATGGGTTTTTCATGCAAAATTATTCAGTTTCATTTCAAATTTTGTTTGTAGGTTCACTGTGTGAAGGCGCTTCCCTGATTAGTTTTCGGGATTGATTGGTTAAGTATAAAGGGGGTAACGTGGGGGCTATCCCCCCTTAATTTATATAAATGGGTTTTTCATGCAGAATTATTCAGTTTTCCTTCAAATTTTGTTTATAGGTTCACTTTGTTAAGGCGCTTCCCTGATTATTTTTCGGGATTGATTGGTTAAGTAAAAAGGGGGGAACGGGGGGCTTATCCCCCCCCTTAATATATATAAATGGGTTTTTCATTCAGAATTATCACATTTGCTGCAAAATTTGTTTATAGGTTCACTGTGTTAAGGCGCCTCCCTGATTAGTTTTCGGGATTGATTGGTTAAGTATAAAGGGGGGAAAGGGGGGCTTATCCCCCCTTAATTTATATAAACGGGTTTTTCATGCAGAATTATCCCGTTTGCTGCAAAATTTGTTTATAGGTTCACTCTGTTAAGGCGCTTCCCTGATTAGTTTCCGGGATGGATTGGTTAAGTATAAAGGGGGAACGGGGGGCTTATCCCCCCCTTAATTTATATAAATGGGTTTTTCATGCAGAATTATTCCGTTTTCCTTCAAATTTTGTTTATAGGTTCACTGTGTTAATGCGCTTCCTTGATTAGTTTTCGGAATGGATTGGTTAAGTTTAAAGGGGGAACGGGGGGCTTATTCCCCCCTTAATTTATATAAATGGGTTTTTCATGCAGAATTATTCCGTTTTCCTTCAAATTTTGTCTATAGGTTCACTGTGTTAAGGCGCTTCCCTGATTAGTTTTCGGGATTGATTGGTTAAGTACAAAGGGGGAACGGGGGGGCTTATCCCCCCTTAATATATATAAATGGGTTTTTCATGCAGAATTATCCCGTTTGCTGCAAAATTTGTTTACAGGTTCACTGTGTCAAGGCGCTTCCCTGATTAGTTTCCGGGATGGATTGGTTAAGTGTAAAGGGGGAACGGGGGGGCTTATCCCCCCTTAATTTATATAAATGGGTTTTTCATGCAGAATTATTCCGTTTTCCTTCAAATTTTGTTTCTAGGTTCACTGTGTTAAGGCGCTTCCTTGATTAGTTTTCGGGATGGATTGGTTAAGTATAAAGGGGGAACGGGGGCTCATCACCCCCTTAATTTATATAAATGGTTTTTTCATGCCGAATTATTCCGTTTTCCTTCAAATTTTGTTTATAGGTTCACTGTGTTAAGGCACTTCCCTGATTAGTTTTCGGGATTGATTGGCTAAGTATAAAGGGGGGAACGGGGGGCTGATCCCCCCTTAATTTATATAAATGTGTTTTTCATGCAGAATTATTCAGTTTTCCTTCAAATTTTGTTTATAGGTTCACTTTGTTAAGGCGCTTCCCTGATTAGTTTTCGGGATTGATTGGTTAAGTAAAAAGGGGGGAACGGGGGGCTAATCCCCCCTAATTTATATAAATGGGTTTTTCATGCAGAATTATTCAGTTTTCCTTCAAATTTTGTTTATAGATTCACTGTGTTAAGGCACTTCCCTGATTTGTTTTCGACATTGATTGGTTAAGTATAAAGGGGGGAACGGGGAGGGCTTATCCCCCCTCAATTTATATAAATGGATTTTTCATGCAGAATTATTCAGTTTTAGTTCAAATTTTGTTTATAGGTTCACTGTGTTAAGGCGCTTCCCTGATTAGGTTTCGGGATTGATTGGTTAAGTATAAAGGGGGGTAACGTGGGGGCTAATCCCCCCCTTAATTTATATAAATGTGTTTTTCACGCAGAATTATTCAGTTTTCCTTCAAATTTTGTTTATAGATTCACTGTGTTAAGGCACTTACCTGATTAGTTTTCGGGATTGATGGGTTAAGTATAAAGGGGGAACCGGGGGCTTATCCCCCCCCTTAATTTATATAAATGGGTTTTTCATGCAGAATTATCCCATTTGCTACAAAATTTGTTTATAGGTTCACTGTGTTAAGACGCTTCCCTGATTAGTTTTCGGGATTGATTGGTTAAGTATAAAGGGGAATAACGGGGGGGCTAATTCCCCTCTTAATATATATAAATGGGTTTTGCACGCAGAATTATTCAGTTTTCCTTCAAAATTTGTTTATAGGTTCACTGTGTTAAGGCACTTCCCTGATTGGGTTTCGGGATTGATTGGTTAAGTATAAAGGGGGTAACGGGGGACTAATCACCCCCTTAATTTATATAAATGTGTTTTTTACGCAGAATTATTCTTTTTCCTTCAAATTTTGTTTATTGGTTCACTGTGTTAAGGCACTTCCCTGATTAGTTTTCGGGATTGTTTGGTTAAGTATAAAGGGGGGTAACGCGGGGCTAATTCCCCCCTTAATTTAAATAAATGGGTTTTTCACGCAGAATTATTCCGTTTTCCTTCAAATTTTGTTTATAGGTTCACTGTGTTAAGGCGCTTCCCTGATTAGTTTTCGGGATTGATTGGTTAAGTGTAAAGGGGGGAACGGGGGGCTTATCCCCCCCTTAATATATATAAATGGGTTTTTCATGCAGAATTATCCCGTTTGCTGCAAAATTTGTTTATAGGTTCACTGTGTTAAGGCGCTTCCCTGATTAGTTTTCGGGATTGATTGGTTAAGTATCAAGGGGGGAACGGGGAGGGCTTATCCCCCCCTTAATTTATATAAATGGGTTTTTCATGCAGAATTATTCAGTTTCAGTTCAAATTTTGTTTATAGGTTCACTGTGTGAAGGCGCTTCCCTGATTAGTTTTCGGGATTGATTGGTTAAGTATAAAGGGGGGTAATGAGGGGGCTAATCCCCCCTTAATTTATATAAATGGGTCTTTCATGCAGAATTATTCAGTTTTCTTTCAAATTTTGTTTATAGGTTCACTTTGTTAAGGCGCTTCCCTGATTATTTTTCGGGATTGATTGGTTAAGTAAAAAGGGGGAAACGGGGGGGCTTATTCCCCCCTTAATTTATATAAATGGGTTTTTCATGCAGAATTATCCCATTTGCTGCATAATTTGTTTATAGGTTCACTGTGTTAAGGCGCTTCCCTGTTTAGTTTCCGGGATGGATTGGTTAAGTGTAAAGGGGGAACGGGGGGGCTTATCCCCCCCTTAATTTATATAAATGGGTTTTTCATGTAGAATTATTCAGTTTTCCTTCAAATTTTGTTTATAGATTCACTGTGTTAAGGCACTTCCCTGATTTGTTTTCGAGATTGATTGGTTAAGTATAAAGGGGGGAACGGGGAGGGCTTATCCCCCCTCAATTTATATAAATGTGTTTTTCACGCAGAATTATTCCGTTTTCCTTCAAATTTTGTTTATACGTTTACTGCGTTAAGGCGCTTTCCTGATTAGTTTTCGGGATTGATTGGTTAAGTGTAAAGGGGGGAACGGGGGGCTTATCCCCCCCTTAAAATATATAAATGGGTTTTTCATGCAGAATTATCCCGTTTGCTGCAAAATTTGTTTATAGGTTCACTGTGTTAAGGCGCTTCCCTAATTAGTTTCCGGGATGGATTGGTTAAGTATAAAGGGGGAAAGGGGGGCTTATCCCCCCCCTTAATTTATATAAATGGGCTTTTCATGCAGAATTATTCCGTTTTCCTTCAAATTTTGTTTATAGGTTCACTGTGTTAAGGCACTTCCCTGATTAGTTTTTGGGATTGATTGGTTAAGTATAAAGGGGGGAACGGGAGGGCTGCAAAATTTGTTTATAGGTTCACTGTGTTAAGGCGCTTCCCTAATTAGTTTCCGGGATGGATTGGTTAAGTATAAAGGGAAAAAGGGGGGCTTATCCCCCCTTAATTTATATAAATGGGTTTTTCATGCAGAATTATTCCGTTTTCCTTCAAATTTTGTTTATTGGTTCACTGTGTTAAGGCGCTTCCTTGATTAGTTTTCGGGATGGATTGGTTAAGTATAAAGTGGGAACGGGGGGGGATTATCCCCCCCCTTAATTTATATAAATGGGTTTTTCATGCAGAATTATTCCGTTTTCCTTCAAATTTTGTTTATAGGTTCACTGTGTTAAGGCACTTCCCTGATTAGTTTTCGGGATTGATTGGTTAAGTATAAAGAAGGGAACGGGAGGGGGGCTTATCCCCCCTTAATTTATATAAATGGGTTTTTCATGCAGAATTATTCAGTTTTCCTTCAAATTTTGTTTATAGATTCACTGTGTTAAGGCACTTCCCTGATTTGTTTTCGAGATTGATTAGTTAAGTATAAAGGGGGGAACGGGGAGGGCTTATCCCCCCTCAATTTATATAAATGGGTTTTTCATGCAGAATTATTCAGTTTTAGTTCAAATTTTGCTTATAGGTTCACTGTGTTAAGGCGCTTCCCTGATTAGGTTTCGGGATTGATTGGTTAAGTATAAAGGGGGGTAACGCGGGGGCTAATCCCCCCTTAATTTAAATAAATGGGTTTTTCACGCAGAATTATTCCGTTTTCCTTCAAATTTTGTTTATACGTTTACTGCGTTAAGGCGCTTCCCTGATTAGTTTTCGGGATTGATTGGTTAAGTGTAAAGGGGGGAACGGGGGGCTTATCTTCCCCCTTAATATATATAAATGGGTTTTTCATTCAGAATTATCACATAAACTGCAAAATTTGTTTATAGTTTCACTGTGTTAAGGCGCCTCCCTGATTAGTTTTCGGGATTGATTGGTTAAGTATAAAGGGGGAACGGGGGCTCATCCCCCCTTAATTTATATAAATGGTTTTTTCATGCAGAATTATTCCGTTTTCCTTCAAATTTTGTTTATAGGTTCACTGTGTTAAGGCACTTCCCTGATTAGTTTTCGGGATTGATTGGCTAAGTATAAAGGGGGGAACGGGGGGGCTTATCCCCCCTTAATTTATATAAATGGGTTTTTCATGCAGAGTTATTCCGTTTTCCTACAAATTTTGTTTCTAGGTTCACTGTGTTAAGGCGCTTCCTTGATTAGTTTTCGGGATGGATTGGTTAAGTATAAAGGGGGAACGGGGGCTCATCCCCCCTTAAATTATATAAATGGTTTTTTCATGCAGAATTATTCCGTTTTCCTTCAAATTTTGTTTATAGGTTCACTGTGTTAAGGCACTTCCCTGATTAGTTTTCGGGATTGATTGGCTAAGTATAAAGGGGGGAACGGGGGGGCTTATCCCCCCTTAATTTATATAAATGTGTTTTTCATGCACAATTAATCAGTTTTCCATCAAATTTTGTTTATAGGTTCACTTTGTTAAGGCGCTTCCCTGATTAGTTTTCGGAATGGATTGGTTAAGTATAAAGGGGGAACGGGGGGGGCTTATTCCCCCCTTAATTTATATAAATGGGTTTTTCATGCAGAATTATTCCGTTTTCCTTCAAATTTTGACTATAGGTTCACTGTGTTAAGGCGCTTCCCTGATTAGTTTTCGGGATTGATTGGTTAAGTACAAAGGGGGGAACGGAGGGGCTTATCCCCTCTTAATTTATATAAATGGGTTTTTCATTCAGAATTATCCCGTTTGCTGCAAAATTTGTTTACAGGTTCACTGTGTTATGGCGCTTCCCTGATTAGTTTCCGGGATGGATTGGTTAAGTGTAAAGGGGGAACGGGGGGGGCTTATCCCCCCTTAATTTATATAAATGGGTTTTTCATGCAGAATTATTCCATTTTCCTTCAAATTTTTTTTCTAGGTTCACCGTGTTAAGGCGCTTCCTTGATTAGTTTTCGGGATGGATTGGTTAAGTATAAAGGGGGAACGGGGGGCTCATCCCCCCCTTAATTTATATAAACGGTTTTTTCATGCAGAATTATTCCGTTTTCCTTCAAATTTTGTTTATAGTTTCACTGTGTTAAGGCACTTCCCTGATTAGTTTTCGGGATTGATTGGTTAAGTATAAAGGGGGGAACCGGGGGGCTTATCCCCCCTTAATTTATATAAATGTGTTTTTCATGCAGAATTATTCAGTTTTCCTTCAAATTTTGTTTATAGGTTCACTGTGTAAAGGCGCTTCCCTGATTAGGTTTCGGGATTGATTGATTAAGTATAAAGGGGGGTAAAACGGGGGCTAATCTCCCATATTTTATATATCCCATAATTTAATTGTAATAATATGAAAAATATTAATATAAAATAAGTATAAATGGGTTTTTCACGCAGAATTATTCCGTTTTCCGTCAAACTTTGTTTATATGTTCACTGTGTTAAGGCGCTTCCCTGATTAGTTTTTGGGATTGACTGGTTAAGTGTAAAGGGGGGAACGGGGGGCTTATCCCCCCCTTAATATATATAAATGGGTTTTTCATGCAGAATTATTCAGTTTTCCTTCAAATTTTGTTTATAGGTTCACTTTGTTAAGGCGCTTCCCTGATTAGTTTTCGGGATTGATTGGTTAAGTAAAAAGGGGGGAACGGGGGGCTAATCCCCCCTAATTTATATAAATGGGTTTTTCATGCAGAATTATTCAGTTTTCCTTCAAATTTTATTTATAGGTTCACTGTGTTAATGCGCTTCCCTGATTAGGTTTCGGGATTGATTGATTAAGTATAAAGGGGGGTAAAACGGGGGCTAATCTCCCATATTTTATATATCCCATAATTTAATTGTAATAATATGAAAAATATTAATATAAAATTAAATATAAATGGGTTTTTCACGCAGAATTATTCCGTTTTCCGTCAAACTTTGTTTATATGTTCACTGTGTTAAGGCGCTTCCCTGATTAGTTTTCGGGATTGATTGGTTAAGTGTAAAGGGGGGAACGGGGGGCTTATCCCCCTCTTAATATATATAAATGGGTTTTTCATGCAGATCTATCCCGTTTGCTGCAAAATTTGTTTATAGGTTCACTGTGTTAAGGCGCTTCCCTGATTAGTTTTCGGGATTGATTGGTTAAGTATCAAGGGGGGAACGGGGAGGGCTTATCCCCCCTTAATTTATATAAATGGGTTTTTCATGCAAAATTATTCAGTTTCAGTTCAAATTTTGTTTATAGGTTCACTGTGTGAAGGCGCTTCCCTGATTAGTTTTCGGGATTGATTGGTTAAGTATAAAGGGGGTAACGTGGGGGCTATCCCCCCTTAATTTATATAAATGGGTTTTTCATGCAGAATTATTCAGTTTTCCTTCAAATTTTGTTTATAGATTCACTGTGTTAAGGCACTTCCCTGATTTGTTTTCGAGATTGATTAGTTAAGTATAAAGGGGGGAACGGGGAGGGCTTATCCCCCCTCAATTTATATAAATGGGTTTTTCATGCAGAATTATTCAGTTTTAGTTCAAATTTTGTTTATAGGTTCACTGTGTTAAGGCGCTTCCCTGATTAGGTTTCGGGATTGATTGGTTAAGTATAAAGGGGGGTAACGCGGGGGCTAATCCCCCCTTAATTTAAATAAATGGGTTTTTCACGCAGAATTATTCCGTTTTCCTTCAAATTTTGTTTATACGTTTACTGCGTTAAGGCGCTTCCCTGATTAGTTTTCGGGATTGATTGGTTAAGTGTAAAGGGGGGAACGGGGGGCTTATCCCCCCCCTTAATATATATAAATGGGTTTTTCATTCAGAATTATCACATAAACTGCAAAATTTGTTTATAGTTTCACTGTGTTAAGGCGCCTCCCTGATTAGTTTTCGGGATTGATTGGTTAAGTATAAAGGGGGGAACGGGGGCTTATCCCCCCCTTAATTTATATAAACGGGTTTTTCATGCAGAATTATCCCGTTTGCTGCAAAATTTGTTTATAGGTTCACTCTGTTAAGGCGCTTCCCTGATTAATTTCCGGGATGGATTGGTTAAGTATAAAGGGGGAACGGGGGCTCATCCCCCCTTAATTTATATAAATGGTTTTTTCATGCAGAATTATTCCGTTTTCCTTCAAATTTTGTTTATAGGTTCACTGTGTTAAGGCACTTCCCTGATTAGTTTTCGGGATTGATTGGCTAAGTATAAAGGGGGGAACGGGGGGGCTTATCCCCCTTAATTTATATAAATGGGTTTTTCATGCAGAATTATTCCGTTTTCCTACAAATTTTGTTTCTAGGTTCACTGTGTTAAGGCGCTTCCTTGATTAGTTTTCGGGATGGATTGGTTAAGTATAAAGGGGGAACGGGGGCTCATCCCCCCTTAAATTATATAAATGTTTTTTTCATGCAGAATTATTCCGTTTTCCTTCAAATTTTGTTTATAGGTTCACTGTGTTAAGGCACTTCCCTGATTAGTTTTCGGGATTGATTGGCTAAGTGTAAAGGGGGGAACGGGGGGGCTTATCCCCCCTTAATTTATATAAATGTGTTTTTCATGCACAATTAATCAGTTTTCCTTCAAATTTTGTTTATAGGTTCACTTTGTTAAGGCGCTTCCCTGATTAGTTTTCGGAATGGATTGGTTAAGTATAAAGGGGGAACGGGGGGGGGCTTATTCCCCCCTTAATTTATATAAATGGGTTTTTCATGCAGAATTATTCCGTTTGCTGCAAAATTTGTTTACAGGTTCACTGTGTTAAGGCGCTTCCCTGATTAGTTTCCGGGATGGATTGGTTAAGTGTAAAGGGGGAACGGGGGGGGGCTTATCCCCCCTTAATTTATATAAATGGGTTTTTCATGCAGAATTATTCCATTTTCCTTCAAATTTTTTTTCTAGTTTCACTGTGTTAAGGCGCTTCCTTGATTAGTTTTCGGGATGGATTGGTTAAGTATAAAGGGGGAACGGGGGGCTCATCCCCCCCTTAATTTATATAAATGGTTTTTTCATGCAGAATTATTCCGTTTTCCTTCAAATTTTGTTTATAGTTTCACTGTGTTAAGGCACTTCCCTGATTAGTTTTCGGGATTGATTGGTTAAGTATAAAGGGGGGAACGGGGGGGCTTATCCCCCCTTAATTTATATAAATGTGTTTTTCATGCAGAATTATTCAGTTTTCCTTCAAATTTTGTTTATAGGTTCACTTTGTTAAGGCGCTTCCCTGATTAGTTTTCGGGATTGATTGGTTAAGTAAAAAGGGGGGAACGGGGGGCTAATCCCCCCTAATTTATATAAATGGGTTTTTCATGCAGAATTATTCAGTTTTCCTTCAAATTTTGTTTATAGATTCACTGTGTTAAGGCACTTCCCTGATTTGTTTTCGAGATTGATTAGTTAAGTATAAAGGGGGGAACGGGGAGGGCTTATCCCCCCTCAATTTATATAAATGGGTTTTTCATGCAGAATTATTCAGTTTTAGTTCAAATTTTGTTTATAGGTTCACTGTGTTAAGGCGCTTCCCTGATTAGGTTTCGGGATTGATTGGTTAAGTATAAAGGGGGGTAACGCGGGGGCTAATCCCCCCTTAATTTAAATAAATGGGTTTTTCACGCAGAATTATTCCGTTTTCCTTCAAATTTTGTTTATACGTTTACTGCGTTAAGGCGCTTCCCTGATTAGTTTTCGGGATTGATTGGTTAAGTGTAAAGGGGGGAACGGGGGGCTTATCTTCCCCCTTAATATATATAAATGGGTTTTTCATTCAGAATTATCACATAAACTGCAAAATTTGTTTATAGTTTCACTGTGTTAAGGCGCCTCCCTGATTAGTTTTCGGGATTGATTGGTTAAGTATAAAGGGGGAACGGGGGCTCATCCCCCCTTAATTTATATAAATGGTTTTTTCATGCAGAATTATTCCGTTTTCCTTCAAATTTTGTTTATAGGTTCACTGTGTTAAGGCACTTCCCTGATTAGTTTTCGGGATTGATTGGCTAAGTATAAAGGGGGGAACGGGGGGGCTTATCCCCCCTTAATTTATATAAATGGGTTTTTCATGCAGAGTTATTCCGTTTTCCTACAAATTTTGTTTCTAGGTTCACTGTGTTAAGGCGCTTCCTTGATTAGTTTTCGGGATGGATTGGTTAAGTATAAAGGGGGAACGGGGGCTCATCCCCCCTTAAATTATATAAATGGTTTTTTCATGCAGAATTATTCCGTTTTCCTTCAAATTTTGTTTATAGGTTCACTGTGTTAAGGCACTTCCCTGATTAGTTTTCGGGATTGATTGGCTAAGTATAAAGGGGGGAACGGGGGGGCTTATCCCCCCTTAATTTATATAAATGTGTTTTTCATGCACAATTAATCAGTTTTCCATCAAATTTTGTTTATAGGTTCACTTTGTTAAGGCGCTTCCCTGATTAGTTTTCGGAATGGATTGGTTAAGTATAAAGGGGGAACGGGGGGGGCTTATTCCCCCCTTAATTTATATAAATGGGTTTTTCATGCAGAATTATTCCGTTTTCCTTCAAATTTTGACTATAGGTTCACTGTGTTAAGGCGCTTCCCTGATTAGTTTTCGGGATTGATTGGTTAAGTACAAAGGGGGGAACGGAGGGGCTTATCCCCTCTTAATTTATATAAATGGGTTTTTCATTCAGAATTATCCCGTTTGCTGCAAAATTTGTTTACAGGTTCACTGTGTTATGGCGCTTCCCTGATTAGTTTCCGGGATGGATTGGTTAAGTGTAAAGGGGGAACGGGGGGGGCTTATCCCCCCTTAATTTATATAAATGGGTTTTTCATGCAGAATTATTCCATTTTCCTTCAAATTTTTTTTCTAGGTTCACCGTGTTAAGGCGCTTCCTTGATTAGTTTTCGGGATGGATTGGTTAAGTATAAAGGGGGAACGGGGGGCTCATCCCCCCCTTAATTTATATAAACGGTTTTTTCATGCAGAATTATTCCGTTTTCCTTCAAATTTTGTTTATAGTTTCACTGTGTTAAGGCACTTCCCTGATTAGTTTTCGGGATTGATTGGTTAAGTATAAAGGGGGGAACCGGGGGGCTTATCCCCCCTTAATTTATATAAATGTGTTTTTCATGCAGAATTATTCAGTTTTCCTTCAAATTTTGTTTATAGGTTCACTGTGTAAAGGCGCTTCCCTGATTAGGTTTCGGGATTGATTGATTAAGTATAAAGGGGGGTAAAACGGGGGCTAATCTCCCATATTTTATATATCCCATAATTTAATTGTAATAATATGAAAAATATTAATATAAAATAAGTATAAATGGGTTTTTCACGCAGAATTATTCCGTTTTCCGTCAAACTTTGTTTATATGTTCACTGTGTTAAGGCGCTTCCCTGATTAGTTTTTGGGATTGACTGGTTAAGTGTAAAGGGGGGAACGGGGGGCTTATCCCCCCCTTAATATATATAAATGGGTTTTTCATGCAGAATTATTCAGTTTTCCTTCAAATTTTGTTTATAGGTTCACTTTGTTAAGGCGCTTCCCTGATTAGTTTTCGGGATTGATTGGTTAAGTAAAAAGGGGGGAACGGGGGGCTAATCCCCCCTAATTTATATAAATGGGTTTTTCATGCAGAATTATTCAGTTTTCCTTCAAATTTTATTTATAGGTTCACTGTGTTAATGCGCTTCCCTGATTAGGTTTCGGGATTGATTGATTAAGTATAAAGGGGGGTAAAACGGGGGCTAATCTCCCATATTTTATATATCCCATAATTTAATTGTAATAATATGAAAAATATTAATATAAAATTAAATATAAATGGGTTTTTCACGCAGAATTATTCCGTTTTCCGTCAAACTTTGTTTATATGTTCACTGTGTTAAGGCGCTTCCCTGATTAGTTTTCGGGATTGATTGGTTAAGTGTAAAGGGGGGAACGGGGGGCTTATCCCCCTCTTAATATATATAAATGGGTTTTTCATGCAGATCTATCCCGTTTGCTGCAAAATTTGTTTATAGGTTCACTGTGTTAAGGCGCTTCCCTGATTAGTTTTCGGGATTGATTGGTTAAGTATCAAGGGGGGAACGGGGAGGGCTTATCCCCCCTTAATTTATATAAATGGGTTTTTCATGCAAAATTATTCAGTTTCAGTTCAAATTTTGTTTATAGGTTCACTGTGTGAAGGCGCTTCCCTGATTAGTTTTCGGGATTGATTGGTTAAGTATAAAGGGGGTAACGTGGGGGCTATCCCCCCTTAATTTATATAAATGGGTTTTTCATGCAGAATTATTCAGTTTTCCTTCAAATTTTGTTTATAGATTCACTGTGTTAAGGCACTTCCCTGATTTGTTTTCGAGATTGATTAGTTAAGTATAAAGGGGGGAACGGGGAGGGCTTATCCCCCCTCAATTTATATAAATGGGTTTTTCATGCAGAATTATTCAGTTTTAGTTCAAATTTTGTTTATAGGTTCACTGTGTTAAGGCGCTTCCCTGATTAGGTTTCGGGATTGATTGGTTAAGTATAAAGGGGGGTAACGCGGGGGCTAATCCCCCCTTAATTTAAATAAATGGGTTTTTCACGCAGAATTATTCCGTTTTCCTTCAAATTTTGTTTATACGTTTACTGCGTTAAGGCGCTTCCCTGATTAGTTTTCGGGATTGATTGGTTAAGTGTAAAGGGGGGAACGGGGGGCTTATCCCCCCCTTAATATATATAAATGGGTTTTTCATTCAGAATTATCACATAAACTGCAAAATTTGTTTATAGTTTCACTGTGTTAAGGCGCCTCCCTGATTAGTTTTCGGGATTGATTGGTTAAGTATAAAGGGGGGAACGGGGGCTTATCCCCCCCTTAATTTATATAAACGGGTTTTTCATGCAGAATTATCCCGTTTGCTGCAAAATTTGTTTATAGGTTCACTCTGTTAAGGCGCTTCCCTGATTAATTTCCGGGATGGATTGGTTAAGTATAAAGGGGGAACGGGGGCTCATCCCCCCTTAATTTATATAAATGGTTTTTTCATGCAGAATTATTCCGTTTTCCTTCAAATTTTGTTTATAGGTTCACTGTGTTAAGGCACTTCCCTGATTAGTTTTCGGGATTGATTGGCTAAGTATAAAGGGGGGAACGGGGGGGCTTATCCCCCTTAATTTATATAAATGGGTTTTTCATGCAGAATTATTCCGTTTTCCTACAAATTTTGTTTCTAGGTTCACTGTGTTAAGGCGCTTCCTTGATTAGTTTTCGGGATGGATTGGTTAAGTATAAAGGGGGAACGGGGGCTCATCCCCCCTTAAATTATATAAATGTTTTTTTCATGCAGAATTATTCCGTTTTCCTTCAAATTTTGTTTATAGGTTCACTGTGTTAAGGCACTTCCCTGATTAGTTTTCGGGATTGATTGGCTAAGTGTAAAGGGGGGAACGGGGGGGCTTATCCCCCCTTAATTTATATAAATGTGTTTTTCATGCACAATTAATCAGTTTTCCTTCAAATTTTGTTTATAGGTTCACTTTGTTAAGGCGCTTCCCTGATTAGTTTTCGGAATGGATTGGTTAAGTATAAAGGGGGAACGGGGGGGGGCTTATTCCCCCCTTAATTTATATAAATGGGTTTTTCATGCAGAATTATTCCGTTTGCTGCAAAATTTGTTTACAGGTTCACTGTGTTAAGGCGCTTCCCTGATTAGTTTCCGGGATGGATTGGTTAAGTGTAAAGGGGGAACGGGGGGGGGCTTATCCCCCCTTAATTTATATAAATGGGTTTTTCATGCAGAATTATTCCATTTTCCTTCAAATTTTTTTTCTAGTTTCACTGTGTTAAGGCGCTTCCTTGATTAGTTTTCGGGATGGATTGGTTAAGTATAAAGGGGGAACGGGGGGCTCATCCCCCCCTTAATTTATATAAATGGTTTTTTCATGCAGAATTATTCCGTTTTCCTTCAAATTTTGTTTATAGTTTCACTGTGTTAAGGCACTTCCCTGATTAGTTTTCGGGATTGATTGGTTAAGTATAAAGGGGGGAACGGGGGGGCTTATCCCCCCTTAATTTATATAAATGTGTTTTTCATGCAGAATTATTCAGTTTTCCTTCAAATTTTGTTTATAGGTTCACTTTGTTAAGGCGCTTCCCTGATTAGTTTTCGGGATTGATTGGTTAAGTAAAAAGGGGGGAACGGGGGGCTAATCCCCCCTAATTTATATAAATGGGTTTTTCATGCAGAATTATTCAGTTTTCCTTCAAATTTTGTTTATAGGTTCACTGTGTAAAGGCGCTTCCCTGATTAGGTTTCGGGATTGATTGATTAAGTATAAAGGGGGGTAAAACGGGGGCTAATCTCCCATATTTTATATATCCCATAATTTAATTGTAATAATATGAAAAATATTAATATAAAATAAATATAAATGGATTTTTCACGCAGAATTATTCCGTTTTCCGTCAAACTTTGTTTATATGTTCACTGTGTTAAGGCGCTTCCCTGATTAGTTTTCGGGATTGATTGGTTAAGTGTAAAGGGGGGAACGGGGGGCTTATCCCCCCCTTAATATATATAAATGGGTTTTTCATGCAGAATTATTCAGTTTTCCTTCAAATTTTGTTTATAGGTTCACTTTGTTAAGGCGCTTCCCTGATTAGTTTTCGGGATTGATTGGTTAAGTAAAAAGGGGGGAACGGGGGGCTAATCCCCCCTAATTTATATAAATGGGTTTTTCATGCAGAATTATTCAGTTTTCCTTCAAATTTTATTTATAGGTTCACTGTGTTAATGCGCTTCCCTGATTAGGTTTCGGGATTGATTGATTAAGTATAAAGGGGGGTAAAACGGGGGCTAATCTCCCATATTTTATATATCCCATAATTTAATTGTAATAATATGAAAAATATTAATATAAAATTAAATATAAATGGGTTTTTCACGCAGAATTATTCCGTTTTCCGTCAAACTTTGTTTATATGTTCACTGTGTTAAGGCGCTTCCCTGATTAGTTTTCGAGATTGATTGGTTAAGTGTAAAGGGGGGAACGGGGGGCTTATCCCCCCCTTAATATATATAAATGGGTTTTTCATGCAGATCTATCCCGTTTGCTGCAAAATTTGTTTATAGGTTCACTGTGTTAAGGCGCTTCCCTGATTAGTTTTCGGGATTGATTGGTTAAGTATCAAGGGGGGAACGGGGAGGGCTTATCCCCCCCCCTTAATTTATATAAATGGGTTTTTCATGCAAAATTATTCAGTTTCAGTTAAATTTTGTTTATAGGTTCACTGTGTGAAGGCGCTTCCCTGATTAGTTTTCGGGATTGATTGGTTAAGTATAAAGGGGGTAACGTGGGGGCTATCCCCCCTTAATTTATATAAATGGGTTTTTCATGCAGAATTATTCAGTTTTCCTTCAAATTTTGTTTATAGGTTCACTTTGTTAAGGCGCTTCCCTGATTATTTTTCGGGATTGATTGGTTAAGTAAAAAGGGGGGAACGGGGGGCTTATCCCCCCTCTTAATATATATAAATGGGTTTTTCATTCAGAATTATCCCATTTGCTGCAAAATTTGTCTATAGGTTCACTGTGTTAAGGCGCTTCCCTGATTAGTTTTCGGGATTGATTGGTTAAGTACAAAGGGGGGAACGGGGGGCTTATCCCCCCTTAATTTATATAAATGGGTTTTTCATGCAGAATTATCCCGTTTGCTGCATAATTTGTTTATAGGTTCACTGTGTTAAGGCGCTTTCCTGTTTAGTTTCCGGGATGGATTGGTTAAGTGTAAAGGGGGAACGGGGGGGCTTATCCCCCCCTTAATTTATATAAATGGGTTTTTCATGCAGAATTATTCAGTTTTCCTTCAAATTTTGTTTATAGATTCACTGTGTTAAGGCACTTCCCTGATTTGTTTTCGAGATTGATTGGTTAAGTATAAAGGGGGGAACGAGGAGGGCTTATCCCCCCTCAATTTATATAAATGGGTTTTTCATGCAGAATTATTCAGTTTTAGTTCAAATTTTGTTTATAGGTTCACTGTGTTAAGGCGCTTCCCTGATTAGGTTTCGGGATTGATTGGTTAAGTATAAAGGGGGGTAACGCGGGGGCTAATCCCCCCCTTAATTTAAATAAATGGGTTTTTCACGCAGAATTATTCCGTTTTCCTTCAAATTTTGTTTATACGTTTATTGCGTTAAGGCGCTTCCCTGATTAGTTTTCGGGATTGATTGGTTAAGTGTAAAGGGGGGAACGGGGGGCTTATCCCCCCTTAATATATATAAATGGGTTTTTCATTCAGAATTATCACATTTGCTGCAAAATTTGTTTATAGGTTCACTGTGTTAAGGCGCCTCCCTGATTAGTTTTCGGGATTGATTGGTTAAGTATAAAGGGGGGAAAGGGGGGCTTATCCCCCCTTAATTTATATAAACGGGTTTTTCATACGGAATTATCCCGTTTGCTGCAAAATTTGTTTATAGGTTCACTCTGTTAAGGCGCTTCCCTGATTAGTTTCCGGGATGGATTGGTTAAGTATAAAGGGGGAACGGGGGGCTTATCCCCCCTTAATTTATATAAATGGGTTTTTCATGCAGAATTATTCCGTTTTCCTTCAAATTTTGTTTATAGGTTCACTGTGTTAATGCGCTTCCTTGATTAGTTTTCGGAATGGATTGGTTAAGTTTAAAGGGGGAACGGGGGGCTTATTCCCCCTTAATTTATATAAATGGGTTTTTCATGCAGAATTATTCCGTTTTCCTTCAAATTTTGTCTATAGGTTCACTGTGTTAAGGCGCTTCCCTGATTAGTTTTCGGGATTGATTGGTTAAGTACAAAGGGGGAACGGGGGGGCTTATCCCCCCTTAATATATATAAATGGGTTTTTCATGCAGAATTATCCCGTTTGCTGCAAAATTTGTTTACAGGTTCACTGTGTCAAGGCGCTTCCCTGATTAGTTTCCGGGATGGATTGGTTAAGTGTAAAGGGGGAACGGGGGGGCTTATCCCCCCTTAATTTATATAAATGGGTTTTTCATGCAGAATTATTCCGTTTTCCTTCAAATTTTGTTTCTAGGTTCACTGTGTTAAGGCGCTTCCTTGATTAGTTTTCGGGATGGATTGGTTAAGTATAAAGGGGGAACGGGGGCTCATCACCCCCTTAATTTATATAAATGGTTTTTTCATGCAGAATTATTCCGTTTTCCTTCAAATTTTGTTTATAGGTTCACTGTGTTAAGGCACTTCCCTGATTAGTTTTCGGGATTGATTGGCTAAGTATAAAGGGGGGAACGGGGGGCTGATCCCCCCTTAATTTATATAAATGTGTTTTTCATGCAGAATTATTCAGTTTTCCTTCAAATTTTGTTTATAGGTTCACTTTGTTAAGGCGCTTCCCTGATTAGTTTTCGGGATTGATTGGTTAAGTAAAAAGGGGGGAACGGGGGGCTAATCCCCCCTAATTTATATAAATGGGTTTTTCATGCAGAATTATTCAGTTTTCCTTCAAATTTTGTTTATAGATTCACTGTGTTAAGGCACTTCCCTGATTTGTTTTCGACATTGATTGGTTAAGTATAAAGGGGGGAACGGGGAGGGCTTATCCCCCCTCAATTTATATAAATGGATTTTTCATGCAGAATTATTCAGTTTTAGTTCAAATTTTGTTTATAGGTTCACTGTGTTAAGGCGCTTCCCTGATTAGGTTTCGGGATTGATTGGTTAAGTATAAAGGGGGGTAACGTGGGGGCTAATCCCCCCCTTAATTTATATAAATGGGTTTTTCACGCAGAATTATTCAGTTTTCCTTCAAATTTTGTTTATAGATTCACTGTGTTAAGGCACTTACCTGATTAATTTTCGGGATTGATGGGTTAAGTATAAAGGGGGAACCGGGGGCTTATCCCCCCCCTTAATTTATATAAATGGGTTTTTCATGCAGAATTATCCCATTTGCTACAAAATTTGTTTATAGGTTCACTGTGTTAAGACGCTTCCCTGATTAGTTTTCGGGATTGATTGGTTAAGTATAAAGGGGAATAACGGGGGGGCTAATTCCCCTCTTAATATATATAAATGGGTTTTGCACGCAGAATTATTCAGTTTTCCTTCAAAATTTGTTTATAGGTTCACTGTGTTAAGGCACTTCCCTGATTGGGTTTCGGGATTGATTGGTTAAGTATAAAGGGGGTAACGGGGGACTAATCACCCCCTTAATTTATATAAATGTGTTTTTTACACAGAATTATTCTTTTTCCTTCAAATTTTGTTTATTGGTTCACTGTGTTAAGGCACTTCCCTGATTAGTTTTCGGGATTGTTTGGTTAAGTAAAAAGGGGGGAACGGGGGGCTTATCCCCCCTCTTAATATATATAAATGGGATTTTCATTCAGAATTATCCCATTTGCTGCAAAATTTGTCTATAGGTTCACTGTCTTAAGGCGCTTCCCTGATTAGTTTTCGGGATTGATTGGTTAAGTACAAAGGGGGGAACGGGGGGCTTATCCCCCCTTAATTTATATAAATGGGTTTTTCATGCAGAATTATCCCGTTTGCTGCATAATTTGTTTATAGGTTCACTGTGTTAAGGCGCTTTCCTGTTTAGTTTCCGGGATGGATTGGTTAAGTGTAAAGGGGGAACGGGGGGCTTATCCCCCCCTTAATTTATATAAATGGGTTTTTCATGCAGAATTATTCAGTTTTCCTTCAAATTTTGTTTATAGATTCACTGTGTTAAGGCACTTCCCTGATTTGTTTTCGAGATTGATTGGTTAAGTATAAAGGGGGGAACGAGGAGGGCTTATCCCCCCTCAATTTATATAAATGGGTTTTTCATGCAGAATTATTCAGTTTTAGTTCAAATTTTGTTTATAGGTTCACTGTGTTAAGGCGCTTCCCTGATTAGGTTTCGGGATTGATTGGTTAAGTATAAAGGGGGGTAACGCGGGAGCTAATCCCCCCCTTAATTTAAATAAATGGGTTTTTCACGCAGAATTATTCCGTTTTCCTTCAAATTTTGTTTATACGTTTATTGCGTTAAGGCGCTTCCCTGATTAGTTTTCGGGATTGATTGTTTAAGTGTAAAGGGGGGAACGGGGGGCTTATCCCCCCTTAATATATATAAATGGGTTTTTCATTCAGAATTATCACATTTGCTGCAAAATTTGTTTATAGGTTCACTGTGTTAAGGCGCCTCCCTGATTAGTTTTCGGGATTGATTGGTTAAGTATAAAGGGGGGAAAGGGGGGCTTATCCCCCCTTAATTTATATAAACGGGTTTTTCATGCAGAATTATCCCGTTTGCTGCAAAATTTGTTTATAGGTTCACTCTGTTAAGGCGCTTCCCTGATTAGTTTCCGGGATGGATTGGTTAAGTATAAAGGGGGAACGGGGGGCTTATCCCCCCCTTAATTTATATAAATGGGTTTTTCATGCAGAATTATTCCGTTTTCCTTCAAATTTTGTTTATAGGTTCACTGTGTTAATGCGCTTCCTTGATTAGTTTTCGGAATGGATTGGTTAAGTTTAAAGGGGGAACGGGGGGCTTATTCCCCCCTTAATTTATATAAATGGGTTTTTCATGCAGAATTATTCCGTTTTCCTTCAAATTTTGTCTATAGGTTCACTGTGTTAAGGCGCTTCCCTGATTAGTTTTCGGGATTGATTGGTTAAGTACAAAGGGGGAACGGGGGGGCTTATCCCCCCTTAATATATATAAATGGGTTTTTCATGCAGAATTATCCCGTTTGCTGCAAAATTTGTTTACAGGTTCACTGTGTCAAGGCGCTTCCCTGATTAGTTTCCGGGATGGATTGGTTAAGTGTAAAGGGGGAACGGGGGGGCTTATCCCCCCTTAATTTATATAAATGGGTTTTTCATGCAGAATTATTCCGTTTTCCTTCAAATTTTTTTTCTAGGTTCACTGTGTTAAGGCGCTTCCTTGATTAGTTTTCGGGATGGATTGGTTAAGTATAAAGGGGGAACGGGGGCTCATCACCCCCTTAATATATATAAATGGTTTTTTCATGCAGAATTATTCCGTTTTCCTTCAAATTTTGTTTATAGGTTCACTGTGTTAAGGCACTTCCCTGATTAGTTTTCGGGATTGATTGGCTAAGTATAAAGGGGGGAACGGGGGGCTTATCCCCCCTTAATTTATATAAACGGGTTTTTCATGCAGAATTATCCCGTTTGCTGCAAAATTTGTTTATAGGTTCACTCTGTTAAGGCGCTTCCCTGATTAGTTTCCGGGATGGATTGGTTAAGTATAAAGGGGGAACGGGGGGCTTATCCCCCCCTTAATTTATATAAATCGGTTTTTCATGCAGAATTATTCCGTTTTCCTTCAAATTTTGTTTATAGGTTCACTGTGTTAATGCGCTTCCTTGATTAGTTTTCGGAATGGATTGGTTAAGTTTAAAGGGGGAACGGGGGGCTTATTCCCCCCTTAATTTATATAAATGGGTTTTTCATGCAGAATTATTCCGTTTTCCTTCAAATTTTGTCTATAGGTTCACTGTGTTAAGGCGCTTCCCTGATTAGTTTTCGGGATTGATTGGTTAAGTACAAAGGGGGAACGGGGGGGCTTATCCCCCCTTAATATATATAAATGGGTTTTTCATGCAGAATTATCCCGTTTGCTGCAAAATTTGTTTACAGGTTCACTGTGTCAAGGCGCTTCCCTGATTAGTTTCCGGGATGGATTGGTTAAGTGTAAAGGGGGAACGGGGGGGCTTATCCCCCCTTAATTTATATAAATGGGTTTTTCATGCAGAATTATTCCGTTTTCCTTCAAATTTTGTTTCTAGGTTCACTGTGTTAAGGCGCTTCCTTGATTAGTTTTCGGGATGGATTGGTTAAGTATAAAGGGGGAACGGGGGCTCATCACCCCCTTAATATATATAAATGGTTTTTTCATGCAGAATTATTCCGTTTTCCTTCAAATTTTGTTTATAGGTTCACTGTGTTAAGGCACTTCCCTGATTAGTTTTCGGGATTGATTGGCTAAGTATAAAGGGGGGAACGGGGGGCTGATCCCCCCTTAATTTATATAAATGTGTTTTTCATGCAGAATTATTCAGTTTTCCTTCAAATTTTGTTTATAGGTTCACTTTGTTAAGGCGCTTCCCTGATTAGTTTTCGGGATTGATTGGTTAAGTAAAAAGGGGGGAACGGGGGGCTAATCCCCCCTAATTTATATAAATGGGTTTTTCATGCAGAATTATTCAGTTTTCCTTCAAATTTTGTTTATAGATTCACTGTGTTAAGGCACTTCCCTGATTTGTTTTCGACATTGATTGGTTAAGTATAAAGGGGGGAACGGGGAGGGCTTATCCCCCCTCAATTTATATAAATGGATTTTTCATGCAGAATTATTCAGTTTTAGTTCAAATTTTGTTTATAGGTTCACTGTGTTAAGGCGCTTCCCTGATTAGGTTTCGGGATTGATTGGTTAAGTATAAAGGGGGGTAACGTGGGGGCTAATCCCCCCCTTAATTTATATAAATGGGTTTTTCACGCAGAATTATTCAGTTTTCCTTCAAATTTTGTTTATAGATTCACTGTGTTAAGGCACTTACCTGATTAGTTTTCGGGATTGATGGGTTAAGTATAAAGGGGGAACCGGGGGCTTATCCCCCCCCCTTAATTTATATAAATGGGTTTTTCATGCAGAATTATCCCATTTGCTACAAAATTTGTTTATAGGTTCACTGTGTTAAGACGCTTCCCTGATTAGTTTTCGGGATTGATTGGTTAAGTATAAAGGGGAATAACGGGGGGCTAATTCCCCTCTTAATATATATAAATGGGTTTTGCACGCAGAATTATTCAGTTTTCCTTCAAAATTTGTTTATAGGTTCACTGTGTTAAGGCACTTCCCTGATTGGGTTTCGGGATTGATTGGTTAAGTATAAAGGGGGTAACGGGGGACTAATCACCCCCTTAATTTATATAAATGTGTTTTTTACGCAGAATTATTCTTTTTCCTTCAAATTTTGTTTATTGGTTCACTGTGTTAAGGCACTTCCCTGATTAGTTTTCGGGATTGTTTGGTTAAGTAAAAACGGGGGAACGGGGGGCTTATCCCCCCTCTTAATATATATAAATGGGTTTTTCATTGAGAATTATCCCATTTGCTGCAAAATTTGTCTATAGGTTCACTGTGTTAAGGCGCTTCCCTGATTAGTTTTCGGGATTGATTGGTTAAGTACAAAGGGGGGAACGGGGGGCTTATCCCCCCTTAATTTATATAAATGGGTTTTTCATGCAGAATTATCCCGTTTGCTGCATAATTTGTTTATAGGTTCACTGTGTTAAGGCGCTTTCCTGTTTAGTTTCCGGGATGGATTGGTTAAGTGTAAAGGGGGAACGGGGGGGCTTATCCCCCCCTTAATTTATATAAATGGGTTTTTCATGCAGAATTATTCAGTTTTCCTTCAAATTTTGTTTATAGATTCACTGTGTTAAGGCACTTCCCTGATTTGTTTTCGAGATTGATTGGTTAAGTATAAAGGGGGGAACGAGGAGGGCTTATCCCCCCTCAATTTATATAAATGTGTTTTTCATGCAGAATTATTCAGTTTTAGTTCAAATTTTGTTTATAGGTTCACTGTGTTAAGGCGCTTCCCTGATTAGGTTTCGGGATTGATTGGTTAAGTATAAAGGGGGGTAACGCGGGGGCTAATCCCCCCCTTAATTTAAATAAATGGGTTTTTCACGCAGAATTATTCCGTTTTCCTTCAAATTTTGTTTATACGTTTATTGCGTTAAGGCGCTTCCCTGATTAGTTTTCGGGATTGATTGGTTAAGTGTAAAGGGGGGAACGGGGGGCTTATCCCCCCTTAATATATATAAATGGGTTTTTCATTCAGAATTATCACATTTGCTGCAAAATTTGTTTATAGGTTCACTGTGTTAAGGCGCCTCCCTGATTAGTTTTCGGGATTGATTGGTTAAGTATAAAGGGGGGAAAGGGGGGCTTATCCCCCCTTAATTTATATAAACGGGTTTTTCATGCAGAATTATCCCGTTTGCTGCAAAATTTGTTTATAGGTTCACTCTGTTAAGGCGCTTCCCTGATTAGTTTCCGGGATGGATTGGTTAAGTATAAAGGGGGAACGGGGGGCTTATCCCCCCCTTAATTTATATAAATGGGTTTTTCATGCAGAATTATTCCGTTTTCCTTCAAATTTTGTTTATAGGTTCACTGTGTTAATGCGCTTCCTTGATTAGTTTTCGGAATGGATTGGTTAAGTTTAAAGGGGGAACGGGGGGCTTATTCCCCCCTTAATTTATATAAATGGGTTTTTCATGCAGAATTATTCCGTTTTCCTTCAAATTTTGTCTATAGGTTCACTGTGTTAAGGCGCTTCCCTGATTAGTTTTCGGGATTGATTGGTTAAGTACAAAGGGGGAACGGGGGGGCTTATCCCCCCTTAATATATATAAATGGGTTTTTCATGCAGAATTATCCCGTTTGCTGCAAAATTTGTTTACAGGTTCACTGTGTCAAGGCGCTTCCCTGATTAGTTTCCGGGATGGATTGGTTAAGTGTAAAGGGGGAACGGGGGGGCTTATCCCCCCTTAATTTATATAAATGGGTTTTTCATGCAGAATTATTCCGTTTTCCTTCAAATTTTGTTTCTAGGTTCACTGTGTTAAGGCGCTTCCTTGATTAGTTTTCGGGATGGATTGGTTAAGTATAAAGGGGGAACGGGGGCTCATCACCCCCTTAATTTATATAAATGGTTTTTTCATGCAGAATTATTCCGTTTTCCTTCAAATTTTGTTTATAGGTTCACTGTGTTAAGGCACTTCCCTGATTAGTTTTCGGGATTGATTGGCTAAGTATAAAGGGGGGAACGGGGGGCTGATCCCCCCTTAATTTATATAAATGTGTTTTTCATGCAGAATTATTCAGTTTTCCTTCAAATTTTGTTTATAGGTTCACTTTGTTAAGGCGCTTCCCTGATTAGTTTTCGGGATTGATTGGTTAAGTAAAAAGGGGGGAACGGGGGGCTAATCCCCCCTAATTTATATAAATGGGTTTTTCATGCAGAATTATTCAGTTTTCCTTCAAATTTTGTTTATAGATTCACTGTGTTAAGGCACTTCCCTGATTTGTTTTCGACATTGATTGGTTAAGTATAAAGGGGGGAACGGGGAGGGCTTATCCCCCCTCAATTTATATAAATGGATTTTTCATGCAGAATTATTCAGTTTTAGTTCAAATTTTGTTTATAGGTTCACTGTGTTAAGGCGCTTCCCTGATTAGGTTTCGGGATTGATTGGTTAAGTATAAAGGGGGGTAACGTGGGGGCTAATCCCCCCCCTTAATTTATATAAATGGGTTTTTCACGCAGAATTATTCAGTTTTCCTTCAAATTTTGTTTATAGATTCACTGTGTTAAGGCACTTACCTGATTAGTTTTCGGGATTGATGGGTTAAGTATAAAGGGGGAACCGGGGGCTTATCCCCCCCCTTAATTTATATAAATGGGTTTTTCATGCAGAATTATCCCATTTGCTACAAAATTTGTTTATAGGTTCACTGTGTTAAGACGCTTCCCTGATTAGTTTTCGGGATTGATTGGTTAAGTATAAAGGGGAATAACGGGGGGGCTAATTCCCCTCTTAATATATATAAATGGGTTTTGCACGCAGAATTATTCAGTTTTCCTTCAAAATTTGTTTATAGGTTCACTGTGTTAAGGCACTTCCCTGATTGGGTTTCGGGATTGATTGGTTAAGTATAAAGGGGGTAACGGGGGACTACTCACCCCCTTAATTTATATAAATGTGTTTTTTACGCAGAATTATTCTTTTTCCTTCAAATTTTGTTTATTGGTTGACTGTGTTAAGGCACTTCCCTGATTAGTTTTCGGGATTGTTTGGTTAAGTATAAAGGGGGGTAACGCGGGGCTAATTCCCCCCTTAATTTAAATAAATGGGTTTTTCACGCAGAATTATTCCGTTTTCCTTCAAATTTTGTTTATAGGTTCACTGTGTTAAGGCGCTTCTCTGATTAGTTTTCGGGATTGATTGGTTAAGTGTAAAGGGGGGAACGGGGGGCTTATCCCCCCCTTAATATATATAAATGGGTTTTTCATGCAGAATTATCCCGTTTGCTGCAAAATTTGTTTATAGGTTCACTGTGTTAAGGCGCTTCCCTGATTATAGTTTTCGGGATTGATTGGTTAAGTATCAAGGGGGGAACGGGGAGGGCTTATCCCCCCCCTTAATTTATATAAATGGGTTTTTCATGCAGAATTATTCAGTTTCAGTTCAAATTTTGTTTATAGGTTCACTGTGTGAAGGCGCTTCCCTGATTAGTTTTCGGGATTGATTGGTTAAGTATAAAGGGGGGTAATGAGGGGGCTAATCCCCCCTTAATTTATATAAATGGGTCTTTCATGCAGAATTATTCAGTTTTCTTTCAAATTTTGTTTATAGGTTCACTTTGTTAAGGCGCTTCCCTGATTATTTTTCGGGATTGATTGGTTAAGTAAAAAGGGGGAAACGGGGGGCTTATTCCCCCCTTAATTTATATAAATGGGTTTTTCATGCAGAATTATCCCATTTGCTGCATAATTTGTTTATAGGTTCACTGTGTTAAGGCGCTTCCCTGTTTAGTTTCCGGGATGGATTGGTTAAGTGTAAAGGGGGAACGGGGGGGCTTATCCCCCCCTTAATTTATATAAATGGGTTTTTCATGTAGAATTATTCCGTTTTCCTTCAAATTTTGTTTATAAGTTCACTGTGTTAAGGCGCTTCCTTGATTAGTTTTCGGGATGGATTGGTTAAGTATAAAGGGGGAACGGGGGGGGCTTATCCCCCCTTAATTTATATAAATGGGTTTTTCATGCAGAATTATTCAGTTTTCCTTCAAATTTTGTTTATAGATTCACTGTGTTAAGGCACTTCCCTGATTTGTTTTCGAGATTGATTGGTTAAGTATAAAGGGGGGAACGGGGAGGGCTTATCCCCCCTCAATTTATATAAATGTGTTTTTCACGCAGAATTATTCCGTTTTCCTTCAAATTTTGTTTATACGTTTACTGCGTTAAGGCGCTTTCCTGATTAGTTTTCGGGATTGATTGGTTAAGTGTAAAGGGGGGAACGGGGGGCTTATCCCCCCCCTTAATATATATAAATGGGTTTTTCATTCAGAATTATCACATTTGCTGCAAAATTTGTTTATAGGTTCACTGTGTTAAGGCGCCTCCCTGATTAGTTTTCGGGATTGATTGGTTAAGTATAAAGGGGGGAAAGGGGGGCTTATCCCCCCTTAATTTATATAAAAGGGTCTTTCATGCAGAATTATCCCGTTTGCTGCAAAATTTTTTTACAGGTTCACTGTGTTAAGGCGCTTCCCTGATTAGTTTCCGGGATGGATTGGTTAAGTGTAAAGGGGGAACGGGCTTATCCCCCCTTAATTTATATAAATGGGTTTTTCATGCAGAATTATTCCGTTTTCCTTCAAATTTTGTTTCTAGGTTCACTGTGTTAAGGCGCTTCCTTGATTAGTTTTCGGGATGGATTGGTTAAGTATAAAGGGGGAACGGGGGCTCATACCCCCTTAATTTATATAAATGGTTTTTTCATGCAGAATTATTCCGTTTTCCTTCAAATTTTGTTTATAGGTTCACTGTGTTAAGGCACTTCCCTGATTAGTTTTCGGGATTGATTGGCTAAGTATAAAGGGGGGAACGGGGGGCTTATCCCCCCTTAATTTATATAAATGGGTTTTTCATGCAGAATTATTCAGTTTTCCTTCAAATTTTGTTTATAGGTTCACTGTGTTAAGGCGCTTCTCTGATTAGTTTTCGGGATTGATTGGTTAAGTATAAAGAGGGGAACGGGGGGGCTTATCCCCCCTTAATTTATATAAATGGGTTTTTCATGCAGAATTATTCAGTTTTCCTTCAAATTTTGTTTATAGATTCACTGTGTTAAGGCACTTCCCTGATTTGTTTTCGAGATTGATTGGTTAAGTATAAAGGGGGGAACGTGGAGGGCTTATCCCCCCTCAATTTATATAAATGGGTTTTTCATGCAGAATTATTCAGTTTTAGTTCAAATTTTGTTTATAGGTTCACTGTGTTAAGGCGCTTCCCTGATTAGGTTTCGGGATTGATTGGTTAAGTATAAAGGGGGGGTAACGTGGGGGCTAATCCCCCCCTTAATTTATATAAATGGGTTTTTCACGCAGAATTATTCAGTTTTCCTTCAAATTCTGTTTATAGATTCACTGTGTTAAGGCACTTACCTGATTAGTTTTCGGGATTGATGGGTTAAGTATAAAGGGGGGAACGGGGGGCTTATCCCCCCCCTTAATTTATATAAATGGGTTTTTCATGCAGAATTATCCCATTTGCTACAAAATTTGTTTATAGGTTCACTGTGTTAAGACGCTTCCCTGATTAGTTTTCGGGATTGATTGGTTAAGTATAAAGGGGAATAACGGGGGGGCTAATTCCTCTCTTAATATATATAAATGGGTTTTGCACGCAGAATTATTCAGTTTTCCTTCAAAATTTGTTTATAGGTTCACTGTGTTAAGGCACTTCCCTGATTGGGTTTCGGGATTGATTGGTTAAGTATAAAGGGGGTAACGGGGGACTAATCACCCCCTTAATTTATATAAATGTGTTTTTTACGCAGAATTATTCTTTTTTCCTTCAAATTTTGTTTATTGGTTCACTGTGTTAAGGCACTTCCCTGATTAGTTTTCGGGATTGATTGGTTAAGTATAAAGGGGGGTAACGCGGGGGCTAATTCCCCCCTTAATTTAAATAAATGGGTTTTTCACGCAGAATTATTCCTTTTTCCTTCAAATTTTGTTTATAGGTTCACTGTGTTAAGGCGCTTCCCTGATTAGTTTTCGGGATTGATTGGTTAAGTGTAAAGAGGGGAACGGGGGCCTTATCCCCCCCTTAAAATATATAAATGGGTTTTTCATGCAGAATTATCCCGTTTGCTGCAAAATTTGTTTATAGGTTCACTGTGTTAAAGCGCTTCCCTAATTAGTTTCCGGGATGGATTGGTTAAGTATAAAGGGGGAAAGGGGGGCTTATCCCCCCCCTTAATTTATATAAATGGGCTTTTCATGCAGAATTATTCCGTTTTCCTTCAAATTTTGTTTATAGGTTCACTGTGTTAAGGCACTTCCCTGATTAGTTTTTGGGATTGATTGGTTAAGTATAAAGGGGGGAACGGGGGGGCTGCAAAATTTGTTTATAGGTTCACTGTGTTAAGGCGCTTCCTTGATTAGTTTTCGGGATGGATTGGTTAAGTATAAAGGGGGAACGGGGGGGGCTTATCCCCCTTAATTTATATAAATCGGTTTTTCATGCAGAATTATTCAGTTTTCCTTCAAATTTTGTTTATAGGTTCACTGTGGTAAGGCACTTCCCTGATTAGTTTTCGGGATTGATTGGTTAAGTATAAAGAAGGGAACGGGGGGGCTTATTTCCCCTTAATTTATATAAATGGGTTTTTCATGCAGAATTATTCAGTTTTCCTTCAAATTTTGTTTATAGATTCACTGTGTTAAGGCACTTCCCTGATTTGTTTTCGAGATTGATTGGTTAAGTATAAAGGGGGGAACGGGGAGGGCTTATCCCCCCTCAATTTATATAAATGGGTTTTTCATGCAGAATTATTCAGTTTTAGTTCAAATTTTGTTTATAGGTTCACTGTGTTAAGGCGCTTCCCTGATTAGGTTTCGGGATTGATTGGTTAAGTATAAAGGGGGGTAACGCGAGGGCTAATCCCCCCCTTAATTTAAATAAATGGGTTTTTCACGCAGAATTATTCCGTTTTCCTTCAAATTTTGTTTATACGTTTACTGCGTTAAGGCGCTTCCCTGATCAATTTTCGGGATTGATTGGTTAAGTGTAAAGGGGGGAGAGGGGGGCTTATCCCCCCCCTTAATATATATAAATGGGTTTTTCATTCAGAATTATCACATAAACTGCAAAATTTGTTTATAGTTTCACTGTGTTAAGGCGCCTCCCTGATTAGTTTTCGGGATTGATTGGTTAAGTATAAAGGGGGGAACGGGTGGCTTATCCCCCCTTAATTTATATAAACGGGTTTTTCATGCAGAATTATCCCGTTTGCTGCAAAATTTGTTTATAGGTTCACTCTGTTAAGGCGCTTCCCTGATTAATTTCCGGGATGGATTGGTTAAGTATAAAGGGGGAACGGGGGCTCATCCCCCCTTAATTTATATAAATGGTTTTTTCATGCAGAATTATTCCGTTTTCCTTCAAATTTTGTTTATAGGTTCACTGTGTTAAGGCACTTCCCTGATTAGTTTTCGGGATTGATTGGCTAAGTATAAAGGGGGAACGGGGGGGCTTATCCCCCCTTAATTTATATAAATGGGTTTTTCATGCAGAATTATTCCGTTTTCCTTCAAATTTTGTTTCTAGGTTCACTGTGTTAAGGCGCTTCCTTGATTAGTTTTCGGGATGGATTGGTTAAGTATAAAGGGGGAAAGGGGGCTCATCCCCCCTTAATTTATATAAATGGTTTTTTCATGCAGAATTATTCCGTTTTCCTTCAAATTTTGTTTATAGGTTCACTGTGTGAAGGCACTTCCCTGATTAGTTTTCGGGATTGATTGGCTAAGTATAAAGGGGGGAACGGGGGGGCTTATCCCCCCTTAATTTATATAAATGTGTTTTTCATGCAGAATTATTCAGTTTTCCTTCAAATTTTGTTTATAGGTTCACTTTGTTAAGGCGCTTCCCTGATTAGTTTTCGGGATTGATTGGTTAAGTATAAAGAGGGGAACGGGGGGGCTTATCCCCCCTTAATTTATATAAATGGGTTTTTCATGCAGAATTATTCAGTTTTCCTTCAAATTTTGTATATAGATTCACTGTGTTAAGGCACTTCCCTGATTTGTTTTCGAGATTGATTGGTTAAGTATAAAGGGGGGAACGGGGGGGCTTATCCCCCCTTAATTTATATAAATGTGTTTTTCATGCAGAATTATTAAGTTTTCCTTCAAATTTTGTTTATAGGTTCACTTTGTTAAGGCGCTTCCCTGATTAGTTTCCGGGATGGATTGGTTAAGTATAAAGGGGGAACGGGGGGCTTATCCCCCCCTTAATTTATATAAATGGGTTTTTCATGCAGAATTATTCCGTTTTCCTTCAAATTTTGTTTATAGGTTCACTGTGTTAATGCGCTTCCTTGATTAGTTTTCGGAATGGATTGGTTAAGTTTGAAGGGGGAACGGGGGGGCTTATTCCCCCCTTAATTTATATAAATGGGTTTTTCATGCAGAATTATTCCGTTTTCCTTCAAATTTTGTCTATAGGTTCACTGTGTTAAGGCGCTTCCCTGATTAGTTTTCGGGATTGATTGGTTAAGTACAAAGGGGGAACGGGGGGGCTTATCCCCCCTTAATATATATAAATGGGTTTTTCATGCAGAATTATCCCGTTTGCTGCAAAATTTGTTTACAGGTTCACTGTGTTAAGGCGCTTCCCTGATTAGTTTCCGGGATGGATTGGTTAAGTGTAAAGGGGGAACGGGGGGGCTTATCCCCCCTTAATTTATATAAATGGGTTTTTCATGCAGAATTATTCCGTTTTCCTTCAAATTTTGTTTCTAGGTTCACTGTGTTAAGGCGCTTCCTTGATTAGTTTTCGGGATGGATTGGTTAAGTATAAAGGGGGGAACGGGGGGCTAATCCCCCCTAATTTATATAAATGGGTTTTTCATGCAGAATTATTCAGTTTTCCTTCAAATTTTGTTTATAGATTCACTGTGTTAAGGCACTTCCCTGATTTGTTTTCGACATTGATTGGTTAAGTATAAAGGGGGGAACGGGGAGGGCTTATTCCCCCTCAATTTATATAAATGGATTTTTCATGCAGAATTATTCAGTTTTAGTTCAAATTTTGTTTATAGGTTCACTGTGTTAAGGCGCTTCCCTGATTAGGTTTCGGGATTGATTGGTTAAGTATAAAGGGGGGTAACGTGGGGGCTAATCCCCCCCTTAATTTATATAAATGGGTTTTTCACGCAGAATTATTCAGTTTTCCTTCAAATTTTGTTTATAGATTCACTGTGTTAAGGCACTTACCTGATTAGTTTTCGGGATTGATGGGTTAAGTATAAAGGGGGGAACCGGGGGCTTATCCCCCCCTTAGTTTATATAAATGGGTTTTTCATGCAGAATTATCCCATTTGCTACAAAATTTGTTTATAGGTTCACTGTGTTAAGACGCTTCCCTGATTAGTTTTCGGGATTGATTGTTTAAGTATAAAGGGGAATAACGGGGGGGCTAATTCCCCTCTTAATATATATAAATGGGTTTTGCACGCAGAATTATTCAGTTTTCCTTCAAAATTTGTTTATAGGTTCACTGTGTTAAGGCACTTCCCTGATTGGGTTTCGGGATTGATTGGTTAAGTATAAAGGGGGTAACGGGGGACTAATCACCCCCTTAATTTATATAAATGTGTTTTTTACGCAGAATTATTCTTTTTCCTTCAAATTTTGTTTATTGGTTCACTGTGTTAAGGCACTTCCCTGATTAGTTTTCGGGATTGTTTGGTTAAGTATAAAGGGGGGTAACGCGGGGCTAATTCCCCCCTTAATTTAAATAAATGGGTTTTTCACGCAGAATTATTCAGTTTTCCTTCAAATTTTGTTTATAGATTCACTGTGTTAAGGCACTTACCTGATTAGTTTTCGGGATTGATGGGTTAAGTATAAAGGGGGGAACCGGGGGCTTATCCCCCCCCCTTAATTTATATAAATGGGTTTTTCATGCAGAATTATCCCATTTGCTACAAAATTTGTTTATAGGTTCACTGTGTTAAGACGCTTCCCTGATTAGTTTTCGGGATTGATTGGTTAAGTATAAAGGGGAATAACGGGGGGGCTAATTCCCCTCTTAATATATATAAATGGGTTTTGCACGCAGAATTATTCAGTTTTCCTTCAAAATTTGTTTATAGGTTCACTGTGTTAAGGCACTTCCCTGATTGGGTTTCGGGATTGATTGGTTAAGTATAAAGGGGGTAACGGGGGACTAATCACCCCCTTAATTTATATAAATGTGTTTTTTACGCAGAATTATTCTTTTTCCTTCAAATTTTGTTTATTGGTTCACTGTGTTAAGGCACTTCCCTGATTAGTTTTCGGGATTGTTTGGTTAAGTAAAAACGGGGGAACGGGGGGCTTATCCCCCCTCTTAATATATATAAATGGGTTTTTCATTCAGAATTATCCCATTTGCTGCAAAATTTGTCTATAGGTTCACTGTGTTAAGGCGCTTCCCTGATTAGTTTTCGGGATTGATTGGTTAAGTACAAAGGGGGGAACGGGGGGCTTATCCCCCCTTAATTTATATAAATGGGTTTTTCATGCAGAATTATCCCGTTTGCTGCATAATTTGTTTATAGGTTCACTGTGTTAAGGCGCTTTCCTGTTTAGTTTCCGGGATGGATTGGTTAAGTGTAAAGGGGGAACGGGGGGGCTTATCCCCCCCTTAATTTATATAAATGGGTTTTTTATGCAGAAATATTCAGTTTTCCTTCAAATTTTGTTTATAGATTCACTGTGTTAAGGCACTTCCCTGATTTGTTTTCGAGATTGATTGGTTAAGTATAAAGGGGGGAACGAGGAGGGCTTATCCCCCCTCAATTTATATAAATGGGTTTTTCATGCAGAATTATTCAGTTTTAGTTCAAATTTTGTTTATAGGTTCACTGTGTTAAGGCGCTTCCCTGATTAGGTTTCGGGATTGATTGGTTAAGTATAAAGGGGGGTAACGCGGGGGCTAATCCCCCCCTTAATTTAAATAAATGGGTTTTTCACGCAGAATTATTCCGTTTTCCTTCAAATTTTGTTTATACGTTTATTGCGTTAAGGCGCTTCCCTGATTAGTTTTCGGGATTGATTGGTTAAGTGTAAAGGGGGGAACGGGGGGCTTATCCCCCCTTAATATATATAAATGGGTTTTTCATTCAGAATTATCACATTTGCTGCAAAATTTGTTTATAGGTTCACTGTGTTAAGGCGCCTCCCTGATTAGTTTTCGGGATTGATTGGTTAAGTATAAAGGGGGGAAAGGGGGGCTTATCCCCCCTTAATTTATATAAACGGGTTTTTCATGCAGAATTATCCCGTTTGCTGCAAAATTTGTTTATAGGTTCACTCTGTTAAGGCGCTTCCCTGATTAGTTTCCGGGATGGATTGGTTAAGTATAAAGGGGGAACGGGGGGCTTATCCCCCCCTTAATTTATATAAATGGGTTTTTCATGCAGAATTATTCCGTTTTCCTTCAAATTTTGTTTATAGGTTCACTGTGTTAATGCGCTTCCTTGATTAGTTTTCGGAATGGATTGGTTAAGTTTAAAGGGGGAACGGGGGGCTTATTCCCCCCTTAATTTATATAAATGGGTTTTTCATGCAGAATTATTCCGTTTTCCTTCAAATTTTGTCTATAGGTTCACTGTGTTAAGGCGCTTCCCTGATTAGTTTTCGGGATTGATTGGTTAAGTACAAAGGGGGAACGGGGGGGCTTATCCCCCCTTAATATATATAAATGGGTTTTTCATGCAGAATTATCCCGTTTGCTGCAAAATTTGTTTACAGGTTCACTGTGTCAAGGCGCTTCCCTGATTAGTTTCCGGGATGGATTGGTTAAGTGTAAAGGGGGAACGGGGGGGCTTATCCCCCCTTAATTTATATAAATGGGTTTTTCATGCAGAATTATTCCGTTTTCCTTCAAATTTTGTTTCTAGGTTCACTGTGTTAAGGCGCTTCCTTGATTAGTTTTCGGGATGGATTGGTTAAGTATAAAGGGGGAACGGGGGCTCATCACCCCCTTAATTTATATAAATGGTTTTTTCATGCAGAATTATTCCGTTTTCCTTCAAATTTTGTTTATAGGTTCACTGTGTTAAGGCACTTCCCTGATTAGTTTTCGGGATTGATTGGCTAAGTATAAAGGGGGGAACGGGGGGCTGATCCCCCCTTAATTTATATAAATGTGTTTTTCATGCAGAATTATTCAGTTTTCCTTCAAATTTTGTTTATAGGTTCACTTTGTTAAGGCGCTTCCCTGATTAGTTTTCGGGATTGATTGGTTAAGTAAAAAGGGGGGAACGGGGGGCTAATCCCCCCTAATTTATATAAATGGGTTTTTCATGCAGAATTATTCAGTTTTCCTTCAAATTTTGTTTATAGATTCACTGTGTTAAGGCACTTCCCTGATTTGTTTTCGACATTGATTGGTTAAGTATAAAGGGGGGAACGGGGAGGGCTTATCCCCCCTCAATTTATATAAATGGATTTTTCATGCAGAATTATTCAGTTTTAGTTCAAATTTTGTTTATAGGTTCACTGTGTTAAGGCGCTTCCCTGATTAGGTTTCGGGATTGATTGGTTAAGTATAAAGGGGGGTAACGTGGGGGCTAATCCCCCCCCTTAATTTATATAAATGGGTTTTTCACGCAGAATTATTCAGTTTTCCTTCAAATTTTGTTTATAGATTCACTGTGTTAAGGCACTTACCTGATTAGTTTTCGGGATTGATGGGTTAAGTATAAAGGGGGAACCGGGGGCTTATCCCCCCCCTTAATTTATATAAATGGGTTTTTCATGCAGAATTATCCCATTTGCTACAAAATTTGTTTATAGGTTCACTGTGTTAAGACGCTTCCCTGATTAGTTTTCGGGATTGATTGGTTAAGTATAAAGGGGAATAACGGGGGGGCTAATTCCCCTCTTAATATATATAAATGGGTTTTGCACGCAGAATTATTCAGTTTTCCTTCAAAATTTGTTTATAGGTTCACTGTGTTAAGGCACTTCCCTGATTGGGTTTCGGGATTGATTGGTTAAGTATAAAGGGGGTAACGGGGGACTACTCACCCCTTAATTTATATAAATGTGTTTTTTACGCAGAATTATTCTTTTTCCTTCAAATTTTGTTTATTGGTTCACTGTGTTAAGGCACTTCCCTGATTAGTTTTCGGGATTGTTTGGTTAAGTATAAAGGGGGGTAACGCGGGGCTAATTCCCCCCTTAATTTAAATAAATGGGTTTTTCACGCAGAATTATTCCGTTTTCCTTCAAATTTTGTTTATAGGTTCACTGTGTTAAGGCGCTTCTCTGATTAGTTTTCGGGATTGATTGGTTAAGTGTAAAGGGGGGAACGGGGGGCTTATCCCCCCTTAATATATATAAATGGGTTTTTCATGCAGAATTATCCCGTTTGCTGCAAAATTTGTTTATAGGTTCACTGTGTTAAGGCGCTTCCCTGATTATAGTTTTCGGGATTGATTGGTTAAGTATCAAGGGGGGAACGGGGAGGGCTTATCCCCCCTCTTAATTTATATAAATGGGTTTTTCATGCAGAATTATTCAGTTTCAGTTCAAATTTTGTTTATAGGTTCACTGTGTGAAGGCGCTTCCCTGATTAGTTTTCGGGATTGATTGGTTAAGTATAAAGGGGGTAATGAGGGGGCTAATCCCCCCTTAATTTATATAAATGGGTCTTTCATGCAGAATTATTCAGTTTTCTTTCAAATTTTGTTTATAGGTTCACTTTGTTAAGGCGCTTCCCTGATTATTTTTCGGGATTGATTGGTTAAGTAAAAAGGGGGAAACGGGGGGCTTATTCACCCCTTAATTTATATAAATGGGTTTTTCATGCAGAATTATCCCATTTGCTGCATAATTTGTTTATAGGTTCACTGTGTTAAGGCGCTTCCCTGTTTAGTTTCCGGGATGGATTGGTTAAGTGTAAAGGGGGAACGGGGGGGCTTATCCCCCCCTTAATTTATATAAATGGGTTTTTCATGTAGAATTATTCCGTTTTCCTTCAAATTTTGTTTATAAGTTCACTGTGTTAATGCGCTTCCTTGATTAGTTTTCGGGATGGATTGGTTAAGTATAAAGGGGGAACGGGGGGGGCTTATCCCCCCTTAATTTATATAAATGGGTTTTTCATGCAGAATTATTCAGTTTTCCTTCAAATTTTGTTTATAGATTCACTGTGTTAAGGCACTTCCCTGATTTGTTTTCGAGATTGATTGGTTAAGTATAAAGGGGGGAACGGGGAGGGCTTATCCCCCCTCAATTTATATAAATGTGTTTTTCACGCAGAATTATTCCGTTTTCCTTCAAATTTTGTTTATACGTTTACTGCGTTAAGGCGCTTTCCTGATTAGTTTTCGGGATTGATTGGTTAAGTGTAAAGGGGGGAACGGGGGGCTTATCCCCCCCCTTAATATATATAAATGGGTTTTTCATTCAGAATTATCACATTTGCTGCAAAATTTGTTTATAGGTTCACTGTGTTAAGGCGCCTCCCTGATTAGTTTTCGGGATTGATTGGTTAAGTATAAAGGGGGGAAAGGGGGGCTTATCCCCCCTTAATTTATATAAAAGGGTCTTTCATGCAGAATTATCCCGTTTGCTGCAAAATTTTTTTACAGGTTCACTGTGTTAAGGCGCTTCCCTGATTAGTTTCCGGGATGGATTGGTTAAGTGTAAAGGGGGAACGGGCTTATCCCCCCTTAATTTATATAAATGGGTTTTTCATGCAGAATTATTCCGTTTTCCTTCAAATTTTGTTTCTAGGTTCACTGTGTTAAGGCGCTTCCTTGATTAGTTTTCGGGATGGATTGGTTAAGTATAAAGGGGGAACGGGGGCTCATACCCCCTTAATTTATATAAATGGTTTTTTCATGCAGAATTATTCCGTTTTCCTTCAAATTTTGTTTATAGGTTCACTGTGTTAAGGCACTTCCCTGATTAGTTTTCGGGATTGATTGGCTAAGTATAAAGGGGGGAACGGGGGCTTATCCCCCCTTAATTTATATAAATGGGTTTTTCATGCAGAATTATTCAGTTTTCCTTCAAATTTTGTTTATAGGTTCACTGTGTTAAGGCGCTTCTCTGATTAGTTTTCGGGATTGATTGGTTAAGTATAAAGAGGGGAACGGGGGGGCTTATCCCCCCTTAATTTATATAAATGGGTTTTTCATGCAGAATTATTCAGTTTTCCTTCAAATTTTGTTTATAGATTCACTGTGTTAAGGCACTTCCCTGATTTGTTTTCGAGATTGATTGGTTAAGTATAAAGGGGGGAACGTGGAGGGCTTATCCCCCCTCAATTTATATAAATGGGTTTTTCATGCAGAATTATTCAGTTTTAGTTCAAATTTTGTTTATAGGTTCACTGTGTTAAGGCGCTTCCCTGATTAGGTTTCGGGATTGATTGGTTAAGTATAAAGGGGGGGTAACGTGGGGGCTAATCCCCCCCTTAATTTATATAAATGGGTTTTTCACGCAGAATTATTCAGTTTTCCTTCAAATTCTGTTTATAGATTCACTGTGTTAAGGCACTTACCTGATTAGTTTTCGGGATTGATGGGTTAAGTATAAAGGGGGGAACGGGGGGCTTATCCCCCCCCTTAATTTATATAAATGGGTTTTTCATGCAGAATTATCCCATTTGCTACAAAATTTGTTTATAGGTTCACTGTGTTAAGACGCTTCCCTGATTAGTTTTCGGGATTGATTGGTTAAGTATAAAGGGGAATAACGGGGGGGCTAATTCCTCTCTTAATATATATAAATGGGTTTTGCACGCAGAATTATTCAGTTTTCCTTCAAAATTTGTTTATAGGTTCACTGTGTTAAGGCACTTCCCTGATTGGGTTTCGGGATTGATTGGTTAAGTATAAAGGGGGTAACGGGGGACTAATCACCCCCTTAATTTATATAAATGTGTTTTTTACGCAGAATTATTCTTTTTTCCTTCAAATTTTGTTTATTGGTTCACTGTGTTAAGGCACTTCCCTGATTAGTTTTCGGGATTGATTGGTTAAGTATAAAGGGGGGTAACGCGGGGGCTAATTCCCCCCTTAATTTAAATAAATGGGTTTTTCACGCAGAATTATTCCTTTTTCCTTCAAATTTTGTTTATAGGTTCACTGTGTTAAGGCGCTTCCCTGATTAGTTTTCGGGATTGATTGGTTAAGTGTAAAGAGGGGAACGGGGGCCTTATCCCCCCCTTAAAATATATAAATGGGTTTTTCATGCAGAATTATCCCGTTTGCTGCAAAATTTGTTTATAGGTTCACTGTGTTAAAGCGCTTCCCTAATTAGTTTCCGGGATGGATTGGTTAAGTATAAAGGGGGAAAGGGGGGCTTATCCCCCCCCTTAATTTATATAAATGGGCTTTTCATGCAGAATTATTCCGTTTTGCTTCAAATTTTGTTTATAGGTTCACTGTGTTAAGGCACTTCCCTGATTAGTTTTTGGGATTGATTGGTTAAGTATAAAGGGGGGAACGGGGGGGCTGCAAAATTTGTTTATAGGTTCACTGTGTTAAGGCGCTTCCTTGATTAGTTTTCGGGATGGATTGGTTAAGTATAAAGGGGGAACGGGGGGGCTTATCCCCCTTAATTTATATAAATCGGATTTTCATGCAGAATTATTCAGTTTTCCTTCAAATTTTGTTTATAGGTTCACTGTGGTAAGGCACTTCCCTGATTAGTTTTCGGGATTGATTGGTTAAGTATAAAGAAGGGAACGGGGGGGCTTATCCCCCCTTAATTTATATAAATGGGTTTTTCATGCAGAATTATTCAGTTTTCCTTCAAATTTTGTTTATAGATTCACTGTGTTAAGGCACTTCCCTGATTTGTTTTCGAGATTGATTGGTTAAGTATAAAGGGGGGAACGGGGAGGGCTTATCCCCCCTCAATTTATATAAATGGGTTTTTCATGCAGAATTATTCAGTTTTAGTTCAAATTTTGTTTATAGGTTCACTGTGTTAAGGCGCTTCCCTGATCAATTTTCGGGATTGATTGGTTAAGTGTAAAGGGGGGAGAGGGGGGCTTATCCCCCCCCTTAATATATATAAATGGGTTTTTCATTCAGAATTATCACATAAACTGCAAAATTTGTTTATAGTTTCACTGTGTTAAGGCGCCTCCCTGATTAGTTTTCGGGATTGATTGGTTAAGTATAAAGGGGGAACGGGGGCTCATACCCCCTTAATTTATATAAATGGTTTTTTCATGCAGAATTATTCCGTTTTCCTTCAAATTTTGTTTATAGGTTCACTGTGTTAAGGCACTTCCCTGATTAGTTTTCGGGATTGATTGGCTAAGTATAAAGGGGGGAACGGGGGGCTTATCCCCCCTTAATTTATATAAATGGGTTTTTCATTCAGAATTATCACATAAACTGCAAAATTTGTTTATAGTTTCACTGTGTTAAGGCGCCTCCCTGATTAGTTTTCGGGATGGATTGGTTAAGTATAAAGGGGGAACGGGGGCTCATACCCCCTTAATTTATATAAATGTTTTTTTCATGCAGAATTATTCCGTTTTCCTTCAAATTTTGTTTATAGGTTCACTGTGTTAAGGCACTTCCCTGATTAGTTTTCGGGATTGATTGGCTAAGTATAAAGGGGGGAACGGGGGGCTTATCCCCCCTTAATTTATATAAATGGGTTTTTCATGCAGAATTATTCAGTTTTCCTTCAAATTTTGTTTATAGGTTCACTGTGTTAAGGCGCTTCTCTGATTAGTTTTCGGGATTGATTGGTTAAGTATAAAGAGGGGAACGGGGGGGCTTATCCCCCCTTAATTTATATAAATGGGTTTTTCATGCAGAATTATTCAGTTTTCCTTCAAATTTTGTTTATAGATTCACTGTGTTAAGGCACTTCCCTGATTTGTTTTCGAGATTGATTGGTTAAGTATAAAGGGGGGAACGTGGAGGGCTTATCCCCCCTCAATTTATATAAATGGGTTTTTCATGCAGAATTATTCAGTTTTAGTTCAAATTTTGTTTATAGGTTCACTGTGTTAAGGCGCTTCCCTGATTAGGTTTCGGGATTGATTGGTTAAGTATAAAGGGGGGGTAACGTGGGGGCTAATCCCCCCCTTAATTTATATAAATGGGTTTTTCACGCAGAATTATTCAGTTTTCCTTCAAATTCTGTTTATAGATTCACTGTGTTAAGGCACTTACCTGATTAGTTTTCGGGATTGATGGGTTAAGTATAAAGGGGGGAACGGGGGGCTTATCCCCCCCCCTTAATTTATATAAATGGGTTTTTCATGCAGAATTATCCCATTTGCTACAAAATTTGTTTATAGGTTCACTGTGTTAAGACGCTTCCCTGATTAGTTTTCGGGATTGATTGGTTAAGTATAAAGGGGAATAACGGGGGGGCTAATTCCTCTCTTAATATATATAAATGGGTTTTGCACGCAGAATTATTCAGTTTTCCTTCAAAATTTGTTTATAGGTTCACTGTGTTAAGGCACTTCCCTGATTGGGTTTCGGGATTGATTGGTTAAGTATAAAGGGGGTAACGGGGGACTAATCACCCCCTTAATTTATATAAATGTGTTTTTTACGCAGAATTATTCTTTTTTCCTTCAAATTTTGTTTATTGGTTCACTGTGTTAAGGCACTTCCCTGATTAGTTTTCGGGATTGATTGGTTAAGTATAAAGGGGGGTAACGCGGGGGCTAATTCCCCCCTTAATTTAAATAAATGGGTTTTTCACGCAGAATTATTCCTTTTTCCTTCAAATTTTGTTTATAGGTTCACTGTGTTAAGGCGCTTCCCTGATTAGTTTTCGGGATTGATTGGTTAAGTGTAAAGAGGGGAACGGGGGCCTTATCCCCCCCTTAAAATATATAAATGGGTTTTTCATGCAGAATTATCCCGTTTGCTGCAAAATTTGTTTATAGGTTCACTGTGTTAAAGCGCTTCCCTAATTAGTTTCCGGGATGGATTGGTTAAGTATAAAGGGGGAAAGGGGGGCTTATCCCCCCCCTTAATTTATATAAATGGGCTTTTCATGCAGAATTATTCCGTTTTCCTTCAAATTTTGTTTATAGGTTCACTGTGTTAAGGCACTTCCCTGATTAGTTTTTGGGATTGATTGGTTAAGTATAAAGGGGGGAACGGGGGGGCTGCAAAATTTGTTTATAGGTTCACTGTGTTAAGGCGCTTCCTTGATTAGTTTTCGGGATGGATTGGTTAAGTATAAAGGGGGAACGGGGGGGGCTTATCCCCCTTAATTTATATAAATCGGTTTTTCATGCAGAATTATTCAGTTTTCCTTCAAATTTTGTTTATAGGTTCACTGTGGTAAGGCACTTCCCTGATTAGTTTTCGGGATTGATTGGTTAAGTATAAAGAAGGGAACGGGGGGGCTTATCCCCCCTTAATTTATATAAATGGGTTTTTCATGCAGAATTATTCAGTTTTCCTTCAAATTTTGTTTATAGATTCACTGTGTTAAGGCACTTCCCTGATTTGTTTTCGAGATTGATTGGTTAAGTATAAAGGGGGGAACGGGGAGGGCTTATCCCCCCTCAATTTATATAAATGGGTTTTTCATGCAGAATTATTCAGTTTTAGTTCAAATTTTGTTTATAGGTTCACTGTGTTAAGGCGCTTCCCTGATCAATTTTCGGGATTGATTGGTTAAGTGTAAAGGGGGGAGAGGGGGGCTTATCCCCCCCCTTAATATATATAAATGGGTTTTTCATTCAGAATTATCACATAAACTGCAAAATTTGTTTATAGTTTCACTGTGTTAAGGCGCCTCCCTGATTAGTTTTCGGGATTGATTGGTTAAGTATAAAGGGGGGAACGGGTGGCTTATCCCCCCTTAATTTATATAAACGGGTTTTTCATGCAGAATTATCCCGTTTGCTGCAAAATTTGTTTATAGGTTCACTCTGTTAAGGCGCTTCCCTGATTAATTTCCGGGATGGATTGGTTAAGTATAAAGGGGGAACGGGGGCTCATCCCCCCTTAATTTATATAAATGGTTTTTTCATGCAGAATTATTCCGTTTTCCTTCAAATTTTGTTTATAGGTTCACTGTGTTAAGGCACTTCCCTGATTAGTTTTCGGGATTGATTGGCTAAGTATAAAGGGGGAACGGGGGGGCTTATCCCCCCTTAATTTATATAAATGGGTTTTTCATGCAGAATTATTCCGTTTTCCTTCAAATTTTGTTTCTAGGTTCACTGTGTTAAGGCGCTTCCTTGATTAGTTTTCGGGATGGATTGGTTAAGTATAAAGGGGGAAAGGGGGCTCATCCCCCCTTAATTTATATAAATGGTTTTTTCATGCAGAATTATTCCGTTTTCCTTCAAATTTTGTTTATAGGTTCACTGTGTGAAGGCACTTCCCTGATTAGTTTTCGGGATTGATTGGCTAAGTATAAAGGGGGGAACGGGGGGGCTTATCCCCCCTTAATTTATATAAATGTGTTTTTCATGCAGAATTATTCAGTTTTCCTTCAAATTTTGTTTATAGGTTCACTTTGTTAAGGCGCTTCCCTGATTAGTTTTCGGGATTGATTGGTTAAGTATAAAGAGGGGAACGGGGGGGCTTATCCCCCCTTAATTTATATAAATGGGTTTTTCATGCAGAATTATTCAGTTTTCCTTCAAATTTTGTATATAGATTCACTGTGTTAAGGCACTTCCCTGATTTGTTTTCGAGATTGATTGGTTAAGTATAAAGGGGGGAACGGGGGGGCTTATCCCCCCTTAATTTATATAAATGTGTTTTTCATGCAGAATTATTAAGTTTTCCTTCAAATTTTGTTTATAGGTTCACTTTGTTAAGGCGCTTCCCTGATTAGTTTCCGGGATGGATTGGTTAAGTATAAAGGGGGAACGGGGGGCTTATCCCCCCCTTAATTTATATAAATGGGTTTTTCATGCAGAATTATTCCGTTTTCCTTCAAATTTTGTTTATAGGTTCACTGTGTTAATGCGCTTCCTTGATTAGTTTTCGGAATGGATTGGTTAAGTTTGAAGGGGGAACGGGGGGGCTTATTCCCCCCTTAATTTATATAAATGGGTTTTTCATGCAGAATTATTCCGTTTTCCTTCAAATTTTGTCTATAGGTTCACTGTGTTAAGGCGCTTCCCTGATTAGTTTTCGGGATTGATTGGTTAAGTACAAAGGGGGAACGGGGGGGCTTATCCCCCCTTAATATATATAAATGGGTTTTTCATGCAGAATTATCCCGTTTGCTGCAAAATTTGTTTACAGGTTCACTGTGTTAAGGCGCTTCCCTGATTAGTTTCCGGGATGGATTGGTTAAGTGTAAAGGGGGAACGGGGGGGCTTATCCCCCCTTAATTTATATAAATGGGTTTTTCATGCAGAATTATTCCGTTTTCCTTCAAATTTTGTTTCTAGGTTCACTGTGTTAAGGCGCTTCCTTGATTAGTTTTCGGGATGGATTGGTTAAGTATAAAGGGGGAACGGGGCTCATCCCCCCCCTTAATTTATATAAATGGTTTTTTCATGCAGAATTATTCCGTTTTCCTTCAAATTTTGTTTATAGGTTCACTTTGTTAAGGCGCTTCCCTGATTAGTTTTCGGGATTGATTGGTTAAGTAAAAAGGGGGGAACGGGGGGCTAATCCCCCCTAATTTATATAAATGGGTTTTTCATGCAGAATTATTCAGTTTTCCTTCAAATTTTGTTTATAGATTCACTGTGTTAAGGCACTTCCCTGATTTGTTTTCGACATTGATTGGTTAAGTATAAAGGGGGGAACGGGGAGGGCTTATCCCCCCTCAATTTATATAAATGGATTTTTCATGCAGAATTATTCAGTTTTAGTTCAAATTTTGTTTATAGGTTCACTGTGTTAAGGCGCTTCCCTGATTAGGTTTCGGGATTGATTGGTTAAGTATAAAGGGGGGTAACGTGGGGGCTAATCCCCCCCTTAATTTATATAAATGGGTTTTTCACGCAGAATTATTCAGTTTTCCTTCAAATTTTGTTTATAGATTCACTGTGTTAAGGCACTTACCTGATTAGTTTTCGGGATTGATGGGTTAAGTATAAAGGGGGGAACCGGGGGCTTATCCCCCCTTAGTTTATATAAATGGGTTTTTCATGCAGAATTATCCCATTTGCTACAAAATTTGTTTATAGGTTCACTGTGTTAAGACGCTTCCCTGATTAGTTTTCGGGATTGATTGTTTAAGTATAAAGGGGAATAACGGGGGGGCTAATTCCCCTCTTAATATATATAAATGGGTTTTGCACGCAGAATTATTCAGTTTTCCTTCAAAATTTGTTTATAGGTTCACTGTGTTAAGGCACTTCCCTGATTGGGTTTCGGGATTGATTGGTTAAGTATAAAGGGGGTAACGGGGGACTAATCACCCCCTTAATTTATATAAATGTGTTTTTTACGCAGAATTATTCTTTTTCCTTCAAATTTTGTTTATTGGTTCACTGTGTTAAGGCACTTCCCTGATTAGTTTTCGGGATTGTTTGGTTAAGTATAAAGGGGGGTAACGCGGGGCTAATTCCCCCCTTAATTTAAATAAATGGGTTTTTCACGCAGAATTATTCAGTTTTCCTTCAAATTTTGTTTATAGATTCACTGTGTTAAGGCACTTACCTGATTAGTTTTCGGGATTGATGGGTTAAGTATAAAGGGGGGAACCGGGGGCTTATCCCCCCCTTAGTTTATATAAATGGGTTTTTCATGCAGAATTATCCCATTTGCTACAAAATTTGTTTATAGGTTCACTGTGTTAAGACGCTTCCCTGATTAGTTTTCGGGATTGATTGGTTAAGTGTAAAGGGGGGAACGGGGGGCTTATCCCCCCTTAATATATATAAATGGGTTTTTCATGCAGAATTATCCCGTTTGCTGCAAAATTTGTTTATAGGTTCACTGTGTTAAGGCGCTTCCCTGATTAGTTTTCGGGATTGATTGGTTAAGTATCAAGGGGGGAACGGGGAGGGCTTATTCCCCCCCTTAATTTATATAAATGGGTTTTTCATGCAGAATTATTCAGTTTCAGTTCAAATTTTGTTTATAGGTTCACTGTGTGAAGGCGCTTCCCTGATTAGTTTTCGGGATTGATTGGTTAAGTATAAAGGGGGGTAACGTGGGGGCTAATCCCCCCTTAATTTATATAAATGGGTCTTTCATGCAGAATTATTCAGTTTTCCTTCAAATTTTGTTTATAGGTTCACTTTGTTAAGGCGCTTCCCTGATTATTTTTCGGGATTGATTGGTTAAGTAAAAAGGGGGGAACGGGGGGCTTATCCCCCCTCTTAATATATATAAATGGGTTTTTCATTCAGAATTATCCCATTTGCTGCAAAATTTGTCTATAGGTTCACTGTGTTAAGGCGCTTCCCTGATTAGTTTTCGGGATTGATTGGTTAAGTACAAAGGGGGGAACGGGGGGGCTTATCCCCCCCCCTTAATTTATATAAATGGGTTTTTCATGCAGAATTATCCCGTTTGCTGCATAATTTGTTTATAGGTTCACTGTGTTAATGCGCTTCCCTGTTTAGTTTCCGGGATGGATTGGTTAAGTGTAAAGGGGGAACGGGGGGGCTTATCCCCCCCTTAATTTATATAAATGGGTTTTTCATGCAGAATTATTCCGTTTTCCTTCAAATTTTGTTTATAAGTTCACTGTGTTAAGGCGCTTCCTTGATTAGTTTTCGGGATGGATTGGTTAAGTATAAAGGGGGAACGGGGGGGGCTTATCCCCCCCTTAATTTATATAAATGGGTTTTTCATGCAGAATTATTCAGTTTTCCTTCAAATTTTGTTTATAGATTCACTGTGTTAAGGCACTTCCCTGATTTGTTTTCGAGATTGATTGGTTAAGTATAAAGGGGGGAACGGGGAGGGCTTATCCCCCCTCAATTTATATAAATGGGTTTTTCACGCAGAATTATTCCGTTTTCCTTCAAATTTTGTTTATACGTTTACTGCGTTAAGGCGCTTCCCTGATTAGTTTTCGGGATTGATTGGTTAAGTGTAAAGGGGGGAACGGGGGGCTTATCCCCCCCCCTTAATATATATAAATGGGTTTTTCATTCAGAATTATCACATTTGCTGCAAAATTTGTTTATAGGTTCACTGTGTTAAGGCGCCTCCCTGATTAGTTTTCGGGATTGATTGGTTAAGTATAAAGGGGGGAATGGGGGGCTTATCCCCCCTTAATTTATATAAACGGGTTTTTCATGCAGAATTATCCCGTTTGCTGCAAAATTTTTTTACAGGTTCACTGTGTTAAGGCGCTTCCCTGATTAGTTTCCGGGATGGATTGGTTAAGTGTAAAGGGGGAACGGGGGGGCTTATCCCCCCTTAATTTATATAAATGGGTTTTTCATGCAGAATTATTCCGTTTTCCTTCAAATTTTGTTTCTAGGTTCACTGTGTTAAGGCGCTTCCTTGATTAGTTTTCGGGATGGATTGGTTAAGTATAAAGGGGGAACGGGGGCTCATCCCCCCCTTAATTTATATAAATGGTTTTTTCATGCAGAATTATTCCGTTTTCCTTCAAATTTTGTTTATAGGTTCACTGTGTTAAGGCACTTCCCTGATTAGTTTTCGGGACTGATTGGCTAAGTATAAAGGGGGGAACGGGGGGCTTATCCCCCCTTAATTTATATAAATGGGTTTTTCATGCAGAATTATTCAGTTTTCCTTCAAATTTTGTTTATAGGTTCACTGTGTTAAGGCGCTTCCCTGATTAGGTTTCGGGATTGATTGGTTAAGTATAAAGGGGGGGTAACGTGGGGGCTAATCCCCCCCTTAATTTATATAAATGGGTTTTTCACACAGAATTATTCAGTTTTCCTTCAAATTTTGTTTATAGATTCACTGTGTTAAGGCACTTACCTGATTAGTTTTCGGGATTGATGGGTTAAGTATAAAGGGGGGAACGGGGGCTTATCCCCCCCCTTAATTTATATAAATGGGTTTTTCATGCAGAATTATCCCATTTGCTACAAAATTTGTTTATAGGTTCACTGTGTTAAGACGCTTCCCTGATTAGTTTTCGGGATTGATTGGTTAAGTATAAAGGGGAATAACGGGGGGGCTAATTCTTCTCTTAATATATATAAATGGGTTTTGCACGCAGAATTATTCAGTTTTCCTTCAAAATTTGTTTATAGGTTCACTGTGTTAAGGCACTTCCCTGATTGGGTTTCGGGATTGATTGGTTAAGTATAAAGGGGGTAACGGGGGACTAATCACCCCCTTAATTTATATAAATGTGTTTTTTACGCAGAATTATTCTTTTTTCCTTCAAATTTTGTTTATTGGTTCACTGTGTTAAGGCACTTCCCTGATTAGTTTTCGGGATTGATTGGTTAAGTATAAAGGGGGGTAACGCGGGGGCTAATTCCCCCCTTAATTTAAATAAATGGGTTTTTCACGCAGAATTATTCCTTTTTCCTTCAAATTTTGTTTATAGGTTCACTGTGTTAAGGCGCTTCCCTGATTAGTTTTCGGGATTGATTGGTTAAGTGTAAAGAGGGGAACAGGGGGCTTATCCCCCCCTTAAAATATATAAATGGGTTTTTCATGCAGAATTATTCCGTTTTCCTTCAAATTTTGTTTATAGGTTCACTGTGTTAAGGCACTTCCCTGATTAGTTTTTGGGATTGATTGGTTAAGTATAAAGGGGGGAACGGGGGGCTTATCCCCCCCCTTAATTTATATAAATGGGTTTTTCATGCAGAATTATCCCATTTGCTAAAAAATTTGTTTATATGTTCACTGTGTTAAGACGCTTCCCTGATTAGTTTTCGGGATTGATTGGTTAAGTATAAAGGGGAATAACGGGGGGGCTAATTCCCCTCTTAATATATATAAATGGGTTTTGCACGCAGAATTATTCAGTTTTCCTTCAAAATTTGTTTATAGGTTCACTGTGTTAAGGCACTTCCCTGATTGGGTTTCGGGATTGATTGGTTAAGTATAAAGGGGGTAACGGGGGACTAATCACCCCCTTAATTTATATAAATGTGTTTTTTACGCAGAATTATTCTTTTTTCCTTCAAATTTTGTTTATTGGTTCACTGTGTTAAGGCACTTCCCTGATTAGTTTTCGGGATTGATTGGTTAAGTATAAAGGGGGGTAACGCGGGGGCTAATTCCCCCCTTAATTTAAATAAATGGGTTTTTCACGCAGAATTATTCCTTTTTCCTTCAAATTTTGTTTATAGGTTCACTGTGTTAAGGCGCTTCCCTGATTAGTTTTCGGGATTGATTGGTTAAGTGTAAAGAGGGGAACGGGGGGCTTATCCCCCCCTTAAAATATATAAATGGGTTTTTCATGCAGAATTATTCCGTTTTCCTTCAAATTTTGTTTATAGGTTCACTGTGTTAAGGCACTTCCCTGATTAGTTTTTGGGATTGATTGGTTAAGTATAAAGGGGGGAACGGGGGGGCTTGAAAATTTGTTTATAGGTTCACTGTGTTAAGGCGCTTCCTTGATTAGTTTTCGGGATGGATTGGTTAAGTATAAAGGGGGAACGGGGGGGGGGCTTATCCCCCCTTAATTTATATAAATGGGTTTTTCATGCAGAATTATTCAGTTTTCCTTCAAATTTTGTTTATAGGTTCACTGTGTTAAGGCGCCTCCCTGATTAGTTTTCGGGATTGATTGGTTAAGTATAAAGGGGGGAACGGGTGGCTTATCCCCCCTTAATTTATATAAACGGGTTTTTCATGCAGAATTATCCCGTTTGCTGCAAAATTTGTTTATAGGTTCACTCTGTTAAGGCGCTTCCCTGATTAATTTCCGGGATGGATTGGTTAAGTATAAAGGGGGAACGGGGGCTCATCCCCCCTTAATTTATATAAATGGTTTTTTCATGCAGAATTATTCCGTTTTCCTTCAAATTTTGTTTATAGGTTCACTGTGTTAAGGCACTTCCCTGATTAGTTTTCGGGATTGATTGGCTAAGTATAAAGGGGGAACGGGGGGGCTTATCCCCCCTTAATTTATATAAATGGGTTTTTCATGCAGAATTATTCCGTTTTCCTTCAAATTTTGTTTCTAGGTTCACTGTGTTAAGGCGCTTCCTTGATTAGTTTTCGGGATGGATTGGTTAAGTATAAAGGGGGAAAGGGGGCTCATCCCCCCTTAATTTATATAAATGGTTTTTTCATGCAGAATTATTCCGTTTTCCTTCAAATTTTGTTTATAGGTTCACTGTGTGAAGGCACTTCCCTGATTAGTTTTCGGGATTGATTGGCTAAGTATAAAGGGGGGAACGGGGGGGCTTATCCCCCCTTAATTTATATAAATGTGTTTTTCATGCAGAATTATTCAGTTTTCCTTCAAATTTTGTTTATAGGTTCACTTTGTTAAGGCGCTTCCCTGATTAGTTTTCGGGATTGATTGGTTAAGTATAAAGAGGGGAACGGGGGGGCTTATCCCCCCTTAATTTATATAAATGGGTTTTTCATGCAGAATTATTCAGTTTTCCTTCAAATTTTGTATATAGATTCACTGTGTTAAGGCACTTCCCTGATTTGTTTTCGAGATTGATTGGTTAAGTATAAAGGGGGGAACGGGGGGGCTTATCCCCCCTTAATTTATATAAATGTATTTTTCATGCAGAATTATTAAGTTTTCCTTCAAATTTTGTTTATAGGTTCACTTTGTTAAGGCGCTTCCCTGATTAGTTTCCGGGATGGATTGGTTAAGTATAAAGGGGGAACGGGGGGCTTATCCCCCCCTTAATTTATATAAATGGGTTTTTCATGCAGAATTATTCCGTTTTCCTTCAAATTTTGTTTATAGGTTCACTGTGTTAATGCGCTTCCTTGATTAGTTTTCGGAATGGATTGGTTAAGTTTGAAGGGGGAACGGGGGGGCTTATTCCCCCCTTAATTTATATAAATGGGTTTTTCATGCAGAATTATTCCGTTTTCCTTCAAATTTTGTCTATAGGTTCACTGTGTTAAGGCACTTCCCTGATTAGTTTTCGGGATTGATTGGCTAAGTATAAAGGGGGAACGGGGGGGCTTATCCCCCCTTAATTTATATAAATGGGTTTTTCATGCAGAATTATTCCGTTTTCCTTCAAATTTTGTTTCTAGGTTCACTGTGTTAAGGCGCTTCCTTGATTAGTTTTCGGGATGGATTGGTTAAGTATAAAGGGGGAAAGGGGGCTCATCCCCCCTTAATTTATATAAATGGTTTTTTCATGCAGAATTATTCCGTTTTCCTTCAAATTTTGTTTATAGGTTCACTGTGTGAAGGCACTTCCCTGATTAGTTTTCGGGATTGATTGGCTAAGTATAAAGGGGGGAACGGGGGGGCTTATCCCCCCTTAATTTATATAAATGTGTTTTTCATGCAGAATTATTCAGTTTTCCTTCAAATTTTGTTTATAGGTTCACTTTGTTAAGGCGCTTCCCTGATTAGTTTTCGGGATTGATTGGTTAAGTATAAAGAGGGGAACGGGGGGGCTTATCCCCCCCCTTAATTTATATAAATGGGTTTTTCATGCAGAATTATCCCATTTGCTAAAAAATTTGTTTATATGTTCACTGTGTTAAGACGCTTCCCTGATTAGTTTTCGGGATTGATTGGTTAAGTATAAAGGGGAATAACGGGGGGGCTAATTCCCCTCTTAATATATATAAATGGGTTTTGCACGCAGAATTATTCAGTTTTCCTTCAAAATTTGTTTATAGGTTCACTGTGTTAAGGCACTTCCCTGATTGGGTTTCGGGATTGATTGGTTAAGTATAAAGGGGGTAACGGGGGACTAATCACCCCCTTAATTTATATAAATGTGTTTTTTACGCAGAATTATTCTTTTTTCCTTCAAATTTTGTTTATTGGTTCACTGTGTTAAGGCACTTCCCTGATTAGTTTTCGGGATTGATTGGTTAAGTATAAAGGGGGGTAACGCGGGGGCTAATTCCCCCCTTAATTTAAATAAATGGGTTTTTCACGCAGAATTATTCCTTTTTCCTTCAAATTTTGTTTATAGGTTCACTGTGTTAAGGCGCTTCCCTGATTAGTTTTCGGGATTGATTGGTTAAGTGTAAAGAGGGGAACGGGGGGCTTATCCCCCCCTTAAAATATATAAATGGGTTTTTCATGCAGAATTATTCCGTTTTCCTTCAAATTTTGTTTATAGGTTCACTGTGTTAAGGCACTTCCCTGATTAGTTTTTGGGATTGATTGGTTAAGTATAAAGGGGGGAACGGGGGGGCTTCAAAATTTGTTTATAGGTTCACTGTGTTAAGGCGCTTCCTTGATTAGTTTTCGGGATGGATTGGTTAAGTATAAAGGGGGAACGGGGGGGGGGCTTATCCCCCCTTAATTTATATAAATGGGTTTTTCATGCAGAATTATTCAGTTTTCCTTCAAATTTTGTTTATAGGTTCACTGTGTTAAGGCGCCTCCCTGATTAGTTTTCGGGATTGATTGGTTAAGTATAAAGGGGGGAACGGGTGGCTTATCCCCCCTTAATTTATATAAACGGGTTTTTCATGCAGAATTATCCCGTTTGCTGCAAAATTTGTTTATAGGTTCACTCTGTTAAGGCGCTTCCCTGATTAATTTCCGGGATGGATTGGTTAAGTATAAAGGGGGAACGGGGGCTCATCCCCCCTTAATTTATATAAATGGTTTTTTCATGCAGAATTATTCCGTTTTCCTTCAAATTTTGTTTATAGGTTCACTGTGTTAAGGCACTTCCCTGATTAGTTTTCGGGATTGATTGGCTAAGTATAAAGGGGGAACGGGGGGGCTTATCCCCCCTTAATTTATATAAATGGGTTTTTCATGCAGAATTATTCCGTTTTCCTTCAAATTTTGTTTCTAGGTTCACTGTGTTAAGGCGCTTCCTTGATTAGTTTTCGGGATGGATTGGTTAAGTATAAAGGGGGAAAGGGGGCTCATCCCCCCTTAATTTATATAAATGGTTTTTTCATGCAGAATTATTCCGTTTTCCTTCAAATTTTGTTTATAGGTTCACTGTGTGAAGGCACTTCCCTGATTAGTTTTCGGGATTGATTGGCTAAGTATAAAGGGGGGAACGGGGGGGCTTATCCCCCCTTAATTTATATAAATGTGTTTTTCATGCAGAATTATTCAGTTTTCCTTCAAATTTTGTTTATAGGTTCACTTTGTTAAGGCGCTTCCCTGATTAGTTTTCGGGATTGATTGGTTAAGTATAAAGAGGGGAACGGGGGGGCTTATCCCCCCTTAATTTATATAAATGGGTTTTTCATGCAGAATTATTCAGTTTTCCTTCAAATTTTGTATATAGATTCACTGTGTTAAGGCACTTCCCTGATTTGTTTTCGAGATTGATTGGTTAAGTATAAAGGGGGGAACGGGGGGGCTTATCCCCCCTTAATTTATATAAATGTGTTTTTCATGCAGAATTATTAAGTTTTCCTTCAAATTTTGTTTATAGGTTCACTTTGTTAAGGCGCTTCCCTGATTAGTTTCCGGGATGGATTGGTTAAGTATAAAGGGGGAACGGGGGGCTTATCCCCCCCTTAATTTATATAAATGGGTTTTTCATGCAGAATTATTCCGTTTTCCTTCAAATTTTGTTTATAGGTTCACTGTGTTAATGCGCTTCCTTGATTAGTTTTCGGAATGGATTGGTTAAGTTTGAAGGGGGAACGGGGGGGCTTATTCCCCCCTTAATTTATATAAATGGGTTTTTCATGCAGAATTATTCCGTTTTCCTTCAAATTTTGTCTATAGGTTCACTGTGTTAAGGCACTTCCCTGATTAGTTTTCGGGATTGATTGGCTAAGTATAAAGGGGGAACGGGGGGGCTTATCCCCCCTTAATTTATATAAATGGGTTTTTCATGCAGAATTATTCCGTTTTCCTTCAAATTTTGTTTCTAGGTTCACTGTGTTAAGGCGCTTCCTTGATTAGTTTTCGGGATGGATTGGTTAAGTATAAAGGGGGAAAGGGGGCTCATCCCCCCTTAATTTATATAAATGGTTTTTTCATGCAGAATTATTCCGTTTTCCTTCAAATTTTGTTTATAGGTTCACTGTGTGAAGGCACTTCCCTGATTAGTTTTCGGGATTGATTGGCTAAGTATAAAGGGGGGAACGGGGGGGCTTATCCCCCCTTAATTTATATAAATGTGTTTTTCATGCAGAATTATTCAGTTTTCCTTCAAATTTTGTTTATAGGTTCACTTTGTTAAGGCGCTTCCCTGATTAGTTTTCGGGATTGATTGGTTAAGTATAAAGAGGGGAACGGGGGGGCTTATCCCCCCTTAATTTATATAAATGGGTTTTTCATGCAGAATTATTCAGTTTTCCTTCAAATTTTGTATATAGATTCACTGTGTTAAGGCACTTCCCTGATTTGTTTTCGAGATTGATTGGTTAAGTATAAAGGGGGGAACGGGGGGGCTTATCCCCCCTTAATTTATATAAATGTGTTTTTCATGCAGAATTATTAAGTTTTCCTTCAAATTTTGTTTATAGGTTCACTTTGTTAAGGCGCTTCCCTGATTAGTTTCCGGGATGGATTGGTTAAGTATAAAGGGGGAACGGGGGGCTTATCCCCCCCTTAATTTATATAAATGGGTTTTTCATGCAGAATTATTCCGTTTTCCTTCAAATTTTGTTTATAGGTTCACTGTGTTAATGCGCTTCCTTGATTAGTTTTCGGAATGGATTGGTTAAGTTTGAAGGGGGAACGGGGGGGCTTATTCCCCCATTAATTTATATAAATGGGTTTTTCATGCAGAATTATTCCGTTTTCCTTCAAATTTTGTCTATAGGTTCACTTTGTTAAGGCGCTTCCCTGATTAATTTCCGGGATGGATTGGTTAAGTATAAAGGGGGAACGGGGGCTCATCCCCCCTTAATTTATATAAATGGTTTTTTCATGCAGAATTATTCCGTTTTCCTTCAAATTTTGTTTATAGGTTCACTGTGTTAAGGCACTTCCCTGATTAGTTTTCGGGATTGATTGGCTAAGTATAAAGGGGGAACGGGGGGGCTTATCCCCCCTTAATTTATATAAATGGGTTTTTCATGCAGAATTATTCCGTTTTCCTTCAAATTTTGTTTCTAGGTTCACTGTGTTAAGGCGCTTCCTTGATTAGTTTTCGGGATGGATTGGTTAAGTATAAAGGGGGAAAGGGGGCTCATCCCCCCTTAATTTATATAAATGGTTTTTTCATGCAGAATTATTCCGTTTTCCTTCAAATTTTGTTTATAGGTTCACTGTGTGAAGGCACTTCCCTGATTAGTTTTCGGGATTGATTGGCTAAGTATAAAGGGGGGAACGGGGGGGCTTATCCCCCCTTAATTTATATAAATGTGTTTTTCATGCAGAATTATTCAGTTTTCCTTCAAATTTTGTTTATAGGTTCACTTTGTTAAGGCGCTTCCCTGATTAGTTTTCGGGATTGATTGGTTAAGTATAAAGAGGGGAACGGGGGGGCTTATCCCCCCTTAATTTATATAAATGGGTTTTTCATGCAGAATTATTCAGTTTTCCTTCAAATTTTGTATATAGATTCACTGTGTTAAGGCACTTCCCTGATTTGTTTTCGAGATTGATTGGTTAAGTATAAAGGGGGGAACGGGGGGGCTTATCCCCCCTTAATTTATATAAATGTGTTTTTCATGCAGAATTATTAAGTTTTCCTTCAAATTTTGTTTATAGGTTCACTTTGTTAAGGCGCTTCCCTGATTAGTTTCCGGGATGGATTGGTTAAGTATAAAGGGGGAACGGGGGGCTTATCCCCCCCTTAATTTATATAAATGGGTTTTTCATGCAGAATTATTCCGTTTTCCTTCAAATTTTGTTTATAGGTTCACTGTGTTAATGCGCTTCCTTGATTAGTTTTCGGAATGGATTGGTTAAGTTTGAAGGGGGAACGGGGGGGCTTATTCCCCCCTTAATTTATATAAATGGGTTTTTCATGCAGAATTATTCCGTTTTCCTTCAAATTTTGTCTATAGGTTCACTGTGTTAAGGCACTTCCCTGATTAGTTTTCGGGATTGATTGGCTAAGTATAAAGGGGGAACGGGGGGGCTTATCCCCCCTTAATTTATATAAATGGGTTTTTCATGCAGAATTATTCCGTTTTCCTTCAAATTTTGTTTCTAGGTTCACTGTGTTAAGGCGCTTCCTTGATTAGTTTTCGGGATGGATTGGTTAAGTATAAAGGGGGAAAGGGGGCTCATCCCCCCTTAATTTATATAAATGGTTTTTTCATGCAGAATTATTCCGTTTTCCTTCAAATTTTGTTTATAGGTTCACTGTGTGAAGGCACTTCCCTGATTAGTTTTCGGGATTGATTGGCTAAGTATAAAGGGGGGAACGGGGGGGCTTATCCCCCCTTAATTTATATAAATGTGTTTTTCATGCAGAATTATTCAGTTTTCCTTCAAATTTTGTTTATAGGTTCACTTTGTTAAGGCGCTTCCCTGATTAGTTTTCGGGATTGATTGGTTAAGTATAAAGAGGGGAACGGGGGGGCTTATCCCCCCTTAATTTATATAAATGGGTTTTTCATGCAGAATTATTCAGTTTTCCTTCAAATTTTGTATATAGATTCACTGTGTTAAGGCACTTCCCTGATTTGTTTTCGAGATTGATTGGTTAAGTATAAAGGGGGGAACGGGGGGGCTTATCCCCCCTTAATTTATATAAATGTGTTTTTCATGCAGAATTATTAAGTTTTCCTTCAAATTTTGTTTATAGGTTCACTTTGTTAAGGCGCTTCCCTGATTAGTTTCCGGGATGGATTGGTTAAGTATAAAGGGGGAACGGGGGGCTTATCCCCCCCTTAATTTATATAAATGGGTTTTTCATGCAGAATTATTCCGTTTTCCTTCAAATTTTGTTTATAGGTTCACTGTGTTAATGCGCTTCCTTGATTAGTTTTCGGAATGGATTGGTTAAGTTTGAAGGGGGAACGGGGGGGCTTATTCCCCCCTTAATTTATATAAATGGGTTTTTCATGCAGAATTATTCCGTTTTCCTTCAAATTTTGTCTATAGGTTCACTGTGTTAAGGCGCTTCCCTGATTAGTTTTCGGGATTGATTGGTTAAGTACAAAGGGGGAACGGGGGGGCTTATCCCCCCTTAATATATATAAATGGGTTTTTCATGCAGAATTATCCCGTTTGCTGCAAAATTTGTTTACAGGTTCACTGTGTTAAGGCGCTTCCCTGATTAGTTTTCGGGATTGATTGGCTAAGTATAAAGGGGGAACGGGGGGGCTTATCCCCCCTTAATTTATATAAATGGGTTTTTCATGCAGAATTATTCCGTTTTCCTTCAAATTTTGTTTCTAGGTTCACTGTGTTAAGGCGCTTCCTTGATTAGTTTTCGGGATGGATTGGTTAAGTATAAAGGGGGAAAGGGGGCTCATCCCCCCTTAATTTATATAAATGGTTTTTTCATGCAGAATTATTCCGTTTTCCTTCAAATTTTGTTTATAGGTTCACTGTGTGAAGGCACTTCCCTGATTAGTTTTCGGGATTGATTGGCTAAGTATAAAGGGGGGAACGGGGGGGCTTATCCCCCCTTAATTTATATAAATGTGTTTTTCATGCAGAATTATTCAGTTTTCCTTCAAATTTTGTTTATAGGTTCACTTTGTTAAGGCGCTTCCCTGATTAGTTTTCGGGATTGATTGGTTAAGTATAAAGAGGGGAACGGGGGGGCTTATCCCCCCTTAATTTATATAAATGGGTTTTTCATGCAGAATTATTCAGTTTTCCTTCAAATTTTGTATATAGATTCACTGTGTTAAGGCACTTCCCTGATTTGTTTTCGAGATTGATTGGTTAAGTATAAAGGGGGGAACGGGGGGGCTTATCCCCCCTTAATTTATATAAATGTGTTTTTCATGCAGAATTATTAAGTTTTCCTTCAAATTTTGTTTATAGGTTCACTTTGTTAAGGCGCTTCCCTGATTAGTTTCCGGGATGGATTGGTTAAGTATAAAGGGGGAACGGGGGGCTTATCCCCCCCTTAATTTATATAAATGGGTTTTTCATGCAGAATTATTCCGTTTTCCTTCAAATTTTGTTTATAGGTTCACTGTGTTAATGCGCTTCCTTGATTAGTTTTCGGAATGGATTGGTTAAGTTTGAAGGGGGAACGGGGGGGCTTATTCCCCCATTAATTTATATAAATGGGTTTTTCATGCAGAATTATTCCGTTTTCCTTCAAATTTTGTCTATAGGTTCACTTTGTTAAGGCGCTTCCCTGATTAATTTCCGGGATGGATTGGTTAAGTATAAAGGGGGAACGGGGGCTCATCCCCCCTTAATTTATATAAATGGTTTTTTCATGCAGAATTATTCCGTTTTCCTTCAAATTTTGTTTATAGGTTCACTGTGTTAAGGCACTTCCCTGATTAGTTTTCGGGATTGATTGGCTAAGTATAAAGGGGGAACGGGGGGGCTTATCCCCCCTTAATTTATATAAATGGGTTTTTCATGCAGAATTATTCCGTTTTCCTTCAAATTTTGTTTCTAGGTTCACTGTGTTAAGGCGCTTCCTTGATTAGTTTTCGGGATGGATTGGTTAAGTATAAAGGGGGAAAGGGGGCTCATCCCCCCTTAATTTATATAAATGGTTTTTTCATGCAGAATTATTCCGTTTTCCTTCAAATTTTGTTTATAGGTTCACTGTGTGAAGGCACTTCCCTGATTAGTTTTCGGGATTGATTGGCTAAGTATAAAGGGGGGAACGGGGGGGCTTATCCCCCCTTAATTTATATAAATGTGTTTTTCATGCAGAATTATTCAGTTTTCCTTCAAATTTTGTTTATAGGTTCACTTTGTTAAGGCGCTTCCCTGATTAGTTTTCGGGATTGATTGGTTAAGTATAAAGAGGGGAACGGGGGGGCTTATCCCCCCTTAATTTATATAAATGGGTTTTTCATGCAGAATTATTCAGTTTTCCTTCAAATTTTGTATATAGATTCACTGTGTTAAGGCACTTCCCTGATTTGTTTTCGAGATTGATTGGTTAAGTATAAAGGGGGGAACGGGGGGGCTTATCCCCCCTTAATTTATATAAATGTGTTTTTCATGCAGAATTATTAAGTTTTCCTTCAAATTTTGTTTATAGGTTCACTTTGTTAAGGCGCTTCCCTGATTAGTTTCCGGGATGGATTGGTTAAGTATAAAGGGGGAACGGGGGGCTTATCCCCCCCTTAATTTATATAAATGGGTTTTTCATGCAGAATTATTCCGTTTTCCTTCAAATTTTGTTTATAGGTTCACTGTGTTAATGCGCTTCCTTGATTAGTTTTCGGAATGGATTGGTTAAGTTTGAAGGGGGAACGGGGGGGCTTATTCCCCCCTTAATTTATATAAATGGGTTTTTCATGCAGAATTATTCCGTTTTCCTTCAAATTTTGTCTATAGGTTCACTGTGTTAAGGCACTTCCCTGATTAGTTTTCGGGATTGATTGGCTAAGTATAAAGGGGGAACGGGGGGGCTTATCCCCCCTTAATTTATATAAATGGGTTTTTCATGCAGAATTATTCCGTTTTCCTTCAAATTTTGTTTCTAGGTTCACTGTGTTAAGGCGCTTCCTTGATTAGTTTTCGGGATGGATTGGTTAAGTATAAAGGGGGAAAGGGGGCTCATCCCCCCTTAATTTATATAAATGGTTTTTTCATGCAGAATTATTCCGTTTTCCTTCAAATTTTGTTTATAGGTTCACTGTGTGAAGGCACTTCCCTGATTAGTTTTCGGGATTGATTGGCTAAGTATAAAGGGGGGAACGGGGGGGCTTATCCCCCCTTAATTTATATAAATGTGTTTTTCATGCAGAATTATTCAGTTTTCCTTCAAATTTTGTTTATAGGTTCACTTTGTTAAGGCGCTTCCCTGATTAGTTTTCGGGATTGATTGGTTAAGTATAAAGAGGGGAACGGGGGGGCTTATCCCCCCTTAATTTATATAAATGGGTTTTTCATGCAGAATTATTCAGTTTTCCTTCAAATTTTGTATATAGATTCACTGTGTTAAGGCACTTCCCTGATTTGTTTTCGAGATTGATTGGTTAAGTATAAAGGGGGGAACGGGGGGGCTTATCCCCCCTTAATTTATATAAATGTGTTTTTCATGCAGAATTATTAAGTTTTCCTTCAAATTTTGTTTATAGGTTCACTTTGTTAAGGCGCTTCCCTGATTAGTTTCCGGGATGGATTGGTTAAGTATAAAGGGGGAACGGGGGGCTTATCCCCCCCTTAATTTATATAAATGGGTTTTTCATGCAGAATTATTCCGTTTTCCTTCAAATTTTGTTTATAGGTTCACTGTGTTAATGCGCTTCCTTGATTAGTTTTCGGAATGGATTGGTTAAGTTTGAAGGGGGAACGGGGGGGCTTATCCCCCCTTAATTTATATAAATGGGTTTTTCATGCAGAATTATTCAGTTTTCCTTCAAATTTTGTATATAGATTCACTGTGTTAAGGCACTTCCCTGATTTGTTTTCGAGATTGATTGGTTAAGTATAAAGGGGGGAACGGGGGGGCTTATCCCCCCTTAATTTATATAAATGTGTTTTTCATGCAGAATTATTAAGTTTTCCTTCAAATTTTGTTTATAGGTTCACTTTGTTAAGGCGCTTCCCTGATTAGTTTCCGGGATGGATTGGTTAAGTATAAAGGGGGAACGGGGGGCTTATCCCCCCCTTAATTTATATAAATGGGTTTTTCATGCAGAATTATTCCGTTTTCCTTCAAATTTTGTTTATAGGTTCACTGTGTTAAGGCGCTTCCTTGATTAGTTTTCGGGATGGATTGGTTAAGTATAAAGGGGGAACGGGGCTCATCCCCCCCCTTAATTTATATAAATGGTTTTTTCATGCAGAATTATTCCGTTTTCCTTCAAATTTTGTTTATAGGTTCACTTTGTTAAGGCGCTTCCCTGATTAGTTTTCGGGATTGATTGGTTAAGTAAAAAGGGGGGAACGGGGGGCTAATCCCCCCTAATTTATATAAATGGGTTTTTCATGCAGAATTATTCAGTTTTCCTTCAAATTTTGTTTATAGATTCACTGTGTTAAGGCACTTCCCTGATTTGTTTTCGACATTGATTGGTTAAGTATAAAGGGGGGAACGGGGAGGGCTTATCCCCCCTCAATTTATATAAATGGATTTTTCATGCAGAATTATTCAGTTTTAGTTCAAATTTTGTTTATAGGTTCACTGTGTTAAGGCGCTTCCCTGATTAGGTTTCGGGATTGATTGGTTAAGTATAAAGGGGGGTAACGTGGGGGCTAATCCCCCCCTTAATTTATATAAATGGGTTTTTCACGCAGAATTATTCAGTTTTCCTTCAAATTTTGTTTATAGATTCACTGTGTTAAGGCACTTACCTGATTAGTTTTCGGGATTGATGGGTTAAGTATAAAGGGGGGAACCGGGGGCTTATCCCCCCCTTAGTTTATATAAATGGGTTTTTCATGCAGAATTATCCCATTTGCTACAAAATTTGTATATAGGTTCACTGTGTTAAGACGCTTCCCTGATTAGTTTTCGGGATTGATTGTTTAAGTATAAAGGGGAATAACGGGGGGGCTAATTCCCCTCTTAATATATATAAATGGGTTTTGCACGCAGAATTATTCAGTTTTCCTTCAAAATTTGTTTATAGGTTCACTGTGTTAAGGCACTTCCCTGATTGGGTTTCGGGATTGATTGGTTAAGTATAAAGGGGGTAACGGGGACTAATCACCCCCTTAATTTATATAAATGTGTTTTTACGCAGAATTATTCTTTTTCCTTCAAATTTTGTTTATTGGTTCACTGTGTTAAGGCACTTCCCTGATTAGTTTTCGGGATTGTTTGGTTAAGTATAAAGGGGGGTAACGCGGGGCTAATTCCCCCCTTAATTTAAATAAATGGGTTTTTCACGCAGAATTATTCAGTTTTCCTTCAAATTTTGTTTATAGATTCACTGTGTTAAGGCACTTACCTGATTAGTTTTCGGGATTGATGGGTTAAGTATAAAGGGGGGAACCGGGGGCTTATCCCCCCCTTAGTTTATATAAATGGGTTTTTCATGCAGAATTATCCCATTTGCTACAAAATTTGTTTATAGGTTCACTGTGTTAAGACGCTTCCCTGATTAGTTTTCGGGATTGATTGGTTAAGTGTAAAGGGGGGAACGGGGGGCTTATCCCCCCTTAATATATATAAATGGGTTTTTCATGCAGAATTATCCCGTTTGCTGCAAAATTTGTTTATAGGTTCACTGTGTTAAGGCGCTTCCCTGATTAGTTTTCGGGATTGATTGGTTAAGTATCAAGGGGGGAACGGGGAGGGCTTATTCCCCCCCTTAATTTATATAAATGGGTTTTTCATGCAGAATTATTCAGTTTCAGTTCAAATTTTGTTTATAGGTTCACTGTGTGAAGGCGCTTCCCTGATTAGTTTTCGGGATTGATTGGTTAAGTATAAAGGGGGGTAACGTGGGGGCTAATCCCCCCTTAATTTATATAAATGGGTCTTTCATGCAGAATTATTCAGTTTTCCTTCAAATTTTGTTTATAGGTTCACTTTGTTAAGGCGCTTCCCTGATTATTTTTCGGGATTGATTGGTTAAGTAAAAAGGGGGGAACGGGGGGCTTATCCCCCCTCTTAATATATATAAATGGGTTTTTCATTCAGAATTATCCCATTTGCTGCAAAATTTGTCTATAGGTTCACTGTGTTAAGGCGCTTCCCTGATTAGTTTTCGGGATTGATTGGTTAAGTACAAAGGGGGGAACGGGGGGGCTTATCCCCCCCCCTTAATTTATATAAATGGGTTTTTCATGCAGAATTATCCCGTTTGCTGCATAATTTGTTTATAGGTTCACTGTGTTAAGGCGCTTCCCTGTTTAGTTTCCGGGATGGATTGGTTAAGTGTAAAGGGGGAACGGGGGGGCTTATCCCCCCCTTAATTTATATAAATGGGTTTTTCATGCAGAATTATTCCGTTTTCCTTCAAATTTTGTTTATAAGTTCACTGTGTTAAGGCGCTTCCTTGATTAGTTTTCGGGATGGATTGGTTAAGTATAAAGGGGGAACGGGGGGGGCTTATCCCCCCCTTAATTTATATAAATGGGTTTTTCATGCAGAATTATTCAGTTTTCCTTCAAATTTTGTTTATAGATTCACTGTGTTAAGGCACTTCCCTGATTTGTTTTCGAGATTGATTGGTTAAGTATAAAGGGGGGAACGGGGAGGGCTTATCCCCCCTCAATTTATATAAATGGGTTTTTCACGCAGAATTATTCCGTTTTCCTTCAAATTTTGTTTATACGTTTACTGCGTTAAGGCGCTTCCCTGATTAGTTTTCGGGATTGATTGGTTAAGTGTAAAGGGGGGAACGGGGGGCTTATCCCCCCCCCTTAATATATATAAATGGGTTTTTCATTCAGAATTATCACATTTGCTGCAAAATTTGTTTATAGGTTCACTGTGTTAAGGCGCCTCCCTGATTAGTTTTCGGGATTGATTGGTTAAGTATAAAGGGGGGAATGGGGGGCTTATCCCCCCTTAATTTATATAAACGGGTTTTTCATGCAGAATTATCCCGTTTGCTGCAAAATTTTTTTACAGGTTCACTGTGTTAAGGCGCTTCCCTGATTAGTTTCCGGGATGGATTGGTTAAGTGTAAAGGGGGAACGGGGGGGCTTATCCCCCCTTAATTTATATAAATGGGTTTTTCATGCAGAATTATTCCGTTTTCCTTCAAATTTTGTTTCTAGGTTCACTGTGTTAAGGCGCTTCCTTGATTAGTTTTCGGGATGGATTGGTTAAGTATAAAGGGGGAACGGGGGCTCATCCCCCCCTTAATTTATATAAATGGTTTTTTCATGCAGAATTATTCCGTTTTCCTTCAAATTTTGTTTATAGGTTCACTGTGTTAAGGCACTTCCCTGATTAGTTTTCGGGACTGATTGGCTAAGTATAAAGGGGGGAACGGGGGGCTTATCCCCCCTTAATTTATATAAATGGGTTTTTCATGCAGAATTATTCAGTTTTCCTTCAAATTTTGTTTATAGGTTCACTGTGTTAAGGCGCTTCCCTGATTAGGTTTCGGGATTGATTGGTTAAGTATAAAGGGGGGGTAACGTGGGGGCTAATCCCCCCCTTAATTTATATAAATGGGTTTTTCACACAGAATTATTCAGTTTTCCTTCAAATTTTGTTTATAGATTCACTGTGTTAAGGCACTTACCTGATTAGTTTTCGGGATTGATGGGTTAAGTATAAAGGGGGGAACGGGGGCTTATCCCCCCCCTTAATTTATATAAATGGGTTTTTCATGCAGAATTATCCCATTTGCTACAAAATTTGTTTATAGGTTCACTGTGTTAAGACGCTTCCCTGATTAGTTTTCGGGATTGATTGGTTAAGTATAAAGGGGAATAACGGGGGGGCTAATTCTTCTCTTAATATATATAAATGGGTTTTGCACGCAGAATTATTCAGTTTTCCTTCAAAATTTGTTTATAGGTTCACTGTGTTAAGGCACTTCCCTGATTGGGTTTCGGGATTGATTGGTTAAGTATAAAGGGGGTAACGGGGGACTAATCACCCCCTTAATTTATATAAATGTGTTTTTTACGCAGAATTATTCTTTTTTCCTTCAAATTTTGTTTATTGGTTCACTGTGTTAAGGCACTTCCCTGATTAGTTTTCGGGATTGATTGGTTAAGTATAAAGGGGGGTAACGCGGGGGCTAATTCCCCCCTTAATTTAAATAAATGGGTTTTTCACGCAGAATTATTCCTTTTTCCTTCAAATTTTGTTTATAGGTTCACTGTGTTAAGGCGCTTCCCTGATTAGTTTTCGGGATTGATTGGTTAAGTGTAAAGAGGGGAACAGGGGGCTTATCCCCCCCTTAAAATATATAAATGGGTTTTTCATGCAGAATTATTCCGTTTTCCTTCAAATTTTGTTTATAGGTTCACTGTGTTAAGGCACTTCCCTGATTAGTTTTTGGGATTGATTGGTTAAGTATAAAGGGGGGAACGGGGGGCTTATCCCCCCCCTTAATTTATATAAATGGGTTTTTCATGCAGAATTATCCCATTTGCTAAAAAATTTGTTTATATGTTCACTGTGTTAAGACGCTTCCCTGATTAGTTTTCGGGATTGATTGGTTAAGTATAAAGGGGAATAACGGGGGGGCTAATTCCCCTCTTAATATATATAAATGGGTTTTGCACGCAGAATTATTCAGTTTTCCTTCAAAATTTGTTTATAGGTTCACTGTGTTAAGGCACTTCCCTGATTGGGTTTCGGGATTGATTGGTTAAGTATAAAGGGGGTAACGGGGGACTAATCACCCCCTTAATTTATATAAATGTGTTTTTTACGCAGAATTATTCTTTTTTCCTTCAAATTTTGTTTATTGGTTCACTGTGTTAAGGCACTTCCCTGATTAGTTTTCGGGATTGATTGGTTAAGTATAAAGGGGGGTAACGCGGGGGCTAATTCCCCCCTTAATTTAAATAAATGGGTTTTTCACGCAGAATTATTCCTTTTTCCTTCAAATTTTGTTTATAGGTTCACTGTGTTAAGGCGCTTCCCTGATTAGTTTTCGGGATTGATTGGTTAAGTGTAAAGAGGGGAACGGGGGGCTTATCCCCCCCTTAAAATATATAAATGGGTTTTTCATGCAGAATTATTCCGTTTTCCTTCAAATTTTGTTTATAGGTTCACTGTGTTAAGGCACTTCCCTGATTAGTTTTTGGGATTGATTGGTTAAGTATAAAGGGGGGAACGGGGGGGCTTCAAAATTTGTTTATAGGTTCACTGTGTTAAGGCGCTTCCTTGATTAGTTTTCGGGATGGATTGGTTAAGTATAAAGGGGGAACGGGGGGGGGGCTTATCCCCCCTTAATATATATAAATGGGTTTTTCATGCAGAATTATTCAGTTTTCCTTCAAATTTTGTTTATAGGTTCACTGTGTTAAGGCGCCTCCCTGATTAGTTTTCGGGATTGATTGGTTAAGTATAAAGGGGGGAACGGGTGGCTTATCCCCCCTTAATTTATATAAACGGGTTTTTCATGCAGAATTATCCCGTTTGCTGCAAAATTTGTTTATAGGTTCACTCTGTTAAGGCGCTTCCCTGATTAATTTCCGGGATGGATTGGTTAAGTATAAAGGGGGAACGGGGGCTCATCCCCCCTTAATTTATATAAATGGTTTTTTCATGCAGAATTATTCCGTTTTCCTTCAAATTTTGTTTATAGGTTCACTGTGTTAAGGCACTTCCCTGATTAGTTTTCGGGATTGATTGGCTAAGTATAAAGGGGGAACGGGGGGGATTATCCCCCCTTAATTTATATAAATGGGTTTTTCATGCAGAATTATTCCGTTTTCCTTCAAATTTTGTTTCTAGGTTCACTGTGTTAAGGCGCTTCCTTGATTAGTTTTCGGGATGGATTGGTTAAGTATAAAGGGGGAAAGGGGGCTCATCCCCCCTTAATTTATATAAATGGTTTTTTCATGCAGAATTATTCCGTTTTCCTTCAAATTTTGTTTATAGGTTCACTGTGTGAAGGCACTTCCCTGATTAGTTTTCGGGATTGATTGGCTAAGTATAAAGGGGGGAACGGGGGGGCTAATCCCCCCTTAATTTATATAAATGTGTTTTTCATGCAGAATTATTCAGTTTTCCTTCAAATTTTGTTTATAGGTTCACTTTGTTAAGGCGCTTCCCTGATTAGTTTTCGGGATTGATTGGTTAAGTATAAAGAGGGGAACGGGGGGGCTTATCCCCCCTTAATTTATATAAATGGGTTTTTCATGCAGAATTATTCAGTTTTCCTTCAAATTTTGTATATAGATTCACTGTGTTAAGGCACTTCCCTGATTTGTTTTCGAGATTGATTGGTTAAGTATAAAGGGGGGAACGGGGGGGCTTATCCCCCCTTAATTTATATAAATGTGTTTTTCATGCAGAATTATTAAGTTTTCCTTCAAATTTTGTTTATAGGTTCACTTTGTTAAGGCGCTTCCCTGATTAGTTTCCGGGATGGATTGGTTAAGTATAAAGGGGGAACGGGGGGCTTATCCCCCCCTTAATTTATATAAATGGGTTTTTCATGCAGAATTATTCCGTTTTCCTTCAAATTTTGTTTATAGGTTCACTGTGTTAATGCGCTTCCTTGATTAGTTTTCGGAATGGATTGGTTAAGTTTGAAGGGGGAACGGGGGGGCTTATTCCCCCCTTAATTTATATAAATGGGTTTTTCATGCAGAATTATTCCGTTTTCCTTCAAATTTTGTCTATAGGTTCACTGTGTTAAGGCGCTTCCCTGATTAGTTTTCGGGATTGATTGGTTAAGTACAAAGGGGGAACGGGGGGGCTTATCCCCCCTTAATATATATAAATGGGTTTTTCATGCAGAATTATCCCGTTTGCTGCAAAATTTGTTTACAGGTTCACTGTGTTAAGGCGCTTCCCTGATTAGTTTCCGGGATGGATTGGTTAAGTGTAAAGGGGGAACTGGGGGGCTTATCCCCCCTTAATTTATATAAATGGGTTTTTCATGCAGAATTATTCCGTTTTCCTTCAAATTTTGTTTCTAGGTTCACTGTGTTAAGGCGCTTCCTTGATTAGTTTTCGGGATGGATTGGTTAAGTATAAAGGGGGAACGGGGCTCATCCCCCCCCCTTAATTTATATAAATGGTTTTTTCATGCAGAATTATTCCGTTTTCCTTCAAATTTTGTTTATAGGTTCACTTTGTTAAGGCGCTTCCCTGATTAGTTTTCGGGATTGATTGGTTAAGTAAAAAGGGGGGAACGGGGGGCTAATCCCCCCTAATTTATATAAATGGGTTTTTCATGCAGAATTATTCAGTTTTCCTTCAAATTTTGTTTATAGATTCACTGTGTTAAGGCACTTCCCTGATTTGTTTTCGACATTGATTGGTTAAGTATAAAGGGGGGAACGGGGAGGGCTTATCCCCCCTCAATTTATATAAATGGATTTTTCATGCAGAATTATTCAGTTTTAGTTCAAATTTTGTTTATAGGTTCACTGTGTTAAGGCGCTTCCCTGATTAGGTTTCGGGATTGATTGGTTAAGTATAAAGGGGGGTAACGTGGGGGCTAATCCCCCCCTTAATTTATATAAATGGGTTTTTCACGCAGAATTATTCAGTTTTCCTTCAAATTTTGTTTATAGATTCACTGTGTTAAGGCACTTACCTGATTAGTTTTCGGGATTGATGGGTTAAGTATAAAGGGGGGAACCGGGGGCTTATCCCCCCCTTAGTTTATATAAATGGGTTTTTCATGCAGAATTATCCCATTTGCTACAAAATTTGTTTATAGGTTCACTGTGTTAAGACGCTTCCCTAATTAGTTTTCGGGATTGATTGTTTAAGTATAAAGGGGAATAACGGGGGGGCTAATTCCCCTCTTAATATATATAAATGGGTTTTGCACGCAGAATTATTCAGTTTTCCTTCAAAATTTGTTTATAGGTTCACTGTGTTAAGGCACTTCCCTGATTGGGTTTCGGGATTGATTGGTTAAGTATAAAGGGGGTAACGGGGGACTAATCACCCCCTTAATTTATATAAATGTGTTTTTTACGCAGAATTATTCTTTTTCCTTCAAATTTTGTTTATTGGTTCACTGTGTTAAGGCACTTCCCTGATTAGTTTTCGGGATTGTTTGGTTAAGTATAAAGGGGGGTAACGCGGGGCTAATTCCCCCCTTAATTTAAATAAATGGGTTTTTCACGCAGAATTATTCAGTTTTCCTTCAAATTTTGTTTATAGATTCACTGTGTTGAGGCACTTACCTGATTAGTTTTCGGGATTGATGGGTTAAGTATAAAGGGGGAACCGGGGGCTTATCCCCCCCTTAGTTTATATAAATGGGTTTTTCATGCAGAATTATCCCATTTGCTACAAAATTTGTTTATAGGTTCACTGTGTTAAGACGCTTCCCTGATTAGTTTTCGGGATTGATTGGTTAAGTGTAAAGGGGGGAACGGGGGGCTTATCCCCCCTTAATATATATAAATGGGTTTTTCATGCAGAATTATCCCGTTTGCTGCAAAATTTGTTTATAGGTTCACTGTGTTAAGGCGCTTCCCTGATTAGTTTTCGGGATTGATTGGTTAAGTATCAAGGGGGGAACGGGGAGGGCTTATTCCCCCCCTTAATTTATATAAATGGGTTTTTCATGCAGAATTATTCAGTTTCAGTTCAAATTTTGTTTATAGGTTCACTGTGTGAAGGCGCTTCCCTGATTAGTTTTCGGGATTGATTGGTTAAGTATAAAGGGGGGTAACGTGGGGGCTAATCCCCCCTTAATTTATATAAATGGGTCTTTCATGCAGAATTATTCAGTTTTCCTTCAAATTTTGTTTATAGGTTCACTTTGTTAAGGCGCTTCCCTGATTATTTTTCGGGATTGATTGGTTAAGTAAAAAGGGGGGAACGGGGGGCTTATCCCCCCTCTTAATATATATAAATGGGTTTTTCATTCAGAATTATCCCATTTGCTGCAAAATTTGTCTATAGGTTCACTGTGTTAAGGCGCTTCCCTGATTAGTTTTCGGGATTGATTGGTTAAGTACAAAGGGGGGAACGGGGGGGCTTATCCCCCCCCCCTTAATTTATATAAATGGGTTTTTCATGCAGAATTATCCCGTTTGCTGCATAATTTGTTTATAGGTTCACTGTGTTAAGGCGCTTCCCTGTTTAGTTTCCGGGATGGATTGGTTAAGTGTAAAGGGGGAACGGGGGGGCTTATCCCCCCCTTAATTTATATAAATGGGTTTTTCATGCAGAATTATTCCGTTTTCCTTCAAATTTTGTTTATAAGTTCACTGTGTTAAGGCGCTTCCTTGATTAGTTTTCGGGATGGATTGGTTAAGTATAAAGGGGGAACGGGGGGGGCTTATCCCCCCCTTAATTTATATAAATGGGTTTTTCATGCAGAATTATTCAGTTTTCCTTCAAATTTTGTTTATAGATTCACTGTGTTAAGGCACTTCCCTGATTTGTTTTCGAGATTGATTGGTTAAGTATAAAGGGGGGAACGGGGAGGGCTTATCCCCCCTCAATTTATATAAATGGGTTTTTCACACAGAATTATTCCGTTTTCCTTCAAATTTTGTTTATACGTTTACTGCGTTAAGGCGCTTCCCTGATTAGTTTTCGGGATTGATTGGTTAAGTGTAAAGGGGGGAACGGGGGGCTTATCCCCCCCCCTTAATATATATAAATGGGTTTTTCATTCAGAATTATCACATTTGCTGCAAAATTTGTTTATAGGTTCACTGTGTTAAGGCGCCTCCCTGATTAGTTTTCGGGATTGATTGGTTAAGTATAAAGGGGGGAATGGGGGGCTTATCCCCCCTTAATTTATATAAACGGGTTTTTCATGCAGAATTATCCCGTTTGCTGCAAAATTTTTTTACAGGTTCACTGTGTTAAGGCGCTTCCCTGATTAGTTTCCGGGATGGATTGGTTAAGTGTAAAGGGGGAACGGGGGGGCTTATCCCCCCTTAATTTATATAAATGGGTTTTTCATGCAGAATTATTCCGTTTTCCTTCAAATTTTGTTTCTAGGTTCACTGTGTTAAGGCGCTTCCTTGATTAGTTTTCGGGATGGATTGGTTAAGTATAAAGGGGGAACGGGGGCTCATCCCCCCCTTAATTTATATAAATGGTTTTTTCATGCAGAATTATTCCGTTTTCCTTCAAATTTTGTTTATAGGTTCACTGTGTTAAGGCACTTCCCTGATTAGTTTTCGGGACTGATTGGCTAAGTATAAAGGGGGGAACGGGGGGCTTATCCCCCCTTAATTTATATAAATGGGTTTTTCATGCAGAATTATTCAGTTTTCCTTCAAATTTTGTTTATAGATTCACTGTGTTAAGGCACTTACCTGATTAGTTTTCGGGATTGATGGGTTAAGTATAAAGGGGGGAACGGGGGCTTATCCCCCCCCTTAATTTATATAAATGGGTTTTTCATGCAGAATTATCCCATTTGCTACAAAATTTGTTTATAGGTTCACTGTGTTAAGACGCTTCCCTGATTAGTTTTCGGGATTGATTGGTTAAGTATAAAGGGGAATAACGGGGGGGCTAATTCTTCTCTTAATATATATAAATGGGTTTTGCACGCAGAATTATTCAGTTTTCCTTCAAAATTTGTTTATAGGTTCACTGTGTTAAGGCACTTCCCTGATTGGGTTTCGGGATTGATTGGTTAAGTATAAAGGGGGTAACGGGGGACTAATCACCCCCTTAATTTATATAAATGTGTTTTTTACGCAGAATTATTCTTTTTTCCTTCAAATTTTGTTTATAGGTTCACTGTGTTAAGGCGCTTCCTTGATTAGTTTTCGGGATGGATTGGTTAAGTATAAAGGGGGAACGGGGGCTCATCCCCCCCTTAATTTATATAAATGGTTTTTTCATGCAGAATTATTCCGTTTTCCTTCAAATTTTGTTTATAGGTTCACTGTGTTAAGGCACTTCCCTGATTAGTTTTCGGGACTGATTGGCTAAGTATAAAGGGGGGAACGGGGGGCTTATCCCCCCTTAATTTATATAAATGGGTTTTTCATGCAGAATTATTCAGTTTTCCTTCAAATTTTGTTTATAGTTTCACTGTGTTAAGGCGCTTCCCTGATTAGTTTCCGGGATGGATTGGTTAAGTATAAAGGGGGAACGGCGGGCTTATCCCCACCTTAATTTATATAAATGGGTTTTTCATGCAGAATTATTCCGTTTTCCTTCAAATTTTGTTTATAGGTTCACTGTGTTAAGGCGCTTCCTTGATTAGTTTTCGGAATGGATTGGTTAAGTATAAAGGGGGAACGGGGGGGCTTATTCCCCCCTTAATTTATATAAATGGGTTTTTCATGCAGAATTATTCCGTTTTCCTTCAAATTTTGTCTATAGGTTCACTGTGTTAAGGCGCTTCCCTGATTAGTTTTCGGGATTGATTGGTTAAGTACAAAGGGGGGAACGGGGGGGCTTATCCCCTCTTAATTTATATAAATGGGTTTTTCATGCAGAATTATCCCGTTTGCTGCAAAATTTGTTTACAGGTTCACTGTGTTAAGGCGCTTCCCTGATTAGTTTCCGGGATGGATTGGTTAAGTGTAAAGGGGGAACGGGGGGGGGGCTTATCCCCCCCTTAATTTATATAAATGGGTTTTTCATGCAGAATTATTCAGTTTTCCTTCAAATTTTGTTTATAGATTCACTGTGTTAAGGCGCTTCCCTGATTAGTTTCCGGGATGGATTGGTTAAGTATAAAGGGGGGAACGGGGAGGGCTTATCCCCCCTCAATTTATATAAATGGGTTTTTCACGCAGAATTATTCCGTTTTCCTTCAAATTTTGTTTATACGTTTACTGCGTTAAGGCGCTTCCCTGATTAGTTTTCGGGATTGATTGGTTAAGTGTAAAGGGGGGAACGGGGGACTTATCCCCCCCCTTAATATATATAAATGGGTTTTTCATTCAGAATTATCACATTTGCTGCAAAATTTGTTTATAGGTTCACTGTGTTAAGGCGCCTCCCTGATTAGTTTTTGGGATTGATTGGTTAAGTATAAAGGGGGGAACGGGGGGCTTATCCCCCCCTTAATTTATATAAATGGGTTTTTCATGCAGAATTATCCCATTTGCTAAAAAATTTGTTTATATGTTCACTGTGTTAAGACGCTTCCCTGATTAGTTTTCGGGATTGATTGGTTAAGTATAAGGGGGAATAACGGGGGGGCTAATTCCCCTCTTAATATATATAAATGGGTTTTGCATGCAGAATTATTCAGTTTTCCTTCAAAATTTGTTTATAGGTTCACTGTGTTAAGGCACTTCCCTGATTGGGTTTCGGGATTGATTGGTTAAGTATAAAGGGGGTAACGGGGGACTAATCACCCCCTTAATTTATATAAATGTGTTTTTTACGCAGAATTATTCTTTTTTCCTTCAAATTTTGTTTATTGGTTCACTGTGTTAAGGCACTTCCCTGATTAGTTTTCGGGATTGATTGGTTAAGTATAAAGGGGGGTAACGCGGGGGCTAATTCCCCCCTTAATTTAAATAAATGGGTTTTTCACGCAGAATTATTCCTTTTTCCTTCAAATTTTGTTTATAGGTTCACTGTGTTAAGGCGCTTCCCTGATTAGTTTTCGGGATTGATTGGTTAAGTGTAAAGAGGGGAACGGGGGGCTTATCCCCCCCTTAAAATATATAAATGGGTTTTTCATGCAGAATTATTCCGTTTTCCTTCAAATTTTGTTTATAGGTTCACTGTGTTAAGGCACTTCCCTGATTAGTTTTTGGGATTGATTGGTTAAGTATAAAGGGGGGAACGGGGGGGCTGCAAAATTTGTTTATAGGTTCACTGTGTTAAGGCGCTTCCTTGATTAGTTTTCGGGATGGATTGGTTAAGTATAAAGGGGGAACGGGGGGGGGCTTATCCCCCCTTAATTTATATAAATGGGTTTTTCATGCAGAATTATTCAGTTTTCCTTCAAATTTTGTTTATAGGTTCACTGTGTTAAGGCACTTCCCTGATTAGTTTTCGGGATTGATTGGTTAAGTATAAAGAAGGGAACGGGGGGGGCTTATCCCCCCTTAATTTATATAAATGGGTTTTTCATGCAGAATTATTCAGTTTTCCTTCAAATTTTGTTTATAGATTCACTGTGTTAAGGCACTTCCCTGATTTGTTTTCGAGATTGATTGGTTAAGTATAAAGGGGGGAACGGGGAGGGCTTATCCCCCCTCAATTTATATAAATGGGTTTTTCATGCAGAATTATTCAGTTTTAGTTCAAATTTTGTTTATAGGTTCACTGTGTTAAGGCGCTTCCCTGATTAGGTTTCGGGATTGATTGGTTAAGTATAAAGGGGGGTAACGCGAGGGCTAATCCCCCCCTTAATTTAAATAAATGGGTTTTTCACGCAGTATTATTCCGTTTTCCTTCAAATTTTGTTTATACGTTTACTGCGTTAAGGCGCTTCCCTGATTAATTTTCGGGATTGATTGGTTAAGTGTAAAGGGGGGAACGGGGGGCTTATCCCCCCCCCCTTAATATATATAAATGGGTTTTTCATTCAGAATTATCACATAAACTGCAAAATTTGTTTATAGTTTCACTGTGTTAAAGCGCCTCCCTGATTAGTTTTCGGGATTGATTGGTTAAGTATAAAGAGGGGAACGGGGGCTTATCCCCCCTTAATTTATATAAACGGGTTTTTCATGCAGAATTATCCCGTTTGCTGCAAAATTTGTTTATAGGTTCACTCTGTTAAGGCGCTTCCCTGATTAATTTCCGGGATGGATTGGTTAAGTATAAAGGGGGAACGGGGGCTCATCCCCCCTTAATTTATATAAATGGTTTTTTCATGCAGAATTATTCCGTTTTCCTTCAAATTTTGTTTATAGGTTCACTGTGTTAAGGCACTTCCCTGATTAGTTTTCGGGATTGATTGGCTAAGTATAAAGGGGGGAACGGGGGGGCTTATCCCCCCCCCTTAATTTATATAAATGGGTTTTTCATGCAGAATTATCCCGTTTGCTGCATAATTTGTTTATAGGTTCACTGTGTTAAGGCGCTTCCCTGTTTAGTTTCCGGGATGGATTGGTTAAGTGTAAAGGGGGAACGGGGGGGCTTATCCCCCCCTTAATTTATATAAATGGGTTTTTCATGCAGAATTATTCCGTTTTCCTTCAAATTTTGTTTATAAGTTCACTGTGTTAAGGCGCTTCCTTGATTAGTTTTCGGGATGGATTGGTTAAGTATAAAGGGGGAACGGGGGGGGCTTATCCCCCCCTTAATTTATATAAATGGGTTTTTCATGCAGAATTATTCAGTTTTCCTTCAAATTTTGTTTATAGATTCACTGTGTTAAGGCACTTCCCTGATTTGTTTTCGAGATTGATTGGTTAAGTATAAAGGGGGGAACGGGGAGGGCTTATCCCCCCTCAATTTATATAAATGGGTTTTTCACGCAGAATTATTCCGTTTTCCTTCAAATTTTGTTTATACGTTTACTGCGTTAAGGCGCTTCCCTGATTAGTTTTCGGGATTGATTGGTTAAGTGTAAAGGGGGGAACGGGGGGCTTATCCCCCCCCCTTAATATATATAAATGGGTTTTTCATTCAGAATTATCACATTTGCTGCAAAATTTGTTTATAGGTTCACTGTGTTAAGGCGCCTCCCTGATTAGTTTTCGGGATTGATTGGTTAAGTATAAAGGGGGGAATGGGGGGCTTATCCCCCCTTAATTTATATAAACGGGTTTTTCATGCAGAATTATCCCGTTTGCTGCAAAATTTTTTTACAGGTTCACTGTGTTAAGGCGCTTCCCTGATTAGTTTCCGGGATGGATTGGTTAAGTGTAAAGGGGGAACGGGGGGGCTTATCCCCCCTTAATTTATATAAATGGGTTTTTCATGCAGAATTATTCCGTTTTCCTTCAAATTTTGTTTCTAGGTTCACTGTGTTAAGGCGCTTCCTTGATTAGTTTTCGGGATGGATTGGTTAAGTATAAAGGGGGAACGGGGGCTCATCCCCCCCTTAATTTATATAAATGGTTTTTTCATGCAGAATTATTCCGTTTTCCTTCAAATTTTGTTTATAGGTTCACTGTGTTAAGGCACTTCCCTGATTAGTTTTCGGGACTGATTGGCTAAGTATAAAGGGGGGAACGGGGGGCTTATCCCCCCTTAATTTATATAAATGGGTTTTTCATGCAGAATTATTCAGTTTTCCTTCAAATTTTGTTTATAGATTCACTGTGTTAAGGCACTTACCTGATTAGTTTTCGGGATTGATGGGTTAAGTATAAAGGGGGGAACGGGGGCTTATCCCCCCCCTTAATTTATATAAATGGGTTTTTCATGCAGAATTATCCCATTTGCTACAAAATTTGTTTATAGGTTCACTGTGTTAAGACGCTTCCCTGATTAGTTTTCGGGATTGATTGGTTAAGTATAAAGGGGAATAACGGGGGGGCTAATTCTTCTCTTAATATATATAAATGGGTTTTGCACGCAGAATTATTCAGTTTTCCTTCAAAATTTGTTTATAGGTTCACTGTGTTAAGGCACTTCCCTGATTGGGTTTCGGGATTGATTGGTTAAGTATAAAGGGGGTAACGGGGGACTAATCACCCCCTTAATTTATATAAATGTGTTTTTTACGCAGAATTATTCTTTTTTCCTTCAAATTTTGTTTATAGGTTCACTGTGTTAAGGCGCTTCCTTGATTAGTTTTCGGGATGGATTGGTTAAGTATAAAGGGGGAACGGGGGCTCATCCCCCCCTTAATTTATATAAATGGTTTTTTCATGCAGAATTATTCCGTTTTCCTTCAAATTTTGTTTATAGGTTCACTGTGTTAAGGCACTTCCCTGATTAGTTTTCGGGACTGATTGGCTAAGTATAAAGGGGGGAACGGGGGGCTTATCCCCCCTTAATTTATATAAATGGGTTTTTCATGCAGAATTATTCAGTTTTCCTTCAAATTTTGTTTATAGGTTCACTGTGTTAAGGCGCTTCCCTGATTAGTTTCCGGGATGGATTGGTTAAGTATAAAGGGGGAACGGCGGGCTTATCCCCACCTTAATTTATATAAATGGGTTTTTCATGCAGAATTATTCCGTTTTCCTTCAAATTTTGTTTATAGGTTCACTGTGTTAAGGCGCTTCCTTGATTAGTTTTCGGAATGGATTGGTTAAGTATAAAGGGGGAACGGGGGGGCTTATTCCCCCCTTAATTTATATAAATGGGTTTTTCATGCAGAATTATTCCGTTTTCCTTCAAATTTTGTCTATAGGTTCACTGTGTTAAGGCGCTTCCCTGATTAGTTTTCGGGATTGATTGGTTAAGTACAAAGGGGGGAACGGGGGGGCTTATCCCCTCTTAATTTATATAAATGGGTTTTTCATGCAGAATTATCCCGTTTGCTGCAAAATTTGTTTACAGGTTCACTGTGTTAAGGCGCTTCCCTGATTAGTTTCCGGGATGGATTGGTTAAGTGTAAAGGGGGAACGGGGGGGGGGCTTATCCCCCCCTTAATTTATATAAATGGGTTTTTCATGCAGAATTATTCAGTTTTCCTTCAAATTTTGTTTATAGATTCACTGTGTTAAGGCGCTTCCCTGATTAGTTTCCGGGATGGATTGGTTAAGTATAAAGGGGGGAACGGGGAGGGCTTATCCCCCCTCAATTTATATAAATGGGTTTTTCACGCAGAATTATTCCGTTTTCCTTCAAATTTTGTTTATACGTTTACTGCGTTAAGGCGCTTCCCTGATTAGTTTTCGGGATTGATTGGTTAAGTGTAAAGGGGGGAACGGGGGACTTATCCCCCCCCTTAATATATATAAATGGGTTTTTCATTCAGAATTATCACATTTGCTGCAAAATTTGTTTATAGGTTCACTGTGTTAAGGCGCCTCCCTGATTAGTTTTTGGGATTGATTGGTTAAGTATAAAGGGGGGAACGGGGGGCTTATCCCCCCCCTTAATTTATATAAATGGGTTTTTCATGCAGAATTATCCCATTTGCTAAAAAATTTGTTTATATGTTCACTGTGTTAAGACGCTTCCCTGATTAGTTTTCGGGATTGATTGGTTAAGTATAAGGGGGAATAACGGGGGGGCTAATTCCCCTCTTAATATATATAAATGGGTTTTGCACGCAGAATTATTCAGTTTTCCTTCAAAATTTGTTTATAGGTTCACTGTGTTAAGGCACTTCCCTGATTGGGTTTCGGGATTGATTGGTTAAGTATAAAGGGGGTAACGGGGGACTAATCACCCCCTTAATTTATATAAATGTGTTTTTTACGCAGAATTATTCTTTTTTCCTTCAAATTTTGTTTATTGGTTCACTGTGTTAAGGCACTTCCCTGATTAGTTTTCGGGATTGATTGGTTAAGTATAAAGGGGGGTAACGCGGGGGCTAATTCCCCCCTTAATTTAAATAAATGGGTTTTTCACGCAGAATTATTCCTTTTTCCTTCAAATTTTGTTTATAGGTTCACTGTGTTAAGGCGCTTCCCTGATTAGTTTTCGGGATTGATTGGTTAAGTGTAAAGAGGGGAACGGGGGGCTTATCCCCCCCTTAAAATATATAAATGGGTTTTTCATGCAGAATTATTCCGTTTTCCTTCAAATTTTGTTTATAGGTTCACTGTGTTAAGGCACTTCCCTGATTAGTTTTTGGGATTGATTGGTTAAGTATAAAGGGGGGAACGGGGGGCTGCAAAATTTGTTTATAGGTTCACTGTGTTAAGGCGCTTCCTTGATTAGTTTTCGGGATGGATTGGTTAAGTATAAAGGGGGAACGGGGGGGGGCTTATCCCCCCTTAATTTATATAAATGGGTTTTTCATGCAGAATTATTCAGTTTTCCTTCAAATTTTGTTTATAGGTTCACTGTGTTAAGGCACTTCCCTGATTAGTTTTCGGGATTGATTGGTTAAGTATAAAGAAGGGAACGGGGGGGGCTTATCCCCCCTTAATTTATATAAATGGGTTTTTCATGCAGAATTATTCAGTTTTCCTTCAAATTTTGTTTATAGATTCACTGTGTTAAGGCACTTCCCTGATTTGTTTTCGAGATTGATTGGTTAAGTATAAAGGGGGGAACGGGGAGGGCTTATCCCCCCTCAATTTATATAAATGGGTTTTTCATGCAGAATTATTCAGTTTTAGTTCAAATTTTGTTTATAGGTTCACTGTGTTAAGGCGCTTCCCTGATTAGGTTTCGGGATTGATTGGTTAAGTATAAAGGGGGGTAACGCGAGGGCTAATCCCCCCCTTAATTTAAATAAATGGGTTTTTCACGCAGTATTATTCCGTTTTCCTTCAAATTTTGTTTATACGTTTACTGCGTTAAGGCGCTTCCCTGATTAATTTTCGGGATTGATTGGTTAAGTGTAAAGGGGGGAACGGGGGGCTTATCCCCCCCCCCCTTAATATATATAAATGGGTTTTTCATTCAGAATTATCACATAAACTGCAAAATTTGTTTATAGTTTCACTGTGTTAAAGCGCCTCCCTGATTAGTTTTCGGGATTGATTGGTTAAGTATAAAGAGGGGAACGGGGGCTTATCCCCCCTTAATTTATATAAACGGGTTTTTCATGCAGAATTATCCCGTTTGCTGCAAAATTTGTTTATAGGTTCACTCTGTTAAGGCGCTTCCCTGATTAATTTCCGGGATGGATTGGTTAAGTATAAAGGGGGAACGGGGGCTCATCCCCCCTTAATTTATATAAATGGTTTTTTCATGCAGAATTATTCCGTTTTCCTTCAAATTTTGTTTATAGGTTCACTGTGTTAAGGCACTTCCCTGATTAGTTTTCGGGATTGATTGGCTAAGTATAAAGGGGGGAACGGGGGGGCTTATCCCCCCTTAATTTATATAAATGGGTTTTTCATGCAGAATTATTCCGTTTTCCTTCAAATTTTGTTTCTAGGTTCACTGTGTTAAGGCGCTTCCTTGATTAGTTTTCGGGATGGATTGGTTAAGTATAAAGGGGGAAAGGGGGCTCATCCCCCCTTAATTTATATAAATGGTTTTTTCATGCAGAATTATTCCGTTTTCCTTCAAATTTTGTTTATAGGTTCACTGTGTTAAGGCACTTCCCTGATTAGTTTTCGGGATTGATTGGCTAAGTATAAAGGGGGGAACGGGGGGGCTTATCCCCCCTTAATTTATATAAATGTGTTTTTCATGCAGAATTATTCAGTTTTCCTTCAAATTTTGTTTATAGGTTCACTTTGTTAAGGCGCTTCCCTGATTAGTTTTCGGGATTGATTGGTTAAGTATAAAGAGGGGAACGGGGGGGCTTATCCCCCTTTAATTTATATAAATGGGTTTTTCATGCAGAATTATTCAGTTTTCCTTCAAATTTTGTATATAGATTCACTGTGTTAAGGCACTTCCCTGATTTGTTTTCGAGATTGATTGGTTAAGTATAAAGGGGGGAACGGGGGGGCTTATCCCCCCTTAATTTATATAAATGTGTTTTTCATGCAGAATTATTCAGTTTTCCTTCAAATTTTGTTTATAGGTTCACTTTGTTAAGGCGCTTCCCTGATTAGTTTTCGGGATTGATTGGTTAAGTATAAAGAGGGGAACGGGGGGGCTTATCCCCCCTTAATTTATATAAATGGGTTTTTCATGCAGAATTAATCAGTTTTCCTTCAAATTTTGTTTATAGGTTCACTGTGTTAAGGCGCTTCCCTGATTAGGTTTCGGGATTGATTGGTTAAGTATAAATGGGGGTAACGCGGGGGCTAATCCCCCCCTTAATTTAAATAAATGGGTTTTTCACGCAGAATTATTCCGTTTTCCTTCAAATTTTGTTTATACGTTTACTGCGTTAAGGCTCTTCCCTGATTAGTTTTCGGGATTGATTGGTTAAGTGTAAAGGGGTGAACGGGGGGCTTATCCCCCCCCCCTTAATATATATAAATGGGTTTTTCATTCAGAATTATCACATTTGCTGCAAAATTTGTTTATAGGTTCACTGTGTTAAGGCGCCTCCCTGATTAGTTTTCGGGATTGATTGGTTAAGTATAAAGGGGGGAACGGAAGGCTTATCCCTCCTTAATTTATATAAACGGGTTTTTCATGCAGAATTATCCCGTTTGCTGCAAAATTTGTTTATAGGTTCACTCTGTTAAGGCGCTTCCCTGATTAGTTTCCGGGATGGATTGGTTAAGTATAAAGGGGGAACGGCGGGCTTATCCCCCCCTTAAGTTATATAAATGGGTTTTTCATGCAGAATTATTCCGTTTTCCTTCAAATTTTGTTTATAGGTTCACTGTGTTAAGGCGCTTCCTTGATTAGTTTTCGGAATGGATTGGTTAAGTATAAAGGGGGAACGGGGGGGCTTATTCCCCCCTTAATTTATATAAATGGGTTTTTCATGCAGAATTATTCCGTTTTCCTTCAAATTTTGTCTATAGGTTCACTGTGTTAAGGCGCTTCCCTGATTAGTTTTCGGGATTGATTGGTTAAGTACAAAGGGGGGAACGGGGGGGCTTATCCCCTCTTAATTTATATAAATGGGTTTTTCATGCAGAATTATCCCGTTTGCTGCAAAATTTGTTTACAGGTTCACTGTGTTAAGGCGCTTCCCTGATTAGTTTCCGGGATGGATTGGTTAAGAGTAAAGGGGGAACGGGGGGGGGGCTTATCCCCCCCTTAATTTATATAAATGGGTTTTTCATGCAGAATTATTCAGTTTTCCTTCAAATTTTGTTTATAGATTCACTGTGTTAAGGCACTTCCCTGATTTGTTTTCGAGATTGATTGGTTAAGTATAAAGGGGGGAACGGGGAGGGCTTATCCCCCCTCAATTTATATAAATGGGTTTTTCACGCAGAATTATTCCGTTTTCCTTCAAATTTTGTTTATACGTTTACTGCGTTAAGGCGCTTCCCTGATTAGTTTTCGGGATTGATTGGTTAAGTGTAAAGGGGGGAACGGGGGACTTATCCCCCCCCCTTAATATATATAAATGGGTTTTTCATTCAGAATTATCACATTTGCTGCAAAATTTGTTTATAGGTTCACTGTGTTAAGGCGCCTCCCTGATTAGTTTTCGGGATTGATTGGTTAAGTATAAAGGGGGGAAAGGGGGGCTTATCCCCCCTTAATTTATATAAACGGGTTTTTCATGCAGAATTATCCCGTTTGCTGCAAAATTTTTTTACAGGTTCACTGTGTTAAGGCGCTTCCCTGATTAGTTTCCGGGATGGATTGGTTAAGTGTAAAGGGGGAACGGGGGGGCTTATCCCCCCTTAATTTATATAAATGGGTTTTTCATGCAGAATTATTCCGTTTTCCTTCAAATTTTGTTTCTAGGTTCACTGTGTTAAGGCGCTTCCTTGATTAGTTTTCGGGATAGATTGGTTAAGTATAAAGGGGGAACGGGGGCTCATCCCCCCCTTAATTTATATAAATGGTTTTTTCATGCAGAATTATTCCGTTTTCCTTCAAATTTTGTTTATAGGTTCACTGTGTTAAGGCACTTCCCTGATTAGTTTTCGGGATTGATTGGCTAAGTATAAAGGGGGGAACGGGGGGCTTATCCCTCCTTAATTTATATAAATGGGTTTTTCATGCAGAATTATTCAGTTTTCCTTCAAATTTTGTTTATAGGTTCACTGTGTTAAGGCGCTTCTCTGATTAGTTTTCGGGATTGATTGGTTAAGTATAAAGAGGGGAACGGGGGGCTTATCCCCCCCCCCTTAATATATATAAATGTGTTTTTCATTCAGAATTATCACATAAACTGCAAAATTTGTTTATAGTTTCACTGTGTTAAGGCGCCTCCCTGATTAGTTTTCGGGATTGATTGGTTAAGTATAAAGGGGGGAACGGGGGCTTATCCCCCCTTAATTTATATAAACGGGTTTTTCATGCAGAATTATCCCGTTTGCTGCAAAATTTGTTTATAGGTTCACTCTGTTAAGTCGCTTCCCTGATTAATTTCCGGGATGGATTGGTTAAGTATAAAGGGGGAACGGGGGCTCATCCCCCCTTAATTTATATAAATGGTTTTTTCATGCAGAATTATTCCGTTTTCCTTCAAATTTTGTTTATAGGTTCACTGTGTTAAGGCACTTCCCTGATTAGTTTTCGGGATTGATTGGCTAAGTATAAAGGGGGGAACGGGGGGGCTTATCCCCCCTTAATTTATATAAATGGGTTTTTCATGCAGAATTATTCCGTTTTCCTTCAAATTTTGTTTCTAGGTTCACTGTGTTAAGGCGCTTCCTTGATTAGTTTTCGGGATGGATTGGTTAAGTATAAAGGGGGAAAGGGGGCTCATCCCCCCTTAATTTATATAAATGGTTTTTTCATGCAGAATTATTCCGTTTTCCTTCAAATTTTGTTTATAGGTTCACTGTGTTAAGGCACTTCCCTGATTAGTTTTCGGGATTGATTGGCTAAGTATAAAGGGGGGAACGGGGGGGCTTATCCCCCCTTAATTTATATAAATGTGTTTTTCATGCAGAATTATTCAGTTTTAGTTCAAATTTTGTTTATAGGTTCACTGTGTTAAGGCGCTTCCCTGATTAGGTTTCGGGATTGATTGGTTAAGTATAAAGGGGGGTAACGCGAGGGCTAATCCCCCCCTTAATTTAAATAAATGGGTTTTTCACGCAGTATTATTCCGTTTTCCTTCAAATTTTGTTTATACGTTTACTGCGTTAAGGCGCTTCCCTGATTAATTTTCGGGATTGATTGGTTAAGTGTAAAGGGGGGAACGGGGGGCTTATCCCCCCCCCCTTAATATATATAAATGGGTTTTTCATTCAGAATTATCACATAAACTGCAAAATTTGTTTATAGTTTCACTGTGTTAAAGCGCCTCCCTGATTAGTTTTCGGGATTGATTGGTTAAGTATAAAGAGGGGAACGGGGGCTTATCCCCCCTTAATTTATATAAACGGGTTTTTCATGCAGAATTATCCCGTTTGCTGCAAAATTTGTTTATAGGTTCACTCTGTTAAGGCGCTTCCCTGATTAATTTCCGGGATGGATTGGTTAAGTATAAAGGGGGAACGGGGGCTCATCCCCCCTTAATTTATATAAATGGTTTTTTCATGCAGAATTATTCCGTTTTCCTTCAAATTTTGTTTATAGGTTCACTGTGTTAAGGCACTTCCCTGATTAGTTTTCGGGATTGATTGGCTAAGTATAAAGGGGGGAACGGGGGGGCTTATCCCCCCTTAATTTATATAAATGGGTTTTTCATGCAGAATTATTCCGTTTTCCTTCAAATTTTGTTTCTAGGTTCACTGTGTTAAGGCGCTTCCTTGATTAGTTTTCGGGATGGATTGGTTAAGTATAAAGGGGGAAAGGGGGCTCATCCCCCCTTAATTTATATAAATGGTTTTTTCATGCAGAATTATTCCGTTTTCCTTCAAATTTTGTTTATAGGTTCACTGTGTTAAGGCACTTCCCTGATTAGTTTTCGGGATTGATTGGCTAAGTATAAAGGGGGGAACGGGGGGGCTTATCCCCCCTTAATTTATATAAATGTGTTTTTCATGCAGAATTATTCAGTTTTCCTTCAAATTTTGTTTATAGGTTCACTTTGTTAAGGCGCTTCCCTGATTAGTTTTCGGGATTGATTGGTTAAGTATAAAGAGGGGAACGGGGGGGCTTATCCCCCTTTAATTTATATAAATGGGTTTTTCATGCAGAATTATTCAGTTTTCCTTCAAATTTTGTATATAGATTCACTGTGTTAAGGCACTTCCCTGATTTGTTTTCGAGATTGATTGGTTAAGTATAAAGGGGGGAACGGGGGGGCTTATCCCCCCTTAATTTATATAAATGTGTTTTTCATGCAGAATTATTCAGTTTTCCTTCAAATTTTGTTTATAGGTTCACTTTGTTAAGGCGCTTCCCTGATTAGTTTTCGGGATTGATTGGTTAAGTATAAAGAGGGGAACGGGGGGGCTTATCCCCCCTTAATTTATATAAATGGGTTTTTCATGCAGAATTAATCAGTTTTCCTTCAAATTTTGTTTATAGGTTCACTGTGTTAAGGCGCTTCCCTGATTAGGTTTCGGGATTGATTGGTTAAGTATAAATGGGGGTAACGCGGGGGCTAATCCCCCCCTTAATTTAAATAAATGGGTTTTTCACGCAGAATTATTCCGTTTTCCTTCAAATTTTGTTTATACGTTTACTGCGTTAAGGCTCTTCCCTGATTAGTTTTCGGGATTGATTGGTTAAGTGTAAAGGGGTGAACGGGGGGCTTATCCCCCCCCCTTAATATATATAAATGGGTTTTTCATTCAGAATTATCACATTTGCTGCAAAATTTGTTTATAGGTTCACTGTGTTAAGGCGCCTCCCTGATTAGTTTTCGGGATTGATTGGTTAAGTATAAAGGGGGGAACGGAAGGCTTATCCCTCCTTAATTTATATAAACGGGTTTTTCATGCAGAATTATCCCGTTTGCTGCAAAATTTGTTTATAGGTTCACTCTGTTAAGGCGCTTCCCTGATTAGTTTCCGGGATGGATTGGTTAAGTATAAAGGGGGAACGGCGGGCTTATCCCCCCCTTAAGTTATATAAATGGGTTTTTCATGCAGAATTATTCCGTTTTCCTTCAAATTTTGTTTATAGGTTCACTGTGTTAAGGCGCTTCCTTGATTAGTTTTCGGAATGGATTGGTTAAGTATAAAGGGGGAACGGGGGGGCTTATTCCCCCCTTAATTTATATAAATGGGTTTTTCATGCAGAATTATTCCGTTTTCCTTCAAATTTTGTCTATAGGTTCACTGTGTTAAGGCGCTTCCCTGATTAGTTTTCGGGATTGATTGGTTAAGTACAAAGGGGGGAACGGGGGGGCTTATCCCCTCTTAATTTATATAAATGGGTTTTTCATGCAGAATTATCCCGTTTGCTGCAAAATTTGTTTACAGGTTCACTGTGTTAAGGCGCTTCCCTGATTAGTTTCCGGGATGGATTGGTTAAGAGTAAAGGGGGAACGGGGGGGGGGCTTATCCCCCCCTTAATTTATATAAATGGGTTTTTCATGCAGAATTATTCAGTTTTCCTTCAAATTTTGTTTATAGATTCACTGTGTTAAGGCACTTCCCTGATTTGTTTTCGAGATTGATTGGTTAAGTATAAAGGGGGGAACGGGGAGGGCTTATCCCCCCTCAATTTATATAAATGGGTTTTTCACGCAGAATTATTCCGTTTTCCTTCAAATTTTGTTTATACGTTTACTGCGTTAAGGCGCTTCCCTGATTAGTTTTCGGGATTGATTGGTTAAGTGTAAAGGGGGGAACGGGGGACTTATCCCCCCCCTTAATATATATAAATGGGTTTTTCATTCAGAATTATCACATTTGCTGCAAAATTTGTTTATAGGTTCACTGTGTTAAGGCGCCTCCCTGATTAGTTTTCGGGATTGATTGGTTAAGTATAAAGGGGGGAAAGGGGGGCTTATCCCCCCTTAATTTATATAAACGGGTTTTTCATGCAGAATTATCCCGTTTGCTGCAAAATTTTTTTACAGGTTCACTGTGTTAAGGCGCTTCCCTGATTAGTTTCCGGGATGGATTGGTTAAGTGTAAAGGGGGAACGGGGGGGCTTATCCCCCCTTAATTTATATAAATGGGTTTTTCATGCAGAATTATTCCGTTTTCCTTCAAATTTTGTTTCTAGGTTCACTGTGTTAAGGCGCTTCCTTGATTAGTTTTCGGGATAGATTGGTTAAGTATAAAGGGGGAACGGGGGCTCATCCCCCCCTTAATTTATATAAATGGTTTTTTCATGCAGAATTATTCCGTTTTCCTTCAAATTTTGTTTATAGGTTCACTGTGTTAAGGCACTTCCCTGATTAGTTTTCGGGATTGATTGGCTAAGTATAAAGGGGGGAACGGGGGGCTTATCCCTCCTTAATTTATATAAATGGGTTTTTCATGCAGAATTATTCAGTTTTCCTTCAAATTTTGTTTATAGGTTCACTGTGTTAAGGCGCTTCTCTGATTAGTTTTCGGGATTGATTGGTTAAGTATAAAGAGGGGAACGGGGGGCTTATCCCCCCCCCTTAATATATATAAATGTGTTTTTCATTCAGAATTATCACATAAACTGCAAAATTTGTTTATAGTTTCACTGTGTTAAGGCGCCTCCCTGATTAGTTTTCGGGATTGATTGGTTAAGTATAAAGGGGGGAACGGGGGCTTATCCCCCCTTAATTTATATAAACGGGTTTTTCATGCAGAATTATCCCGTTTGCTGCAAAATTTGTTTATAGGTTCACTCTGTTAAGTCGCTTCCCTGATTAATTTCCGGGATGGATTGGTTAAGTATAAAGGGGGAACGGGGGCTCATCCCCCCTTAATTTATATAAATGGTTTTTTCATGCAGAATTATTCCGTTTTCCTTCAAATTTTGTTTATAGGTTCACTGTGTTAAGGCACTTCCCTGATTAGTTTTCGGGATTGATTGGCTAAGTATAAAGGGGGGAACGGGGGGGCTTATCCCCCCTTAATTTATATAAATGGGTTTTTCATGCAGAATTATTCCGTTTTCCTTCAAATTTTGTTTCTAGGTTCACTGTGTTAAGGCGCTTCCTTGATTAGTTTTCGGGATGGATTGGTTAAGTATAAAGGGGGAAAGGGGGCTCATCCCCCCTTAATTTATATAAATGGTTTTTTCATGCAGAATTATTCCGTTTTCCTTCAAATTTTGTTTATAGGTTCACTGTGTTAAGGCACTTCCCTGATTAGTTTTCGGGATTGATTGGCTAAGTATAAAGGGGGGAACGGGGGGGCTTATCCCCCCTTAATTTATATAAATGTGTTTTTCATGCAGAATTATTCAGTTTTCCTTCAAATTTTGTTTATAGGTTCACTTTGTTAAGGCGCTTCCCTGATTAGTTTTCGGGATTGATTGGTTAAGTATAAAGAGGGGAACGGGGGGGCTTATCCCCCCTTAATTTATATAAATGGGTTTTTCATGCAGAATTATTCAGTTTTCCTTCAAATTTTGTTTATAGGTTCACTGTGTTAAGGCGCTTCCCTGATTAGGTTTCGGGATTGATTGGTTAAGTATAAATGGGGGTAACGTGGGGGCTAATCCCCCCCTTAATTTAAATAAATGGGTTTTTCACGCAGAATTATTCCGTTTTCCTTCAAATTTTGTTTATACGTTTACTGCGTTAAGGCTCTTCCCTGATTAGTTTTCGGGATTGATTGGTTAAGTGTAAAGGGGTGAACGGGGGGCTTATCCCCCCCCTTAATATATATAAATGGGTTTTTCATTCAGAATTATCACATTTGCTGCAAAATTTGTTTATAGGTTCACTGTGTTAAGGCGCCTCCCTGATTAGTTTTCGGGATTGATTGGTTAAGTATAAAGGGGGGAACGGAGGGCTTATCCCTCCTTAATTTATATAAACGGGTTTTTCATGCAGAATTATCCCGTTTGCTGCAAAATTTGTTTATAGGTTCACTCTGTTAAGGCGCTTCCCTGATTAGTTTCCGGGATGGATTGGTTAAGTATAAAGGGGGAACGGGGGGCTTATCCCCCCCTTAATTTATATAAATGGGTTTTTCATGCAGAATTATTCCGTTTTCCTTCAAATTTTGTTTATAGGTTCACTGTGTTAAGGCGCTTCCTTGATTAGTTTTCGGAATGGATTGGTTAAGTATAAAGGGGGAACGGGGGGGCTTATTCCCCCCTTAATTTATATAAATGGGTTTTTCATGCAGAATTATTCCGTTTTCCTTCAAATTTTGTCTATAGGTTCACTGTGTTAAGGCGCTTCCCTGATTAGTTTTCGGGATTGATTGGTTAAGTACAAAGGGGGGAACGGGGGGGCTTATCCCCCCTTAATTTATATAAACGGGTTTTTCATGCAGAATTATCCCGTTTGCTGCAAAATTTTTTTACAGGTTCACTGTGTTAAGGCGCTTCCCTGATTAGTTTCCGGGATGGATTGGTTAAGTATAAAGGGGGGAAAGGGGGGCTTATCCCCCCTTAATATATATAAATGGGTTTTTCATTCAGAATTATCACATTTGCTGCAAAATTTGTTTATAGGTTCACTGTGTTAAGGCGCCTCCCTGATTAGTTTTCGGGATTGATTGGTTAAGTATAAAGGGGGGAAAGGGGGGCTTATCCCCCCTTAATTTATATAAACGGGTTTTTCATGCAGAATTATCCCGTTTGCTGCAAAATTTTTTTACAGGTTCACTGTGTTAAGGCGCTTCCCTGATTAGTTTCCGGGATGGATTGGTTAAGTGTAAAGGGGGAACGGGGGGGCTTATCCCCCCTTAATTTATATAAATGGGTTTTTCATGCAGAATTATTCCGTTTTCCTTCAAATTTTGTTTCTAGGTTCACTGTGTTAAGGCGCTTCCTTGATTAGTTTTCGGGATAGATTGGTTAAGTATAAAGGGGGAACGGGGGCTCATCCCCCCCTTAATTTATATAAATGGTTTTTTCATGCAGAATTATTCCGTTTTCCTTCAAATTTTGTTTATAGGTTCACTGTGTTAAGGCACTTCCCTGATTAGTTTTCGGGATTGATTGGCTAAGTATAAAGGGGGGAACGGGGGGCTTATCCCCCCTTAATTTATATAAATGGGTTTTTCATGCAGAATTATTCAGTTTTCCTTCAAATTTTGTTTATAGGTTCACTGTGTTAAGGCGCTTCTCTGATTAGTTTTCGGGATTGATTGGTTAAGTATAAAGAGGGGAACGGGGGGGCTTATCCCCCCTTAATTTATATAAATGGGTTTTTTATGCAGAATTATTCAGTTTTCCTTCAAATTTTGTTTATAGGTTCACTGTGTTAAGGCGCTTCCCTGATTAGGTTTCGGGATTGATTGGTTAAGTATAAATGGGGGTAACGCGGGGGCTAATCCCCCCCTTAATTTATATAAATGGGTTTTTCACGCAGAATTATTCCGTTTTCCTTCAAATTTTGTTTATACGTTTACTGCGTTAAGGCGCTTCCCTGATTAGTTTTCGGGATTGATTGGTTAAGTGTAAAGGGGGGAACGGGGGACTTATCCCCCCCCTTAATATATATAAATGGGTTTTTCATTCAGAATTATCACATTTGCTGCAAAATTTGTTTATAGGTTCACTGTGTTAAGGCGCCTCCCTGATTAGTTTTCGGGATTGATTGGTTAAGTATAAAGGGGGGAAAGGGGGGCTTATCCCCCCTTAATTTATATAAACGGGTTTTTCATGCAGAATTATCCCGTTTGCTGCAAAATTTTTTTACAGGTTCACTGTGTTAAGGCGCTTCCCTGATTAGTTTCCGGGATGGATTGGTTAAGTGTAAAGGGGGAACGGGGGGGCTTATCCCCCCTTAATTTATATAAATGGGTTTTTCATGCAGAATTATTCCGTTTTCCTTCAAATTTTGTTTCTAGGTTCACTGTGTTAAGGCGCTTCCTTGATTAGTTTTCGGGATAGATTGGTTAAGTATAAAGGGGGAACGGGGGCTCATCCCCCCCTTAATTTATATAAATGGTTTTTTCATGCAGAATTATTCCGTTTTCCTTCAAATTTTGTTTATAGGTTCACTGTGTTAAGGCACTTCCCTGATTAGTTTTCGGGATTGATTGGCTAAGTATAAAGGGGGGAACGGGGGGCTTATCCCCCCTTAATTTATATAAATGGGTTTTTCATGCAGAATTATTCAGTTTTCCTTCAAATTTTGTTTATAGGTTCACTGTGTTAAGGCGCTTCTCTGATTAGTTTTCGGGATTGATTGGTTAAGTATAAAGAGGGGAACGGGGGGGCTTATCCCCCCTTAATTTATATAAATGGGTTTTTCATGCAGAATTATTCAGTTTTCCTTCAAATTTTGTTTATAGGTTCACTGTGTTAAGGCGCTTCCCTGATTAGGTTTCGGGATTGATTGGTTAAGTATAAATGGGGGTAACGCGGGGGCTTATCCCCCCTTAATTTATATAAATGTGTTTTTCATGCAGAATTATTCAGTTTTCCTTCAAATTTTGTTTATAGGTTCACTTTGTTAAGGCGCTTCCCTGATTAGTTTTCGGGATTGATTGGTTAAGTATAAAGAGGGGAACGGGGGGGCTTATCCCCCTTTAATTTATATAAATGGGTTTTTCATGCAGAATTATTCAGTTTTCCTTCAAATTTTGTATATAGATTCACTGTGTTAAGGCACTTCCCTGATTTGTTTTCGAGATTGATTGGTTAAGTATAAAGGGGGGAACGGGGGGGCTTATCCCCCCTTAATTTATATAAATGTGTTTTTCATGCAGAATTATTCAGTTTTCCTTCAAATTTTGTTTATAGGTTCACTTTGTTAAGGCGCTTCCCTGATTAGTTTTCGGGATTGATTGGTTAAGTATAAAGAGGGGAACGGGGGGGCTTATCCCCCCTTAATTTATATAAATGGGTTTTTCATGCAGAATTATTCAGTTTTCCTTCAAATTTTGTTTATAGGTTCACTGTGTTAAGGCGCTTCCCTGATTAGGTTTCGGGATTGATTGGTTAAGTATAAATGGGGGTAACGTGGGGGCTAATCCCCCCCTTAATTTAAATAAATGGGTTTTTCACGCAGAATTATTCCGTTTTCCTTCAAATTTTGTTTATACGTTTACTGCATTAAGGCTCTTCCCTGATTAGTTTTCGGGATTGATTGGTTAAGTGTAAAGGGGTGAACGGGGGGCTTATCCCCCCCCTTAATATATATAAATGGGTTTTTCATTCAGAATTATCACATTTGCTGCAAAATTTGTTTATAGGTTCACTGTGTTAAGGCGCCTCCCTGATTAGTTTTCGGGATTGATTGGTTAAGTATAAAGGGGGGAACGGAGGGCTTATCCCTCCTTAATTTATATAAACGGGTTTTTCATGCAGAATTATCCCGTTTGCTGCAAAATTTGTTTATAGGTTCACTCTGTTAAGGCGCTTCCCTGATTAGTTTCCGGGATGGATTGGTTAAGTGTAAAGGGGGAACGGGGGGGGGGCTTATCCCCCCCTTAATTTATATAAATGGGTTTTTCATGCAGAATTATTCAGTTTTCCTTCAAATTTTGTTTATAGATTCACTGTGTTAAGGCACTTCCCTGATTTGTTTTCGAGATTGATTGGTTAAGTATAAAGGGGGGAACGGGGAGGGCTTATCCCCCCTCAATTTATATAAATGGGTTTTTCACGCAGAATTATTCCGTTTTCCTTCAAATTTTGTTTATACGTTTACTGCGTTAAGGCGCTTCCCTGATTAGTTTTCGGGATTGATTGGTTAAGTGTAAAGGGGGGAACGGGGGACTTATCCCCCCCCTTAATATATATAAATGGGTTTTTCATTCAGAATTATCACATTTGCTGCAAAATTTGTTTATAGGTTCACTGTGTTAAGGCGCCTCCCTGATTAGTTTTCGGGATTGATTGGTTAAGTATAAAGGGGGGAAAGGGGGGCTTATCCCCCCTTAATTTATATAAACGGGTTTTTCATGCAGAATTATCCCGTTTGCTGCAAAATGTTTTTACAGGTTCACTGTGTTAAGGCGCTTCCCTGATTAGTTTCCGGGATGGATTGGTTAAGTGTAAAGGGGGAACGGGGGGGCTTATCCCCCCTTAATTTATATAAATGGGTTTTTCATGCAGAATTATTCCGTTTTCCTTCAAATTTTGTTTCTAGGTTCACTGTGTTAAGGCGCTTCCTTGATTAGTTTTCGGGATAGATTGGTTAAGTATAAAGGGGGAACGGGGGCTCATCCCCCCCTTAATTTATATAAATGGTTTTTTCATGCAGAATTATTCCGTTTTCCTTCAAATTTTGTTTATAGGTTCACTGTGTTAAGGCACTTCCCTGATTAGTTTTCGGGATTGATTGGCTAAGTATAAAGGGGGGAACGGGGGGCTTATCCCCCCTTAATTTATATAAATGGGTTTTTCATGCAGAATTATTCAGTTTTCCTTCAAATTTTGTTTATAGGTTCACTGTGTTAAGGCGCTTCTCTGATTAGTTTTCGGGATTGATTGGTTAAGTATAAAAAGGGGAACGGGGGGGCTTATCCCCCCTTAATTTATATAAATGGGTTTTTCATGCAGAATTATTCAGTTTTCCTTCAAATTTTGTTTATAGGTTCACTGTGTTAAGGCGCTTCCCTGATTAGGTTTCGGGATTGATTGGTTAAGTATAAATGGGGGTAACGCGGGGGCTAATCCCCCCCTTAATTTATATAAATGGGTTTTTCACGCAGAATTATTCCGTTTTCCTTCAAATTTTGTTTATACGTTTACTGCGTTAAGGCGCTTCCCTGATTAGTTTTCGGGATTGATTGGTTAAGTGTAAAGGGGGGAACGGGGGACTTATCCCCCCCCTTAATATATATAAATGGGTTTTTCATTCAGAATTATCACATTTGCTGCAAAATTTGTTTATAGGTTCACTGTGTTAAGGCGCCTCCCTGATTAGTTTTCGGGATTGATTGGTTAAGTATAAAGGGGGGAAAGGGGGGCTTATCCCCCCTTAATTTATATAAACGGGTTTTTCATGCAGAATTATCCCGTTTGCTGCAAAATTTTTTTACAGGTTCACTGTGTTAAGGCGCTTCCCTGATTAGTTTCCGGGATGGATTGGTTAAGTATAAAGGGGGAACGGGGGGCTTATCCCCCCCTTAATTTATATAAATGGGTTTTTCATGCAGAATTATTCCGTTTTCCTTCAAATTTTGTTTATAGGTTCACTGTGTTAAGGCGCTTCCTTGATTAGTTTTCGGAATGGATTGGTTAAGTATAAAGGGGGAACGGGGGGGCTTATTCCCCCCTTAATTTATATAAATGGGTTTTTCATGCAGAATTATTCCGTTTTCCTTCAAATTTTGTCTATAGGTTCACTGTGTTAAGGCGCTTCCCTGATTAGTTTTCGGGATTGATTGGTTAAGTACAAAGGGGGGAACGGGGGGGCTTATCCCCCCTTAATTTATATAAACGGGTTTTTCATGCAGAATTATCCCGTTTGCTGCAAAATTTTTTTACAGGTTCACTGTGTTAAGGCGCTTCCCTGATTAGTTTCCGGGATGGATTGGTTAAGTATAAAGGGGGGAAAGGGGGGCTTATCCCCCCTTAATATATATAAATGGGTTTTTCATTCAGAATTATCACATTTGCTGCAAAATTTGTTTATAGGTTCACTGTGTTAAGGCGCCTCCCTGATTAGTTTTCGGGATTGATTGGTTAAGTATAAAGGGGGGAAAGGGGGGCTTATCCCCCCTTAATTTATATAAACGGGTTTTTCATGCAGAATTATCCCGTTTGCTGCAAAATTTTTTTACAGGTTCACTGTGTTAAGGCGCTTCCCTGATTAGTTTCCGGGATGGATTGGTTAAGTGTAAAGGGGGAACGGGGGGGCTTATCCCCCCTTAATTTATATAAATGGGTTTTTCATGCAGAATTATTCCGTTTTCCTTCAAATTTTGTTTCTAGGTTCACTGTGTTAAGGCGCTTCCTTGATTAGTTTTCGGGATAGATTGGTTAAGTATAAAGGGGGAACGGGGGCTCATCCCCCCCTTAATTTATATAAATGGTTTTTTCATGCAGAATTATTCCGTTTTCCTTCAAATTTTGTTTATAGGTTCACTGTGTTAAGGCACTTCCCTGATTAGTTTTCGGGATTGATTGGCTAAGTATAAAGGGGGGAACGGGGGGCTTATCCCCCCTTAATTTATATAAATGGGTTTTTCATGCAGAATTATTCAGTTTTCCTTCAAATTTTGTTTATAGGTTCACTGTGTTAAGGCGCTTCTCTGATTAGTTTTCGGGATTGATTGGTTAAGTATAAAGAGGGGAACGGGGGGGCTTATCCCCCCTTAATTTATATAAATGGGTTTTTTATGCAGAATTATTCAGTTTTCCTTCAAATTTTGTTTATAGGTTCACTGTGTTAAGGCGCTTCCCTGATTAGGTTTCGGGATTGATTGGTTAAGTATAAATGGGGGTAACGCGGGGGCTAATCCCCCCCTTAATTTATATAAATGGGTTTTTCACGCAGAATTATTCCGTTTTCCTTCAAATTTTGTTTATACGTTTACTGCGTTAAGGCGCTTCCCTGATTAGTTTTCGGGATTGATTGGTTAAGTGTAAAGGGGGGAACGGGGGACTTATCCCCCCCCTTAATATATATAAATGGGTTTTTCATTCAGAATTATCACATTTGCTGCAAAATTTGTTTATAGGTTCACTGTGTTAAGGCGCCTCCCTGATTAGTTTTCGGGATTGATTGGTTAAGTATAAAGGGGGGAAAGGGGGGCTTATCCCCCCTTAATTTATATAAACGGGTTTTTCATGCAGAATTATCCCGTTTGCTGCAAAATTTTTTTACAGGTTCACTGTGTTAAGGCGCTTCCCTGATTAGTTTCCGGGATGGATTGGTTAAGTGTAAAGGGGGAACGGGGGGGCTTATCCCCCCTTAATTTATATAAATGGGTTTTTCATGCAGAATTATTCCGTTTTCCTTCAAATTTTGTTTCTAGGTTCACTGTGTTAAGGCGCTTCCTTGATTAGTTTTCGGGATAGATTGGTTAAGTATAAAGGGGGAACGGGGGCTCATCCCCCCCTTAATTTATATAAATGGTTTTTTCATGCAGAATTATTCCGTTTTCCTTCAAATTTTGTTTATAGGTTCACTGTGTTAAGGCACTTCCCTGATTAGTTTTCGGGATTGATTGGCTAAGTATAAAGGGGGGAACGGGGGGCTTATCCCCCCTTAATTTATATAAATGGGTTTTTCATGCAGAATTATTCAGTTTTCCTTCAAATTTTGTTTATAGGTTCACTGTGTTAAGGCGCTTCTCTGATTAGTTTTCGGGATTGATTGGTTAAGTATAAAGAGGGGAACGGGGGGGCTTATCCCCCCTTAATTTATATAAATGGGTTTTTCATGCAGAATTATTCAGTTTTCCTTCAAATTTTGTTTATAGGTTCACTGTGTTAAGGCGCTTCCCTGATTAGGTTTCGGGATTGATTGGTTAAGTATAAATGGGGGTAACGCGGGGGCTTATCCCCCCTTAATTTATATAAATGTGTTTTTCATGCAGAATTATTCAGTTTTCCTTCAAATTTTGTTTATAGGTTCACTTTGTTAAGGCGCTTCCCTGATTAGTTTTCGGGATTGATTGGTTAAGTATAAAGAGGGGAACGGGGGGGCTTATCCCCCTTTAATTTATATAAATGGGTTTTTCATGCAGAATTATTCAGTTTTCCTTCAAATTTTGTATATAGATTCACTGTGTTAAGGCACTTCCCTGATTTGTTTTCGAGATTGATTGGTTAAGTATAAAGGGGGGAACGGGGGGGCTTATCCCCCCTTAATTTATATAAATGTGTTTTTCATGCAGAATTATTCAGTTTTCCTTCAAATTTTGTTTATAGGTTCACTTTGTTAAGGCGCTTCCCTGATTAGTTTTCGGGATTGATTGGTTAAGTATAAAGAGGGGAACGGGGGGGCTTATCCCCCCTTAATTTATATAAATGGGTTTTTCATGCAGAATTATTCAGTTTTCCTTCAAATTTTGTTTATAGGTTCACTGTGTTAAGGCGCTTCCCTGATTAGGTTTCGGGATTGATTGGTTAAGTATAAATGGGGGTAACGTGGGGGCTAATCCCCCCCTTAATTTAAATAAATGGGTTTTTCACGCAGAATTATTCCGTTTTCCTTCAAATTTTGTTTATACGTTTACTGCATTAAGGCTCTTCCCTGATTAGTTTTCGGGATTGATTGGTTAAGTGTAAAGGGGTGAACGGGGGGCTTATCCCCCCCCTTAATATATATAAATGGGTTTTTCATTCAGAATTATCACATTTGCTGCAAAATTTGTTTATAGGTTCACTGTGTTAAGGCGCCTCCCTGATTAGTTTTCGGGATTGATTGGTTAAGTATAAAGGGGGGAACGGAGGGCTTATCCCTCCTTAATTTATATAAACGGGTTTTTCATGCAGAATTATCCCGTTTGCTGCAAAATTTGTTTATAGGTTCACTCTGTTAAGGCGCTTCCCTGATTAGTTTCCGGGATGGATTGGTTAAGTGTAAAGGGGGAACGGGGGGGGGGCTTATCCCCCCCTTAATTTATATAAATGGGTTTTTCATGCAGAATTATTCAGTTTTCCTTCAAATTTTGTTTATAGATTCACTGTGTTAAGGCACTTCCCTGATTTGTTTTCGAGATTGATTGGTTAAGTATAAAGGGGGGAACGGGGAGGGCTTATCCCCCCTCAATTTATATAAATGGGTTTTTCACGCAGAATTATTCCGTTTTCCTTCAAATTTTGTTTATACGTTTACTGCGTTAAGGCGCTTCCCTGATTAGTTTTCGGGATTGATTGGTTAAGTGTAAAGGGGGGAACGGGGGACTTATCCCCCCCCTTAATATATATAAATGGGTTTTTCATTCAGAATTATCACATTTGCTGCAAAATTTGTTTATAGGTTCACTGTGTTAAGGCGCCTCCCTGATTAGTTTTCGGGATTGATTGGTTAAGTATAAAGGGGGGAAAGGGGGGCTTATCCCCCCTTAATTTATATAAACGGGTTTTTCATGCAGAATTATCCCGTTTGCTGCAAAATGTTTTTACAGGTTCACTGTGTTAAGGCGCTTCCCTGATTAGTTTCCGGGATGGATTGGTTAAGTGTAAAGGGGGAACGGGGGGGCTTATCCCCCCTTAATTTATATAAATGGGTTTTTCATGCAGAATTATTCCGTTTTCCTTCAAATTTTGTTTCTAGGTTCACTGTGTTAAGGCGCTTCCTTGATTAGTTTTCGGGATAGATTGGTTAAGTATAAAGGGGGAACGGGGGCTCATCCCCCCCTTAATTTATATAAATGGTTTTTTCATGCAGAATTATTCCGTTTTCCTTCAAATTTTGTTTATAGGTTCACTGTGTTAAGGCACTTCCCTGATTAGTTTTCGGGATTGATTGGCTAAGTATAAAGGGGGGAACGGGGGGCTTATCCCCCCTTAATTTATATAAATGGGTTTTTCATGCAGAATTATTCAGTTTTCCTTCAAATTTTGTTTATAGGTTCACTGTGTTAAGGCGCTTCTCTGATTAGTTTTCGGGATTGATTGGTTAAGTATAAAAAGGGGAACGGGGGGGCTTATCCCCCCTTAATTTATATAAATGGGTTTTTCATGCAGAATTATTCAGTTTTCCTTCAAATTTTGTTTATAGGTTCACTGTGTTAAGGCGCTTCCCTGATTAGGTTTCGGGATTGATTGGTTAAGTATAAATGGGGGTAACGCGGGGGCTAATCCCCCCCTTAATTTATATAAATGGGTTTTTCACGCAGAATTATTCCGTTTTCCTTCAAATTTTGTTTATACGTTTACTGCGTTAAGGCGCTTCCCTGATTAGTTTTCGGGATTGATTGGTTAAGTGTAAAGGGGGGAACGGGGGACTTATCCCCCCCCTTAATATATATAAATGGGTTTTTCATTCAGAATTATCACATTTGCTGCAAAATTTGTTTATAGGTTCACTGTGTTAAGGCGCCTCCCTGATTAGTTTTCGGGATTGATTGGTTAAGTATAAAGGGGGGAAAGGGGGGCTTATCCCCCCTTAATTTATATAAACGGGTTTTTCATGCAGAATTATCCCGTTTGCTGCAAAATTTTTTTACAGGTTCACTGTGTTAAGGCGCTTCCCTGATTAGTTTCCGGGATGGATTGGTTAAGTGTAAAGGGGGAACGGGGGGGCTTATCCCCCCTTAATTTATATAAATGGGTTTTTCATGCAGAATTATTCCGTTTTCCTTCAAATTTTGTTTCTAGGTTCACTGTGTTAAGGCGCTTCCTTGATTAGTTTTCGGGATAGATTGGTTAAGTATAAAGGGGGAACGGGGGCTCATCCCCCCCTTAATTTATATAAATCGTTTTTTCATGCAGAATTATTCCGTTTTCCTTCAAATTTTGTTTATAGGTTCACTGTGTTAAGGCACTTCCCTGATTAGTTTTCGGGATTGATTGGCTAAGTATAAAGGGGGGAACGGGGGGCTTATCCCCCCTTAATTTATATAAATGGGTTTTTCATGCAGAATTATTCAGTTTTCCTTCAAATTTTGTTTATAGGTTCACTGTGTTAAGGCGCTTCTCTGATTAGTTTTCGGGATTGATTGGTTAAGTATAAAGAGGGGAACGGGGGGGCTTATCCCCCCTTAATTTATATAAATGGGTTTTTCATGCAGAATTATTCAGTTTTCCTTCAAATTTTGTTTATAGGTTCACTGTGTTAAGGCGCTTCCCTGATTAGGTTTCGGGATTGATTGGTTAAGTATAAATGGGGGTAACGCGGGGGCTTATCCCCCCTTAATTTATATAAATGTGTTTTTCATGCAGAATTATTCAGTTTTCCTTCAAATTTTGTTTATAGGTTCACTTTGTTAAGGCGCTTCCCTGATTAGTTTTCGGGATTGATTGGTTAAGTATAAAGAGGGGAACGGGGGGGCTTATCCCCCTTTAATTTATATAAATGGGTTTTTCATGCAGAATTATTCAGTTTTCCTTCAAATTTTGTATATAGATTCACTGTGTTAAGGCACTTCCCTGATTTGTTTTCGAGATTGATTGGTTAAGTATAAAGGGGGGAACGGGGGGGCTTATCCCCCCTTAATTTATATAAATGTGTTTTTCATGCAGAATTATTCAGTTTTCCTTCAAATTTTGTTTATAGGTTCACTTTGTTAAGGCGCTTCCCTGATTAGTTTTCGGGATTGATTGGTTAAGTATAAAGAGGGGAACGGGGGGGCTTATCCCCCCTTAATTTATATAAATGGGTTTTTCATGCAGAATTATTCAGTTTTCCTTCAAATTTTGTTTATAGGTTCACTGTGTTAAGGCGCTTCCCTGATTAGGTTTCGGGATTGATTGGTTAAGTATAAATGGGGGTAACGTGGGGGCTAATCCCCCCCTTAATTTAAATAAATGGGTTTTTCACGCAGAATTATTCCGTTTTCCTTCAAATTTTGTTTATACGTTTACTGCGTTAAGGCTCTTCCCTGATTAGTTTTTGGGATTGATTGGTTAAGTGTAAAGGGGTGAACGGGGGGCTTATCCCCCCCCTTAATATATATAAATGGGTTTTTCATTCAGAATTATCACATTTGCTGCAAAATTTGTTTATAGGTTCACTGTGTTAAGGCGCCTCCCTGATTAGTTTTCGGGATTGATTGGTTAAGTATAAAGGGGGGAACGGAGGGCTTATCCCTCCTTAATTTATATAAACGGGTTTTTCATGCAGAATTATCCCGTTTGCTGCAAAATTTGTTTATAGGTTCACTCTGTTAAGGCGCTTCCCTGATTAGTTTCCGGGATGGATTGGTTAAGTATAAAGGGGGAACGGGGGGCTTATCCCCCCCTTAATTTATATAAATGGGTTTTTCATGCAGAATTATTCCGTTTTCCTTCAAATTTTGTTTATAGGTTCACTGTGTTAAGGCGCTTCCTTGATTAGTTTTCGGAATGGATTGGTTAAGTATAAAGGGGGAACGGGGGGGCTTATTCCCCCCTTAATTTATATAAATGGGTTTTTCATGCAGAATTATTCCGTTTTCCTTCAAATTTTGTCTATAGGTTCACTGTGTTAAGGCGCTTCCCTGATTAGTTTTCGGGATTGATTGGTTAAGTACAAAGGGGGGAACGGGGGGGCTTATCCCCTCTTAATTTATATAAATGGGTTTTTCATGCAGAATTATCCCGTTTGCTGCAAAATTTGTTTACAGGTTCACTGTGTTAAGGCGCTTCCCTGATTAGTTTCCGGGATGGATTGGTTAAGTGTAAAGGGGGAACGGGGGGGGGCTTATCCCCCCCTTAATTTATATAAATGGGTTTTTCATGCAGAATTATTCAGTTTTCCTTCAAATTTTGTTTATAGATTCACTGTGTTAAGGCACTTCCCTGATTTGTTTTCGAGATTGATTGGTTAAGTATAAAGGGGGGAACGGGGAGGGCTTATCCCCCCTCAATTTATATAAATGGGTTTTTCACGCAGAATTATTCCGTTTTCCTTCAAATTTTGTTTATACGTTTACTGCGTTAAGGCGCTTCCCTGATTAGTTTTCGGGATTGATTGGTTAAGTGTAAAGGGGGGAACGGGGGACTTATCCCCCCCCTTAATATATATAAATGGGTTTTTCATTCAGAATTATCACATTTGCTGCAAAATTTGTTTATAGGTTCACTGTGTTAAGGCGCCTCCCTGATTAGTTTTCGGGATTGATTGGTTAAGTATAAAGGGGGGAAAGGGGGGCTTATCCCCCCTTAATTTATATAAACGGGTTTTTCATGCAGAATTATCCCGTTTGCTGCAAAATTTTTTTACAGGTTCACTGTGTTAAGGCGCTTCCCTGATTAGTTTCCGGGATGGATTGGTTAAGTGTAAAGGGGGAACGGGGGGGCTTATCCCCCCTTAATTTATATAAATGGGTTTTTCATGCAGAATTATTCCGTTTTCCTTCAAATTTTGTTTCTAGGTTCACTGTGTTAAGGCGCTTCCTTGATTAGTTTTCGGGATAGATTGGTTAAGTATAAAGGGGGAACGGGGGCTCATCCCCCCCTTAATTTATATAAATGGTTTTTTCATGCAGAATTATTCCGTTTTCCTTCAAATTTTGTTTATAGGTTCACTGTGTTAAGGCACTTCCCTGATTAGTTTTCGGGATTGATTGGCTAAGTATAAAGGGGGGAACGGGGGGCTTATCCCCCTTAATTTATATAAATGGGTTTTTCATGCAGAATTATTCAGTTTTCCTTCAAATTTTGTTTATAGGTTCACTGTGTTAAGGCGCTTCTCTGATTAGTTTTCGGGATTGATTGGTTAAGTATAAAGAGGGGAACGGGGGGGCTTATCCCCCCTTAATTTATATAAATGGGTTTTTCATGCAGAATTATTCAGTTTTCCTTCAAATTTTGTTTATAGGTTCACTGTGTTAAGGCGCTTCCCTGATTAGGTTTCGGGATTGATTGGTTAAGTATAAATGGGGGTAACGCGGGGGCTAATCCCCCCCTTAATTTAAATAAATGGGTTTTTCACGCAGAATTATTCCGTTTTCCTTCAAATTTTGTTTATACGTTTACTGCGTTAAGGCTCTTCCCTGATTAGTTTTCGGGATTGATTGGTTAAGTGTAAAGGGGTGAACGGGGGGCTTATCCCCCCCCTTAATATATATAAATGGGTTTTTCATTCAGAATTATCACATTTGCTGCAAAATTTGTTTATAGGTTCACTGTGTTAAGGCGCCTCCCTGATTAGTTTTCGGGATTGATTGGTTAAGTATAAAGGGGGGAACGGAGGGCTTATCCCTCCTTAATTTATATAAACGGGTTTTTCATGCAGAATTATCCCGTTTGCTGCAAAATTTGTTTATAGGTTCACTCTGTTAAGGCGCTTCCCTGATTAGTTTCCGGGATGGATTGGTTAAGTATAAAGGGGGAACGGGGGGCTTATCCCCCCCTTAATTTATATAAATGGGTTTTTCATGCAGAATTATTCCGTTTTCCTTCAAATTTTGTTTATAGGTTCACTGTGTTAAGGCGCTTCCTTGATTAGTTTTCGGAATGGATTGGTTAAGTATAAAGGGGGAACGGGGGGGCTTATTCCCCTCTTAATTTATATAAATGGGATTTTCATGCAGAATTATCCCGTTTGCTGCAAAATTTGTTTACAGGTTCACTGTGTTAAGGCGCTTCCCTGATTAGTTTCCGGGATGGATTGGTTAAGTGTAAAGGGGGAACGGGGGGGGGCTTATCCCCCCCTTAATTTATATAAATGGGTTTTTCATGCAGAATTATTCAGTTTTCCTTCAAATTTTGTTTATAGATTCACTGTGTTAAGGCACTTCCCTGATTTGTTTTCGAGATTGATTGGTTAAGTATAAAGGGGGGAACGGGGAGGGCTTATCCCCCCTCAATTTATATAAATGGGTTTTTCACGCAGAATTATTCCGTTTTCCTTCAAATTTTGTTTATACGTTTACTGCGTTAAGGCGCTTCCCTGATTAGTTTTCGGGATTGATTGGTTAAGTGTAAAGGGGGGAACGGGGGACTTATCCCCCCCCTTAATATATATAAATGGGTTTTTCATTCAGAATTATCACATTTGCTGCAAAATTTGTTTATAGGTTCACTGTGTTAAGGCGCCTCCCTGATTAGTTTTCGGGATTGATTGGTTAAGTATAAAGGGGGGAAAGGGGGGCTTATCCCCCCTTAATTTATATAAACGGGTTTTTCATGCAGAATTATCCCGTTTGCTGCAAAATTTTTGTACAGGTTCACTGTGTTAAGGCGCTTCGCTGATTAGTTTCCGGGATGGATTGGTTAAGTGTAAAGGGGGAACGGGGGGGCTTATCCCCCCTTAATTTATATAAATGGGTTTTTCATGCAGAATTATTCCGTTTTCCTTCAAATTTTGTTTCTAGGTTCACTGTGTTAAGGCGCTTCCTTGATTAGTTTTCGGGATAGATTGGTTAAGTATAAAGGGGGAACGGGGGCTTATCCCCCCTTAATTTATATAAATGGGTTTTTCATGCAGAATTATTCAGTTTTCCTTCAAATTTTGTTTATAGGTTCACTGTGTTAAGGCGCTTCTCTGATTAGTTTTCGGGATTGATTGGTTAAGTATAAAGAGGGGAACGGGGGGGCTTATCCCCCCTTAATTTATATCAATGGGTTTTTCATGCAGAATTATTCAGTTTTTCTTCAAATTTTGTTTATAGATTCACTGTGTTAAGGCACTTCCCTGATTTGTTTTCGAGATTGATTGGTTAAGTATAAAGGGGGGAACGGGGAGGGCTTATCTCCCCTCAATTTATATAAATGGGTTTTTCATGCAGAATTATTCAGTTTTAGTTCAAATTTTGTTTATAGGTTCACTGTGTTAAGGCGCTTCCCTGATTAGGTTTCGGGATTGATTGGTTAAGTATAAAGGGGGGGTAACGTGGGGGCTAATCCCCCCCTTAATTTATATAAATGGGTTTTTCACGCAGAATTATTCAGTTTTCCTTCAAATTTTGTTTATAGATTCACTGTGTTAAGGCACTTACCTGATTAGTTTTCGGGATTGATGGGTTAAGTATAAAGAGGGGAACGGGGGGGCTTATCCCCCCTTAATTTATATAAATGGGTTTTTCATGCAGAATTATTCAGTTTTCCTTCAAATTTTGTTTATAGGTTCACTGTGTTAAGGCGCTTCCCTGATTAGGTTTCGGGATTGATTGGTTAAGTATAAATGGGGGTAACGCGGGGGCTAATCCCCCCCTTAATTTAAATAAATGGGTTTTTCACGCAGAATTATTCCGTTTTCCTTCAAATTTTGTTTATACGTTTACTGCGTTAAGGCTCTTCCCTGATTAGTTTTCGGGATTGATTGGTTAAGTGTAAAGGGGTGAACGGGGGGCTTATCCCCCCCCTTAATATATATAAATGGGTTTTTCATTCAGAATTATCACATTTGCTGCAAAATTTGTTTATAGGTTCACTGTGTTAAGGCGCCTCCCTGATTAGTTTTCGGGATTGATTGGTTAAGTATAAAGGGGGGAACGGAGGGCTTATCCCTCCTTAATTTATATAAACGGGTTTTTCATGCAGAATTATCCCGTTTGCTGCAAAATTTGTTTATAGGTTCACTCTGTTAAGGCGCTTCCCTGATTAGTTTCCGGGATGGATTGGTTAAGTATAAAGGGGGAACGGGGGGCTTATCCCCCCTTAATTTATATAAATGGGTTTTTCATGCAGAATTATTCCGTTTTCCTTCAAATTTTGTTTATAGGTTCACTGTGTTAAGGCGCTTCCTTGATTAGTTTTCGGAATGGATTGGTTAAGTATAAAGGGGGAACGGGGGGGCTTATTCCCCTCTTAATTTATATAAATGGGTTTTTCATGCAGAATTATCCCGTTTGCTGCAAAATTTGTTTACAGGTTCACTGTGTTAAGGCGCTTCCCTGATTAGTTTCCGGGATGGATTGGTTAAGTGTAAAGGGGGAACGGGGGGGGGGCTTATCCCCCCCTTAATTTATATAAATGGGTTTTTCATGCAGAATTATTCAGTTTTCCTTCAAATTTTGTTTATAGATTCACTGTGTTAAGGCACTTCCCTGATTTGTTTTCGAGATTGATTGGTTAAGTATAAAGGGGGGAACGGGGAGGGCTTATCCCCCCTCAATTTATATAAATGGGTTTTTCACGCAGAATTATTCCGTTTTCCTTCAAATTTTGTTTATACGTTTACTGCGTTAAGGCGCTTCCCTGATTAGTTTTCGGGATTGATTGGTTAAGTGTAAAGGGGGTAACGGGGGACTTATCCCCCCCCTTAATATATATAAATGGGTTTTTCATTCAGAATTATCACATTTGCTGCAAAATTTGTTTATAGGTTCACTGTGTTAAGGCGCCTCCCTGATTAGTTTTCGGGATTGATTGGTTAAGTATAAAGGGGGGAAAGGGGGGCTTATCCCCCCTTAATTTATATAAACGGGTTTTTCATGCAGAATTATCCCGTTTGCTGCAAAATTTTTTTACAGGTTCACTGTGTTAAGGCGCTTCGCTGATTAGTTTCCGGGATGGATTGGTTAAGTGTAAAGGGGGAACGGGGGGGCTTATCCCCCCTTAATTTATATAAATGGGTTTTTCATGCAGAATTATTCCGTTTTCCTTCAAATTTTGTTTCTAGGTTCACTGTGTTAAGGCGCTTCCTTGATTAGTTTTCGGGATAGATTGGTTAAGTATAAAGGGGGAACGGGGGCTTATCCCCCCTTAATTTATATAAATGGGTTTTTCATGCAGAATTATTCAGTTTTCCTTCAAATTTTGTTTATAGGTTCACTGTGTTAAGGCGCTTCTCTGATTAGTTTTCGGGATTGATTGGTTAAGTATAAAGAGGGGAACGGGGGGGCTTATCCCCCCTTAATTTATATCAATGGGTTTTTCATGCAGAATTATTCAGTTTTTCTTCAAATTTTGTTTATAGATTCACTGTGTTAAGGCACTTCCCTGATTTGTTTTCGAGATTGATTGGTTAAGTATAAAGGGGGGAACGGGGAGGGCTTATCTCCCCTCAATTTATATAAATGGGTTTTTCATGCAGAATTATTCAGTTTTAGTTCAAATTTTGTTTATAGGTTCACTGTGTTAAGGCGCTTCCCTGATTAGGTTTCGGGATTGATTGGTTAAGTATAAAGGGGGGGTAACGTGGGGGCTAATCCCCCCCTTAATTTATATAAATGGGTTTTTCACGCAGAATTATTCAGTTTTCCTTCAAATTTTGTTTATAGATTCACTGTGTTAAGGCACTTACCTGATTAGTTTTCGGGATTGATGGGTTAAGTATAAAGGGGGGAACGGGGGGCTTATCCCCCCCCTTAATTTATATAAATGGGTTTTTCATGCAGAATTATCCCATTTGCTACAAAATTTGTTTATAGGTTCACTGTGTTAAGACGCTTCCCTGGATTAGTTTTCGGGATTGATTGGTTAAGTATAAAGGGGAATAACGGGGGGGCTAATTCACCTCTTAATATATATAAATGGGTTTTGCACGCAGAATTATTCAGTTTTCCTTCAAAATTTGTTTATAGGTTCACTGTGTTAAGGCACTTCCCTGATTGGGTTTCGGGATTGATTGGTTAAGTATAAAGGGGGTAACGGGGGACTAATCACCCCCTTAATTTATATAAATGTGTTTTTTACGCAGAATTATTCTTTTTTCCTTCAAATTTTGTTTATTGGTTCACTGTATTAAGGCACTTCCCTGATTAGTTTTCGGGATTGATTGGTTAAGTATAAAGGGGGGTAACGCGGGGGCTAATTCCCCCCTTAATTTAAATAAATGGGTTTTTCACGCAGAATTATTCCTTTTTCCTTCAAATTTTGTTTATAGGTTCACTGTGTTAAGGCGCTTCCCTGATTAGTTTTCGGGATTGATTGGTTAAGTGTAAAGAGGGGAACGGGGGGCTTATCCCCCCTTAAAATATATAAATGGGTTTTTCATGCAGAATTATCCCGTTTGCTGCAAAATTTGTTTATAGGTTTACTGTGTTAAAGCGCTTCCCTAATTAGTTTCCGGGATGGATTGGTTAAGTATAAAGGGGGAAAGGGGGGCTTATCCCCCCCCCTTAATTTATATAAATGGGCTTTTCATGCAGAATTATTCCGTTTTCCTTCAAATTTTGTTTATAGGTTCACTGTGTTAAGGCACTTCCCTGATTAGTTTTTGGGATTGATTGGTTAAGTATAAAGGGGGGAACGGGGGGGCTGCAAAATTTGTTTATAGGTTCACTGTGTTAAGGCGCTTCCTTGATTAGTTTTCGGGATGGATTGGTTAAGTATAAAGGGGGAACGGGGGGGGGCTTATCCCCCCTTAATTTATATAAATGTGTTTTTCATGCAGAATTATTCAGTTTTCCTTCAAATTTTGTATATAGATTCACTGTGTTAAGGCACTTCCCTGATTTGTTTTCGAGATTGATTGGTTAAGTATAAAGGGGGGAACGGGGGGGCTTATCCCCCCTTAATTTATATAAATGTGTTTTTCATGCAGAATTATTCAGTTTTCCTTCAAATTTTGTTTATAGGTTCACTTTGTTAAGGCGCTTCCCTGATTAGTTTTCGGGATTGATTGGTTAAGTATAAAGAGGGGAACGGGGGGGGGTTATCCCCCCTTAATTTATATAAATGGGTTTTTCATGCAGAATTATTCAGTTTTCCTTCAAATTTTGTTTATAGGTTCACTGTGTTAAGGCGCTTCCCTGATTAGGTTTCGGGATTGATTGGTTAAGTATAAATGTGGGTAACGCGGGGGCTAATCCCCCCCTTAATTTAAATAAATGGGTTTTTCACGCAGAATTATTCCGTTTTCCTTCAAATTTTGTTTATACGTTTACTGCGTTAAGGCTCTTCCCTGATTAGTTTTCGGGATTGATTGGTTAAGTGTAAAGGGGTGAACGGGGGGCTTATCCCCCCCCCCCTTAATATATATAAATGGGTTTTTCATTCAGAATTATCACATTTGCTGCAAAATTTGTTTATAGGTTCACTGTGTTAAGGCGCCTCCCTGATTAGTTTTCGGGATTGATTGGTTAAGTATAAAGGGGGGAACGGAGGGCTTATCCCCCCTTAATTTATATAAACGGGTTTTTCATGCAGAATTATCCCGTTTGCTGCAAAATTTGTTTATAGGTTCACTCTGTTAAGGCGCTTCCCTGATTAGTTTCCGGGATGGATTGATTAAGTATAAAGGGGGAACGGGGGGCTTATCCCCCCCTTAATTTATATAAATGGGTTTTTCATGCAGAATTATTCCGTTTTCCTTCAAATTTTGTTTATAGGTTCACTGTGTTAAGGCGCTTCCTTGATTAGTTTTCGGAATGGATTGGTTAAGTATAAAGGGGGAACGGGGGGGGCTTATTCCCCCCTTAATTTATATAAATGGGTTTTTCATGCAGAATTATTCCGTTTTCCTTCAAATTTTGTCTATAGGTTCACTGTGTTAAGGCGCTTCCCTGATTAGTTTTCGGGATTGATTGGTTAAGTACAAAGGGGGGAACGGGGGGGCTTATCCCCTCTTAATTTATATAAATGGGTTTTTCATGCAGAATTATCCCGTTTGCAGCAAAATTTGTTTACAGGTTCACTGTGTTAAGGCGCTTCCCTGATTAGTTTCCGGGATGGATTGGTTAAGTGTAAAGGGGGAACGGGGGGGGGGGCTTATCCCCCCCTTAATTTATATAAATGGGTTTTTCATGCAGAATTATTCAGTTTTCCTTCAAATTTTGTTTATAGATTCACTGTGTTAAGGCACTTCCCTGATTTGTTTTCGAGATTGATTGGTTAAGTATAAAGGGGGGAACGGGGAGGGCTTATGCCCCCTCAATTTATATAAATGGGTTTTTCACGCAGAATTATTCCGTTTTCCTTCAAATTTTGTTTATACGTTTACTGCGTTAAGGCGCTTCCCTGATTAGTTTTCGGGATTGATTGGTTAAGTGTAAAGGGGGGAACGGGGGACTTATCCCCCCCCTTAATATATATAAATGGGTTTTTCATTCAGAATTATCACATTTGCTGCAAAATTTGTTTATAGGTTCACTGTGTTAAGGCGCCTCCCTGATTAGTTTTCGGGATTGATTGGTTAAGTATAAAGGGGGGAAAGGGGGGCTTATCCCCCCTTAATTTATATAAACGGGTTTTTCATGCAGAATTATCCCGTTTGCTGCAAAATTTTTTTACAGGTTCACTGTGTTAAGGCGCTTCCCTGATTAGTTTCCGGGATGGATTGGTTAAGTGTAAAGGGGGAACGGGGGGGCTTATCCCCCCTTAATTTATATAAATGGGTTTTTCATGCAGAATTATTCCGTTTTCCTTCAAATTTTGTTTCTAGGTTCACTGTGTTAAGACGCTTCCTTGATTAGTTTTCGGGATGGATTGGTTAAGTATAAAGGGGGAACGGGGGCTCATCCCCCCCTTAATTTATATAAATGGTTTTTTCATGCAGAATTATTCCGTTTTCCTTCAAATTTTGTTTATAGGTTCACTGTGTTAAGGCACTTCCCTGATTAGTTTTCGGGATTGATTGGCTAAGTATAAAGGGGGGAACGGGGGGCTTATCCCCCCTTAATTTATATAAATGGGTTTTTCATGCAGAATTATTCAGTTTTCCTTCAAATTTTGTTTATAGGTTCACTGTGTTAAGGCGCTTCTCTGATTAGTTTTCGGGATTGATTGGTTAAAGAGGGGAACGGGGGGCTTATCCCCCCTTAATTTATATAAATGGGTTTTTCATGCAGAATTATTCAGTTTTCCTTCAAATTTTGTTTATAGATTCACTGTGTTAAGGCACTTCCCTGATTTGTTTTCGAGATTGATTGGTTAAGTATAAAGGGGGGAACGGGGAGGGCTTATCCCCCCTCAATTTATATAAATGGATTTTTCATGCAGAATTATTCAGTTTTAGTTCAAATTTTGTTTATAGGTTCACTGTGTTAAGGCGCTTCCCTGATTAGGTTTCGGGATTGATTGGTTAAGTATAAAGGGGGGGTAACGTGGGGGCTAATCCCCCCCTTAATTTATATAAATGGGTTTTTCACGCAGAATTATTCAGTTTTCCTTCAAATTTTGTTTATAGATTCACTGTGTTAAGGCACTTACCTGATTAGTTTTCGGGATTGATGGGTTAAGTATAAAGGGGGGAACGGGGGGCTTATCCCCCCCCCTTAATTTATATAAATGGGTTTTTCATGCAGAATTATCCCATTTGCTACAAAATTTGTTTATAGGTTCACTGTGTTAAGACGCTTCCCTGATTAGTTTTCGGGATTGATTGGTTAAGTATAAAGGGGAATAACGGGGGGGCTAATTCCCCTCTTAATATATATAAATGGGTTTTGCACGCAGAATTATTCAGTTTTCCTTCAAAATTTGTTTATAGGTTCACTGTGTTAAGGCACTTCCCTGATTGGATTTCGGGATTGATTGGTTAAGTATAAAGGGGGTAACGGGGGACTAATCACCCCCTTAATTTATATAAATGTGTTTTTTACGCAGAATTATTCTTTTTTCCTTCAAATTTTGTTTATTGGTTCACTGTATTAAGGCACTTCCCTGATTAGTTTTCGGGATTGATTGGTTAAGTATAAAGGGGGGTAACGCGGGGGCTAATTCCCCCCCTTAATTTAAATAAATGGGTTTTTCACGCAGAATTACTCCTTTTTCCTTCAAATTTTGTTTATAGGTTCACTGTGTTAAGGCGCTTCCCTGATTAGTTTTCGGGATTGATTGGTTAAGTGTAAAGAGGGGAACGGGGGGCTTATCCCCCCCTTAAAATATATAAATGGGTTTTTCATGCAGAATTATCCCGTTTGCTGCAAAATTTGTTTATAGGTTTACTGTGTTAAAGCGCTTCCCTAATTAGTTTCCGGGATGGATTGGTTAAGTATAAAGGGGGAAAGGGGGGCTTATCCCCCCCCTTAATTTATATAAATGGGCTTTTCATGCAGAATTATTCCGTTTTCCTTCAAATTTTGTTTATAGGTTCACTGTGTTAAGGCACTTCCCTGATTAGTTTTTGGGATTGATTGGTTAAGTATAAAGGGGGGAACGGGGGGGCTGCAAAATTTGTTTATAGGTTCACTGTGTTAAGGCGCTTCCTTGATTAGTTTTCGGGATGGATTGGTTAAGTATAAAGGGGGAACGGGGGGGTCTTATCCCCCCTTAATTTATATAAATGGGTTTTTCATGCAGAATTATTCAGTTTTCCTTCAAATTTTGTTTATAGGTTCACTGTGTTAAGGCACTTCCCTGATTAGTTTTCGGGATTGATTGGTTAAGTATAAAGGGGGGAACGGGGAGGGCTTATCCCCCCTCAATTTATATAAATGGGTTTTTCATGCAGAATTATTCAGTTTTAGTTCAAATTTTGTTTATAGGTTCACTGTGTTAAGGCGCTTCCCTGATTAGGTTTCGGGATTGATTGGTTAAGTATAAAGGGGGGTAACGCGAGGGCTAATCCCCCCCTTAATTTAAATAAATGGGTTTTTCACGCAGAATTATTCCGTTTTCCTTCAAATTTTGTTTATACGTTTACTGCGTTTAGCGCTTTTCCCTGATTAATTTTCGGTATTGATTGGTTAAGTGTAAAGGGGGGAACGGGGGGCTTATCCCCCCCCTTAATATATATAAATGGGTTTTTCATTCAGAATTATCACATAAACTGCAAAATTTGTTTATAGTTTCACTGTGTTAAGGCGCCTCCCTGATTAGTTTTCGGGATTGATTGGTTAAGTATAAAGGGGGGAACGGGGAGCTTATCCCCCCTTAATTTATATAAACGGGTTTTTCATGCAGAATTATCCCGTTTGCTGCAAAATTTGTTTATAGGTTCACTCTGTTAAGGCGCTTCCCTGATTAATTTCCGGGATGGATTGGTTAAGTATAAAGGGGGAACGGGGGGCTTATCCCCCCCCTTAATATATATAAATGGTTTTTTCATGCAGAATTATTCCGTTTTCCTTCAAATTTTGTTTATAGGTTCTCTGTCTTAAGGCACTTCCCTGATTAGTTTTCGGGATGGATTGGTTAAGTATAAAGGGGGAAAGGGGGCTCATCCCCCCTTAATTTATATAAATGGGTTTTTCATTCAGAATTATCACATTTGCTGCAAAATTTGTTTATAGGTTCACTGTGTTAAGGCGCCTCCCTGATTAGTTTTCGGGATTGATTGGTTAAGTATAAAGGGCGGAACCGAGGGCTTATCCCCCCTTAATTTATATAAATGGGTTTTTCATTCAGAATTATCACATTTGCTGCAAAATTTGTTTATAGGTTCACTGTGTTAAGGCGCCTCCCTGATTAGTTTTCGGGATTGATTTGTTAAGTATAAAGAGGGGAACGGGGGGGCTTATCCCCCCTTAATTTATATAAATGGGTTTTTCATGCAGAATTATTCAGTTTTCCTTCAAATTTTGTATATAGATTCACTGTGTTAAAGCACTTCCCTGATTTGTTTTCGAGATTGATTGGTTAAGTATAAAGGGGGGAACGGGGGGGCTTATCCCCCCTTAATTTATATAAATGTGTTTTTCATGCAGAATTATTCAGTTTTCTTTCGAATTTTGTTTATAGGTTCACTTTGTTAAGGCGCTTCCCTGATTAGTTTTCGGGATTGATTGGTTAAGTACAAAGGGGGGAACGGGGGGGCTTATCCCCTCTTAATTTATATAAATGGGTTTTTCATGCAGAATTATCCCGTTTGCTGCAAAATTTGTTTACAGGTTCACTGTGTTAAGGCGCTTCCCTGATTAGTTTCCGGGATGGATTGGTTAAGTGTAAAGGGGGAACGGGGGGGGCTTATCCCCCCTTAATTTATATAAATGGGTTTTTCATGCAGAATTATTCCATTTTCCTTCAAATTTTTTTTCTAGGTTCACTGTGTTAAGGCGCTTCCTTGATTAGTTTTCGGGATGGATTGGTTAAGTATAAAGGGAGAACGGGGGGCTCATCCCCCCCTTAATTTATATAAATGGTTTTTTCATGCAGAATTATTCCGTTTTCCTTCAAATTTTGTTTATAGTTTCACTGTGTTAAGGCACTTCCCTGATTAGTTTTCGGGATTGATTGGTTAAGTATAAAGGGGGGAACGGGGGGGCTTATCCCCCCTTAATTTATATAAATGTGTTTTTCATGCAGAATTATTCAGTTTTCCTTCAAATTCTGTTTATAGGTTCACTTTGTTAAGGCGCTTCCCTGATTAGTTTTCGGGATTGATTGATTAAGTATAAAGGGGGGTAAAACGGGGGCTAATCTCCCATATTTTATATATCCCATAATTTAATTGTAATAATATGAAAAATATTAATATAAAATAAATATAAATGGGTTTTTCACGCAGAATTATTCCGTTTTCCGTCAAACTTTGTTTATATGTTCACTGTGTTAAGGCGCTTCCCTGATTAGTTTTCGGGATTGATTGGTTAAGTGTAAAGTGGGGAACGGGGGGCTTATCCCCCCCTTAATATATATAAATGGGTTTTTCATGCAGAATTATTCAGTTTTCCTTCAAATTTTGTTTATAGTTTCACTGTGTTAAGGCACTTCCCTGATTAGTTTTTGGGATTGATTGGTTAAGTATAAAGGGGGGAACGGGGGGGCATGCAAAATTTGTTTATAGGTTCACTGTGTTAAGGCGCTTCCTTGATTAGTTTTCGGGATGGATTGGTTAAGTATAAAGGGGGAACGGGGGGGGGGCTTATCCCCCCTTAATTTATATAAATGGGTTTTTCATGCAGAATTATTCAGTTTTCCTTCAAATTTTGTTTATAGGTTCACTGTGTTAAGGCACTTCCCTGATTAGTTTTCGGGATTGATTGGTTAAGTATAAAGAAGGGAACGGGGGGGGGGCTTATCCCCCCTTAATTTATATAAATGGGTTTTTCATGCAGAATTATTCAGTTTTCCTTCAAAATTTGTTTATAGTTTCACTGTGTTAAGGCGCCTCCCTGATTAGTTTTCGGGATTGATTGGTTAAGTATAAAGGGGGGAACGGGGGGCTTATCCCCCCCTTAATTTATATAAACGGGTTTTTCATGCAGAATTATCCCGTTTGCTGCAAAATTTGTTTATAGGTTCACTCTGTTAAGGCGCTTCCCTGATTAGTTTTCGGGATTGATTGGTTAAGTATAAAGAGGGGAACGGGGGGGCTTATCCCCCTTAATTTATATAAATGGGTTTTTCATGCAGAATTATTCAGTTTTCCTTCAAATTTTGTATATAGATTCACTGTGTTAAGGCACTTCCCTGATTTGTTTTCGAGATTGATTGGTTAAGTATAAAGGGGGGAATGGGGGGGCTTATCCCCCCTTAATTTATATAAATGTGTTTTTCATGCAGAATTATTCAGTTTTCCTTCAAATTTTGTTTATAGGTTCACTTTGTTAAGGCGCTTCCCTGATTAGTTTTCGGGATTGATTGGTTAAGTATAAAGAGGGGAACGGGGGGGCTTATCCCCCCTTAATTTATATAAATGGGTTTTTCATGCAGAATTATTCAGTTTTCCTTCAAATTTTGTTTATAGGTTCACTGTGTTAAGGCGCTTCCCTGATTAGGTTTCGGGATTGATTGGTTAAGTATAAATGGGGGTAACGCGGGGGCTAATCCCCCCCTTAATTTAAATAAATGGGTTTTTCACGCAGAATTATTCCGTTTTCCTTCAAATTTTGTTTATACGTTTACTGCGTTAAGGCTCTTACCTGATTAGTTTTCGGGATTGATTGGTTAAGTGTAAAGGGGTGAACGGAGGGCTTATCCCCCCTTAATTTATATAAACGGGTTTTTCATGCAGAATTATCCCGTTTGCTGCAAAATTTGTTTATAGGTTCACTCTGTTAAGGCGCTTCCCTGATTAGTTTCCGGGATGGATTGGTTAAGTATAAAGGGGGAACGGGGGGCTTATCCCCCCTTAATTTATATAAATGGGTTTTTCATGCAGAATTATTCCGTTTTCCTTCAAATTTGATTTATAGGTTCACTGTGTTAAGGCGCTTCCTTGATTAGTTTTCGGAATGGATTGGTTAAGTATAAAGGGGGAACGGGGGGCGGGTTATCCCCCCTTAATTTATATAAATGTGTTTTTCATGCAGAATTATTCAGTTTTCCTTCAAATTCTGTTTATAGGTTCACTTTGTTAAGGCGCTTCCCTGATTAGTTTTCGGGATTGATTGGTTAAGTAAAAAGGGGGGAACGGGGGCCTAATCCCCCCTAATTTATATAAATGGGTTTTTCATGCAGAATTATTCAGTTTTCCTTCAAATTTTGTTCATAGGTTCACTGTGTAAAGGCGCTTCCCTGATTAGGTTTCGGGATTGATTGATTAAGTATAAAGGGCGGTAAAACGGGGGCTAATCTCCCATATTTTATATATCCCATAATTTAATTGTAATAATATGAAAAATATTAATATAAAATAAATATAAATGGGTTTTTCACGCAGAATTATTCCGTTTTCCGTCAAACTTTGTTTATATGTTCACTGTGTTAAGGCGCTTCCCTGATTAGTTTTCGGGATTGATTGGTTAAGTGTAAAGGGGGGAACGGGGGGCTTATCCCCCCCTTAATATATATAAATGGGTTTTTCATGCAGAATTATTCAGTTTTCCTTCAAATTTTGTTTATAGGTTCACTTTGTTAAGGCGCTTCCCTGATTAGTTTTCGGGATTGATTGGTTAAGTAAAAAGGGGGGAACGGGGGGCTAATCCCCCCTAATTTATATAAATGGGTTTTTCATGCAGAATTATTCAGTTTTCCTTCAAATTTTATTTATAGGTTCACTGTGTTAATGCGCTTCCCTGATTAGATTTCGGGATTGATTGATTAAGCATAAAGGGGGGTAAAACGGGGGCTAATCTCCCATATTTTATATATCCCATAATTTAATTGTAATAATATGAAAAATATTAATATAAAATTAAATATAAATGGGTTTTTCACGCAGAATTATTCCGTTTTCCGTCAAACTTTGTTTATATGTTCACTGTGTTAAGGCGCTTCCCTGATTAGTTTTCGGGATTGATTGGTTAAGTGTAAAGGGGGGAACGGGAGGCTTATCCCCCCCTTAATTTATATAAATGGGTTTTTCATGCAGAATTATTCAGTTTCAGTTCAAATTTTTTTTATAGGTTCACTGTGTGAAGGCGCTTCCCTGATTAGGTTTCGGGATTGTTTCGTTAAGTATAAAGGGGGTAACGCGGGGGCTAATCCCCCCCCCTTAATTTATATAAATGGGTTTTTCATGTAGAATTATTCCGTTTTCCTTCAAATTTTGTCTATAGGTTCACTGTGTTAAGGCACTTCCCTGATTAGTTTTCGGGATTGATTGGTTAAGTATAAAGGGGGGTAACGTGGGGGCTAATCCCCCCTTAATTTATATAAATGGGTTTTTCATGCAGAATTATTCAGTTTTCCTTCAAATTTTGTTTATAGGTTCACTTTGTTAAGGCGCTTCCCTGATTATTTTTCGGGATTGATTGGTTAAGTAAAAAGGGGGGAACGGGGGGCTTATCCCCCCTCTTAATATATATAAATGGGTTTTTCATGCAGAATTATTCCGTTTTCCTTCAAATTTTGTTTATAAGTTCACTGTGTTAAGGCGCTTCCTTGATTAGTTTCCGGGATGGATTGGTTAAGTATAAAGGGGAAACGGGGGGGGGCTTATCCCCCCCTTAATTTATATAAATGGGTTTCTCATGCAGAATTATTCAGTTTTCCTTCAAATTTTGTTTATAGATTCACTGTGTTAAGGCACTTCCCTGATTTGTTTTCGAGATTGATTGGTTAAGTATAAAGGGGGGAACGGGGAGGGCTTATCCCCCCTCAATTTATATAAATGGGTTTTTCATGCAGAATTATTCAGTTTTAGTTCAAAATTTGTTTATAGGTTCACTGTGTTAAGGCGCTTCCCTGATTAGTTTTCGGGATTGATTGGTTAAGTACAAAGGGGGAACGGGGGGCTTATCCCCCCTTAATATATATAAATGGGTTTTTCATGCAGAATTATCCCGTTTGCTGCAAAATTTGTTTACCGGTTCACAATGTTAAGGCGCTTCCCTGATTAGTTTTCGGGATGGATTGGTTAAGTATAAAGGGGGAACGGGGGCTCATCCCCCCCTTAATTTATATAAATGGTTTTTTCATGCAGAATTATTCAGTTTTCCTTCAAATTTTGTTTATAGGTTCACTGTGTTAAGGCACTTCCCTGATTAGTTTTCGGGATTGATTGGCTAAGTATAAAGGGGGGAACGGGGGGCTTATCCCCCCTTAATTTATATAAATGTGTTTTTCATGCAGAATTATTCAGTTTTCCTTCAAATTTGGTTTATAGGTTCACTTTGTTAAGGCGCTTCCCTGATTAGTTTTCGGGATTGATTGGTTAAGTAAAGAGGGGGGAACGGGGGGCTGATCCCCCCGAATTTATATAAATGGGTTTTTCATGCAGAATTATTCAGTTTTCCTTCAAATTTTGTTTATAGGTTCACTGTGTTAAGGCGCTTCTCTGATTAGTTTTCGGGATTGATTGGTTAAGTATAAAGAGGGGAACGGGGGGGCTTATCCCCCCTTAATTTATATAAATGGGTTTTTCATGCAGAATTATTCAGTTTTCCTTCAAAATTTGTTTATAGCTTCACTGTGTTAAGGCGCCTCCCTGATTAGTTTTCGGGATTGATTGGTTAAGTATAAAGGGGGGAACGGGGGGCTTATCCCCCCCTTAATTTATATAAACGGGTTTTTCATGCAGAATTATCCCGTTTGCTGCAAAATTTGTTTATAGGTTCACTCTGTTAAGGCGCTTCCCTGATTAGTTTTCGGGATTGATTGGTTAAGTATAAAGAGGGGAACGGGGGGGCTTATCCCCCTTAATTTATATAAATGGGTTTTTCATGCAGAATTATTCAGTTTTCCTTCAAATTTTGTATATAGATTCACTGTGTTAAGGCACTTCCCTGATTTGTTTTCGAGATTGATTGGTTAAGTATAAAGGGGGGAATGGGGGGGCTTATCCCCCCTTAATTTATATAAATGTGTTTTTCATGCAGAATTATTCAGTTTTCCTTCAAATTTTGTTTATAGGTTCACTTTGTTAAGGCGCTTCCCTGATTAGTTTTCGGGATTGATTGGTTAACTATAAAGAGGGGAACGGGGGGGCTTATCCCCCCTTAATTTATATAAATGGGTTTTTCATGCAGAATTATTCAGTTTTCCTTCAAATTTTGTTTATAGGTTCACTGTGTTAAGGCGCTTCCCTGATTAGGTTTCGGGATTGATTGGTTAAGTATAAATGGGGGTAACGCGGGGGCTAATCCCCCCCTTAATTTAAATAAATGGGTTTTTCACGCAGAATTATTCCGTTTTCCTTCAAATTTTGTTTATACGTTTACTGCGTTAAGGCTCTTACCTGATTAGTTTTCGGGATTGATTGGTTAAGTGTAAAGGGGTGAACGGAGGGCTTATCCCCCCTTAATTTATATAAACGGGTTTTTCATGCAGAATTATCCCGTTTGCTGCAAAATTTGTTTATAGGTTCACTCTGTTAAGGCGCTTCCCTGATTAGTTTCCGGGATGGATTGGTTAAGTATAAAGGGGGAACGGGGGGCTTATCCCCCCCTTAATTTATATAAATGGGTTTTTCATGCAGAATTATTCCGTTTTCCTTCAAATTTGATTTATAGGTTCACTGTGTTAAGGCGCTTCCTTGATTAGTTTTCGGAATGGATTGGTTAAGTATAAAGGGGGAACGGGGGGGGGGTTATCCCCCCTTAATTTATATAAATGTGTTTTTCATGCAGAATTATTCAGTTTTCCTTCAAATTCTGTTTATAGGTTCACTTTGTTAAGGCGCTTCCCTGATTAGTTTTCGGGATTGATTGGTTAAGTAAAAAAGGGGGAACGGGGGCCTAATCCCCCCTAATTTATATAAATGGTTTTTTCATGCAGAATTATTCAGTTTTCCTTCAAATTTTGTTTATAGGTTCACTGTGTAAAGGCGCTTCCCTGATTAGGTTTCGGGATTGATTGATTAAGTATAAAGGGCGGTAAAACGGGGGCTAATCTCCCATATTTTATATATCCCATAATTTAATTGTAATAATATGAAAAATATTAATATAAAATAAATATAAATGGGTTTTTCACGCAGAATTATTCCGTTTTCCGTCAAACTTTGTTTATATGTTCACTGTGTTAAGGCGCTTCCCTGATTAGTTTTCGGGATTGATTGGTTAAGTGTAAAGGGGGGAACGGGAGGCTTATCCCCCCCTTAATTTATATAAATGGGTTTTTCATGCAGAATTATTCAGTTTCAGTTCAAATTTTTTTTATAGGTTCACTGTGTGAAGGCGCTTCCCTGATTAGGTTTCGGGATTGTTTCGTTAAGTATAAAGTGGGTAACGCGGGGGCTAATCCCCCCCCCTTAATTTATATAAATGGGTTTTTCATGCAGAATTATTCCGTTTTCCTTCAAATTTTGTCTATAGGTTCACTGTGTTAAGGCACTTCCCTAATTAGTTTTCGGGATTGATTGGTTAAGTATAAAGGGGGGTAACGTGGGGGCTAATCCCCCCTTAATTTATATAAATGGGTTTTTCATGCAGAATTATTCAGTTTTCCTTCAAATTTTGTTTATAGGTTCACTTTGTTAAGGCGCTTCCCTGATTATTTTTCGGGATTGATTGGTTAAGTAAAAAGGGGGGAACGGGGGGCTTATCCCCCCTCTTAATATATATAAATGGGTTTTTCATGCAGAATTATTCCGTTTTCCTTCAAATTTTTTTTATAAGTTCACTGTGTTAAGGCGCTTCCTTGATTAGTTTCCGGGATGGATTGGTTAAGTATAAAGGGGGAACGGGGGGGGCTTATCCCCCCCTTAATTTATATAAATGGGTTTTTCATGCAGAATTATTCAGTTTTCCTTCAAATTTTGTTTATAGATTCACTGTGTTAAGGCACTTCCCTGATTTGTTTTCGAGATTGATTGGTTAAGTATAAAGGGGGGAACGGGGAGGGCTTATCCCCCCTCAATTTATATAAATGGGTTTTTCATGCAGAATTATTCAGTTTTAGTTCAAAATTTGTTTATAGGTTCACTGTGTTAAGGCGCTTCCCTGATTAGTTTTCGGGATTGATTGGTTAAGTACAAAGGGGGAACGGGGGGCTTATCCCCCCTTAATATATATAAATGGGTTTTTCATGCAGAATTATCCCGTTTGCTGCAAAATTTGTTTACCGGTTCACAATGTTAAGGCGCTTCCCTGATTAGTTTCCGGGATAGATTGGTTAAGTGTAAAGGGGGAACGGGGGGGGCTTATCCCCCATTAATTTATATAAATGGGTTTTTCATGCAGAATTATTCCGTTTTCCTTCAAATTTTGTTTCTAGGTTCTCTGTGTTAAGGCGCTTCCTTGATTAGTTTTCGGGATGGATTGGTTAAGTATAAAGGGGGAACGGGGGCTCATCCCCCCCTTAATTTATATAAATGGTTTTTTCATGCAGAATTATTCAGTTTTCCATCAAATTTTGTTTATAGGTTCACTGTGTTAAGGCACTTCCCTGATTAGTTTTCGGGATTGATTGGCTAAGTATAAAGGGGGGAACGGGGGGCTTATCCCCCCTTAATTTATATAAATGTGTTTTTCATGCAGAATTATTCAGTTTTCCTTCAAATTTTGTTTATAGGTTCACTGTGTTAAGGCGCTTCTCTGATTAGTTTTCGGGATTGATTGGTTAAGTATAAAGAGGGGAACGGGGGGGCTTATCCCCCCTTAATTTATATAAATGGGTTTTTCATGCAGAATTATTCACTTTTTCTTCAAATTTTGTTTATAGATTCACTGTGTTAAGGCACTTCCCTGATTTGTTTTCGAGATTGATTGATTAAGTATAAAGGGGTGAACAGGGAGGGCTTATCCCCCCTCAATTTATATAAATGGGTTTTTCATGCAGAATTATTCAGTTTTAGTTCAAATTTTGTTTATAGGTTCACTGTGTTAAGGCGCTTCCCTGATTAGGTTTCGGGATTGATTGGTTAAGTATAAAGGGGGGTAACGTGGGGGCTAATCCCCCCTTAATTTATATAAATGGGTTTTTCACGCAGAATTATCCCATTTGCTACAAAATTTGTTTATAGGTTCACTGTGTTAAGACGCTTCCCTGATTAGTTTTCGGGATTGATTGGTTAAGTATAAAGGGGAATAACGGGGGGGCTAATTCCCCTCTTAATATATATAAATGGGTTTTGCACGCAGAATTATTCAGTTTTCCTTCAAAATTTGTTTATAGGTTCACTGTGTTAAGGCACTTCCCTGATTAGGTTTCGGGATTGATTGATTAAGTATAAAGGGGGGAACGGGGGGCTAATCCCCCCTAATTTATATAAATGGGTTTTTCATGCAGAATTATTCAGTTTTCCTTCAAATTTTGTTTATAGGTTCACTGTGTAAAGGCGCTTCCCTGATTAGGTTTCGGGATTGATTGATTAAGTATAAAGGGGGGTAAAACGGGGGCTAATCTCCCATATTTTATATATCCCATAATTTAATTGTAATAATATGAAAAATATTAATATAAAATAAATATAAATGGGTTTTTCACGCAGAATTATTCCGTTTTCCGTCAAATTTTGTTTATAGGTTCACTGTGTTAAGGCACTTCCCTGATAAGTTTTTGGGATTGATTGGTTAAGTATAAAGGGGGGAACGGGGGGGCTGCAAAATTTGTTTATAGGTTCACTGTGTTAAGGCGCTTCCTTGATTAGTTTTCGGGATGGATTGGTTAAGTATAAAGGGGGAACGGGGGGGGGGCTTATCCCCCCTTAATTTATATAAATGGGTTTTTCATGCAGAATTATTCAGTTTTCCTTCAAATTTTGTTTATAGGTTCACTGTGTTAAGGCACTTCCCTGATTTGTTTTCGAGATTGATTGGTTAAGTATAAAGGGGGGTAACGCGAGGGCTAATCCCCCCCTTAAATTAAATAAATGGGTTTTTCACGCAGAATTATTCCGTTTTCCTTCAAATTTTGTTTATACGTTTACTGCGTTAAGGCGCTTCCCTGATTAATTTTCGGGATTGATTGGTTAAGTGTAAAGGGGGGAACGGGGGGCTTATCCCCCCCCTTAATATATATAAATGGGTTTTTCATTCAGAATTATCACATAAACTGCAAAATTTGTTTATAGTTTCACTGTGTTAAGGCGCCTCCCTGATTAGTTTTCGGGATTGATTGGTTAAGTATAAAGGGGGGAACGGGGGGCTTATCCCCCCCTTAATTTATATAAATGGGTTTTTCATGCAGAATTATCCCGTTTGCTGCAAAATTTCTTTATAGGTTCACTCTGTTAAGGCGCTTCCCTGATTAATTTCCGGGATGGATTGGTTAAGTATAAAGGGGGAACGGGGGCTCATCCCCCCTTAATTTATATAAATGGTTTTTTCATGCAGAATTATTCCGTTTTCCTTCAAATTTTGTTTATAGGTTCACTGTGTTAAGGCACTTCCCTGATTAGTTTTCGGGATTGATTGGCTAAGTATAAAGGGGGGAACGGGGGAGCTTATCCCCCCTTAATTTATATAAATGTGTTTTTCATGCAGAATTATTCAGTTTTCCTTCAAATTTTGTTTATAGGTTCACTTTGTTAAGGCGCTTCCCTGATTAGTTTTCGGGATTGATTGGTTAAGTATAAAGAGGGGAACGGGGGGGCTTATCCCCCCTTAATTTATATAAATGGGTTTTTCATGCAGAATTATTCAGTTTTTCTTCAAATTTTGTATATAGATTCACTGTGTTAAGGCACTTCCCTGATTTGTTTTCGAGATTGATTGGTTAAGTATAAAGGGGGGAACGGGGGGGCTTATCCCCCCTTAATTTATATAAATGGGTTTTTCATTCAGAATTATCACATTTGCTGCAAAATTTGTTTATAGGTTCACTGTGTTAAGGCGCCTCCCTGATTAGTTTTCGGGATTGATTGGTTAAGTATAAAGGGGGGAACGGAGGGCTTATCCCCCCTTAATTTATATAAACGGGTTTTTCATGCAGAATTATCCCGTTTGCTGCAAAATTTGTTTATAGGTTCACTCTGTTAAGGCGCTTCCCTGATTAGTTTTCGGAATTGATTGGTTAAGTATAAATGGGGAACGGGGGGGGCTTATTCCCCCCCTTAATTTATATAAATGGGTTTTTCATGCAGAATTATTCCTTTTTCCTTCAAATTTTGTCTATAGGTTCACTGTGTTAAGGCGCTTCCCTGATTAGTTTTCGGGATTGATTGGTTAAGTACAAAGGGGGGAATGGGGGGGCTTATCCCCTCTTAATTTATATAAATGGGTTTTTCATGCAGAATTATCCCGTTTGCTGCAAAATTTGTTTACAGGTTCACTGTGTTAAGGCGCTTCCCTGATTAGTTTCCGGGATGGATTGGTTAAGTGTAAAGGGGGAACGGGGGGGGGCTTATCCCCCCTTAATTTATATAAATGGGTTTTTCATGCAGAATTATTCCATTTTCCTTCAAATTTTTTTTCTAGGTTCACTGTGTTAAGGCGCTTCCTTGATTAGTTTTCGGGATGGATTGGTTAAGTATAAAGGGAGAACGGGGGGCTCATCCCCCCCTTAATTTATATAAATGGTTTTTTCATGCAGAATTATTCCGTTTTCCTTCAAATTTTGTTTATAGTTTCACTGTGTTAAGGCACTTCCCTGATTAGTTTTTGGGATTGATTGGTTAAGTATAAAGGGGGGAACGGGGGGGCTTATCCCCCCTTAATTTATATAAATGTGTTTTTCATGCAGAATTATTCAGTTTTCCTTCAAATTCTGTTTACAGGTTCACTTTGTTAAGGCGCTTCCCTGATTAGTTTTCGGGATTGATTGGTTAAGTAAAAAGGGGGGAACGGGGGGCTAATCTCCCCTAATTTATACAAATGGGTTTTTCATGCAGAATTATTCAGTTTTCCTTCAAATTTTGTTTATAGGTTCACTGTGTAAAGGCGCTTCCCTGATTAGGTTTCGGGATTGATTGATTAAGTATAAAGGGGGGTAAAACGGGGGCTAATCTCCCATATTTTATAAATCCCATAATTTAATTGTAATAATATGAAAAATATTAATATAAAATAAATATAAATGGGTTTTTCACGCAGAATTATTCCGTTTTCCGTCAAACTTTGTTTATATGTTCACTGTGTTAAGGCGCTTCCCTGATTAGTTTTCGGGATTGATTGGTTAAGTGTAAAGGGGGGAACGGGGGGCTTATCCCCCCCTTAATATATATAAATGGGTTTTTCATGCAGAATTATTCAGTTTTCCTTCAAATTTTGTTTATAGGTTCACTTTGTTAAGGCGCTTCCCTGATTAGTTTTCGGGATTGATTGGTTAAGTAAAAAGGGGGGAACGGGGGGCTAATCCCCCCTAATTTATATAAATGGGTTTTTCATGCAGAATTATTCAGTTTTCCTTCAAATTTTATTTATAGGTTCACTGTGTTAATGCGCTTCCCTGATTAGGTTTCGGGATTGATTGATTAAGTATAAAGGGGGGTAAAACGGGGGCTAATCTCCCATATTTTATATATCCCATAATTTAATTGTAATAATATGAAAAATATTAATATAAAATTAAATATAAATGGGTTTTTCACGCAGAATTATTCCGTTTTCCGTCAAACTTTGTTTATATGTTCACTGTGTTAAGGCGCTTCCCTGATTAGTTTTCGGGATTGATTGGTTAAGTACAAAGGGGGAACGGGGGGGCTTATCCCCCCTTAATATATATAAATGGGTTTTTCATGCAGAATTATCCCGTTTGCTGCAAAATTTGTTTACCGGTTCACTGTGTTAAGGCGCTTCCCTGATTAGTTTCCGGGATAGATTGGTTAAGTGTAAAGGGGGAACGGGGGGGCTTATCCCCCCTTAATTTATATAAATGGGTTTTTCATGCAGAATTATTCCGTTTTCCTTCAAATTTTGTTTATAGATTCACTGTGTTAAGGCACTTCCCTGATTTGTTTTCGAGATTGATTGGTTAAGTATAAAGGGGGGAACGGGGAGGGCTTATCCCCCCTCAATTTATATAAATGGGTTTTTCATGCAGAATTATTCAGTTTTAGTTCAAATTTTGTTTATAGGTTCACTGTGTTAAGGCGCTTCCCTGATTAGGTTTCAGGATTGATTGGTTAAGTATAAAGGGGGGTAACGTGGGGGCTAATCCCCCCCCTTAATTTATATAAATGGGTTTTTCACGCAGAATTATTCAGTTTTCCTTCAAATTTTGTTTATAGATTCACTGTGTTAAGGCACTTACCTGATTAGTTTTCGGGATTGATGGGTTAAGTATAAAGGGGGGAACGGGGGGCTTATCCCCCCCTTAATTTATATAAATGGGTTTTTCATGCAGAATTATCCCATTTGCTACAAAATTTGTTTATAGGTTCACTGTGTTAAGACGCTTCCCTGATTAGTTTTCGGGATTGATTGGTTAAGTATAAAGGGGAATAACGGGGGGGCTAATTCCCCTCTTACTATATATAAATGGGTTTTTCATGCAGAATTATTCCTTTTTCCTTCAAATTTTGTCTATAGGTTCACTGTGTTAAGGCGCTTCCCTGATTAGTTTTCGGGATTGATTGGTTAAGTACAAAGGGGGGAATGGGGGGGCTTATCCCCTCTTAATTTATATAAATGGGTTTTTCATGCAGAATTATCCCGTTTGCTGCAAAATTTGTTTACAGGTTCACTGTGTTAAGGCGCTTCCCTGATTAGTTTCCGGGATGGATTGGTTAAGTGTAAAGGGGGAACGGGGGGGGGCTTATCCCCCCTTAATTTATATAAATGGGTTTTTCATGCAGAATTATTCCATTTTCCTTCAAATTTTTTTTCTAGGTTCACTGTGTTAAGGCGCTTCCTTGATTAGTTTTCGGGATGGATTGGTTAAGTATAAAGGGAGAACGGGGGGCTCATCCCCCCCTTAATTTATATAAATGGTTTTTTCATGCAGAATTATTCCGTTTTCCTTCAAATTTTGTTTATAGTTTCACTGTGTTAAGGCACTTCCCTGATTAGTTTTTGGGATTGATTGGTTAAGTATAAAGGGGGGAACGGGGGGGCTTATCCCCCCTTAATTTATATAAATGTGTTTTTCATGCAGAATTATTCAGTTTTCCTTCAAATTCTGTTTACAGGTTCACTTTGTTAAGGCGCTTCCCTGATTAGTTTTCGGGATTGATTGGTTAAGTAAAAAGGGGGGAACGGGGGGCTAATCTCCCCTAATTTATACAAATGGGTTTTTCATGCAGAATTATTCAGTTTTCCTTCAAATTTTGTTTATAGGTTCACTGTGTAAAGGCGCTTCCCTGATTAGGTTTCGGGATTGATTGATTAAGTATAAAGGGGGGTAAAACGGGGGCTAATCTCCCATATTTTATAAATCCCATAATTTAATTGTAATAATATGAAAAATATTAATATAAAATAAATATAAATGGGTTTTTCACGCAGAATTATTCCGTTTTCCGTCAAACTTTGTTTATATGTTCACTGTGTTAAGGCGCTTCCCTGATTAGTTTTCGGGATTGATTGGTTAAGTGTAAAGGGGGGAACGGGGGGCTTATCCCCCCCTTAATATATATAAATGGGTTTTTCATGCAGAATTATTCAGTTTTCCTTCAAATTTTGTTTATAGGTTCACTTTGTTAAGGCGCTTCCCTGATTAGGTTTCGGGATTGATTGATTAAGTATAAAGGGGGGTAAAACGGGGGCTAATCTCCCATATTTTATAAATCCCATAATTTAATTGTAATAATATGAAAAATATTAATATAAAATAAATATAAATGGGTTTTTCACGCAGAATTATTCCGTTTTCCGTCAAACTTTGTTTATATGTTCACTGTGTTAAGGCGCTTCCCTGATTAGTTTTCGGGATTGATTGGTTAAGTGTAAAGGGGGGAACGGGGGGCTTATCCCCCCCTTAATATATATAAATGGGTTTTTCATGCAGAATTATTCAGTTTTCCTTCAAATTTTGTTTATAGGTTCACTTTGTTAAGGCGCTTCCCTGATTAGTTTTCGGGATTGATTGGTTAAGTAAAAAGGGGGGAACGGGGGGCTAATCCCCCCTAATTTATATAAATGGGTTTTTCATGCAGAATTATTCAGTTTTCCTTCAAATTTTATTTATAGGTTCACTGTGTTAATGCGCTTCCCTGATTAGGTTTCGGGATTGATTGATTAAGTATAAAGGGGGGTAAAACGGGGGCTAATCTCCCATATTTTATATATCCCATAATTTAATTGTAATAATATGAAAAATATTAATATAAAATTAAATATAAATGGGTTTTTCACGCAGAATTATTCCGTTTTCCGTCAAACTTTGTTTATATGTTCACTGTGTTAAGGCGCTTCCCTGATTAGTTTTCGGGATTGATTGGTTAAGTACAAAGGGGGAACGGGGGGGCTTATCCCCCCTTAATATATATAAATGGGTTTTTCATGCAGAATTATCCCGTTTGCTGCAAAATTTGTTTACCGGTTCACTGTGTTAAGGCGCTTCCCTGATTAGTTTCCGGGATAGATTGGTTAAGTGTAAAGGGGGAACGGGGGGGCTTATCCCCCCTTAATTTATATAAATGGGTTTTTCATGCAGAATTATTCCGTTTTCCTTCAAATTTTGTTTATAGATTCACTGTGTTAAGGCACTTCCCTGATTTGTTTTCGAGATTGATTGGTTAAGTATAAAGGGGGGAACGGGGAGGGCTTATCCCCCCTCAATTTATATAAATGGGTTTTTCATGCAGAATTATTCAGTTTTAGTTCAAATTTTGTTTATAGGTTCACTGTGTTAAGGCGCTTCCCTGATTAGGTTTCAGGATTGATTGGTTAAGTATAAAGGGGGGTAACGTGGGGGCTAATCCCCCCCCTTAATTTATATAAATGGGTTTTTCACGCAGAATTATTCAGTTTTCCTTCAAATTTTGTTTATAGATTCACTGTGTTAAGGCACTTACCTGATTAGTTTTCGGGATTGATGGGTTAAGTATAAAGGGGGGAACGGGGGGCTTATCCCCCCCTTAATTTATATAAATGGGTTTTTCATGCAGAATTATCCCATTTGCTACAAAATTTGTTTATAGGTTCACTGTGTTAAGACGCTTCCCTGATTAGTTTTCGGGATTGATTGGTTAAGTATAAAGGGGAATAACGGGGGGGCTAATTCCCCTCTTACTATATATAAATGGGTTTTTCATGCAGAATTATTCCTTTTTCCTTCAAATTTTGTCTATAGGTTCACTGTGTTAAGGCGCTTCCCTGATTAGTTTTCGGGATTGATTGGTTAAGTACAAAGGGGGGAATGGGGGGGCTTATCCCCTCTTAATTTATATAAATGGGTTTTTCATGCAGAATTATCCCGTTTGCTGCAAAATTTGTTTACAGGTTCACTGTGTTAAGGCGCTTCCCTGATTAGTTTCCGGGATGGATTGGTTAAGTGTAAAGGGGGAACGGGGGGGGGCTTATCCCCCCTTAATTTATATAAATGGGTTTTTCATGCAGAATTATTCCATTTTCCTTCAAATTTTTTTTCTAGGTTCACTGTGTTAAGGCGCTTCCTTGATTAGTTTTCGGGATGGATTGGTTAAGTATAAAGGGAGAACGGGGGGCTCATCCCCCCCTTAATTTATATAAATGGTTTTTTCATGCAGAATTATTCCGTTTTCCTTCAAATTTTGTTTATAGTTTCACTGTGTTAAGGCACTTCCCTGATTAGTTTTTGGGATTGATTGGTTAAGTATAAAGGGGGGAACGGGGGGGCTTATCCCCCCTTAATTTATATAAATGTGTTTTTCATGCAGAATTATTCAGTTTTCCTTCAAATTCTGTTTACAGGTTCACTTTGTTAAGGCGCTTCCCTGATTAGTTTTCGGGATTGATTGGTTAAGTAAAAAGGGGGGAACGGGGGGCTAATCTCCCCTAATTTATACAAATGGGTTTTTCATGCAGAATTATTCAGTTTTCCTTCAAATTTTGTTTATAGGTTCACTGTGTAAAGGCGCTTCCCTGATTAGGTTTCGGGATTGATTGATTAAGTATAAAGGGGGGTAAAACGGGGGCTAATCTCCCATATTTTATAAATCCCATAATTTAATTGTAATAATATGAAAAATATTAATATAAAATAAATATAAATGGGTTTTTCACGCAGAATTATTCCGTTTTCCGTCAAACTTTGTTTATATGTTCACTGTGTTAAGGCGCTTCCCTGATTAGTTTTCGGGATTGATTGGTTAAGTGTAAAGGGGGGAACGGGGGGCTTATCCCCCCCTTAATATATATAAATGGGTTTTTCATGCAGAATTATTCAGTTTTCCTTCAAATTTTGTTTATAGGTTCACTTTGTTAAGGCGCTTCCCTGATTAGTTTTCGGGATTGATTGGTTAAGTAAAAAGGGGGGAACGGGGGGCTAATCCCCCCTAATTTATATAAATGGGTTTTTCATGCAGAATTATTCAGTTTTCCTTCAAATTTTGTTTATAGGTTCACTTTGTTAAGGCGCTTCCCTGATTAGTTTTCGGGATTGATTGGTTAAGTATAAAGGGGGGAACGGGGGGCTTATCCCCCCCTTAATTTATATAAATGGGTTTTTCATGCAGAATTATCCCATTTGCTACAAAATTTGTTTATAGGTTCACTGTGTTAAGACGCTTCCCTGATTAGTTTTCGGGATTGATTGGTTAAGTATAAAGGGGAATAACGGGGGGGCTAATTCCCCTCTTACTATATATAAATGGGTTTTGCACGCAGAATTATTCAGTTTTCCTTCAAAATTTGTTTATAGGTTCACTGTGTTAAGGCACTTCCCTGATTAGGTTTCGGGATTGATTGATTAAGTATAAAGGGGGGAACGGGGGGCTAATCCCCCCTAATTTATATAAATGGGTTTTTCATGCAGAACTATTCAGTTTTCCTTCAAATTTTGTTTATAGGTTCACTGTGTAAAGGCGCTTCCCTGATTAGGTTTCGGGATTGATTGATTAAGTATAAAGGGGGGTAAAACGGGGGCTAATCTCCCATATTTTATATATCCCATAATTTAATTGTAATAATATGAAAAATATTAATATAAAATAAATATAAATGGGTTTTTCACGCAGAATTATTCCGTTTTCCGTCAAACTTTGTTGATATGTTCACTGTGTTAAGGCGCTTCCCTGATTAGTTTTCGGGATTGATTGGTTAAGTGTAAAGGGGGGAACGGGGGGCTTATCCCCCCCTTAATATATATAAATGGGTTTTTCATGCAGAATTATTCAGTTTTCCTTCAAATTTTGTTTATAGGTTCACTGTGTTAAGGCACTTCCCTGATTAGTTTTTGGGATTGATTGGTTAAGTATAAAGGGGGGAACGGGGGGGCTGCAAAATTTGTTTATAGGTTCACTGTGTTAAGGCGCTTCCTTGATTAGTTTTCGGTATGGATTGGTTAAGTATAAAGGGGGAACGGGGGGGGCTTATCCCCCCTTAATTTATATAAATGGGTTTTTCATGCAGAATTATTCAGTTTTCCTTCAAATTTTGTTTATAGGTTCACTGTGTTAAGGCACTTCCCTGATTAGTTTTCGGGATTGATTGGTTAAGTATAAAGAAGGGAACGGGAGGGGGCTTATCCCCCCTTAATTTATATAAATGGGTTTTGCATGCAGAATTATTCAGTTTTCCTTCAAATTTTGTTTATAGATTCACTGTGTTGAGGCACTTCCCTGATTTGTTTTCGAGATTGATTGGTTAAGTATAAAGGGCGGAACGGGGAGGGCTTATCCCCCCTCAATTTATATAAATGGGTTTTTAATGCAGAATTATTCAGTTTTAGTTCAAATTTTGTTTATAGGTTCACTGTGTTAAGGCGCTTCCCTGATTAGGTTTCGGGATTGATTGGTTAAGTATAAAGGGGGGTAACGTGAGGGCTAATCCCCCCCTTAATTTAAATAAATGGGTTTTTCACGCAGAATTATTCCGTTTTCCTTCAAATTTTGTTTATACGTTTACTGCGTTAAGGCGCTTCCCTGATTAATTTTCGGGATTGATTGGTTAAGTGTAAAGGGGGGAACGGGGGGCTTATCCCCCCCCTTAATATATATAAATGGGTTTTTCATTCAGAATTATCACACAAACTGCAAAATTTGTTTATAGTTTCACTGTGTTAAGGCGCCTCCCTGATTAGTTTTCGGGATTGATTGGTTGAGTATAAAGGGGGGAACGGGGGGCTTATCCCCCCCTTAATTTATATAAACGGGTTTTTCATGCAGAATTATCCCGTTTGCTGCAAAATTTGTTTATAGGTTCACTCTGTTAAGGCGCTTCCCTGATTAATTTCCGGGATGGATTGGTTAAGTATAAAGGGGGAACGGGGGCTCATCCCCCCTTAATTTATATAAATGGTTTTTTCATGCAGAATTATTCCGTTTTCCTTCAAATTTTGTATATAGATTCACTGTGTTAAGGCACTTCCCTGATTTGTTTTCGAGATTGATTGGTTAAGTATAAAGGGGGGAACGGGGGGGGGCTTATCCCCCCTTAATTTATATAAATGTGTTTTTCATGCAGAATTATTCAGTTTTCCTTCAAATTTGGTTTATAGGTTCACTTTGTTAAGGCGCTTCCCTGATTAGTTTTCGGGATTGATTGGTTAATTATAAAGAGGGGAACGGGGGGGCTTATCCCCCCTTAATTTATATAAATGGGTTTTTCATGCAGAATTATTCAGTTTTCCTTCAAATTTTGTTTATAGGTTCACTGTGTTAAGGCGCTTCCCTGATTAGGTTTCGGGATTGATTGGTTAAGTATAAATGGGGGTAACGCGGGTGCTAATCCCCCCCCTTAATTTAAATAAATGGGTTTTTCACGCAGAATTATTCCGTTTTCCTTCAAATTTTGTTTATACGTTTACTGCGTTAAGGCTCTTCCCTGATTAGTTTTCGGGATTGATTGGTTAAGTGTAAAGTGGTGAACGGGGGGCTCATCCCCCCCTTAATATATATAAATGGGTTTTTCATTCAGAATTATCACATTTGCTGCAAAATTTGTTTATAGGTTCACTGTGTTAAGGCGCCTCCCTGATTAGTTTTCGGGATTGATTGGTTAAGTATAAAGGGGGGAACGTAGGGCTTATCCCCCCTTAATTTATATAAACGGGTTTTTCATGCAGAATTATCCCGTTTGCTGCAAAATTTGTTTATAGGTTCACTCTGTTAAGGCGCTTCCCTGATTAGTTTCCGGGATGGATTGGTTAAGTATAAAGGGGGAACGGGGGGCTTATCCCCCCCTTAATTTATATAAATGGGTTTTTCATGCAGAATTATTCCGTTTTCCTTCAAATTTTGTTTATAGGTTCACTGTGTTAAGGCGCTTCCTTGATTAGTTTTCGGAATGGATTGGTTAAGTATAAAGGGGGAACGGGGGGGGGCTTATTCCCCCCTTAATTTATATAAATGGGTTTTTCATGCAGAATTATTAAGTTTTCCTTCAAATTTTGTCTATAGGTTCACTGTGTTAAGGCGCTTCCCTGATTTGTTTTCGAGATTGATTGGTTAAGTATAAAGGGGGGAACGGGGAGGGCTTATCCCCCCTCAATTTATATAAATGGGTTTTTCATGCAGAATTATTCAGTTTTAGTTCAAATTTTGTTTATAGGTTCACTGTGTTAAGGCGCTTCCCTGATTAGGTTTCGGGATTGATTGGTTAAGTATAAAGGGGGGTAACGCGAGGGCTAATCCCCCCCTTAATTTAAATAAATGGGTTTTTCACGCAGAATTATTCCGTTTTCCTTCAAATTTTGTTTATACGTTTACTGCGTTAAGGCGCTTCCCTGATTAATTTTCGGGATTGATTGGTTAAGTGTAAAGGGGGGAACGGGGGGCTTATCCCCCCCCTTAATATATATAAATGGGTTTTTCATTCAGAATTATCACATAAACTGCAAAATTTGTTTATAGTTTCACTGTGTTAAGGCGCCTCCCTGATTAGTTTTCGGGATTGATTGGTTGAGTATAAAGGGGGGAACGGGGGGCTTATCCCCCCCCTTAATTTATATAAACGGGTTTTTCATGCAGAATTATCCCGTTTGCTGCAAAATTTGTTTATAGGTTCACTCTGTTAAGGCGCTTCCCTGATTAATTTCCGGGATGGATTGGTTAAGTATAAAGGGGGAACGGGGGCTCATCCCCCCTTAATTTATATAAATGGTTTTTTCATGCAGAATTATTCCGTTTTCCTTCAAATTTTGTTTATAGGTTCACTGTGTTAAGGCACTTCCCTGATTAGTTTTCGGGATTGATTGGCTAAGTATAAAGGGGGGAACGGGGGCTTATCCCCCCTTAATTTATATAAATGGGATTTTCATGCAGAATTATTCCGTTTTCCTTCAAATTTTGTTTCTAGGTTCACTGTGTTAAGGCGCTTCCTTGATTAGTTTTCGGGATGGATTGGTTAAGTATAAAGGGGGAACGGGGGCTCATCCCCCCTTAATTTATATAAATGGTTTTTTCATGCAGAATTATTCCGTTTTCCTTCAAATTTTGTTTATAGGTTCACTGTGTTAAGGCACTTACCTGATTAGTTTTCGGGATTGATTGGCTAAGTATAAAGGGGGGAACGGTGCGGCTTATCTCCCCTTAATTTATATAAATGTGTTTTTCATGCAGAATTATTCAGTTTTCCTTCAAATTTTGTTTATAGGTTCACTTTGTTAAGGCGCTTCCCTGATTAGTTTTCGGGATTGATTGGTTAAGTATAAAGAGGTGAACGGGGGGGCTTATCCCCCCTTAATTTATATAAATGGGTTTTTCATGCAGAATTATTCAGTTTTCCTTCAAATTTTGTATATAGATTCACTGTGTTAAGGCACTTCCCTGATTTGTTTTCGAGATTGATTGGTTAAGTATAAAGGGGGGAACGGGGGAGCTTATCCCCCCTTAATTTATATAAATGTGTTTTTCATGCAGAATTATTCAGTTTTCCTTCAAATTTTGTTTATAGGTTCACTTTGTTAAGGCGCTTCCCTGATTAGTTTTCGGGATTGATTGGTTAAGTATAAAGAGGGGAACGGGGGGGCTTATCCCCCCTTAATTTATATAAATGGGTTTTTCATGCAGAATTATTCAGTTTTCCTTCAAATTTTGTTTATAGGTTCACTGTGTTAAGGCGCTTCCCTGATTAGGTTTCGGGATTGATTGGTTAAGTATAAATGGGGGTAACGCGGGTGCTAATCCCCCCCTTAATTTAAATAAATGGGTTTTTCACGCAGAATTATTCCGTTTTCCTTCAAATTTTGTTTATACGTTTACTGCGTTAAGGCTCTTCCCTGATTAGTTTTCGGGATTGATTGGTTAAGTGTAAAGGGGTGAACAGGGGGCTCATCCCCCCCTTAATATATATAAATGGGTTTTTCATTCAGAATTATCACATTTGCTGCAAAATTTGTTTATAGGTTCACTGTGTTAAGGCGCCTCCCTGATTAGTTTTCGGGATTGATTGGTTAAGTATAAAGGGGGGAACGGAGGGCTTATCCCCCCTTAATTTATATAAACGGGTTTTTCATGCAGAATTATCCCGTTTGCTGCAAAATTTGTTTATAGGTTCACTCTGTTAAGGCGCTTCCCTGATTAGTTTCCGGGATGGATTGGTTAAGTATAAAGGGGGAACGGGGGGCTTATCCCACCCTTAATTTATATAAATGGGTTTTTCATGCAGAATTATTCCGTTTTCCTTCAAATTTTGTTTATAGGTTCACTGTGTTAAGGCGCTTCCTTGATTAGTTTTCGGAATGGATTGGTTAAGTATAAAGGGGGAACGGGGGGGGCTTATTCCCCCCTTAATTTATATAAATGGGTTTTTCATGCAGAATTATTCCGTTTTCCTTCAAATTTTGTCTATAGGTTCACTGTGTTAAGGCGCTTCCCTGATTAGTTTTCGGGATTGATTGGTTAAGTACAAAGGGGGGAACGGGGGGGCTTATCCTCTCTTAATTTATATAAATGGGTTTTTCATGCAGAATTATCCCGTTTGCTGCAAAATTTGTTTACAGGTTCACTGTGTTAAGGCGCTTCCCTGATTAGTTTCCGGGATGGATTGGTTAAGTGTAAAGGGGGAACGGGGGGGCTTATCCCCCCTTAATTTATATAAATGGGTTTTTCATGCAGAATTATTCCATTTTCCTTCAAATTTTTTTTCTAGGTTCACTGTGTTAAGGCGCTTCCTTGATTAGTTTTCGGGATGGATTGGTTAAGTATAAAGGGAGAACGGGGGGCTCATCCCCCCCTTAATTTATATAAATGGTTTTTTCATGCAGAATTATTCCGTTTTCCTTCAAATTTTGTTTATAGTTTCACTGTGTTAAGGCACTTCCCTGATTAGTTTTCGGGATTGATTGGTTAAGTATAAAGGGGGGAACGGGGGGGCTTATCCCCCCTTAATTTATATAAATGTGTTTTTCATGCAGAATTATTCAGTTTTCCTTCAAATTCTGTTTATAGGTTCACTTTGTTAAGGCGCTTCCCTGATTAGTTTTCGGGATTGATTGGTTAAGTAAAAAGGGGGGAACGGGGGGCTAATCCCCCCTAATTTATATAAATGGGTTTTTCATGCAGAATTATTCAGTTTTCCTTCAAATTTTGTTTATAGGTTCACTGTGTAAAGGCGCTTCCCTGATTAGGTTTCGGGATTGATTGATTAAGTATAAAGGGGGGTAAAACGGGGGCTAATCTCCCATATTTTATATATCCCATAATTTAATTGTAATAATATGAAAAATATTAATATAAAATTAAATATAAATGGGTTTTTCACGCAGAATTATTCCGTTTTCCGTCAAACTTTGTTTATATGTTCACTGTGTTAGTTTTCGGGATTGATTGGTTAAGTGTAAAGGGGGGAACGGGAGGCTTATCCCCCCCTTAATTTATATAAATGGGTTTTTCATGCAGAATTATTCAGTTTCAGTTCAAAATTTTTGATAGGTTCACTGTGTGAAGGCGCTTCCCTGATTAGGTTTCGGGATTGTTTCGTTAAGTATAAAGGGGGTAACGCGGGGGCTAATCCCCCCCCTTAATTTATATAAATGGGTTTTTCATGCAGAATTATTCCGTTTTCCTTCAAATTTTGTCTATAGGTTCGCTGTGTTAAGGCACTTCCCTGATTAGTTTTCGGGATTGATTGGTTAAGTATAAAGGGGGGTAACATGGGGGCTAATCCCCCTTAATTTATATAAATGTGTTTTTCATGCAGAATTATTCAGTTTTCCTTCAAATTTTGTTTATAGGTTCACTTTGTTAAGGCGCTTCCCTGATTATTTTTCGGGATTGATTGGTTAAGTAAAAAGGGGGGAACGGGGGGCTTATCCCCCCTCTTAATATATATAAATGGGTTTTTCATTCAGAATTATCCCATTTGCTGCAAAATTTGTCTATAGGTTCACTGTGTTAAGGCGCTTCCCTGTTTAGTTTCCGGGATGGATTGGTTAAGTGTAAAGGGGGAACGGGGGGGCTTATCCCCCCCTTAATTTATATAAATGGGTTTTTCATGCAGAATTATTCCGTTTTCCTTCAAATTTTGTTTATAAGTTCACTGTGTTAAGGCGCTTCCTTGATTAGTTTCCGGGATGGATTGGTTAAGTATAAAGGGGGAACGGGGGGGGCTTATCCCCCCCTTAATTTATATAAATGGGTTTTTCATGCAGAATTATTCAGTTTTCCGTCAAATTTTGTTTATAGATTCACTGTGTTAAGGCACTTCCCTGATTTGTTTTCGAGATTGATTGGTTAGTATAAAGGGGGGAACGGGGAGGGCTTATCCCCCCTCAATTTATATAAATGGGTTTTTCATGCAGAATTATTCAGTTTTAGTTCAAATTTTGTTTATAGTTTCACTGTGTTAAGGCGCTTCCCTGATTAGTTTTCGGGATTGATTGGTTAAGTACAAAGGGGGAACGGGGGGGCTTATCCCCCCTTAATATATATAAATGGGTTTTTCATGCAGAATTATCCCGTTTGCTGCAAAATTTGTTTACCGGTTCACTGTGTTAAGGCGCTTCCCTGATTAGTTTCCGGGATAGATTGGTTAAGTGTAAAGGGGGAACGGGGGGGCTTATCCCCCCTTAATTTATATAAATGGGTTTTTCATGCAGAATTATTCCGTTTTCCTTCAAATTTTGTTTCTAGGTTCACTGTGTTAAGGCGCTTCCTTGAATAGTTTTCGGGATGGATTGGTTAAGTATAAAGGGGGAACGGGGGCTCATCCCCCCCTTAATTTATATAAATGGTTTTTTCATGCAGAATTATTCCGTTTTCCTTCAAATTTTGTTTATAGGTTCACTGTGTTAAGGCACTTCCCTGATTAGTTTTCGGGATTGATTGGCTAAGTATAAAGGGGGGAACGGGGGGCTTATCCCCCCTTAATTTATATAAATGTGTTTTTCATGCAGAATTATTCAGTTTTCCTTCAAATTTTGTTTATAGGTTCACTTTGTTAAGGCGCTTCCCTGATTAGTTTTCGGGATTGATTGGTTAAGTAAAAAGGGGGGAACGGGGGCTCATCCCCCCTTAATTTATATAAATGGTTTTTTCATGCAGAATTATTCCGTTTTCCTTCAAATTTTGTTTATAGGTTCACTGTGTTAAGGCACTTCCCTGATTAGTTTTCGGGATTGATTGGCTAAGTATAAAGGGGGGAACGGGGGCTTATCCCCCCTTAATTTATATAAATGGGATTTTCATGCAGAATTATTCCGTTTTCCTTCAAATTTTGTTTCTAGGTTCACTGTGTTAAGGCGCTTCCTTGATTAGTTTTCGGGATGGATTGGTTAAGTATAAAGGGGGAACGGGGGCTCATCCCCCCTTAATTTATATAAATGGTTTTTTCATGCAGAATTATTCCGTTTTCCTTCAAATTTTGTTTATAGGTTCACTGTGTTAAGGCACTTACCTGATTAGTTTTCGGGATTGATTGGCTAAGTATAAAGGGGGGAACGGTGCGGCTTATCTCCCCTTAATTTATATAAATGTGTTTTTCATGCAGAATTATTCAGTTTTCCTTCAAATTTTGTTTATAGGTTCACTTTGTTAAGGCGCTTCCCTGATTAGTTTTCGGGATTGATTGGTTAAGTATAAAGAGGTGAACGGGGGGGCTTATCCCCCCTTAATTTATATAAATGGGTTTTTCATGCAGAATTATTCAGTTTTCCTTCAAATTTTGTATATAGATTCACTGTGTTAAGGCACTTCCCTGATTTGTTTTCGAGATTGATTGGTTAAGTATAAAGGGGGGAACGGGGGAGCTTATCCCCCCTTAATTTATATAAATGTGTTTTTCATGCAGAATTATTCAGTTTTCCTTCAAATTTTGTTTATAGGTTCACTTTGTTAAGGCGCTTCCCTGATTAGTTTTCGGGATTGATTGGTTAAGTATAAAGAGGGGAACGGGGGGGCTTATCCCCCCTTAATTTATATAAATGGGTTTTTCATGCAGAATTATTCAGTTTTCCTTCAAATTTTGTTTATAGGTTCACTGTGTTAAGGCGCTTCCCTGATTAGGTTTCGGGATTGATTGGTTAAGTATAAATGGGGGTAACGCGGGTGCTAATCCCCCCCTTAATTTAAATAAATGGGTTTTTCACGCAGAATTATTCCGTTTTCCTTCAAATTTTGTTTATACGTTTACTGCGTTAAGGCTCTTCCCTGATTAGTTTTCGGGATTGATTGGTTAAGTGTAAAGGGGTGAACAGGGGGCTCATCCCCCCCTTAATATATATAAATGGGTTTTTCATTCAGAATTATCACATTTGCTGCAAAATTTGTTTATAGGTTCACTGTGTTAAGGCGCCTCCCTGATTAGTTTTCGGGATTGATTGGTTAAGTATAAAGGGGGGAACGGAGGGCTTATCCCCCCTTAATTTATATAAACGGGTTTTTCATGCAGAATTATCCCGTTTGCTGCAAAATTTGTTTATAGGTTCACTCTGTTAAGGCGCTTCCCTGATTAGTTTCCGGGATGGATTGGTTAAGTATAAAGGGGGAACGGGGGGCTTATCCCACCCTTAATTTATATAAATGGGTTTTTCATGCAGAATTATTCCGTTTTCCTTCAAATTTTGTTTATAGGTTCACTGTGTTAAGGCGCTTCCTTGATTAGTTTTCGGAATGGATTGGTTAAGTATAAAGGGGGAACGGGGGGGGCTTATTCCCCCCTTAATTTATATAAATGGGTTTTTCATGCAGAATTATTCCGTTTTCCTTCAAATTTTGTCTATAGGTTCACTGTGTTAAGGCGCTTCCCTGATTAGTTTTCGGGATTGATTGGTTAAGTACAAAGGGGGGAACGGGGGGGCTTATCCTCTCTTAATTTATATAAATGGGTTTTTCATGCAGAATTATCCCGTTTGCTGCAAAATTTGTTTACAGGTTCACTGTGTTAAGGCGCTTCCCTGATTAGTTTCCGGGATGGATTGGTTAAGTGTAAAGGGGGAACGGGGGGGCTTATCCCCCCTTAATTTATATAAATGGGTTTTTCATGCAGAATTATTCCATTTTCCTTCAAATTTTTTTTCTAGGTTCACTGTGTTAAGGCGCTTCCTTGATTAGTTTTCGGGATGGATTGGTTAAGTATAAAGGGAGAACGGGGGGCTCATCCCCCCCTTAATTTATATAAATGGTTTTTTCATGCAGAATTATTCCGTTTTCCTTCAAATTTTGTTTATAGTTTCACTGTGTTAAGGCACTTCCCTGATTAGTTTTCGGGATTGATTGGTTAAGTATAAAGGGGGGAACGGGGGGGCTTATCCCCCCTTAATTTATATAAATGTGTTTTTCATGCAGAATTATTCAGTTTTCCTTCAAATTCTGTTTATAGGTTCACTTTGTTAAGGCGCTTCCCTGATTAGTTTTCGGGATTGATTGGTTAAGTAAAAAGGGGGGAACGGGGGGCTAATCCCCCCTAATTTATATAAATGGGTTTTTCATGCAGAATTATTCAGTTTTCCTTCAAATTTTGTTTATAGGTTCACTGTGTAAAGGCGCTTCCCTGATTAGGTTTCGGGATTGATTGATTAAGTATAAAGGGGGGTAAAACGGGGGCTAATCTCCCATATTTTATATATCCCATAATTTAATTGTAATAATATGAAAAATATTAATATAAAATTAAATATAAATGGGTTTTTCACGCAGAATTATTCCGTTTTCCGTCAAACTTTGTTTATATGTTCACTGTGTTAGTTTTCGGGATTGATTGGTTAAGTGTAAAGGGGGGAACGGGAGGCTTATCCCCCCCTTAATTTATATAAATGGGTTTTTCATGCAGAATTATTCAGTTTCAGTTCAAAATTTTTGATAGGTTCACTGTGTGAAGGCGCTTCCCTGATTAGGTTTCGGGATTGTTTCGTTAAGTATAAAGGGGGTAACGCGGGGGCTAATCCCCCCCCTTAATTTATATAAATGGGTTTTTCATGCAGAATTATTCCGTTTTCCTTCAAATTTTGTCTATAGGTTCACTGTGTTAAGGCACTTCCCTGATTAGTTTTCGGGATTGATTGGTTAAGTATAAAGGGGGGTAACATGGGGGCTAATCCCCCTTAATTTATATAAATGTGTTTTTCATGCAGAATTATTCAGTTTTCCTTCAAATTTTGTTTATAGGTTCACTTTGTTAAGGCGCTTCCCTGATTATTTTTCGGGATTGATTGGTTAAGTAAAAAGGGGGGAACGGGGGGCTTATCCCCCCTCTTAATATATATAAATGGGTTTTTCATTCAGAATTATCCCATTTGCTGCAAAATTTGTCTATAGGTTCACTGTGTTAAGGCGCTTCCCTGTTTAGTTTCCGGGATGGATTGGTTAAGTGTAAAGGGGGAACGGGGGGGCTTATCCCCCCCTTAATTTATATAAATGGGTTTTTCATGCAGAATTATTCCGTTTTCCTTCAAATTTTGTTTATAAGTTCACTGTGTTAAGGCGCTTCCTTGATTAGTTTCCGGGATGGATTGGTTAAGTATAAAGGGGGAACGGGGGGGGCTTATCCCCCCCTTAATTTATATAAATGGGTTTTTCATGCAGAATTATTCAGTTTTCCGTCAAATTTTGTTTATAGATTCACTGTGTTAAGGCACTTCCCTGATTTGTTTTCGAGATTGATTGGTTAGTATAAAGGGGGGAACGGGGAGGGCTTATCCCCCCTCAATTTATATAAATGGGTTTTTCATGCAGAATTATTCAGTTTTAGTTCAAATTTTGTTTATAGTTTCACTGTGTTAAGGCGCTTCCCTGATTAGTTTTCGGGATTGATTGGTTAAGTACAAAGGGGGAACGGGGGGGCTTATCCCCCCTTAATATATATAAATGGGTTTTTCATGCAGAATTATCCCGTTTGCTGCAAAATTTGTTTACCGGTTCACTGTGTTAAGGCGCTTCCCTGATTAGTTTCCGGGATAGATTGGTTAAGTGTAAAGGGGGAACGGGGGGGCTTATCCCCCCTTAATTTATATAAATGGGTTTTTCATGCAGAATTATTCCGTTTTCCTTCAAATTTTGTTTCTAGGTTCACTGTGTTAAGGCGCTTCCTTGAATAGTTTTCGGGATGGATTGGTTAAGTATAAAGGGGGAACGGGGGCTCATCCCCCCCTTAATTTATATAAATGGTTTTTTCATGCAGAATTATTCCGTTTTCCTTCAAATTTTGTTTATAGGTTCACTGTGTTAAGGCACTTCCCTGATTAGTTTTCGGGATTGATTGGCTAAGTATAAAGGGGGGAACGGGGGGCTTATCCCCCCTTAATTTATATAAATGTGTTTTTCATGCAGAATTATTCAGTTTTCCTTCAAATTTTGTTTATAGGTTCACTTTGTTAAGGCGCTTCCCTGATTAGTTTTCGGGATTGATTGGTTAAGTAAAAAGGGGGGAACGGGGGGCTGATCCCCCTAATTTATATAAATGGGTTTTTCATGCAGAATTATTCAGTTTTCCTTCAAATTTTGTTTATAGGTTCACTGTGTTAAGGCGCTTCTCTGATTAGTTTTCGGGATTGATTGGTTAAGTATAAAGAGGGGAACGGGGGGGCTTATCCCCCCTTAATTTATATAAATGGGTTTTTCATGCAGAATTATTCAGTTTTCTTTCAAATTTTGTTTATAGATTCACTGTGTTAAGGCACTTCCCTGATTAGTTTTCGGGATTGATTGGTTAAGTAAAAAGGGGTGAACGGGGGGCTGATCCCCCCTAATTTATATAAATGGGTTTTTCACGCAGAATTATTCAGTTTTCCTTCAAATTTTGTTTATAGATTCACTGTGGTAAGGCACTTACCTGATTAGTTTTCGGGATTGATGGGTTAAATATAAAGGGGGGAACGGGGGGCTTATCCCCCCCTTAATTTATATAAATGGGTTTTTCATGCAGAATTATCCCATTTGCTACAAAATTTGTTTATAGGTTCACTGTGTTAAGACGCTTCCCTGATTAGTTTTCGGGATTGATTGGTTAAGTATAAAGGGGAATAACGGGGGGGCTAATTCCCCTCTTAATATATATAAATGGGTTTTGCACGCAGAATTATTCAGTTTTCCTTCAAAATTTGTTTATAGGTTCACTGTGTTAAGGCACTTCCCTGATTGGGTTTCGGGATTGATTGGTTAAGTATAAAGGGGGTAACGGGGGACTAATCACCGCCTTAATTTATATAAATGTGTTTTTTACGCAGAATTATTCTTTTTTCCTTCAAATTTTGTTTATTGGTTCACTGTGTTAAGGCACTTCCCTGATTAGTTTTCGGGATTGATTGGTTAAGTATAAAGGGGGGTAACGCGGGGGCTAATTCCCCCTTAATTTAAATAAATGGGTTTTTCACGAAGAATTATTCCGTTTTCCTTCAAATTTTGTTTATAGGTTCACTGTGTTAAGGCGCTTCCCTGATTAGTTTTCGGGATTGATTGGTTAAGTGTAAAGGGGGGAACGGGGGGGCTTATCCCCCCTTAATTTATATAAATGGGTTTTTCATGCAGAATTATTCAGTTTTCCTTCAAATTTTGTTTATAGATTCACTGTGTTAAGGCACTTCCCTGATTAGTTTTCGGGATTGATTGGTTAAGTAAAAAGGGGTGAACGGGGGGCTGATCCCCCCTAATTTATATAAATGGGTTTTTCACGCAGAATTATTCAGTTTTCCTTCAAATTTTGTTTATAGATTCACTGTGGTAAGGCACTTACCTGATTAGTTTTCGGGATTGATGGGTTAAATATAAAGGGGGGAACGGGGGGCTTATCCCCCCCTTAAAATATATAAATGGGTTTTTCATGCAGAATTATCCCGTTTGCTGCAAAATTTGTTTATCGGTTCACTGTGTTAAGGCGCTTCCTTGATTAGTTTTCGGGATGGATTGGTTAAGTATAAAGGGGGAACGGGGGGGATTATCCCCCCCTTAATTTATAGAAATGGGTTTTTCATGCAGAATTATTCCGTTTTCCTTCAAATTTTGTTTATAAGTTCACTGTGTTAAGGCACTTCCCTGATTAGTTTTCGGGATTGATTGGTTAAGTATAAAGAGGGGAACGGGGGGGGGGCTTATCCCCCCTTAATTTATATAAATGGGTTTTACATGCAGAATTATTCAGTTTTCCTTCAAATTTTGTTTATAGATTCACTGTGTTAAGGCACTTCCCTGATTTGTTTTCGAGATTGATTGGTTAAGTATAAAGGGGGGAACGGGGAGGGCTTATCCCCCCTCAATTTATATAAATGGGTTTTTCATGCAGAATTATTCAGTTTTAGTTCAAATTTTGTGTATAGGTTCACTGTGTTAAGGCGCTTCCCTGATTAGGTTTCGGGATTGATTGGTTAAGTATAAAGGGGGGTAACGCGGGGGCTAATCCCCCCCTTAATTTAAATAAATGGGTTTTTCACGCAGAATTATTCCGTTTTCCTTCAAATTTTGTTTATACGTTTACTGCGTTAAGGCGCTTCCCTGATTAGTTTTCGGGATTGATTGGTTAAGTGTAAAGGGGGGAACGGGGGGCTTATCCCCCCCCTTAATATATATAAATGGGTTTTTCATTCAGAATTATCACATAAACTGCAAAATTTGTTTATAGTTTCACTGTGTTAAGGCGCCTCCCTGATTAGTTTTCGGGATTGATTGGTTAAGTATAAAGGGGGGAACGGGGGGCTTATCTCCCCCTTAATTTATATAAACGGGTTTTTCATGCAGAATTATCCCGTTTGCTGCAAAATTTGTTTATAGGTTCACTCTGTTAAGGCGCTTCCCTGATTAGTTTCCGGGATGGATTGGTTAAGTATAAAGGGGAAACGGGGACTCATCCCCCCTTAATTTATATAAATGGTTTTTTCATGCAGAATTATTCCGTTTTCCTTCAAATTTTGTTTATAGGTTCACTGTGTTAAGGCGCTTCCCTGATTAGTTTTCGGGATTGATTGGCTAAGTATAATGGGGGGAACGGGGGGGCTTATCCCCCCTTAATTTATATAAATGGGTTTTTCATGCAGAATTATTCCGTTTTCCTTCAAATTTTGTTTCTAGGTTCACTGTGTTAAGGCGCTTCCCTGATTAGTTTTCGGGATGGATTGGTTAAGTATAAAGGGGGAACGGGGGCTCATCCCCCCTTAATTTATATAAATGGTTTTTTCATGCAGAATTATTCCGTTTTCCTTCAAATTTTGTTTATAGGTTCACTGTGTTAAGGCACTTCCCTGATTAGTTTTCGGGTTTGATTGGCTAAGTATAAAGGGGGGAACGGGGGGGGCTTATCCCCCCTAAATTTATATAAATGTGTTTTTCATGCAGAAATATTCAGTTTTCCTTCAAATTTTGTTTATAGGTTCACTTTGTTAAGGCGCTTCCCTGATTAGTTTTCGGGATTGATTGGTTAAGTAAAAAGGGGGGAACGGGGGGCTAATCCCCCCTAATTTATATAAATGGGTTTTTCATGCAGAATTATTCAGTTTTCCTTCAAATTTTGTTTATAGGTTCACTTTGTTAAGGCGCTTCCCTGATTAGTTTTCGGGATTGATTGGTTAAGTAAAAAGGGGGGAACGGGGGGCTAATCCCCCCTAATTTATATAAATGGGTTTTTCATGCAGAATTATTCAGTTTCCTTTCAAATTTTGTTTATAGATTCACTGTGTTAAGGCACTTCCCTGATTTGTTTTCGAGAGTGATTGGTTAAGTATAAAGGGGGGAACGGGGAGGGCTTATCCCCCCTCAATATATATAAATGGGTTTTTCATGCAGAATTATTCAGTTTTAGTTCAAATTTTGTTTATAGGTTCACTGTGTTAAGGCGCTTCCCTGACTAGGTTTCGGGATTGATTGGTTAAGTATAAAGGGGGGTAAAACGGGGGCTAATCTCCCATATTTTATATATCCCATAATTTAATTGTAATAATATGAAAAATATTAATATAAAATAAATATAAATGGGTTTTTCACGCAGAATTATTCCGTTTTCCGTCAAACTTTGTTTATATGTTCACTTAGTTAAGGCGCTTCCCTGATTCGTTTTCGGGATTGATTGGTTAAGTGTAAAGGGGGGAACGGGGGCTTATTCCCCCCTTAATATATATAAATGGGTTTTTCATGCAGAATTATTCAGTTTTCCTTCAAATTTTGTTTATAGGTTCACTTTGTTAAGGCGCTTCCCTGATTAGTTTTCGGGATTGATTGGTTAAGTAAAAAGGGGGGAACGGGGGGCTAATCCCCCCTAATTTATATAAATGTGTTTTTCATGCAGAATTATTCAGTTTTCCTTCAAATTTTGTTTATAGGTTCACTTTGTTAAGGCGCTTCCCTGATTAGTTTTCGGGATTGATTGGTTAAGTAAAAAGGGGGAACGGGGGGCTAATCCCCCTAATTTATATAAATGGGTTTTTCATGCAGAATTATTCAGTTTTCCTTCAAATTTTATTTATAGGTTCACTGTGTTAAGGCACTTCCCTGATTAGTTTTCGGGATTGATTGGCTAAGTATAAAGGGGGGAACGGGGGCTTATCCCCCCTTAATTTATATAAATGGGATTTTCATGCAGAATTATTCCGTTTTCCTTCAAATTTTGTTTCTAGGTTCACTGTGTTAAGGCGCTTCCTTGATTAGTTTTCGGGATGGATTGGTTAAGTATAAAGGGGGAACGGGGGCTCATCCCCCCTTAATTTATATAAATGGTTTTTTCATGCAGAATTATTCCGTTTTCCTTCAAATTTTGTTTATAGGTTCACTGTGTTAAGGCACTTACCTGATTAGTTTTCGGGATTGATTGGCTAAGTATAAAGGGGGGAACGGTGCGGCTTATCTCCCCTTAATTTATATAAATGTGTTTTTCATGCAGAATTATTCAGTTTTCCTTCAAATTTTGTTTATAGGTTCACTTTGTTAAGGCGCTTCCCTGATTAGTTTTCGGGATTGATTGGTTAAGTATAAAGAGGTGAACGGGGGGGCTTATCCCCCCTTAATTTATATAAATGGGTTTTTCATGCAGAATTATTCAGTTTTCCTTCAAATTTTGTATATAGATTCACTGTGTTAAGGCACTTCCCTGATTTGTTTTCGAGATTGATTGGTTAAGTATAAAGGGGGGAACGGGGGAGCTTATCCCCCCTTAATTTATATAAATGTGTTTTTCATGCAGAATTATTCAGTTTTCCTTCAAATTTTGTTTATAGGTTCACTTTGTTAAGGCGCTTCCCTGATTAGTTTTCGGGATTGATTGGTTAAGTATAAAGAGGGGAACGGGGGGGCTTATCCCCCCTTAATTTATATAAATGGGTTTTTCATGCAGAATTATTCAGTTTTCCTTCAAATTTTGTTTATAGGTTCACTGTGTTAAGGCGCTTCCCTGATTAGGTTTCGGGATTGATTGGTTAAGTATAAATGGGGGTAACGCGGGTGCTAATCCCCCCCTTAATTTAAATAAATGGGTTTTTCACGCAGAATTATTCCGTTTTCCTTCAAATTTTGTTTATACGTTTACTGCGTTAAGGCTCTTCCCTGATTAGTTTTCGGGATTGATTGGTTAAGTGTAAAGGGGTGAACAGGGGGCTCATCCCCCCCTTAATATATATAAATGGGTTTTTCATTCAGAATTATCACATTTGCTGCAAAATTTGTTTATAGGTTCACTGTGTTAAGGCGCCTCCCTGATTAGTTTTCGGGATTGATTGGTTAAGTATAAAGGGGGGAACGGAGGGCTTATCCCCCCTTAATTTATATAAACGGGTTTTTCATGCAGAATTATCCCGTTTGCTGCAAAATTTGTTTATAGGTTCACTCTGTTAAGGCGCTTCCCTGATTAGTTTCCGGGATGGATTGGTTAAGTATAAAGGGGGAACGGGGGGCTTATCCCACCCTTAATTTATATAAATGGGTTTTTCATGCAGAATTATTCCGTTTTCCTTCAAATTTTGTTTATAGGTTCACTGTGTTAAGGCGCTTCCTTGATTAGTTTTCGGAATGGATTGGTTAAGTATAAAGGGGGAACGGGGGGGGCTTATTCCCCCCTTAATTTATATAAATGGGTTTTTCATGCAGAATTATTCCGTTTTCCTTCAAATTTTGTCTATAGGTTCACTGTGTTAAGGCGCTTCCCTGATTAGTTTTCGGGATTGATTGGTTAAGTACAAAGGGGGGAACGGGAGGGCTTATCCTCTCTTAATTTATATAAATGGGTTTTTCATGCAGAATTATCCCGTTTGCTGCAAAATTTGTTTACAGGTTCACTGTGTTAAGGCGCTTCCCTGATTAGTTTCCGGGATGGATTGGTTAAGTGTAAAGGGGGAACGGGGGGGCTTATCCCCCCTTAATTTATATAAATGGGTTTTTCATGCAGAATTATTCCATTTTCCTTCAAATTTTTTTTCTAGGTTCACTGTGTTAAGGCGCTTCCTTGATTAGTTTTCGGGATGGATTGGTTAAGTATAAAGGGAGAACGGGGGGCTCATCCCCCCCTTAATTTATATAAATGGTTTTTTCATGCAGAATTATTCCGTTTTCCTTCAAATTTTGTTTATAGTTTCACTGTGTTAAGGCACTTCCCTGATTAGTTTTCGGGATTGATTGGTTAAGTATAAAGGGGGGAACGGGGGGGCTTATCCCCCCTTAATTTATATAAATGTGTTTTTCATGCAGAATTATTCAGTTTTCCTTCAAATTCTGTTTATAGGTTCACTTTGTTAAGGCGCTTCCCTGATTAGTTTTCGGGATTGATTGGTTAAGTAAAAAGGGGGGAACGGGGGGCTAATCCCCCCTAATTTATATAAATGGGTTTTTCATGCAGAATTATTCAGTTTTCCTTCAAATTTTGTTTATAGGTTCACTGTGTAAAGGCGCTTCCCTGATTAGGTTTCGGGATTGATTGATTAAGTATAAAGGGGGGTAAAACGGGGGCTAATCTCCCATATTTTATATATCCCATAATTTAATTGTAATAATATGAAAAATATTAATATAAAATTAAATATAAATGGGTTTTTCACGCAGAATTATTCCGTTTTCCGTCAAACTTTGTTTATATGTTCACTGTGTTAGTTTTCGGGATTGATTGGTTAAGTGTAAAGGGGGGAACGGGAGGCTTATCCCCCCCTTAATTTATATAAATGGGTTTTTCATGCAGAATTATTCAGTTTCAGTTCAAAATTTTTGATAGGTTCACTGTGTGAAGGCGCTTCCCTGATTAGGTTTCGGGATTGTTTCGTTAAGTATAAAGGGGGTAACGCGGGGGCTAATCCCCCCCCTTAATTTATATAAATGGGTTTTTCATGCAGAATTATTCCGTTTTCCTTCAAATTTTGTCTATAGGTTCACTGTGTTAAGGCACTTCCCTGATTAGTTTTCGGGATTGATTGGTTAAGTATAAAGGGGGGTAACATGGGGGCTAATCCCCCTTAATTTATATAAATGTGTTTTTCATGCAGAATTATTCAGTTTTCCTTCAAATTTTGTTTATAGGTTCACTTTGTTAAGGCGCTTCCCTGATTATTTTTCGGGATTGATTGGTTAAGTAAAAAGGGGGGAACGGGGGGCTTATCCCCCCTCTTAATATATATAAATGGGTTTTTCATTCAGAATTATCCCATTTGCTGCAAAATTTGTCTATAGGTTCACTGTGTTAAGGCGCTTCCCTGTTTAGTTTCCGGGATGGATTGGTTAAGTGTAAAGGGGGAACGGGGGGGCTTATCCCCCCCTTAATTTATATAAATGGGTTTTTCATGCAGAATTATTCCGTTTTCCTTCAAATTTTGTTTATAAGTTCACTGTGTTAAGGCGCTTCCTTGATTAGTTTCCGGGATGGATTGGTTAAGTATAAAGGGGGAACGGGGGGGGCTTATCCCCCCCTTAATTTATATAAATGGGTTTTTCATGCAGAATTATTCAGTTTTCCGTCAAATTTTGTTTATAGATTCACTGTGTTAAGGCACTTCCCTGATTTGTTTTCGAGATTGATTGGTTAGTATAAAGGGGGGAACGGGGAGGGCTTATCCCCCCTCAATTTATATAAATGGGTTTTTCATGCAGAATTATTCAGTTTTAGTTCAAATTTTGTTTATAGTTTCACTGTGTTAAGGCGCTTCCCTGATTAGTTTTCGGGATTGATTGGTTAAGTACAAAGGGGGAACGGGGGGGCTTATCCCCCCTTAATATATATAAATGGGTTTTTCATGCAGAATTATCCCGTTTGCTGCAAAATTTGTTTACCGGTTCACTGTGTTAAGGCGCTTCCCTGATTAGTTTCCGGGATAGATTGGTTAAGTGTAAAGGGGGAACGGGGGGGCTTATCCCCCCTTAATTTATATAAATGGGTTTTTCATGCAGAATTATTCCGTTTTCCTTCAAATTTTGTTTCTAGGTTCACTGTGTTAAGGCGCTTCCTTGAATAGTTTTCGGGATGGATTGGTTAAGTATAAAGGGGGAACGGGGGCTCATCCCCCCCTTAATTTATATAAATGGTTTTTTCATGCAGAATTATTCCGTTTTCCTTCAAATTTTGTTTATAGGTTCACTGTGTTAAGGCACTTCCCTGATTAGTTTTCGGGATTGATTGGCTAAGTATAAAGGGGGGAACGGGGGGCTTATCCCCCCTTAATTTATATAAATGTGTTTTTCATGCAGAATTATTCAGTTTTCCTTCAAATTTTGTTTATAGGTTCACTTTGTTAAGGCGCTTCCCTGATTAGTTTTCGGGATTGATTGGTTAAGTAAAAAGGGGGGAACGGGGGGCTGATCCCCCTAATTTATATAAATGGGTTTTTCATGCAGAATTATTCAGTTTTCCTTCAAATTTTGTTTATAGGTTCACTGTGTTAAGGCGCTTCTCTGATTAGTTTTCGGGATTGATTGGTTAAGTATAAAGAGGGGAACGGGGGGGCTTATCCCCCCTTAATTTATATAAATGGGTTTTTCATGCAGAATTATTCAGTTTTCTTTCAAATTTTGTTTATAGATTCACTGTGTTAAGGCACTTCCCTGATTAGTTTTCGGGATTGATTGGTTAAGTAAAAAGGGGTGAACGGGGGGCTGATCCCCCCTAATTTATATAAATGGGTTTTTCACGCAGAATTATTCAGTTTTCCTTCAAATTTTGTTTATAGATTCACTGTGGTAAGGCACTTACCTGATTAGTTTTCGGGATTGATGGGTTAAATATAAAGGGGGGAACGGGGGGCTTATCCCCCCCTTAATTTATATAAATGGGTTTTTCATGCAGAATTATCCCATTTGCTACAAAATTTGTTTATAGGTTCACTGTGTTAAGACGCTTCCCTGATTAGTTTTCGGGATTGATTGGTTAAGTATAAAGGGGAATAACGGGGGGGCTAATTCCCCTCTTAATATATATAAATGGGTTTTGCACGCAGAATTATTCAGTTTTCCTTCAAAATTTGTTTATAGGTTCACTGTGTTAAGGCACTTCCCTGATTGGGTTTCGGGATTGATTGGTTAAGTATAAAGGGGGTAACGGGGGACTAATCACCGCCTTAATTTATATAAATGTGTTTTTTACGCAGAATTATTCTTTTTTCCTTCAAATTTTGTTTATTGGTTCACTGTGTTAAGGCACTTCCCTGATTAGTTTTCGGGATTGATTGGTTAAGTATAAAGGGGGGTAACGCGGGGGCTAATTCCCCCTTAATTTAAATAAATGGGTTTTTCACGAAGAATTATTCCGTTTTCCTTCAAATTTTGTTTATAGGTTCACTGTGTTAAGGCGCTTCCCTGATTAGTTTTCGGGATTGATTGGTTAAGTGTAAAGGGGGGAACGGGGGGGCTTATCCCCCCTTAATTTATATAAATGGGTTTTTCATGCAGAATTATTCAGTTTTCCTTCAAATTTTGTTTATAGATTCACTGTGTTAAGGCACTTCCCTGATTAGTTTTCGGGATTGATTGGTTAAGTAAAAAGGGGTGAACGGGGGGCTGATCCCCCCTAATTTATATAAATGGGTTTTTCACGCAGAATTATTCAGTTTTCCTTCAAATTTTGTTTATAGATTCACTGTGGTAAGGCACTTACCTGATTAGTTTTCGGGATTGATGGGTTAAATATAAAGGGGGGAACGGGGGGCTTATCCCCCCCTTAAAATATATAAATGGGTTTTTCATGCAGAATTATCCCGTTTGCTGCAAAATTTGTTTATCGGTTCACTGTGTTAAGGCGCTTCCTTGATTAGTTTTCGGGATGGATTGGTTAAGTATAAAGGGGGAACGGGGGGGATTATCCCCCCCTTAATTTATAGAAATGGGTTTTTCATGCAGAATTATTCCGTTTTCCTTCAAATTTTGTTTATAAGTTCACTGTGTTAAGGCACTTCCCTGATTAGTTTTCGGGATTGATTGGTTAAGTATAAAGAGGGGAACGGGGGGGGGGCTTATCCCCCCTTAATTTATATAAATGGGTTTTACATGCAGAATTATTCAGTTTTCCTTCAAATTTTGTTTATAGATTCACTGTGTTAAGGCACTTCCCTGATTTGTTTTCGAGATTGATTGGTTAAGTATAAAGGGGGGAACGGGGAGGGCTTATCCCCCCTCAATTTATATAAATGGGTTTTTCATGCAGAATTATTCAGTTTTAGTTCAAATTTTGTGTATAGGTTCACTGTGTTAAGGCGCTTCCCTGATTAGGTTTCGGGATTGATTGGTTAAGTATAAAGGGGGGTAACGCGGGGGCTAATCCCCCCCTTAATTTAAATAAATGGGTTTTTCACGCAGAATTATTCCGTTTTCCTTCAAATTTTGTTTATACGTTTACTGCGTTAAGGCGCTTCCCTGATTAGTTTTCGGGATTGATTGGTTAAGTGTAAAGGGGGGAACGGGGGGCTTATCCCCCCCCTTAATATATATAAATGGGTTTTTCATTCAGAATTATCACATAAACTGCAAAATTTGTTTATAGTTTCACTGTGTTAAGGCGCCTCCCTGATTAGTTTTCGGGATTGATTGGTTAAGTATAAAGGGGGGAACGGGGGGCTTATCTCCCCCTTAATTTATATAAACGGGTTTTTCATGCAGAATTATCCCGTTTGCTGCAAAATTTGTTTATAGGTTCACTCTGTTAAGGCGCTTCCCTGATTAGTTTCCGGGATGGATTGGTTAAGTATAAAGGGGAAACGGGGACTCATCCCCCCTTAATTTATATAAATGGTTTTTTCATGCAGAATTATTCCGTTTTCCTTCAAATTTTGTTTATAGGTTCACTGTGTTAAGGCGCTTCCCTGATTAGTTTTCGGGATTGATTGGCTAAGTATAATGGGGGGAACGGGGGGGCTTATCCCCCCTTAATTTATATAAATGGGTTTTTCATGCAGAATTATTCCGTTTTCCTTCAAATTTTGTTTCTAGGTTCACTGTGTTAAGGCGCTTCCCTGATTAGTTTTCGGGATGGATTGGTTAAGTATAAAGGGGGAACGGGGGCTCATCCCCCCTTAATTTATATAAATGGTTTTTTCATGCAGAATTATTCCGTTTTCCTTCAAATTTTGTTTATAGGTTCACTGTGTTAAGGCACTTCCCTGATTAGTTTTCGGGTTTGATTGGCTAAGTATAAAGGGGGGAACGGGGGGGGCTTATCCCCCCTAAATTTATATAAATGTGTTTTTCATGCAGAAATATTCAGTTTTCCTTCAAATTTTGTTTATAGGTTCACTTTGTTAAGGCGCTTCCCTGATTAGTTTTCGGGATTGATTGGTTAAGTAAAAAGGGGGGAACGGGGGGCTAATCCCCCCTAATTTATATAAATGGGTTTTTCATGCAGAATTATTCAGTTTTCCTTCAAATTTTGTTTATAGGTTCACTTTGTTAAGGCGCTTCCCTGATTAGTTTTCGGGATTGATTGGTTAAGTAAAAAGGGGGGAACGGGGGGCTAATCCCCCCTAATTTATATAAATGGGTTTTTCATGCAGAATTATTCAGTTTCCTTTCAAATTTTGTTTATAGATTCACTGTGTTAAGGCACTTCCCTGATTTGTTTTCGAGAGTGATTGGTTAAGTATAAAGGGGGGAACGGGGAGGGCTTATCCCCCCTCAATATATATAAATGGGTTTTTCATGCAGAATTATTCAGTTTTAGTTCAAATTTTGTTTATAGGTTCACTGTGTTAAGGCGCTTCCCTGACTAGGTTTCGGGATTGATTGGTTAAGTATAAAGGGGGGTAAAACGGGGGCTAATCTCCCATATTTTATATATCCCATAATTTAATTGTAATAATATGAAAAATATTAATATAAAATAAATATAAATGGGTTTTTCACGCAGAATTATTCCGTTTTCCGTCAAACTTTGTTTATATGTTCACTTAGTTAAGGCGCTTCCCTGATTCGTTTTCGGGATTGATTGGTTAAGTGTAAAGGGGGGAACGGGGGCTTATTCCCCCCTTAATATATATAAATGGGTTTTTCATGCAGAATTATTCAGTTTTCCTTCAAATTTTGTTTATAGGTTCACTTTGTTAAGGCGCTTCCCTGATTAGTTTTCGGGATTGATTGGTTAAGTAAAAAGGGGGGAACGGGGGGCTAATCCCCCCTAATTTATATAAATGTGTTTTTCATGCAGAATTATTCAGTTTTCCTTCAAATTTTGTTTATAGGTTCACTTTGTTAAGGCGCTTCCCTGATTAGTTTTCGGGATTGATTGGTTAAGTAAAAAGGGGGAACGGGGGGCTAATCCCCCTAATTTATATAAATGGGTTTTTCATGCAGAATTATTCAGTTTTCCTTCAAATTTTATTTATAGGTTCACTGTGTTAAGGCGCTTCCTTGATTAGTTTTCGGGATGGATTGGTTAAGTATAAAGGGGGAACGGGGGGCTCATCCCCCCCTTAATTTATATAAATGGTTTTTTCATGCAGAATTATTCCGTTTTCCTTCAAATTTTGTTTATAGTTTCACTGTGTTAAGGCACTTCCCTGATTAGTTTTCGGGATTGATTGGTTAAGTATAAAGGGGGGAACGGGGGGGCTTATCCCCCCTTAATTTATATAAATGTGTTTTTCATGCAGAATTATTCCGTTTTCCTTCAAATTTTGTTTATAGTTTCACTGTGTTAAGGCACTTCCCTGATTAGTTTTCGGGATTGATTGGTTAAGTATAAAGGGGGGAACGGGGGGGCTTATCCCCCCTTAATTTATATAAATGTGTTTTTCATGCAAAATTATTCAGTTTTCCTTCAAATTTTGTTTATAGGTTCACTTTGTTAAGGCGCTTCCCTGATTAGTTTTCGGGATTGATTGGTTAAGTAAAAAGGGGGGAACGGGGGGCTCATCCCCCCTAATTTATATAAATGGGTTTTTCATGCAGAATTATTCAGTTTTCCTTCAAATTTTGTTTATAGGTTCACTGTGTAAAGGCGCTTCCCTGATTAGGTTTCGGGATTGATTGATTAAGTATAAAGGGGGGTAAAACGGGGGCTAATCTCCCATATTTTATATATCCCATAATTTAATTGTAATAATATGAAAAATATTAATATAAAATAAATATAAATGGGTTTTTCACGCAGAATTATTCCGTTTTCCGTCAAACTTTGTTTATATGTTCACTGTGTTAAGGCGCTTCCCTGATTCGTTTTCGGGATTGATTGGTTAAGTGTAAAGGGGGGAACGGGGGGCTTATTCCCCCCTTAATATATATAAATGTGTTTTTCATGCAGAATTATTCAGTTTGCCTTCAAATTTTGTTTATAGGTTCAATTTGTTAAGGCGCTTCCCTGATTAGTTTTCGGGATTGATTGGTTAAGTAAAAAGGGGGGAACGGGGGGCTAATCCCCCCTAATTTATATAAATGGGTTTTTCATGCAGAATTATTCAGTTTTCCTTCAAATTTTATTTATAGGTTCACTGTGTTAAGGCGCTTCCCTGATTAGGTTTCGGGATTGTTTCTTTAAGTATAAAGGGGGTAACGCGGGGGCAAATCCCCCCCCCTTAATTTATATAAATGGGTTTTTCATGCAGAATTATTCCGTTTTCCTTCAAATTTTGTCTATAGGTTCACTGTGTTAAGGCACTTCCCTGATTAGTTTTCGGGATTGATTGGTTAAGTATAAAGGGGGGTAACGTGGGGGCTAATCCCCCCTTAATTTATATAAATGGGTTTTTCATGCAGAATTATTCATTTTTCCTTCAAATTTTGTTTATATGTTCACTTTGTTAAGGCGCTTCCCTGATTATTTTTCGGGATTGATTGGTTAAGTAAAAAGGGGGGAACGGGGGGCTTATCCCCTCTCTTAATATATATAAATGGGTTTTTCATTCAGAATTATCCCATTTGCTGCAAAATTTGTCTATAGGTTCACTGTGTTAAGGCGCTTCCCTGATTAGTTTTCGGGATTGATTGGTTAAGTACAAAGGGGGGAACGGGGGGGCTTATCCCCCCCTTAATTTATATAAATGGGTTTTTCATGCAGAATTATCCCGTTTGCTGCATAATTTGTTTATAGGTTCACTGTGTTAAGGCGCTTCCCTGTTTAGTTTCCGGGATGGATTGGTTAAGTGTAAAGGGGGAACGGGGGGGCTTATCCCCCCTTAATTTATATAAATGGGTTTTTCATGCAGAATTATTCCGTTTTCCTTCAAATTTTGTTTATAAGTTCACTGTGTTAAGGCGCTTCCTTGATTAGTTTCCGGGATGGATTGGTTAAGTATAAAGGGGGAACGGGGGGCTTATCCCCCCCTTAATTTATATAAATGGGTTTTTCATGCAGAATTATTCCATTTTCCTTCAAATTTTGTTTATAGGTTCACTGTGTTAAGGCACTTTCCTAATTAGTTTTCGGGATTGATTGGTTAAGTATAAAGAGAGGAACGGGGGGGGCTTATCCCCCCTTAATTTATATAAATGGGTTTTTCATGCAGAATTATTCAGTTTTCCTTCAAATTTTGTTTATAGATTCACTGTGTTAAGGCACTTCCCTGATTTGTTTTCGAGATTGATTGGTTAAGTATAAAGGGGGGAACGGGGAGGGCTTATCCCCCCTCACTTTATATAAATGGGTTTTTCATGCAGAATTATTCAGTTTTAGTTCAAATTTTGTTTATAGGTTCACTGTGTTAAGGCGCTTCCCTGATTAGGTTTCGGGATTGATTGGTTAAGTATAAAGGGGGGTAACGCGGGGGCTAATCCCCCCCTTAATTTAAATAAATGGGTTTTTCACGCAGAATTATTCCGTTTTCCTTCAAATTTTGTTTATACGTTTACTGCGTTAAGGCGCTTCCCTGATTAGTTTTCGGGATTGATTGGTTAAGTGTAAAGGGGGGAACGGGGGGCTTATCCCCCCGCTTAATATATATAAATGGGTTTTTCATTCAAAATTATCACATTTGCTGCAAAATTTGTTTATAGGTTCACTGTGTTAAGGCGCCTCCCTGATTAGTTTTCGGGATTGATTGGTTAAGTATAAAGGGGGGAAAGGGGGTCTTATCCCCCTTAATTTATATAAACGGGTTTTTCATGCAGAATTATCCCGTTTGCTGCAAAATTTGTTTATAGGTTCACTCTGTTAAGGCGCTTCCCTGATTAGTTTCCGGGATGGATTGGTTAAGTACAAAGGGGGAACGGGGGGGCTTATCCCCCCTTAATATATATAAATGGGTTTTTCATGCAGAATTATCCCGTTTGCTGCAAAATTTGTTTACAGGTTCACTGTGTTAAGGCGCTTCCCTGATTATTTTCCGGGATGGATTGGTTAAGTGTAAAGGGGGGAACGGGGGGGCTTATCCCCCCTTAATTTATATAAATGTGTTTTTCATGCAGAATTATTCCGTTTTCCTTCAAATTTTGTTTCTAGGTTCACTGTGTTAAGGCGCTTCCTTGATTAGTTTTCGGGATGGATTGGTTAAGTATAAAGGGGGAACGGGGGCTCATCCCCCCTTAATTTATATAAATGGTTTTTTCATGCAGAATTATTCCGTTTTCCTTCAAATTTTGTTTATAGGTTCACTGTGTTAAGGCACTTCCCTGATTAGTTTTCGGGATTGATTGGCTAAGTATAAAGGGGGGAACGGGGGCTTATCCCCCCTTAATTTATATAAATGTTTTTTTCACGCAGAATTATTCAGTTTTCCTTCAAATTTTGTTTATAGGTTCACTTTGTTAAGGCGCTTCCCTGATTAGTTTTCGGGATTGATTGGTTAAGTAAAAAGGGGGGAACGGGGGGCTAATCCCCCCTAATTTATATAAATGGGTTTTTCATGCAGAATTATTCAGGTTTCCTTCAAATTTTGTTTATAGGTTCACTGTGTTAAGGCGCTTCTCTGATTAGTTTTCGGGATTGATTGGTTAAGTATAAAGAGGGGAACGGGGGGGCTTATCCCCCCTTAATTTATATAAATGGGTTTTTCATGCAGAATTATTCAGTTTTCCTTCAAATTTTGTTTATAGATTCACTGTGTTAAGGCACTTCCCTGATTTGTTTTCGAGATTGATTGGTTAAGTATAAAGGGGGGAACGGGGAGGGCTTATCCCCCCTCAATTTATATAAATGGGTTTTTCATGCAGAATTATTCAGTTTTAGTTCAAATTTTGTTTATAGGTTCACTGTGTTAAGGCGCTTCCCTGACTAGGTTTCGGGATTGATTGGTTAAGTATAAATGGGGGTAACGCGGGGGCTAATCCCCTCCCCTTAATTTAAATAAATGGGTTTTTCACGCAGAATTATTCCGTTTTCCTTCAAATTTTGTTTATACGTTTACTGCGTTAAGGCGCTTCCCTGATTAGTTTTCGGGATTGATTGGTTAAGTGTAAAGGGGGGAACGGGGGGCTTATCCCCCCCCTTAATATATATAAATGGGTTTTTCATTCAGAATTATCACATTTGCTGCAAAATTTGTTTATAGGTTCACTTTGTTAAGGCGCCTCCCTGATTAGTTTTCGGGATTGATTGGTTAAGTATAAAGGGGGGTAAAGCGGGGGCTAATCCCCCCCTTAATTTAAATAAATGGGTTTTTCGCGCAGAATTATTCTGTTTTCCTTCAAATTTTGTTTATACGTTTACTGCGTTAAGGCGCTTCCCTGATTAGTTTTCGGGATTGATTGGTTAAGTGTAAAGGGGGGAACGGGGGGCTTATCCCCCCCCTTAATATATATAAATGGGTTTTTCATACAGAATTATCACATAAACTGCAAAATTTGTTTATAGGTTCACTGTGTTAAGGCGCCTCCCTGATTAGTTTTCGGGATTGATTGGTTAAGTATAAAGGGGGGAACGGGGGGCTTATCCCCCCCTTAATTTATATAAACGGGTTTTTCATGCAGAATTATCCCGTTTGCTGCAAAATTTGTTTATAGGTTCACTCTGTTAAGGCGCTTCCCTGATTAGTTTCCGGGATGGATTGGTTAAGTATAAAGGGGGAACGGGGGGCTTATCCCCCCCTTAATTTATATAAATGGGTTTTTCATGCAGAATTATTCCGTTTTCCTTCAAATTTTGTCTATAGGTTCACTGTGTTAAGGCGCTTCCCTGATTAGTTTTCGGGATTGATTGGTTAAGTACAAAGGGGGAACGGGGGGCTTATCCCCCCTTAATATATATAAATGGGTTTTTCATGCAGAATTATCCCGTTTGCTGCAAAATTTGTTTACAGGTTCACTGTTTTAAGGCGCTTCCCTGATTAGTTTTCGGGATTGATTGGTTAAGTTCAAAGGGGGAACGGGGGGCTTATCCCCCCTTAATTTATATAAATGGATTTTTCATGCAGAATTATTCAGTTTTCCTTCAAATTTTGTTTATAGATTCACTGTGTTAAGGCACTTCCCTGATTTGTTTTCGAGATTGATTGTTTAAGTATAAAGGGGGGAACGGGGAGGGCTTATCCCCCCTCAATTTATATAAATGGGTTTTTCATGCAGAATTATTCAGTTTTAGTTCAAATTTTGTTTATAGGTTCACTGTGTTAAGGCGCTTCCCTGATTAGGTTTCGGGATTGATTGGTTAAGTATAAATGGGGGTAACGCGGGGGCTAATCCCCCCCCTTAATTTAAATAAATGGGTTTTTCACGCAGAATTATTCCGTTTTCCTTCAAATTTTGTTTATACGTTTACTGCGTTAAGGCGCTTCCCTGATTAGTTTTCGGGATTGATTGGTTAAGTGTAAAGGGGGGAACGGGGGGCTTATCCCCCCCCCTTAAAATATATAAATGGGTTTTTCATTCAGAATTATCACATTTGCTGCAAAATTTGTTTATAGGTTCACTTTGTTAAGGCGCCTCCCTGATTAGTTTTCGGGATTGATTGGTTAAGTATAAAGGGGGGAACGGAGGGCTTATCCCCCCCTTAATTTATATAAACGGGTTTTTCATGCAGAATTATCCCGTTTCCTGCAAAATTTGTTTATAGGTTCACTCTGTTAAGGCGCTTCCCTGATTAGTTTCCGGGATGGATTGGTTAAGTATAAAGGGTGAACGGGGGGCTTATCCCCCCCTTAATTTATATAAATGGGTTTTTCATGCAGAATTATTCCGTTTTCCTTCAAATTTTTTTTCTATGTTCACTGTGTTAAGGCGCTTCCTTGATTAGTTTTCGGGATGGATTGGTTAAGTATAAAGGGGGAACGGGGGGCTCATCCCCCCCTTAATTTATATAAATGGTTTTTTCATGCAGAATTATCCCGTTTGTTGCATAATTTGTTTATAGGTTCACTGTGTTAAGGCGCTTCCCTGTTTAGTTTCCGGGATGGAATGGTTAAGTGTAAAGGGGGAACGGGGGGGGCTAATCCCCCCTAATTTATATAAATGGGTTTTTCATGCAGAATTATTCAGTTTTCCTTCAAATTTTGTTTATAGGTTCACTGTGTTAAGGCGATTCTCTGATTAGTTTTCGGGATTGATTGGTTAAGTATAAAGAGGGGAACGGGGGGGCTTATCCCCCCTTAATTTATATAAATGGGTTTTTCATGCAGAATTATTCAGTTTTAGTTCAAATTTTGTTTATAGGTTCACTGTGTTAAGGCGCTTCCCTGATTAGGTTTCGGGATTGATTGGTTAAGTATAAATGGGGGTAACGCGGGGGCTAATCCCCCCCTTAATTTAAATAAATGGGTTTTTCACGCAGAATTATTCCGTTTTCCTTCAAATTTTGTTTATACGTTTACTGCGTTAAGGCGCTTCCCTGATTAATTTTCGGGATTGATTGGTTAAGCGTAAAGGGGGGAACGGGGGGCTTATCCCCCCCTTAATATATATAAAGGGGTTTTTCATTCAGAATTATCACATTTGCTGCAAAATTTGTTTATAGGTTCACTTTGTTAAGGCGCCTCCCTGATTAGTTTTCGGGATTGATTGGTTAAGTATAAAGGGGGGAACGGAGGGCTTATCCCCCCCTTAACTTATATAAACGGGTTTTTCATGCAGAATTATCCCGTTTGCTGCAAAATTTGTTTATAGGTTCACTCTGTTAAGGCGCTTCCCTGATTAGTTTCCGGGATGGATTGGTTAAGTATAAAGGGGGAACGGGGGGCTTATCCCCCCCTTAATTTATATAAATGGGTTTTTCATGCAGAATTATATCGTTTTCCTTCAAATTTTGTTTATAGGTTCACTGTGTTAAGGCGCTTCTCTGATTAGTTTTCGGGATTGATTGGTTAAGTATAAAGAGGGGAACGGGGGGGCTTATCCCCCCTTAATTTATATAAATGGGTTTTTCATGCAGAATTATTCAGTTTTCTTTCAAATTTTGTTTATAGATTCACTGTGTTAAGGCACTTCCCTGATTAGTTTTCGGGATTGATTGGTTAAGTAAAAAGGGGTGAACGGGGGGCTGATCCCCCCTAATTTATATAAATGGGTTTTTCACGCAGAATTATTCAGTTTTCCTTCAAATTTTGTTTATAGATTCACTGTGGTAAGGCACTTACCTGATTAGTTTTCGGGATTGATGGGTTAAATATAAAGGGGGGAACGGGGGGGCTTATCCCCCCCTTAATTTATATAAATGGGTTTTTCATGCAGAATTATCCCATTTGCTACAAAATTTGTTTATAGGTTCACTGTGTTAAGACGCTTCCCTGATTAGTTTTCGGGATTGATTGGTTAAGTATAAAGGGGAATAACGGGGGGGCTAATTCCCCTCTTAATATATATAAATGGGTTTTGCACGCAGAATTATTCAGTTTTCCTTCAAAATTTGTTTATAGGTTCACTGTGTTAAGGCACTTCCCTGATTGGGTTTCGGGATTGATTGGTTAAGTATAAAGGGGGTAACGGGGGACTAATCACCCCCTTAATTTATATAAATGTGTTTTTTACGCAGAATTATTCTTTTTTCCTTCAAATTTTGTTTATTGGTTCACTGTGTTAAGGCACTTCCCTGATTAGTTTTCGGGATTGATTGGTTAAGTATAAAGGGGGGTAACGCGGGGGCTAATTCCCCCTTAATTTAAATAAATGGGTTTTTCACGAAGAATTATTCCGTTTTCCTTCAAATTTTGTTTATAGGTTCACTGTGTTAAGGCGCTTCCCTGATTAGTTTTCGGGATTGATTGGTTAAGTGTAAAGGGGGGAACGGGGGGGCTTATCCCCCCTTAATTTATATAAATGGGTTTTTCATGCAGAATTATTCAGTTTTCCTTCAAATTTTGTTTATAGATTCACTGTGTTAAGGCACTTCCCTGATTAGTTTTCGGGATTGATTGGTTAAGTAAAAAGGGGGGAACGGGGGGCTTATCCCCCCCTTAAAATATATAAATGGGTTTTTCATGCAGAATTATCCCGTTTGCTGCAAAATTTGTTTATCGGTTCACTGTGTTAAGGCGCTTCCTTGATTAGTTTTCGGGATGGATTGGTTAAGTATAAAGGGGGAACGGGGGGGATTATCCCCCCCTTAATTTATAGAAATGGGTTTTTCATGCAGAATTATTCCGTTTTCCTTCAAATTTTGTTTATAAGTTCACTGTGTTAAGGCACTTCCCTGATTAGTTTTCGGGATTGATTGGTTAAGTATAAAGAGGGGAACGGGGGGGGGCTTATCCCCCCTTCATTTATATAAATGGGTTTTACATGCAGAATTATTCAGTTTTCCTTCAAATTTTGTTTATAGATTCACTGTGTTAAGGCACTTCCCTGATTTGTTTTCGAGATTGATTGGTTAAGTATAAAGGGGGGAACGGGGAGGGCTTATCCCCCCTCAATTTATATAAATGGGTTTTTCATGCAGAATTATTCAGTTTTAGTTCAAATTTTGTGTATAGGTTCACTGTGTTAAGGCGCTTCCCTGATTAGGTTTCGGGATTGATTGGTTAAGTATAAAGGGGGGTAACGCGGGGGCTAATCCCCCCCTTAATTTAAATAAATGGGTTTTTCACGCAGAATTATTCCGTTTTCCTTCAAATTTTGTTTATACGTTTACTGCGTTAAGGCGCTTCCCTGATTAGTTTTCGGGATTGATTGGTTAAGTGTAAAGGGGGGAACGGGGGGCTTATCCCCCCCCTTAATATATATAAATGGGTTTTTCATTCAGAATTATCACATAAACTGCAAAATTTGTTTATAGTTTCACTGTGTTAAGGCGCCTCCCTGATTAGTTTTCGGGATTGATTGGTTAATTATAAAGGGGGGAACGGGGGGCTTATCTCCCCCTTAATTTATATAAACGGGTTTTTCATGCAGAATTATCCCGTTTGCTGCAAAATTTGTTTATAAGTTCACTCTGTTCAGGCGCTTCCCTGATTAGTTTCCGGGATGGATTGGTTAAGTATAAAGGGGAAACGGGGACTCATCCCCCCTTAATTTATATAAATGGTTTTTTCATGCAGAATTATTCCGTTTTCCTTCAAATTTTGTTTATAGGTTCACTGTGTTAAGGCGCTTCCCTGATTAGTTTTCGGGATTGATTGGCTAAGTATAATGGGGGGAACGGGGGGGCTTATCCCCCCTTAATTTATATAAATGGGTTTTTCATGCAGAATTATTCCGTTTTCCTTCAAATTTTGTTTCTAGGTTCACTGTGTTAAGGCGCTTCCCTGATTAGTTTTCGGGATGGATTGGTTAAGTATAAAGGGGGAACGGGGGCTCATCCCCCCTTAATTTATATAAATGGTTTTTTCATGCAGAATTATTCCGTTTTGCTTCAAATTTTGTTTATAGGTTCACTGTGTTAAGGCACTTCCCTGATTAGTTTTCGGGTTTGATTGGCTAAGTATAAAGGGGGGAACGGGGGGGGCTTATCCCCCCTAAATTTATATAAATGTGTTTTTCATGCAGAATTATTCAGTTTTCCTTCAAATTTTGTTTATAGGTTCACTTTGTTAAGGCGCTTCCCTGATTAGTTTTCGGGATTGATTGGTTAAGTAAAAAGGGGGGAACGGGGGGCTAATCCCCCCTAATTTATATAAATGGGTTTTTCATGCAGAATTATTCAGTTTTCCTTCAAATTTTGTTTATAGGTTCACTTTGTTAAGGCGCTTCCCTGATTAGTTTTCGGGATTGATTGGTTAAGTAAAAAGGGGGGAACGGGGGGCTAATCCCCCCTAATTTATATAAATGGGTTTTTCATGCAGAATTATTCAGTTTTCCTTCAAATTTTGTTTATAGATTCACTGTGTTAAGGCACTTCCCTGATTTGTTTTCGAGAGTGATTGGTTAAGTATAAAGGGGGGAACGGGGAGGGCTTATCCCCCCTCAATATATATAAATGGGTTTTTCATGCAGAATTATTCAGTTTTAGTTCAAATTTTGTTTATAGGTTCACTGTGTTAAGGCGCTTCCCTGACTAGGTTTCGGGATTGATTGGTTAAGTATAAAGGGGGGTAAAACGGGGGCTGATCTCCCATATTTTATGTATCCCATAATTTAATTGTAATAATATGAAAAATATTAATATAAAATAAATATAAATGGGTTTTTCACGCAGAATTATTCCGTTTTCCGTCAAACTTTGTTTATATGTTCACTGTGTTAAGGCGCTTCCCTGATTCGCTTTCGGGATTGATTGGTTAAGTGTAAAGGGGGGAACGGGGGGCTTATTCCCCCCTTAATATATATAAATGGGTTTTTCATGCAGAATTATTCAGTTTTCCTTCAAATTTTGTTTATAGGTTCACTTTGTTAAGGCGCTTCCCTGATTAGTTTTCGGGATTGATTGGTTAAGTAAAAAGGGGGGAACGGGGGGCTAATCCCCCCTAATTTATATAAATGGGTTTTTCATGCAGAATTATTCAGTTTTCCTTCAAATTTTGTTTATAGGTTCACTTTGTTAAGGCGCTTCCCTGATTAGTTTTCGGGATTGATTGGTTAAGTAAAAAGGGGGGAACGGGGGGCTAATCCCCCCTAATTTATATAAATGGGTTTTTCATGCAGAATTATTCAGTTTTCCTTCAAATTTTATTTATAGGTTCACTGTGTTAAGGCGCTTCCTTGATTAGTTTTCGGGATGGATTGGTTAAGTATAAAGGGGGAACGGGGGGCTCATCCCCCCCTTAATTTATATAAATGGTTTTTTCATGCAGAATTATTCCGTTTTCCTTCAAATTTTGTTTATAGTTTCACTGTGTTAAGGCACTTCCCTGATTAGTTTTCGGGATTGATTGGTTAAGTATAAAGGGGGGAACGGGGGGGCTTATCCCCCCTTAATTTATATAAATGTGTTTTTCATGCAGAATTATTCCGTTTTCCTTCAAATTTTGTTTATAGTTTCACTGTGTTAAGGCACTTCCCTGATTAGTTTTCGGGATTGATTGGTTAAGTATAAAGGGGGGAACGGGGGGCTTATCCCCCCCTTAAAATATATAAATGGGTTTTTCATGCAGAATTATCCCGTTTGCTGCAAAATTTGTTTATCGGTTCACTGTGTTAAGGCGCTTCCTTGATTAGTTTTCGGGATGGATTGGTTAAGTATAAAGGGGGAACGGGGGGGATTATCCCCCCCTTAATTTATAGAAATGGGTTTTTCATGCAGAATTATTCCGTTTTCCTTCAAATTTTGTTTATAAGTTCACTGTGTTAAGGCACTTCCCTGATTAGTTTTCGGGATTGATTGGTTAAGTATAAAGAGGGGAACGGGGGGGGGCTTATCCCCCCTTAATTTATATAAATGGGTTTTACATGCAGAATTATTCAGTTTTCCTTCAAATTTTGTTTATAGATTCACTGTGTTAAGGCACTTCCCTGATTTGTTTTCGAGATTGATTGGTTAAGTATAAAGGGGGGAACGGGGAGGGCTTATCCCCCCTCAATTTATATAAATGGGTTTTTCATGCAGAATTATTCAGTTTTAGTTCAAATTTTGTGTATAGGTTCACTGTGTTAAGGCGCTTCCCTGATTAGGTTTCGGGATTGATTGGTTAAGTATAAAGGGGGGTAACGCGGGGGCTAATCCCCCCCTTAATTTAAATAAATGGGTTTTTCACGCAGAATTATTCCGTTTTCCTTCAAATTTTGTTTATACGTTTACTGCGTTAAGGCGCTTCCCTGATTAGTTTTCGGGATTGATTGGTTAAGTGTAAAGGGGGGAACGGGGGGCTTATCCCCCCCCTTAATATATATAAATGGGTTTTTCATTCAGAATTATCACATAAACTGCAAAATTTGTTTATAGTTTCACTGTGTTAAGGCGCCTCCCTGATTAGTTTTCGGGATTGATTGGTTAATTATAAAGGGGGGAACGGGGGGCTTATCTCCCCCTTAATTTATATAAACGGGTTTTTCATGCAGAATTATCCCGTTTGCTGCAAAATTTGTTTATAGGTTCACTCTGTTAAGGCGCTTCCCTGATTAGTTTCCGGGATGGATTGGTTAAGTATAAAGGGGAAACGGGGACTCATCCCCCCTTAATTTATATAAATGGGTTTTTCATGCAGAATTATTCCGTTTTCCTTCAAATTTTGTTTCTAGGTTCACTGTGTTAAGGCGCTTCCCTGATTAGTTTTCGGGATGGATTGGTTAAGTATAAAGGGGGAACGGGGGCTCATCCCCCCTTAATTTATATAAATGGTTTTTTCATGCAGAATTATTCCGTTTTCCTTCAAATTTTGTTTATAGGTTCACTGTGTTAAGGCACTTCCCTGATTAGTTTTCGGGTTTGATTGGCTAAGTATAAAGGGGGGAACGGGGGGGGGGCTTATCCCCCCTAAATTTATATAAATGTGTTTTTCGTGCAGAATTATTCAGTTTTCCTTCAAATTTTGTTTATAGGTTCACTTTGTTAAGGCGCTTCCCTGATTAGTTTTCGGGATTGATTGGTTAAGTAAAAAGGGGGGAACGGGGGGCTAATCCCCCCTAATTTATATAAATGGGTTTTTCATGCAGAATTATTCAGTTTTCCTTCAAATTTTGTTTATAGGTTCACTTTGTTAAGGCGCTTCCCTGATTAGTTTTCGGGATTGATTGGTTAAGTAAAAAGGGGGGAACGGGGGGCTAATCCCCCCTAATTTATATAAATGGGTTTTTCATGCAGAATTATTCAGTTTTCCTTCAAATTTTGTTTATAGATTCACTGTGTTAAGGCACTTCCCTGATTTGTTTTCGAGATTGATTGGTTAAGTATAAAGGGGGGAACGGGGAGGGCTTATCCCCCCTCAATTTATATAAATGGGTTTTTCATGCAGAATTATTCAGTTTTAGTTCAAATTTTGTGTATAGGTTCACTGTGTTAAGGCGCTTCCCTGATTAGGTTTCGGGATTGATTGGTTAAGTATAAAGGGGGGTAACGCGGGGGCTAATCCCCCCCTTAATTTAAATAAATGGGTTTTTCACGCAGAATTATTCCGTTTTCCTTCAAATTTTGTTTATACGTTTACTGCGTTAAGGCGCTTCCCTGATTAGTTTTCGGGATTGATTGGTTAAGTGTAAAGGGGGGAACGGGGGCTTATCCCCCCCCTTAATATATATAAATGGGTTTTTCATTCAGAATTATCACATAAACTGCAAAATTTGTTTATAGTTTCACTGTGTTAAGGCGCCTCCCTGATTAGTTTTCGGGATTGATTGGTTAATTATAAAGGGGGGAACGGGGGGCTTATCTCCCCCTTAATTTATATAAACGGGTTTTTCATGCAGAATTATCCCGTTTGCTGCAAAATTTGTTTATAGGTTCACTCTGTTAAGGCGCTTCCCTGATTAGTTTCCGGGATGGATTGGTTAAGTATAAAGGGGAAACGGGGACTCATCCCCCCTTAATTTATATAAATGGTTTTTTCATGCAGAATTATTCCGTTTTCCTTCAAATTTTGTTTATAGGTTCACTGTGTTAAGGCGCTTCCCTGATTAGTTTTCGGGATTGATTGGCTAAGTATAATGGGGGGAACGGGGGGGCTTATCCCCCCTTAATTTATATAAATGGGTTTTTCATGCAGAATTATTCCGTTTTCCTTCAAATTTTGTTTCTAGGTTCACTGTGTTAAGGCGCTTCCCTGATTAGTTTTCGGGATGGATTGGTTAAGTATAAAGGGGGAACGGGGGCTCATCCCCCCTTAATTTATATAAATGGTTTTTTCATGCAGAATTATTCCGTTTTCCTTCAAATTTTGTTTATAGGTTCACTGTGTTAAGGCACTTCCCTGATTAGTTTTCGGGTTTGATTGGCTAAGTATAAAGGGGGGAACGGGGGGGGGCTTATCCCCCCTAAATTTATATAAATGTGTTTTTCATGCAGAATTATTCAGTTTTCCTTCAAATTTTGTTTATAGGTTCACTTTGTTAAGGCGCTTCCCTGATTAGTTTTCGGGATTGATTGGTTAAGTAAAAAGGGGGGAACGGGGGGCTAATCCCCCCTAATTTATATAAATGGGTTTTTCATGCAGAATTATTCAGTTTTCCTTCAAATTTTGTTTATAGGTTCACTTTGTTAAGGCGCTTCCCTGATTAGTTTTCGGGATTGATTGGTTAAGTAAAAAGGGGGGAACGGGGGGCTAATCCCCCCTAATTTATATAAATGGGTTTTTCATGCAGAATTATTCAGTTTTAGTTCAAATTTTGTTTATAGGTTCACTGTGTTAAGGCGCTTCCCTGACTAGGTTTCGGGATTGATTGGTTAAGTATAAAGGGGGGTAAAACGGGGGCTAATCTCCCATATTTTATGTATCCCATAATTTAATTGTAATAATATGAAAAATATTAATATAAAATAAATATAAATGGGTTTTTCACGCAGAATTATTCCGTTTTCCGTCAAACTTTGTTTATATGTTCACTGTGTTAAGGCGCTTCCCTGATTCGTTTTCGGGATTGATTGGTTAAGTGTAAAGGGGGGAACGGGGGGCTTATTCCCCCCTTAATATATATAAATGGGTTTTTCATGCAGAATTATTCAGTTTTCCTTCAAATTTTGTTTATAGGTTCACTTTGTTAAGGCGCTTCCCTGATTAGTTTTCGGGATTGATTGGTTAAGTAAAAAGGGGGGAACGGGGGGCTAATCCCCCCTAATTTATATAAATGGGTTTTTCATGCAGAATTATTCAGTTTTCCTTCAAATTTTGTTTATAGGTTCACTTTGTTAAGGCGCTTCCCTGATTAGTTTTCCGGATTGATTGGTTAAGTAAAAAGGGGGGAACGGGGGGCTAATCCCCCCTAATTTATATAAATGGGTTTTTCATGCAGAATTATTCAGTTTTCCTTCAAATTTTATTTATAGGTTCACTGTGTTAAGGCGCTTCCTTGATTAGTTTTCGGGATGGATTGGTTAAGTATAAAGGGGGAACGGGGGGCTCATCCCCCCCTTAATTTATATAAATGGTTTTTTCATGCAGAATTATTCCGTTTTCCTTCAAATTTTGTTTATAGTTTCACTGTGTTAAGGCACTTCCCTGATTAGTTTTCGGGATTGATTGGTTAAGTATAAAGGGGGGAACGGGGGGGCTTATCCCCCCTTAATTTATATAAATGTGTTTTTCATGCAGAATTATTCCGTTTTCCTTCAAATTTTGTTTATAGTTTCACTGTGTTAAGGCACTTCCCTGATTAGTTTTCGGGATTGATTGGTTAAGTATAAAGGGGGGAACGGGGGGCTTATCCCCCCTTAATTTATATAAATGTGTTTTTCATGCAAAATTATTCAGTTTTCCTTCAAATTTTGTTTATAGGTTCACTTTGTTAAGGCGCTTCCCTGATTAGTTTTCGGGATTGATTGGTTAAGTAAAAAGGGGGGAACGGGGGGCTCATCCCCCCTAATTTATATAAATGGGTTTTTCATGCAGAATTATTCAGTTTTCCTTCAAATTATGTTTATAGGTTCACTGTGTAAAGGCGCTTCCCTGATTAGGTTTCGGGATTGATTGATTAAGTATAAAGGGGGGTAAAACGGGGGCTAATCTCCCATATTTTATATATCCCATAATTTAATTGTAATAATATGAAAAATATTAATATAAAATAAATATAAATGGGTTTTTCACGCAGAATTATTCCGTTTTCCGTCAAACTTTGTTTATATGTTCACTGTGTTAAGGCGCTTCCCTGATTCGTTTTCGGGATTGATTGGTTAAGTGTAAAGGGGGGAACGGGGGGCTTATTCCCCCCTTAATATATATAAATGTGTTTTTCATGCAGAATTATTCAGTTTTCCTTCAAATTTTGTTTATAGGTTCACTTTGTTAAGGCGCTTCCCTGATTAGTTTTCGGGATTGATTGGTTAAGTAAAAAGGGGGGAACGGGGGGCTAATCCCCCCTAATTTATATAAATGGGTTTTTCATGCAGAATTATTCAGTTTTCCTTCAAATTTTATTTATAGGTTCACTGTGTTAAGGCGCTTCCCTGATTAGGTTTCGGGATTGATTGATTAAGTATAAAGGGGGGTAAAACGGGGGCTAATCTCCCATATTTTATATATCCCATAATTTAATTGTAATAATATGAAAAATATTAATATAAAATTAAATATAAATGGGTTTTTCACGCAGAATTATTCCGTTTTCCGTCAAACTTTGTTTATATGTTCACTGTGTTAAGGCGCTTTCCTGATTAGTTTTCGGGATTGATTGGTTAAGTGTAAAGGGGGGAACGGGGGGCTTATCCCCCCTTAATATATATAAATGGGTTTTTCATGCAGAATTATCCCGTTTGCTGCAAAATTTGTTTATAGGTTCACTGTGTTAAGGCGCTTCCCTGATTAGTTTTCGGGATTGATTGGTTAAGTATAAAGGGGGGAACGGGGAGGGCTTATCCCCCCTTAATTTATATAAATGGGTTTTCCATGCAGAATTATTCAGTTTCAGTTCAAATTTTGTTTATAGGTTCACTGTGTGAAGGCGCTTCCCTGATTAGGTTTCGGGATTGTTTCTTTAAGTATAAAGGGGGTAACGCGGGGGCTAATCCCCCCCCCTTAATTTATATAAATGGGTTTTTCATGCAGAATTATTCCGTTTTCCTTCAAATTTTGTCTATAGGTTCACTGTGTTAAGGCACTTCCCTGATTAGTTTTCGGGATTGATTGGTTAAGTATAAAGGGGGGTAACGTGGGGGCTAATCCCCCCTTAATTTATATAAATGGGTTTTTCATGCAGAATTATTCATTTTTCCTTCAAATTTTGTTTATATGTTCACTTTGTTAAGGCGCTTCCCTGATTATTTTTCGGGATTGATTGGTTAAGTAAAAAGGGGGGAACGGGGGGCTTATCCCCTCTCTTAATATATATAAATGGGTTTTTCATTCAGAATTATCCCATTTGCTGCAAAATTTGTCTATAGGTTCACTGTGTTAAGGCGCTTCCCTGATTAGTTTTCGGGATTGATTGGTTAAGTACAAAGGGGGGAACGGGGGGGCTTATCCCCCCCTTAATTTATATAAATGGGTTTTTCATGCAGAATTATCCCGTTTGCTGCATAATTTGTTTATAGGTTCACTGTGTTAAGGCGCTTCCCTGTTTAGTTTCCGGGATGGATTGGTTAAGTGTAAAGGGGGAACGGGGGGGCTTATCCCCCCTTAATTTATATAAATGGGTTTTTCATGCAGAATTATTCCGTTTTCCTTCAAATTTTGTTTATAAGTTCACTGTGTTAAGGCGCTTCCTTGATTAGTTTCCGGGATGGATTGGTTAAGTATAAAGGGGGAACGGGGGGCTTATCCCCCCCTTAATTTATATAAATGGGTTTTTCATGCAGAATTATTCCATTTTCCTTCAAATTTTGTTTATAGGTTCACTGTGTTAAGGCACTTTCCTAATTAGTTTTCGGGATTGATTGGTTAAGTATAAAGAGAGGAACGGGGGGGGCTTATCCCCCCTTAATTTATATAAATGGGTTTTTCATGCAGAATTATTCAGTTTTCCTTCAAATTTTGTTTATAGATTCACTGTGTTAAGGCACTTCCCTGATTTGTTTTCGAGATTGATTGGTTAAGTATAAAGGGGGGAACGGGGAGGGCTTATCCCCCCTCACTTTATATAAATGGGTTTTTCATGCAGAATTATTCAGTTTTAGTTCAAATTTTGTTTATAGGTTCACTGTGTTAAGGCGCTTCCCTGATTAGGTTTCGGGATTGATTGGTTAAGTATAAAGGGGGGTAACGCGGGGGCTAATCCCCCCCTTAATTTAAATAAATGGGTTTTTCACGCAGAATTATTCCGTTTTCCTTCAAATTTTGTTTATACGTTTACTGCGTTAAGGCGCTTCCCTGATTAGTTTTCGGGATTGATTGGTTAAGTGTAAAGGGGGGAACGGGGGGCTTATCCCCCCGCTTAATATATATAAATGGGTTTTTCATTCAAAATTATCACATTTGCTGCAAAATTTGTTTATAGGTTCACTGTGTTAAGGCGCCTCCCTGATTAGTTTTCGGGATTGATTGGTTAAGTATAATGGGGGGAACGGGGGGGCTTATCCCCCCTTAATTTATATAAATGGGTTTTTCATGCAGAATTATTCCGTTTTCCTTCAAATTTTGTTTCTAGGTTCACTGTGTTAAGGCGCTTCCCTGATTAGTTTTCGGGATGGATTGGTTAAGTATAAAGGGGGAACGGGGGCTCATCCCCCCTTAATTTATATAAATGGTTTTTTCATGCAGAATTATTCCGTTTTGCTTCAAATTTTGTTTATAGGTTCACTGTGTTAAGGCACTTCCCTGATTAGTTTTCGGGTTTGATTGGCTAAGTATAAAGGGGGGAACGGGGGGGGCTTATCCCCCCTAAATTTATATAAATGTGTTTTTCATGCAGAATTATTCAGTTTTCCTTCAAATTTTGTTTATAGGTTCACTTTGTTAAGGCGCTTCCCTGATTAGTTTTCGGGATTGATTGGTTAAGTAAAAAGGGGGGAACGGGGGGCTAATCCCCCCTAATTTATATAAATGGGTTTTTCATGCAGAATTATTCAGTTTTCCTTCAAATTTTGTTTATAGGTTCAATTTGTTAAGGCGCTTCCCTGATTAGTTTTCGGGATTGATTGGTTAAGTAAAAAGGGGGGAACGGGGGGCTAATCCCCCCTAATTTATATAAATGGGTTTTTCATGCAGAATTATTCAGTTTTCCTTCAAATTTTGTTTATAGATTCACTGTGTTAAGGCACTTCCCTGATTTGTTTTCGAGAGTGATTGGTTAAGTATAAAGGGGGGAACGGGGAGGGCTTATCCCCCCTCAATATATATAAATGGGTTTTTCATGCAGAATTATTCAGTTTTAGTTCAAATTTTGTTTATAGGTTCACTGTGTTAAGGCGCTTCCCTGACTAGGTTTCGGGATTGATTGGTTAAGTATAAAGGGGGGTAAAACGGGGGCTAATCTCCCATATTTTATGTATCCCATAATTTAATTGTAATAATATGAAAAATATTAATATAAAATAAATATAAATGGGTTTTTCACGCAGAATTATTCCGTTTTCCGTCAAACTTTGTTTATATGTTCACTGTGTTAAGGCGCTTCCCTGATTCGTTTTCGGGATTGATTGGTTAAGTGTAAAGGGGGGAACGGGGGGCTTATTCCCCCCTTAATATATATAAATGGGTTTTTCATGCAGAATTATTCAGTTTTCCTTCAAATTTTGTTTATAGGTTCACTTTGTTAAGGCGCTTCCCTGATTAGTTTTCGGGATTGATTGGTTAAGTAAAAAGGGGGGAACGGGGGGCTAATCCCCCCTAATTTATATAAATGGGTTTTTCATGCAGAATTATTCAGTTTTCCTTCAAATTTTGTTTATAGGTTCACTTTGTTAAGGCGCTTCCCTGATTAGTTTTCGGGATTGATTGGTTAAGTAAAAAGGGGGGAACGGGGGGCTAATCCCCCCTAATTTATATAAATGGGTTTTTCATGCAGAATTATTCAGTTTTCCTTCAAATTTTATTTATAGGTTCACTGTGTTAAGGCGCTTCCTTGATTAGTTTTCGGGATGGATTGGTTAAGTATAAAGGGGGAACGGGGGGCTCATCCCCCCCTTAAATTATATAAATGGTTTTTTCATGCAGAATTATTCCGTTTTCCTTCAAATTTTGTTTATAGTTTCACTGTGTTAAGGCACTTCCCTGATTAGTTTTCGGGATTGATTGGTTAAGTATAAAGGGGGGAACGGGGGGGCTTATCCCCCCTTAATTTATATAAATGTGTTTTTCATGCAGAATTATTCCGTTTTCCTTCAAATTTTGTTTATAGTTTCACTGTGTTAAGGCACTTCCCTGATTAGTTTTCGGGATTGATTGGTTAAGTATAAAGGGGGGAACGGGGGGCTTATCCCCCCCTTAAAATATATAAATGGGTTTTTCATGCAGAATTATCCCGTTTGCTGCAAAATTTGTTTATCGGTTCACTGTGTTAAGGCGCTTCCTTGATTAGTTTTCGGGATGGATTGGTTAAGTATAAAGGGGGAACGGGGGGGATTATCCCCCCCTTAATTTATAGAAATGGGTTTTTCATGCAGAATTATTCCGTTTTCCTTCAAATTTTGTTTATAAGTTCACTGTGTTAAGGCACTTCCCTGATTAGTTTTCGGGATTGATTGGTTAAGTATAAAGAGGGGAACGGGGGGGGGCTTATCCCCCCTTAATTTATATAAATGGGTTTTACATGCAGAATTATTCAGTTTTCCTTCAAATTTTGTTTATAGATTCACTGTGTTAAGGCACTTCCCTGATTTGTTTTCGAGATTGATTGGTTAAGTATAAAGGGGGGAACGGGGAGGGCTTATCCCCCCTCAATTTATATAAATGGGTTTTTCATGCAGAATTATTCAGTTTTAGTTCAAATTTTGTGTATAGGTTCACTGTGTTAAGGCGCTTCCCTGATTAGGTTTCGGGATTGATTGGTTAAGTATAAAGGGGGGTAACGCGGGGGCTAATCCCCCCCTTAATTTAAATAAATGAGTTTTTCACGCAGAATTATTCCGTTTTCCTTCAAATTTTGTTTATACGTTTACTGCGTTAAGGCGCTTCCCTGATTAGTTTTCGGGATTGATTGGTTAAGTGTAAAGGGGGGAACGGGGGGCTTATCCCCCCCCTTAATATATATAAATGGGTTTTTCATTCAGAATTATCACATAAACTGCAAAATTTGTTTATAGTTTCACTGTGTTAAGGCGCCTCCCTGATTAGTTTTCGGGATTGATTGGTTAATTATAAAGGGGGGAACGGGGGGCTTATCTCCCCCTTAATTTATATAAACGGGTTTTTCATGCAGAATTATCCCGTTTGCTGCAAAATTTGTTTATAGGTTCACTCTGTTAAGGCGCTTCCCTGATTAGTTTCCGGGATGGATTGGTTAAGTATAAAGGGGAAACGGGGACTCATCCCCCCTTAATTTATATAAATGGTTTTTTCATGCAGAATTATTCCGTTTTCCTTCAAATTTTGTTTATAGGTTCACTGTGTTAAGGCGCTTCCCTGATTAGTTTTCGGGATTGATTGGCTAAGTATAATGGGGGGAACGGGGGGGCTTATCCCCCCTTAATTTATATAAATGGGTTTTTCATGCAGAATTATTCCGTTTTCCTTCAAATTTTGTTTCTAGGTTCACTGTGTTAAGGCGCTTCCCTGATTAGTTTTCGGGATGGATTGGTTAAGTATAAAGGGGGAACGGGGGCTCATCCCCCCTTAATTTATATAAATGGTTTTTTCATGCAGAATTATTCCGTTTTCCTTCAAATTTTGTTTATAGGTTCACTGTGTTAAGGCACTTCCCTGATTAGTTTTCGGGTTTGATTGGCTAAGTATAAAGGGGGGAACGGGGGGGGCTTATCCCCCCTAAATTTATATAAATGTGTTTTTCATGCAGAATTATTCAGTTTTCCTTCAAATTTTGTTTATAGGTTCACTTTGTTAAGGCGCTTCCCTGATTAGTTTTCGGGATTGATTGGTTAAGTAAAAAGGGGGGAACGGGGGGCTAATCCCCCCTAATTTATATAAATGGGTTTTTCATGCAGAATTATTCAGTTTTCCTTCAAGTTTTGTTTATAGGTTCACTTTGTTAAGGCGCTTCCCTGATTAGTTTTCGGGATTGATTGGTTAAGTAAAAAGGGGGGAACGGGGGGCTAATCCCCCCTAATTTATATAAATGGGTTTTTCATGCAGAATTATTCAGTTTTCCTTCAAATTTTGTTTATAGATTCACTGTGTTAAGGCACTTCCCTGATTTGTTTTCGAGAGTGATTGGTTAAGTATAAAGGGGGGAACGGGGAGGGCTTATCCCCCCTCAATATATATAAATGGGTTTTTCATGCAGAATTATTCAGTTTTAGTTCAAATTTTGTTTATAGGTTCACTGTGTTAAGGCGCTTCCCTGACTAGGTTTCGGGATTGATTGGTTAAGTATAAAGGGGGGTAAAACGGGGGCTAATCTCCCATATTTTATGTATCCCATAATTTAATTGTAATAATATGAAAAATATTAATATAAAATAAATATAAATGGGTTTTTCACGCAGAATTATTCCGTTTTCCGTCAAACTTTGTTTATATGTTCACTGTGTTAAGGCGCTTCCCTGATTCGTTTTCGGGATTGATTGGTTAAGTGTAAAGGGGGGAACGGGGGGCTTATTCCCCCCTTAATATATATAAATGGGTTTTTCATGCAGAATTATTCAGTTTTCCTTCAAATTTTGTTTATAGGTTCACTTTGTTAAGGCGCTTCCCTGATTAGTTTTCGGGATTGATTGGTTAAGTAAAAAGGGGGGAACGGGGGGCTAATCCCCCCTAATTTATATAAATGGGTTTTTCATGCAGAATTATTCAGTTTTCCTTCAAATTTTGTTTATAGGTTCACTTTGTTAAGGCGCTTCCCTGATTAGTTTTCGGGATTGATTGGTTAAGTAAAAAGGGGGGAACGGGGGGCTAATCCCCCCTAATTTATATAAATGGGTTTTTCATGCAGAATTATTCAGTTTTCCTTCAAATTTTATTTATAGGTTCACTGTGTTAAGGCGCTTCCTTGATTAGTTTTCGGGATGGATTGGTTAAGTATAAAGGGGGAACGGGGGGCTCATCCCCCCCTTAATTTATATAAATGGTTTTTTCATGCAGAATTATTCCGTTTTCCTTCAAATTTTGTTTATAGTTTCACTGTGTTAAGGCACTTCCCTGATTAGTTTTCGGGATTGATTGGTTAAGTATAAAGGGGGGAACGGGGGGGCTTATCCCCCCTTAATTTATATAAATGTGTTTTTCATGCAGAATTATTCCGTTTTCCTTCAAATTTTGTTTATAGTTTCACTGTGTTAAGGCACTTCCCTGATTAGTTTTCGGGATTGATTGGTTAAGTATAAAGGGGGGAACGGGGGGGCTTATCCCCCCTTAATTTATATAAATGTGTTTTTCATGCAAAATTATTCAGTTTTCCTTCAAATTTTGTTTATAGGTTCACTTTGTTAAGGCGCTTCCCTGATTAGTTTTCGGGATTGATTGGTTAAGTAAAAAGGGGGGAACGGGGGGCTCATCCCCCCTAATTTATATAAATGGGTTTTTCATGCAGAATTATTCAGTTTTCCTTCAAATTTTGTTTATAGGTTCACTGTGTAAAGGCGCTTCCCTGATTAGGTTTCGGGATTGATTGATTAAGTATAAAGGGGGGTAAAACGGGGGCTAATCTCCCATATTTTATATATCCCATAATTTAATTGTAATAATATGAAAAATATTAATATAAAATAAATATAAATGGGTTTTTCCCGCAGAATCATTCCGTTTTCCGTCAAACTTTGTTTATATGTTCACTGTGTTAAGGCGCTTCCCTGATTCGTTTTCGGGATTGATTGGTTAAGTGTAAAGGGGGGAACGGGGGGCTTATTCCCCCCTTAATATATATAAATGTGTTTTTCATGCAGAATTATTCAGTTTTCCTTCAAATTTTGTTTATAGGTTCACTTTGTTAAGGCGCTTCCCTGATTAGTTTTCGGGATTGATTGGTTAAGTAAAAAGGGGGGAACGGGGGGCTAATCCCCCCTAATTTATATAAATGGGTTTTTCATGCAGAATTATTCAGTTTTCCTTCAAATTTTATTTATAGGTTCACTGTGTTAAGGCGCTTCCCTGATTAGGTTTCGGGATTGATTGATTAAGTATAAAGGGGGGTAAAACGGGGGCTAATCTCCCATATTTTATATATCCCATAATTTAATTGTAATAATATGAAAAATATTAATATAAAATTAAATATAAATGGGTTTTTCACGCAGAATTATTCCGTTTTCCGTCAAACTTTGTTTATATGTTCACTGTGTTAAGGCGCTTTCCTGATTAGTTTTCGGGATTGATTGGTTAAGTGTAAAGGGGGGAACGGGGGCTTATCCCCCCTTAATATATATAAATGGGTTTTTCATGCAGAATTATCCCGTTTGCTGCAAAATTTGTTTATAGGTTCACTGTGTTAAGGCGCTTCCCTGATTAGTTTTCGGGATTGATTGGTTAAGTATAAAGGGGGGAACGGGGAGGGCTTATCCCCCCTTAATTTATATAAATGGGTTTTTCATGCAGAATTATTCAGTTTCATTTCAAATTTTGTTTATAGGTTCACTGTGTGAAGGCGCTTCCCTGATTAGGTTTCGGGATTGTTTCTTTAAGTATAAAGGGGGTAACGCGGGGGCTAATCCCCCCCCCTTAATTTATATAAATGGGTTTTTCATGCAGAATTATTCCGTTTTCCTTCAAATTTTGTCTATAGGTTCACTGTGTTAAGGCACTTCCCTGATTAGTTTTCGGGATTGATTGGTTAAGTATAAAGGGGGGTAACGTGGGGGCTAATCCCCCCTTAATTTATATAAATGGGTTTTTCATGCAGAATTATTCATTTTTCCTTCAAATTTTGTTTATATGTTCACTTTGTTAAGGCGCTTCCCTGATTATTTTTCGGGATTGATTGGTTAAGTAAAAAGGGGGGAACGGGGGGCTTATCCCCTCTCTTAATATATATAAATGGGTTTTTCATTCAGAATTATCCCATTTGCTGCAAAATTTGTCTATAGGTTCACTGTGTTAAGGCGCTTCCCTGATTAGTTTTCGGGATTGATTGGTTAAGTACAAAGGGGGGAACGGGGGGGCTTATCCCCCCCTTAATTTATATAAATGGGTTTTTCATGCAGAATTATCCCGTTTGCTGCATAATTTGTTTATAGGTTCACTGTGTTAAGGCGCTTCCCTGTTTAGTTTCCGGGATGGATTGGTTAAGTGTAAAGGGGGAACGGGGGGGCTTATCCCCCCTTAATTTATATAAATGGGTTTTTCATGCAGAATTATTCCGTTTTCCTTCAAATTTTGTTTATAAGTTCACTGTGTTAAGGCGCTTCCTTGATTAGTTTCCGGGATGGATTGGTTAAGTATAAAGGGGGAACGGGGGGCTTATCCCCCCCTTAATTTATATAAATGGGTTTTTCATGCAGAATTATTCCATTTTCCTTCAAATTTTGTTTATAGGTTCACTGTGTTAAGGCACTTTCCTAATTAGTTTTCGGGATTGATTGGTTAAGTATAAAGAGAGGAACGGGGGGGGCTTATCCCCCCTTAATTTATATAAATGGGTTTTTCATGCAGAATTATTCAGTTTTAGTTCAAATTTTGTTTATAGGTTCACTGTGTTAAGGCGCTTCCCTGATTAGGTTTCGGGATTGATTGGTTAAGTATAAAGGGGGGTAACGCGGGGGCTAATCCCCCCCTTAATTTAAATAAATGGGTTTTTCACGCAGAATTATTCCGTTTTCCTTCAAATTTTGTTTATACGTTTACTGCGTTAAGGCGCTTCCCTGATTAGTTTTCGGGATTGATTGGTTAAGTGTAAAGGGGGGAACGGGGGGCTTATCCCCCCGCTTAATATATATAAATGGGTTTTTCATTCAAAATTATCACATTTGCTGCAAAATTTGTTTATAGGTTCACTGTGTTAAGGCGCCTCCCTGATTAGTTTTCGGGATTGATTGGTTAAGTATAAAGGGGGGAAAGGGGGTCTTATCCCCCTTAATTTATATAAACGGGTTTTTCATGCAGAATTATCCCGTTTGCTGCAAAATTTGTTTATAGGTTCACTCTGTTAAGGCGCTTCCCTGATTAGTTTCCGGGATGGATTGGTTAAGTATAAAGGGGGAACGGGGGGCTTATCCCCCCCTTAATTTATATAAATGGGTTTTTCATGCAGAATTATTCCGTTTTCCTTCAAATTTTGTCTATAGGTTCACTGTGTTAAGGCGCTTCCCTGATTAGTTTTCGGGATTGATTGGTTAAGTACAAAGGGGGAACGGGGGGGCTTATCCCCCCTTAATATATATAAATGGGTTTTTCATGCAGAATTATCCTGTTTGCTGCAAAATTTGTTTACAGGTTCACTGTGTTAAGGCGCTTCCCTGATTATTTTCCGGGATGGATTGGTTAAGTGTAAAGGGGGAACGGGGGGGCTTATCCCCCCTTAATTTATATAAATGTGTTTTTCATGCAGAATTATTCCGTTTTCCTTCAAATTTTGTTTCTAGGTTCACTGTGTTAAGGCGCTTCCTTGATTAGTTTTCGGGATGGATTGGTTAAGTATAAAGGGGGAACGGGGGCTCATCCCCCCCTTAAATTATATAAATGGTTTTTTCATGCAGAATTATTCCGTTTTCCTTCAAATTTTGTTTATAGGTTCACTGTGTTAAGGCACTTCCCTGATTAGTTTTCGGGATTGATTGGCTAAGTATAAAGGGGGGAACGGGGGGCTTATCCCCCCTTAATTTATATAAATGTGTTTTTCACGCAGAATTATTCAGTTTTCCTTCAAATTTTGTTTATAGGTTCACTTTGTTAAGGCGCTTCCCTGATTAGTTTTCGGGATTGATTGGTTAAGTAAAAAGGGGGGAACGGGGGCTAATCCCCCCTAATTTATATAAATGGGTTTTTCATGCAGAATTATTCAGGTTTCCTTCAAATTTTGTTTATAGGTTCACTGTGTTAAGGCGCTTCTCTGATTAGTTTTCGGGATTGATTGGTTAAGTATAAAGAGGGGAACGGGGGGGCTTATCCCCCCTTAATTTATATAAATGGGTTTTTCATGCAGAATTATTCAGTTTTCCTTCAAATTTTGTTTATAGATTCACTGTGTTAAGGCACTTCCCTGATTTGTTTTCGAGATTGATTGGTTAAGTATAAAGGGGGGAACGGGGAGGGCTTATCCCCCCTCAATTTATATAAATGGGTTTTTCATGCAGAATTATTCAGTTTTAGTTCCAATTTTGTTTATAGGTTCACTGTGTTAAGGCGCTTCCCTGATTAGGATTCGGGATTGATTGGTTAAGTATAAAGGGGGGTAAAGCGGGGGCTAATCCCCCCCTTAATTTAAATAAATGGGTTTTTCGTGCAGAATTATTCTGTTTTCCTTCAAATTTTGTTTATACGTTTACTGCGTTAAGGCGCTTCCCTGATTAGTTTTCGGGATTGATTGGTTAAGTGTAAAGGGGGGAACGGGGGGCTTATCCCCCCCCCTTAATATATATAAATGGGTTTTTCATACAGAATTATCACATAAACTGCAAAATTTGTTTATAGGTTCACTGTGTTAAGGCGCCTCCCTGATTAGTTTTCGGGATTGATTGGTTAAGTATAAAGGGGGGAACGGGGGGCTTATCCCCCCCTTAATTTATATAAACGGGTTTTTCATGCAGAATTATCCCGTTTGCTGCAAAATTTGTTTATAGGTTCACTCTGTTAAGGCGCTTCCCTGATTAGTTTCCGGGATGGATTGGTTAAGTATAAAGGGGGAACGGGGGGCTTATCCCCCCCTTAATTTATATAAATGGGTTTTTCATGCAGAATTATTCCGTTTTCCTTCAAATTTTGTCTATAGGTTCACTGTGTTAAGGCGCTTCCCTGATTAGTTTTCGGGATTGATTGGTTAAGTACAAAGGGGGAACGGGGGGGCTTATCCCCCCTTAATATATATAAATGGGTTTTTCATGCAGAATTATCCCGTTTGCTGCAAAATTTGTTTACAGGTTCACTGTTTTAAGGCGCTTCCCTGATTAGTTTTCGGGATTGATTGGTTAAGTACAAAGGGGGAACGGGGGGGCTTATCCCCCCTTAATATATATAAATGGGTTTTTCATGCAGAATTATCCCGTTTGCTGCAAAATTTGTTTACAGGTTCACTGTTTTAAGGCGCTTCCCTGATTAGTTTTCGGGATTGATTGGTTAAGTGTAAAGGGGGGAACGGGGGGCTTATCCCCCCCTTAATATATATAAATGGGTTTTTCATACAGAATTATCACATAAACTGCAAAATTTGTTTATAGGTTCACTGTGTTAAGGCGCCTCCCTTATTAGTTTTCGGGATTGATTGGTTAAGTATAAAGGGGGGAACGGGGGGCTTATCCCCCCCTTAATTTATATAAACGGGTTTTTCATGCAGAATTATCCCGTTTGCTGCAAAATTTGTTTATAGGTTCACTCTGTTAAGGCGCTTCCCTGATTAGTTTCCGGGATGGATTGGTTAAGTATAAAGGGGGAACGGGGGGCTTATCCCCCCCTTAATTTATATAAATGGGTTTTTCATGCAGAATTATTCCGTTTTCCTTCAAATTTTGTCTATAGGTTCACTGTGTTAAGGCGCTTCCCTGATTAGTTTTCGGGATTGATTGGTTAAGTACAAAGGGGGAACGGGGGGGCTTATCCCCCCTTAATATATATAAATGGGTTTTTCATGCAGAATTATCCCGTTTGCTGCAAAATTTGTTTACAGGTTCACTGTTTTAAGGCGCTTCCCTGATTAGTTTCCGGGATGGATTGGTTAAGTGTAAAGGGGGAACGGGGGGGCTTATCCCCCCTTAATTTATATAAATGGGTTTTTCATGCAGAATTATTCCGTTTTCCTTCAAATTTTGTTTCTAGGTTCACTGTGTTAAGGCGCTTCCTTGATTAGTTTTCGGGATGGATTGGTTAAGTATAAAGGGGGAACGGGGGCTCATCCCCCCTTAATTTATATAAATGGTTTTTTCATGCAGAATTATTCCGTTTTCCTTCAAATTTTGTTTATAGGTTCACTGTGTTAAGGCACTTCCCTGATTAGTTTTCGGGATTGATTGGCTAAGTATAAAGGGGGGAACGGGGGGCTTATCCCCCCTTAATTTATATAAATGTGTTTTTCACGCAGAATTATTCAGTTTTCCTTCAAATTTTGTTTATAGGTTCACTTTGTTAAGGCGCTTCCCTGATTAGTTTTCGGGATTGATTGGTTAAGTAAAAAGGGGGGAACGGGGGGCTAATCCCCCCTAATTTATATAAATGGGTTTTTCATGCAGAATTATTCAGGTTTCCTTCAAATTTTGTTTATAGGTTCACTGTGTTAAGGCGCTTCTCTGATTAGTTTTCGGGATTGATTGGTTAAGTATAAAGAGGGGAACGGGGGGGCTTATCCCCCCTTAATTTATATAAATGGGTTTTTCATGCAGAATTATTCAGTTTTCCTTCAAATTTTGTTTATAGATTCACTGTGTTAAGGCACTTCCCTGATTTGTTTTCGAGATTGATTGGTTAAGTATAAAGGGGGGAACGGGGAGGGCTTATCCCCCCTCAATTTATATAAATGGGTTTTTCATGCAGAATTATTCAGTTTTAGTTCAAATTTTGTTTATAGGTTCACTGTGTTAAGGCGCTTCCCTGATTAGGTTTCGGGATTGATTGGTTAAGTATAAATGGGGGTAACGCGGGGGCTAATCCCCTCCCCTTAATTTAAATAAATGGGTTTTTCACGCAGAATTATTCCGTTTTCCTTCAAATTTTGTTTATACGTTTACTGCGTTAAGGCGCTTCCCTGATTAGTTTTCGGGATTGATTGGTTAAGTGTAAAGGGGGGAACGGGGGGCTTATCCCCCCCTTAATATATATAAATGGGTTTTTCATTCAGAATTATCACATTTGCTGCAAAATTTGTTTATAGGTTCACTTTGTTAAGGCGCCTCCCTGATTAGTTTTCGGGATTGATTGGTTAAGTATAAAGGGGGGAACGGAGGGCTTATCCCCCCCCTTAATTTATATAAACGGTTTTTTCATGCAGAATTATCCCGTTTGCTGCAAAATTTGTTTATAGGTTCACTCTGTTAAGGCGCTTCCCTGATTAGTTTCCGGGATGGATTGGTTAAGTATAAAGGGGGAACGGGGGGCTTATCCCCCCCTTAATTTATATAAATGGGTTTTTCATGCAGAATTATTCCGTTTTCCTTCAAATTTTGTTTATAGGTTCACTGTGTTAAGGCGCTTCCTTGATTAGTTTTCGGAATGGATTGGTTAAGTATAAAGGGGGAACGGGGGGCTTATTCCCCCCTTAATTTATATAAATGGGTTTTTCATGCAGAATTATTCCGTTTTCCTTCAAATTTTGTTTATAGGTTCACTGTGTAAAGGCGCTTCCTTGATTAGTTTTCGGAATGGATTGGTTAAGTATAAAGAGGGGAACGGGGGGCTTATCCCCCCTTAATTTATATAAATGGGTTTTTCATGCAGAATTATTCAGTTTTCCTTCAAATTTTGTTTATAGATTCACTGTGTTAAGGCACTTCCCTGATTTGTTTTCGAGATTGATTGGTTAAGTATAAAGGGGGGAACGGGGAGGGCTTATCCCCCCTCAATTTATATAAATGGGTTTTTCATGCAGAATTATTCAGTTTTGGTTCAAATTTTGTTTATAGGTTCACTGTGTTAAGGCGCTTCCCTGATTAGGTTTCGGGATTGATTGGTTAAGTATAAAGGGGGGTAAAGCGGGGGCTAATCCCCCCCTTAATTTAAATAAATGGGTTTTTCGCGCAGAATTATTCTGTTTTCCTTCAAATTTTGTTTATACGTTTACTGCGTTAAGGCGCTTCCCTGATTAGTTTTCGGGATTGATTGGTTAAGTGTAAAGGGGGGAACGGGGGGCTTATCCCCCCCCTTAATATATATAAATGGGTTTTTCATACAGAATTATCACATAAACTGCAAAATTTGTTTATAGGTTCACTGTGTTAAGGCGCCTCCCTGATTAGTTTTCGGGATTGATTGGTTAAGTATAAAGGGGGGAACGGGGGGCTTATCCCCCCCTTAATTTGTATAAACGGGTTTTTCATGCAGAATTATCCCGTTTGCTGCAAAATTTGTTTATAGGTTCACTCTGTTAAGGCGCTTCCCTGATTAGTTTCCGGGATGGATTGGTTAAGTATAAAGGGGGAACGGGGGGCTTATCCCCCCCTTAATTTATATAAATGGGTTTTTCATGCAGAATTATTCCGTTTTCCTTCAAATTTTGTCTATAGGTTCACTGTGTTAAGGCGCTTCCCTGATTAGTTTTCGGGATTGATTGGTTAAGTACAAAGGGGGAACGGGGGGCTTATCCCCCCTTAATATATATAAATGGGTTTTTCATGCAGAATTATCCCGTTTGCTGCAAAATTTGTTTACAGGTTCACTGTTTTAAGGCGCTTCCCTGATTAGTTTTCGGGATTGATTGGTTAAGTACAAAGGGGGAACGGGGGGCTTATCCCCCCTTAATTTATATAAATGGGTTTTTCATGCAGAATTATTCAGTTTTCCTTCAAATTTTGTTTATAGATTCACTGTGTTAAGGCACTTCCCTGATTTGTTTTCGAGATTGATTGGTTAAGTATAAAGGGGGGAACGGGGAGGGCTTATCCCCCCTCAATTTATATAAATGGGTTTTTCATGCAGAATTATTCAGTTTTAGTTCAAATTTTGTTTATAGGTTCACTGTGTTAAGGCGCTTCCCTGATTAGGTTTCGGGATTGATTGGTTAAGTATAAATGGGGGTAACGCGGGGGCTAATCCCCCCCCTTAATTTAAATAAATGGGTTTTTCACGCAGAATTATTCCGTTTTCCTTTAAATTTTGTTTATACGTTTACTGCGTTAAGGCGCTTCCCTGATTAGTTTTCGGGATTGATTGGTTAAGTGTAAAGGGGGGAACGGGGGGCTTATCCCCCCCCCCTTAAAATATATAAATGGGTTTTTCATTCAGAATTATCACATTTGCTGCAAAATTTGTTTATAGGTTCACTTTGTTAAGGCGCCTCCCTGATTAGTTTTCGGGATTGATTGGTTAAGTATAAAGGGGGGAACGGAGGGCTTATCAACCCCTTAATTTATATAAACGGGTTTTTCATGCAGAATTATCCCGTTTCCTGCAAAATTTGTTTATAGGTTCACTCTGTTAAGGCGCTTCCCTGATTAGTTTCCGGGATGGATTGGTTAAGTATAAAGGGGGAACGGGGGGCTTATCCCCCCCTTAATTTATATAAATGGGTTTTTCATGCAGAATTATTCCGTTTTCCTTCAAATTTTTTTTCTAGGTTCACTGTGTTAAGGCGCTTCCTTGATTAGTTTTCGGGATGGATTGGTTAAGTATAAAGGGGGAACGGGGGGCTCATCCCCCCCTTAATTTATATAAATGGTTTTTTCATGCAGAATTATCCCGTTTGTTGCATAATTTGTTTATAGGTTCACTCTGTTAAGGCGCTTCCCTGATTAGTTTCCGGGATGGATTGGTTAAGTATAAAGGGGGAACGGGGGGCTTATCCCCCCCCTTAATTTATATAAATGGGTTTTTCATGCAGAATTATATCGTTTTCCTTCAAATTTTGTTTATAAGTTCACTGCGTTAAGGCGCTTCCTTGATTAGTTTTCGGAATGGATTGGTTAAGTATAAAGGGGGAACGGGGGGGGCTTATTCCCCCCTTAATTTATATAAATGGGTTTTTCATGCAGAATTATTCCGTTTTCCTTCAAATTTTGTCTATAGGTTCACTGTGTTAAGGCGCTTCCCTGATTAGTTTTCGGGATTGATTGGTTAAGTACAAAGGGGGAACGGGGGGCTTATCCCCCCCTTAATTTATATAAATGGGTTTTTCATGCAGAATTATCCCGTTTGCTGCAAAATTTGTTTACAGGTTCACTGTGTTAAGGCGCTTCCCTGATTAGTTTCCGGGATGGATTGGTTAAGTGTAAAGGGGGAACGGGGGGGGCTTATCCCCCCTTAATTTATATAAATGGGTTTTTCATGCAGAATTATTCCGTTTTCCTTCAAATTTTTTTTCTAGGTTCACTGTGTTAAGGCGCTTCCTTGATTAGTTTTCGGGATGGATTGGTTAAGTATAAAGGGGGAACGGGGGGCTCATCCCCCCCTTAATTTATATAAATGGTTTTTTCATGCAGAATTATCCCGTTTGTTGCATAATTTGTTTATAGGTTCACTGTGTTAAGGCGCTTCCCTGTTTAGTTTCCGGGATGGAATGGTTAAGTGTAAAGGGGGAACGGGGGGGCTAATCCCCCCTAATTTATATAAATGGGTTTTTCATGCAGAATTATTCAGTTTTCCTTCAAATTTTGTTTATAGGTTCACTGTGTTAAGGCGCTTCTCTGATTAGTTTTCGGGATTGATTGGTTAAGTATAAAGAGGGGAATGGGGGGGCTTATCCCCCCTTAATTTATATAAATGGGTTTTTCATGCAGAATTATTCAGTTTTAGTTCAAATTTTGTTTATAGGTTCACTGTGTTAAGGCGCTTCCCTGATTAGGTTTCGGGATTGATTGGTTAAGTATAAAGGGGGGTAAAGCGGGGGCTAATCCTCCCCTTAATTTAAATAAATGGGTTTTTCGCGCAGAATTATTCTGTTTTCCTTCAAATTTTGTTTATACGTTTACTGCGTTAAGGCGCTTCCCTGATTAGTTTTCGGGATTGATTGGTTAAGTGTAAAGGGGGGAACGGGGGGCTTATCTCCCCCTTAATATATATAAATGGGTTTTTCATACAGAATTATCACATAAACTGCAAAATTTGTTTATAGGTTCACTGTGTTAAGGCGCCTCCCTGATTAGTTTTCGGGATTGATTGGTTAAGTATAAAGGGGGGAACGGGGGGCTTATCCCCCCTTAATTTATATAAACGGGTTTTTCATTCAGAATTATCCCGTTTGCTGCAAAATTTGTTTATAGGTTCACTCTGTTAAGGCGCTTCCCTGATTAGTTTCCGGGATGGATTGGTTAAGTATAAAGGGGGAACGGGGGGCTTATCCCCCCCTTAATTTATATAAATGGGTTTTTCATGCAGAATTATTCCGTTTTCCTTCAAATTTTTTCTATAGGTTCACTTTGTTAAGGCGCCTCCCTGATTAGTTTTCGGGATTGATTGGTTAAGTATAAAGGGGGGAACGGAGGGCTTATCCCCCCCCTTAATTTATATAAACGGTTTTTTCATGCAGAATTATCCCGTTTGCTGCAAAATTTGTTTATAGGTTCACTCTGTTAAGGCGCTTCCCTGATTAGTTTCCGGGATGGATTGGTTAAGTATAAAGGGGGAACGGGGGGCTTATCCCCCCCTTAATTTATATAAATGGGTTTTTCATGCAGAATTATTCCGTTTTCCTTCAAATTTTGTTTATAGGTTCACTGTGTTAAGGCGCTTCCTTGATTAGTTTTCGGAATGGATTGGTTAAGTATAAAGGGGGAACGGGGGGCTTATTCCCCCCTTAATTTATATAAATGGGTTTTTCATGCAGAATTATTCCGTTTTCCTTCAAATTTTGTTTATAGGTTCACTGTGTAAAGGCGCTTCCTTGATTAGTTTTCGGAATGGATTGGTTAAGTATAAAGAGGGGAACGGGGGGCTTATCCCCCCTTAATTTATATAAATGGGTTTTTCATGCAGAATTATTCAGTTTTCCTTCAAATTTTGTTTATAGATTCACTGTGTTAAGGCACTTCCCTGATTTGTTTTCGAGATTGATTGGTTAAGTATAAAGGGGGGAACGGGGAGGGCTTATCCCCCCTCAATTTATATAAATGGGTTTTTCATGCAGAATTATTCAGTTTTAGTTCAAATTTTGTTTATAGGTTCACTGTGTTAAGGCGCTTCCCTGATTAGGTTTCGGGATTGATTGGTTAAGTATAAAGGGGGGTAAAGCGGGGGCTAATCCCCCCCTTAATTTAAATAAATGGGTTTTTCGCGCAGAATTATTCTGTTTTCCTTCAAATTTTGTTTATACGTTTACTGCGTTAAGGCGCTTCCCTGATTAGTTTTCGGGATTGATTGGTTAAGTGTAAAGGGGGGAACGGGGGGCTTATCCCCCCCCTTAATATATATAAATGGGTTTTTCATACAGAATTATCACATAAACTGCAAAATTTGTTTATAGGTTCACTGTGTTAAGGCGCCTCCCTGATTAGTTTTCGGGATTGATTGGTTAAGTATAAAGGGGGGAACGGGGGGCTTATCCCCCCCTTAATTTGTATAAACGGGTTTTTCATGCAGAATTATCCCGTTTGCTGCAAAATTTGTTTATAGGTTCACTCTGTTAAGGCGCTTCCCTGATTAGTTTCCGGGATGGATTGGTTAAGTATAAAGGGGGAACGGGGGGCTTATCCCCCCCTTAATTTATATAAATGGGTTTTTCATGCAGAATTATTCCGTTTTCCTTCAAATTTTGTCTATAGGTTCACTGTGTTAAGGCGCTTCCCTGATTAGTTTTCGGGATTGATTGGTTAAGTACAAAGGGGGAACGGGGGGCTTATCCCCCCTTAATATATATAAATGGGTTTTTCATGCAGAATTATCCCGTTTGCTGCAAAATTTGTTTACAGGTTCACTGTTTTAAGGCGCTTCCCTGATTAGTTTTCGGGATTGATTGGTTAAGTACAAAGGGGGAACGGGGGGCTTATCCCCCCTTAATTTATATAAATGGGTTTTTCATGCAGAATTATTCAGTTTTCCTTCAAATTTTGTTTATAGATTCACTGTGTTAAGGCACTTCCCTGATTTGTTTTCGAGATTGATTGGTTAAGTATAAAGGGGGGAACGGGGAGGGCTTATCCCCCCTCAATTTATATAAATGGGTTTTTCATGCAGAATTATTCAGTTTTAGTTCAAATTTTGTTTATAGGTTCACTGTGTTAAGGCGCTTCCCTGATTAGGTTTCGGGATTGATTGGTTAAGTATAAATGGGGGTAACGCGGGGGCTAATCCCCCCCCTTAATTTAAATAAATGGGTTTTTCACGCAGAATTATTCCGTTTTCCTTTAAATTTTGTTTATACGTTTACTGCGTTAAGGCGCTTCCCTGATTAGTTTTCGGGATTGATTGGTTAAGTGTAAAGGGGGGAACGGGGGGCTTATCCCCCCCCCCTTAAAATATATAAATGGGTTTTTCATTCAGAATTATCACATTTGCTGCAAAATTTGTTTATAGGTTCACTTTGTTAAGGCGCCTCCCTGATTAGTTTTCGGGATTGATTGGTTAAGTATAAAGGGGGGAACGGAGGGCTTATCAACCCCTTAATTTATATAAACGGGTTTTTCATGCAGAATTATCCCGTTTCCTGCAAAATTTGTTTATAGGTTCACTCTGTTAAGGCGCTTCCCTGATTAGTTTCCGGGATGGATTGGTTAAGTATAAAGGGGGAACGGGGGGCTTATCCCCCCCTTAATTTATATAAATGGGTTTTTCATGCAGAATTATTCCGTTTTCCTTCAAATTTTTTTTCTAGGTTCACTGTGTTAAGGCGCTTCCTTGATTAGTTTTCGGGATGGATTGGTTAAGTATAAAGGGGGAACGGGGGGCTCATCCCCCCCTTAATTTATATAAATGGTTTTTTCATGCAGAATTATCCCGTTTGTTGCATAATTTGTTTATAGGTTCACTCTGTTAAGGCGCTTCCCTGATTAGTTTCCGGGATGGATTGGTTAAGTATAAAGGGGGAACGGGGGGCTTATCCCCCCCCTTAATTTATATAAATGGGTTTTTCATGCAGAATTATATCGTTTTCCTTCAAACTTTGTTTATAAGTTCACTGCGTTAAGGCGCTTCCTTGATTAGTTTTCGGAATGGATTGGTTAAGTATAAAGGGGGAACGGGGGGGCTTATTCCCCCCTTAATTTATATAAATGGGTTTTTCATGCAGAATTATTCCGTTTTCCTTCAAATTTTGTCTATAGGTTCACTGTGTTAAGGCGCTTCCCTGATTAGTTTTCGGGATTGATTGGTTAAGTACAAAGGGGGAACGGGGGGCTTATCCCCCCCTTAATTTATATAAATGGGTTTTTCATGCAGAATTATCCCGTTTGCTGCAAAATTTGTTTACAGGTTCACTGTGTTAAGGCGCTTCCCTGATTAGTTTCCGGGATGGATTGGTTAAGTGTAAAGGGGGAACGGGGGGGGCTTATCCCCCCTTAATTTATATAAATGGGTTTTTCATGCAGAATTATTCCGTTTTCCTTCAAATTTTTTTTCTAGGTTCACTGTGTTAAGGCGCTTCCTTGATTAGTTTTCGGGATGGATTGGTTAAGTATAAAGGGGGAACGGGGGGCTCATCCCCCCCTTAATTTATATAAATGGTTTTTTCATGCAGAATTATCCCGTTTGTTGCATAATTTGTTTATAGGTTCACTGTGTTAAGGCGCTTCCCTGTTTAGTTTCCGGGATGGAATGGTTAAGTGTAAAGGGGGAACGGGGGGGCTAATCCCCCCTAATTTATATAAATGGGTTTTTCATGCAGAATTATTCAGTTTTCCTTCAAATTTTGTTTATAGGTTCACTGTGTTAAGGCGCTTCTCTGATTAGTTTTCGGGATTGATTGGTTAAGTATAAAGAGGGGAATGGGGGGGCTTATCCCCCCTTAATTTATATAAATGGGTTTTTCATGCAGAATTATTCAGTTTTAGTTCAAATTTTGTTTATAGGTTCACTGTGTTAAGGCGCTTCCCTGATTAGGTTTCGGGATTGATTGGTTAAGTATAAAGGGGGGTAAAGCGGGGGCTAATCCTCCCCTTAATTTAAATAAATGGGTTTTTCGCGCAGAATTATTCTGTTTTCCTTCAAATTTTGTTTATACGTTTACTGCGTTAAGGCGCTTCCCTGATTAGTTTTCGGGATTGATTGGTTAAGTGTAAAGGGGGGAACGGGGGGCTTATCTCCCCCTTAATATATATAAATGGGTTTTTCATACAGAATTATCACATAAACTGCAAAATTTGTTTATAGGTTCACTGTGTTAAGGCGCCTCCCTGATTAGTTTTCGGGATTGATTGGTTAAGTATAAAGGGGGGAACGGGGGGCTTATCCCCCCTTAATTTATATAAACGGGTTTTTCATTCAGAATTATCCCGTTTGCTGCAAAATTTGTTTATAGGTTCACTCTGTTAAGGCGCTTCCCTGATTAGTTTCCGGGATGGATTGGTTAAGTATAAAGGGGGAACGGGGGGCTTATCCCCCCCTTAATTTATATAAATGGGTTTTTCATGCAGAATTATTCCGTTTTCCTTCAAATTTTGTCTATAGGTTCACTGTGTTAAGGCGCTTCCCTGATGAGTTTTCGGGATTGATTGGTTAAGTACAAAGGGGGAACGGGGGGGCTTATCCCCCCTTAATATATATAAATGGGTTTTTCATGCAGAATTATCCCGTTTGCTGCAAAATTTGTTTACAGGTTCACTGTTTTAAGGCGCTTCCCTGATTAGTTTCCGGGATGGATTGGTTAAGTGTAAAGGGGGAACGGGGGGGCTTATCCCCCCTTAATTTATATAAATGGGTTTTTCATGCAGAATTATTCCGTTTTCCTTCAAATTTTGTTTCTAGGTTCACTGTGTTAAGGCGCTTCCTTGATTAGTTTTCGGGATGGATTGGTTAAGTATAAAGGGGGAACGGGGGCTCATCCCCCCTTAATTTATATAAATGGTTTTTTATGCAGAATTATTCCGTTTTCCTTCAAATTTTGTTTATAGGTTCACTGTGTTAAGGCACTTCCCTGATTAGTTTTCGGGATTGATTGGCTAAGTATAAAGGGGGGAACGGGGGGCTTATCCCCCCTTAATTTATATAAATGTGTTTTTCACGCAGAATTATTCAGTTTTCCTTCAAATTTTGTTTATAGGTTCACTTTGTTAAGGCGCTTCCCTGATTAGTTTTCGGGATTGATTGGTTAAGTAAAAAGGGGGGAACGGGGGGCTAATCCCCCCTAATTTATATAAATGGGTTTTTCATGCAGAATTATTCAGGTTTCCTTCAAATTTTGTTTATAGGTTCACTGTGTTAAGGCGCTTCTCTGATTAGTTTTCGGGATTGATTGGTTAAGTATAAAGAGGGGAACGGGGGGGCTTATCCCCCCTTAATTTATATAAATGGGTTTTTCATGCAGAATTATTCAGTTTTAGTTCAAATTTTGTTTATAGGTTCACTGTGTTAAGGCGCTTCCCTGATTAGGTTTCGGGATTGATTGGTTAAGTATAAAGGGGGGTAAAGCGGGGGCTAATCCCCCCCTTAATTTAAATAAATGGGTTTTTCGTGCAGAATTATTCTGTTTTCCTTCAAATTTTGTTTATACGTTTACTGCGTTAAGGCGCTTCCCTGATTAGTTTTCGGGATTGATTGGTTAAGTGTAAAGGGGGGAACGGGGGGCTTATCCCCCCCCCTTAATATATATAAATGGGTTTTTCATACAGAATTATCACATAAACTGCAAAATTTGTTTATAGGTTCACTGTGTTAAGGCGCCTCCCTGATTAGTTTTCGGGATTGATTGGTTAAGTATAAAGGGGGGAACGGGGGGCTTATCCCCCCCTTAATTTATATAAACGGGTTTTTCTTGCAGAATTATCCCGTTTGCTGCAAAATTTGTTTATAGGTTCACTCTGTTAAGGCGCTTCCCTGATTAGTTTCCGGGATGGATTGGTTAAGTATAAAGGGGGAACGGGGGGCTTATCCCCCCCTTAATTTATATAAATGGGTTTTTCATGCAGAATTATTCCGTTTTCCTTCAAATTTTGTCTATAGGTTCACTGTGTTAAGGCGCTTCCCTGATTAGTTTTCGGGATTGATTGGTTAAGTACAAAGGGGGAACGGGGGGGCTTATCCCCCCTTAATATATATAAATGGGTTTTTCATGCAGAATTATCCCGTTTGCTGCAAAATTTGTTTACAGGTTCACTGTTTTAAGGCGCTTCCCTGATTAGTTTTCGGGATTGATTGGTTAAGTACAAAGGGGGAACGGGGGGGCTTATCCCCCCTTAATATATATAAATGGGTTTTTCATGCAGAATTATCCCGTTTGCTGCAAAATTTGTTTACAGGTTCACTGTTTTAAGGCGCTTCCCTGATTAGTTTTCGGGATTGATTGGTTAAGTGTAAAGGGGGGAACGGGGGGCTTATCCCCCCCTTAATATATATAAATGGGTTTTTCATACAGAATTATCACATAAACTGCAAAATTTGTTTATAGGTTCACTGTGTTAAGGCGCCTCCCTGATTAGTTTTCGGGATTGATTGGTTAAGTATAAAGGGGGGAACGGGGGGCTTATCCCCCCCTTAATTTATATAAACGGGTTTTTCATGCAGAATTATCCCGTTTGCTGCAAAATTTGTTTATAGGTTCACTCTGTTAAGGCGCTTCCCTGATTAGTTTCCGGGATGGATTGGTTAAGTATAAAGGGGGAACGGGGGGCTTATCCCCCCTTAATTTATATAAATGGGTTTTTCATGCAGAATTATTCCGTTTTCCTTCAAATTTTGTCTATAGGTTCACTGTGTTAAGGCGCTTCCCTGATTAGTTTTCGGGATTGATTGGTTAAGTACAAAGGGGGAACGGGGGGGCTTATCCCCCCTTAATATATATAAATGGGTTTTTCATGCAGAATTATCCCGTTTGCTGCAAAATTTGTTTACAGGTTCACTGTTTTAAGGCGCTTCCCTGATTAGTTTCCGGGATGGATTGGTTAAGTGTAAAGGGGGAACGGGGGGGCTTATCCCCCCTTAATTTATATAAATGGGTTTTTCATGCAGAATTATTCCGTTTTCCTTCAAATTTTGTTTCTAGGTTCACTGTGTTAAGGCGCTTCCTTGATTAGTTTTCGGGATGGATTGGTTAAGTATAAAGGGGGAACGGGGGCTCATCCCCCCTTAATTTATATAAATGGTTTTTTCATGCAGAATTATTCCGTTTTCCTTCAAATTTTGTTTATAGGTTCACTGTGTTAAGGCACTTCCCTGATTAGTTTTCGGGATTGATTGGCTAAGTATAAAGGGGGGAACGGGGGGCTTATCCCCCCTTAATTTATATAAATGTGTTTTTCACGCAGAATTATTCAGTTTTCCTTCAAATTTTGTTTATAGGTTCACTTTGTTAAGGCGCTTCCCTGATTAGTTTTCGGGATTGATTGGTTAAGTAAAAAGGGGGGAACGGGGGTCTAATCCCCCCTAATTTATATAAATGGGTTTTTCATGCAGAATTATTCAGGTTTCCTTCAAATTTTGTTTATAGGTTCACTGTGTTAAGGCGCTTCTCTGATTAGTTTTCGGGATTGATTGGTTAAGTATAAAGAGGGGAACGGGGGGGCTTATCCCCCCTTAATTTATATAAATGGGTTTTTCATGCAGAATTATTCAGTTTTCCTTCAAATTTTGTTTATAGATTCACTGTGTTAAGGCACTTCCCTGATTTGTTTTCGAGATTGATTGGTTAAGTATAAAGGGGGGAACGGGGAGGGCTTATCCCCCCTCAATTTATATAAATGGGTTTTTCATGCAGAATTATTCAGTTTTAGTTCAAATTTTGTTTATAGGTTCACTGTGTTAAGGCGCTTCCCTGATTAGGTTTCGGGATTGATTGGTTAAGTATAAATGGGGGTAACGCGGTGGCTAATCCCCTCCCCTTAATTTAAATAAATGGGTTTTTCACGCAGAATTATTCCGTTTTCCTTCAAATTTTGTTTATACGTTTACTGCGTTAAGGCGCTTCCCTGATTAGTTTTCGGGATTGATTGGTTAAGTGTAAAGGGGGGAACGGGGGGCTTATCCCCCCCTTAATATATATAAATGGGTTTTTCATTCAGAATTATCACATTTGCTGCAAAATTTGTTTATAGGTTCACTTTGTTAAGGCGCCTCCCTGATTAGTTTTCGGGATTGATTGGTTAAGTATAAAGGGGGGAACGGAGGGCTTATCCCCCCCCTTAATTTATATAAACGGTTTTTTCATGCAGAATTATCCCGTTTGCTGCAAAATTTGTTTATAGGTTCACTCTGTTAAGGCGCTTCCCTGATTAGTTTCCGGGATGGATTGGTTAAGTATAAAGGGGGAACGGGGGGCTTATCCCCCCTTAATTTATATAAATGGGTTTTTCATGCAGAATTATTCCGTTTTCCTTCAAATTTTGTTTATAGGTTCACTGTGTTAAGGCGCTTCCTTGATTAGTTTTCGGAATGGATTGGTTAAGTATAAAGGGGGAACGGGGGGCTTATTCCCCCCTTAATTTATATAAATGGGTTTTTCATGCAGAATTATTCCGTTTTCCTTCAAATTTTGTTTATAGGTTCACTGTGTAAAGGCGCTTCCTTGATTAGTTTTCGGAATGGATTGGTTAAGTATAAAGAGGGGAACGGGGGGCTTATCCCCCCTTAATTTATATAAATGGGTTTTTCATGCAGAATTATTCAGTTTTCCTTCAAATTTTGTTTATAGATTCACTGTGTTAAGGCACTTCCCTGATTTGTTTTCGAGATTGATTGGTTAAGTATAAAGGGGGGAACGGGGAGGGCTTATCCCCCCTCAATTTATATAAATGGGTTTTTCATGCAGAATTATTCAGTTTTAGTTCAAATTTTGTTTATAGGTTCACTGTGTTAAGGCGCTTCCCTGATTAGGTTTCGGGATTGATTGGTTAAGTATAAAGGGGGGTAAAGCGGGGGCTAATCCCCCCCTTAATTTAAATAAATGGGTTTTTCGCGCAGAATTATTCTGTTTTCCTTCAAATTTTGTTTATACGTTTACTGCGTTAAGGCGCTTCCCTGATTAGTTTTCGGGATTGATTGGTTAAGTGTAAAGGGGGGAACGGGGGGCTTATCCCCCCCCTTAATATATATAAATGGGTTTTTCATACAGAATTATCACATAAACTGCAAAATTTGTTTATAGGTTCACTGTGTTAAGGCGCCTCCCTGATTAGTTTTCGGGATTGATTGGTTAAGTATAAAGGGGGGAACGGGGGGCTTATCCCCCCCTTAATTTATATAAACGGGTTTTTCATGCAGAATTATCCCGTTTGCTGCAAAATTTGTTTATAGGTTCACTCTGTTAAGGCGCTTCCCTGATTAGTTTCCGGGATGGATTGGTTAAGTATAAAGGGGGAACGGGGGGCTTATCCCCCCCTTAATTTATATAAATGGGTTTTTCATGCAGAATTATTCCGTTTTCCTTCAAATTTTGTCTATAGGTTCACTGTGTTAAGGCGCTTCCCTGATTAGTTTTCGGGATTGATTGGTTAAGTACAAAGGGGGAACGGGGGGCTTATCCCCCCTTAATATATATAAATGGGTTTTTCATGCAGAATTATCCCGTTTGCTGCAAAATTTGTTTACAGGTTCACTGTTTTAAGGCGCTTCCCTGATTAGTTTTCGGGATTGATTGGTTAAGTACAAAGGGGGAACGGGGGGCTTATCCCCCCTTAATTTATATAAATGGGTTTTTCATGCAGAATTATTCAGTTTTCCTTCAAATTTTGTTTATAGATTCACTGTGTTAAGGCACTTCCCTGATTTGTTTTCGAGATTGATTGGTTAAGTATAAAGGGGGGAACGGGGAGGGCTTATCCCCCCTCAATTTATATAAATGGGTTTTTCATGCAGAATTATTCAGTTTTAGTTCAAATTTTGTTTATAGGTTCACTGTGTTAAGGCGCTTCCCTGATTAGGTTTCGGGATTGATTGGTTAAGTATAAATGGGGGTAACGCGGGGGCTAATCCCCCCCCTTAATTTAAATAAATGGGTTTTTCACGCAGAATTATTCCGTTTTCCTTCAAATTTTGTTTATACGTTTACTGCGTTAAGGCGCTTCCCTGATTAGTTTTCGGGATTGATTGGTTAAGTGTAAAGGGGGGAACGGGGGGCTTATCCCCCCCCCCTTAAAATATATAAATGGGTTTTTCATTCAGAATTATCACATTTGCTGCAAAATTTGTTTATAGGTTCACTTTGTTAAGGCGCCTCCCTGATTAGTTTTCGGGATTGATTGGTTAAGTATAAAGGGGGGAACGGAGGGCTTATCAACCCCTTAATTTATATAAACGGGTTTTTCATGCAGAATTATCCCGTTTCCTGCAAAATTTGTTTATAGGTTCACTCTGTTAAGGCGCTTCCCTGATTAGTTTCCGGGATGGATTGGTTAAGTATAAAGGGGGAACGGGGGGCTTATCCCCCCCTTAATTTATATAAATGGGTTTTTCATGCAGAATTATTCCGTTTTCCTTCAAATTTTTTTTCTAGGTTCACTGTGTTAAGGCGCTTCCTTGATTAGTTTTCGGGATGGATTGGTTAAGTATAAAGGGGGAACGGGGGGCTCATCCCCCCCTTAATTTATATAAATGGTTTTTTCATGCAGAATTATCCCGTTTGTTGCATAATTTGTTTATAGGTTCACTCTGTTAAGGCGCTTCCCTGATTAGTTTCCGGGATGGATTGGTTAAGTATAAAGGGGGAACGGGGGGCTTATCCCCCCCCTTAATTTATATAAATGGGTTTTTCATGCAGAATTATATCGTTTTCCTTCAAATTTTGTTTATAGGTTCACTGCGTTAAGGCGCTTCCTTGATTAGTTTTCGGAATGGATTGGTTAAGTATAAAGGGGGAACGGGGGGGGCTTATTCCCCCCTTAATTTATATAAATGGGTTTTTCATGCAGAATTATTCCGTTTTCCTTCAAATTTTGTCTATAGGTTCACTGTGTTAAGGCGCTTCCCTGATTAGTTTTCGGGATTGATTGGTTAAGTACAAAGGGGGAACGGGGGGCTTATCCCCCCCTTAATTTATATAAATGGGTTTTTCATGCAGAATTATCCCGTTTGCTGCAAAATTTGTTTACAGGTTCACTGTGTTAAGGCGCTTCCCTGATTAGTTTCCGGGATGGATTGGTTAAGTGTAAAGGGGGAACGGGGGTTGCTTATCCCCCCTTAATTTATATAAATGGGTTTTTCATGCAGAATTATTCCGTTTTCCTTCAAATTTTTTTCTAGGTTCACTGTGTTAAGGCGCTTCCTTGATTAGTTTTCGGGATGGATTGGTTAAGTATAAAGGGGGAACGGGGGGCTCATCCCCCCCTTAATTTATATAAATGGTTTTTTCATGCAGAATTATCCCGTTTGTTGCATAATTTGTTTATAGGTTCACTGTGTTAAGGCGCTTCCCTGTTTAGTTTCCGGGATGGAATGGTTAAGTGTAAAGGGGGAACGGGGGGGCTAATCCCCCCTAATTTATATAAATGGGTTTTTCATGCAGAATTATTCAGTTTTCCTTCAAATTTTGTTTATAGGTTCACTGTGTTAAGGCGCTTCTCTGATTAGTTTTCGGGATTGATTGGTTAAGTATAAAGAGGGGAACGGGGGGGCTTATCCCCCCTTAATTTATATAAATGGGTTTTTCATGCAGAATTATTCAGTTTTAGTTCAAATTTTGTTTATAGGTTCACTGTGTTAAGGCGCTTCCCTGATTAGGTTTCGGGATTGATTGGTTAAGTATAAAGGGGGGTAAAGCGGGGGCTAATCCCCCCCTTAATTTAAATAAATGGGTTTTTCGCGCAGAATTATTCTGTTTTCCTTCAAATTTTGTTTATACGTTTACTGCGTTAAGGCGCTTCCCTGATTAGTTTTCGGGATTGATTGGTTAAGTGTAAAGGGGGGAACGGGGGGCTTATCTCCCCCTTAATATATATAAATGGGTTTTTCATACAGAATTATCACATAAACTGCAAAATTTGTTTATAGGTTCACTGTGTTAAGGCGCCTCCCTGATTAGTTTTCGGGATTGATTGGTTAAGTATAAAGGGGGGAACGGGGGGCTTATCCCCCCTTAATTTATATAAACGGGTTTTTCATTCAGAATTATCCCGTTTGCTGCAAAATTTGTTTATAGGTTCACTCTGTTAAGGCGCTTCCCTGATTAGTTTCCGGGATGGATTGGTTAAGTATAAAGGGGGAACGGGGGGCTTATCCCCCCCTTAATTTATATAAATGGGTTTTTCATGCAGAATTATTCCGTTTTCCTTCAAATTTTGTCTATAGGTTCACTGTGTTAAGGCGCTTCCCTGATGAGTTTTCGGGATTGATTGGTTAAGTACAAAGGGGGAACGGGGGGGCTTATCCCCCCTTAATATATATAAATGGGTTTTTCATGCAGAATTATCCCGTTTGCTGCAAAATTTGTTTACAGGTTCACTGTTTTAAGGCGCTTCCCTGATTAGTTTCCGGGATGGATTGGTTAAGTGTAAAGGGGGAACGGGGGGGCTTATCCCCCCTTAATTTATATAAATGGGTTTTTCATGCAGAATTATTCCGTTTTCCTTCAAATTTTGTTTCTAGGTTCACTGTGTTAAGGCGCTTCCTTGATTAGTTTTCGGGATGGATTGGTTAAGTATAAAGGGGGAACGGGGGCTCATCCCCCCTTAATTTATATAAATGGTTTTTTATGCAGAATTATTCCGTTTTCCTTCAAATTTTGTTTATAGGTTCACTGTGTTAAGGCACTTCCCTGATTAGTTTTCGGGATTGATTGGCTAAGTATAAAGGGGGGAACGGGGGGCTTATCCCCCCTTAATTTATATAAATGTGTTTTTCACGCAGAATTATTCAGTTTTCCTTCAAATTTTGTTTATAGGTTCACTTTGTTAAGGCGCTTCCCTGATTAGTTTTCGGGATTGATTGGTTAAGTAAAAAGGGGGGAACGGGGGGCTAATCCCCCCTAATTTATATAAATGGATTTTTCATGCAGAATTATTCAGGTTTCCTTCAAATTTTGTTTATAGGTTCACTGTGTTAAGGCGCTTCTCTGATTAGTTTTCGGGATTGATTGGTTAAGTATAAAGAGGGGAATGGGGGGGCTTATCCCCCCTTAATTTATATAAATGGGTTTTTCATGCAGAATTATTCAGTTTTCCTTCAAATTTTGTTTATAGATTCACTGTGTTAAGGCACTTCCCTGATTTGTTTTCGAGATTGATTGGTTAAGTATAAAGGGGGGAACGGGGAGGGCTTATCCCCCCTCAATTTATATAAATGGGTTTTTCATGCAGAATTATTCAGTTTTAGTTCAAATTTTGTTTATAGGTTCACTGTGTTAAGGCGCTTCCCTGATTAGGTTTCGGGATTGATTGGTTAAGTATAAATGGGGGTAACGCGGGGGCTAATCCCCTCCCCTTAATTTAAATAAATGGGTTTTTCACGCAGAATTATTCCGTTTTCCTTCAAATTTTGTTTATACGTTTACTGCGTTAAGGCGCTTCCCTGATTAGTTTTCGGGATTGATTGGTTAAGTGTAAAGGGGGGAACGGGGGGCTTATCCCCCCCTTAATATATATAAATGGGTTTTTCATTCAGAATTATCACATTTGCTGCAAAATTTGTTTATAGGTTCACTTTGTTAAGGCGCCTCCCTGATTAGTTTTCGGGATTGATTGGTTAAGTATAAAGGGGGGAACGGAGGGCTTATCCCCCCCCTTAATTTATATAAACGGTTCTTTCATGCAGAATTATCCCGTTTGCTGCAAAATTTGTTAATAGGTTCACTCTGTTAAGGCGCTTCCCTGATTAGTTTCCGGGATGGATTGGTTAAGTATAAAGGGGGAACGGGGGGCTTATCCCCCCCTTAATTTATATAAATGTGTTTTTCATGCAGAATTATTCCGTTTTCCTTCAAATTTTGTTTATAGGTTCACTGTGTTAAGGCGCTTCCTTGATTAGTTTTCGGAATGGATTGGTTAAGTATAAAGGGGGAACGGGGGGGCTTATTCCCCCCTTAATTTATATAAATGGGTTTTTCATGCAGAATTATTCCGTTTTCCTTCAAATTTTGTTTATAGGTTCACTGTGTTAAGGCGCTTCCTTGATTAGTTTTCGGAATGGATTGGTTAAGTATAAAGAGGGGAACGGGGGGCTTATCCCCCCTTAATTTATATAAATGGGTTTTTCATGCAGAATTATTCAGTTTTCCTTCAAATTTTGTTTATAGATTCACTGTGTTAAGGCACTTCCCTGATTTGTTTTCGAGATTGATTGGTTAAGTATAAAGGGGGGAATGGGGAGGGCTTATCCCCCTCAATTTATATAAATGGGTTTTTCATGCAGAATTATTCAGTTTTAGTTCAAATTTTGTTTATAGGTTCACTGTGTTAAGGCGCTTCCCTGATTAGGTTTCGGGATTGATTGGTTAAGTATAAAGGGGGGTAAAGCGGGGGCTAATCCCCCCCTTAATTTAAATAAATGGGTTTTTCGCGCAGAATTATTCTGTTTTCCTTCAAATTTTGTTTATACGCTTACTGCGTTAAGGCGCTTCCCTGATTAGTTTTCGGGATTGATTGGTTAAGTGTAAAGGGGGGAACGGGGGGCTTATCCCCCCCCCTTAATATATATAAATGGGTTTTTCATACAGAATTATCACATAAACTGCAAAATTTGTTTATAGGTTCACTGTGTTAAGGCGCCTCCCTGATTAGTTTTCGGGATTGATTGGTTAAGTATAAAGGGGGGAACGGGGAGCTTATCCCCCCCTTAATTTATATAAACGGGTTTTTCATGCAGAATTATCCCGTTTGCTGCAAAATTTGTTTATAGGTTCACTCTGTTAAGGCGCTTCCCTGATTAGTTTCCGGGATGGATTGGTTAAGTATAAAGGGGGAACGGGGGGCTTATCCCCCCCTTAATTTATATAAATGGGTTTTTCATGCAGAATTATTCCGTTTTCCTTCAAATTTTGTCTATAGGTTCACTGTGTTAAGGCGCTTCCCTGATTAGTTTTCGGGATTGATTGGTTAAGTACAAAGGGGGAACGGGGGGGCTTATCCCCCCTTAATATATATAAATGGGTTTTTCATGCAGAATTATCCCGTTTGCTGCAAAATTTGTTTACAGGTTCACTGTTTTAAGGCGCTTCCCTGATTAGTTTTCGGGATTGATTGGTTAAGTATAAAGAGGAGAACGGGGGGGCTTATCCCCCCTTAATTTATATAAATGGGTTTTTCATGCAGAATTATTCAGTTTTCCTTCAAATTTTGTTTATAGATTCACTGTGTTAAGGCACTTCCCTGATTTGTTTTCGAGATTGATTGGTTAAGTATAAAGGGGGGAACGGGGAGGGCTTATCCCCCCTCAATTTATATAAATGGGTTTTTCATGCAGAATTATTCAGTTTTAGTTCAAATTTTGTTTATAGGTTCACTGTGTTAAGGCGCTTCCCTGATTAGGTTTCGGGATTGATTGGTTAAGTATAAATGGGGGTAACGCGGGGGCTAATCCCCCCCTTAATTTAAATAAATGGGTTTTTCACGCAGAATTATTCCGTTTTCCTTCAAATTTTGTTTATACGTTTACTGCGTTAAGGCGCTTCCCTGATTAGTTTTCGGGATTGATTGGTTAAGTGTAAAGGGGGGAACGGGGGCTTATCCCCCCCCCCTTAAAATATATAAATGGGTTTTTCATTCAGAATTATCACATTTGCTGCAAAATTTGTTTATAGGTTCACTTTGTTAAGGCGGCTCCCTGATTAGTTTTTGGGATTGATTGGTTAAGTATAAAGGGGGGAACGGAGGGCTTATCCCCCCCTTAATTTATATAAACGGGTTTTTCATGCAGAATTATCCCGTTTCCTGCAAAATTTGTTTATAGGTTCACTCTGTTAAGGCGCTTCCCTGATTAGTTTCCGGGATGGATTGGTTAAGTATAAAGGGGGAACGGGGGGCTTATCCCCCCTTAATTTATATAAATGGGTTTTTCATGCAGAATTATTCCGTTTTCCCTCAAATTTTGTTTATAGGTTCACTGTGTTAAGGCGCTTCCTTGATTAGTTTTCGGAATGGATTGGTTAAGTATAAAGGGGGAACGGGGGGGGCTTATTCCCCCCTTAATTTATATAAATGGGTTTTTCATGCAGAGTTATTCCGTTTTCCTTCAAATTTTGTCTATAGGTTCACTGTGTTAAGGCGCTTCCCTGATTAGTTTTCGGGATTGATTGGTTAAGTACAAAGGGGGGAACGGGGGGCTTATCCCCTCTTAATTTATATAAATGGGTTTTTCATGCAGAATTATCCCGTTTGCTGCAAAATTTGTTTACAGGTTCACTGTGTTAAGGCGCTTCCCTGATTAGTTTCCGGGATGGATTGGTTAAGTGTAAAGGGGGAACGGGGGGGGGGCTTATCTCCCCTTAATTTATATAAATGGGTTTTTCATGCAGAATTATTCCGTTTTCCTTCAAATTTTTTTTCTAGGTTCACTGTGTTAAGGCGCTTCCTTGATTAGTTTTCGGGATGGATTGGTTAAGTATAAAGGGGGAACGGGGGGGGCTTATTCCCCCCTTAATTTATATAAATGGGTTTTTCATGCAGAGTTATTCCGTTTTCCTTCAAATTTTGTCTATAGGTTCACTGTGTTAAGGCGCTTCCCTGATTAGTTTTCGGGATTGATTGGTTAAGTACAAAGGGGGGAACGGGGGGCTTATCCCCTCTTAATTTATATAAATGGGTTTTTCATGCAGAATTATCCCGTTTGCTGCAAAATTTGTTTACAGGTTCACTGTGTTAAGGCGCTTCCCTGATTAGTTTCCGGGATGGATTGGTTAAGTGTAAAGGGGGAACGGGGGGGGGCTTATCCCCCCTTAATTTATATAAATGGGTTTTTCATGCAGAATTATTCCGTTTTCCTTCAAATTTTTTTTCTAGATTCACTGTGTTAAGGCGCTTCCTTGATTAGTTTTCGGGATGGATTGGTTAAGTATAAAGGGGGAACGGGGGGCTCATCCCCCCCTTAATTTATATAAATGGTTTTTTCATGCAGAATTATCCCGTTTGTTGCATAATTTGTTTATAGGTTCACTGTGTTAAGGCGCTTCCCTGTTTAGTTTCCGGGATGGAATGGTTAAGTGTAAAGGGGGAACGGGGGGGCTAATCCCCCCTAATTTATATAAATGGGTTTTTCATGCAGAATTATTCAGTTTTCCTTCAAATTTTGTTTATAGGTTCACTGTGTTAAGGCGCTTCTCTGATTAGTTTTCGGGATTGATTGGTTAAGTATAAAGAGGGGAACGGGGGGGGCTTATCCCCCCTTAATTTATATAAATGGGTTTTTCATGCAGAATTATTCAGTTTTAGTTCAAATTTTGTTTATAGGTTCACTGTGTTAAGGCGCTTCCCTGATTAGGTTTCGGGATTGATTGGTTAAGTATAAATGGGGGTAACGCGGGGGCTAATCCCCCCCTTAATTTAAATAAATGGGTTTTTCACGCAGAATTATTCCGTTTTCCTTCAAATTTTGTTTATACGTTTACTGCGTTAAGGCGCTTCCCTGATTAATTTTCGGGATTGATTGGTTAAGTGTAAAGGGGGGAACGGGGGGCTTATCCCCCCCTTAATATATATAAAGGGGTTTTTCATTCAGAATTATCACATTTGCTGCAAAATTTGTTTATAGGTTCACTTTGTTAAGGCGCCTCCCTGATTAGTTTTCGGGATTGATTGGTTAAGTATAAAGGGGGGAACGGAGGGCTTATCCCCCCCTTAACTTATATAAACGGGTTTTTCATGCAGAATTATCCCGTTTGCTGCAAAATTTGTTTATAGGTTCACTCTGTTAAGGCGCTTCCCTGATTAGTTTCCGGGATGGATTGGTTAAGTATAAAGGGGGAACGGGGGGCTTATCCCCCCCTTAACTTATATAAATGGGTTTTTCATGCAGAATTATTTCGTTTTCCTTCAAATTTTGTTTATAGGTTCACTGCGTTAAGGCGCTTCCTTGATTAGTTTTCGGAATGGATTGGTTAAGTATAAAGGGGGAACGGGGGGGGCTTATTCCCCCCTTAATTTATATAAATGGGTTTTTCATGCAGAATTATTCCGTTTTCCTTCAAATTTTGTCTATAGGTTCACTGTGTTAAGGCGCTTCCCTGATTAGTTTTCGGGATTGATTGGTTAAGTACAAAGGGGGGAACGGGGGGCTAATCCCCCCTAATTTATATAAATGGGTTTTTCATGCAGAATTATTCAGTTTTCCTTCAAATTTTATTTATAGGTTCACTGTGTTAAGGCGCTTCCCTGATTAGGTTTCGGGATTGATTGTTTAAGTATAAAGGGGGGTAAAACGGGGGCTAATCTCCCATATTTTATATATCCCATAATTTAATTGTAATAATATGAAAAATATTAATATAAAATTAAATATAAATGGGTTTTTCACGCAGAATTATTCCGTTTTCCGTCAAACTTTGTTTATATGTTCACTGTGTTAAGGCGCTTCCCTGATTAGTTTTCGGGATTGATTGGTTAAGTGTAAAGGGGGGAACGGGGGGCTTATCCCCCCTTAATATATATAAATGTGTTTTTCATGCAGAATTATCCCGTTTGCTGCAAAATTTGTTTATAGGTTCACTGTGTTAAGGCGCTTCCCTGATTAGTTTTCGGGATTGATTGGTTAAGTATAAAGGGGGGAACGGGGAGGGCTTATCCCCCCTTAATTTATATAAATGGGTTTTTCATGCAGAATTATTCAGTTTCAGTTCAAATTTTGTTTATAGGTTCACTGTGTGAAGGCGCTTCCCTGATTAGGTTTCGGGATTGTTTCTTTAAGTATAAAGGGGGTAACGCGGGGGCTAATCCCCCCCCCCTTAATTTATATAAATGGGTTTTTCATGCAGAATTATTCCGTTTTCCTTCAAATTTTGTCTATAGGTTCACTGTGTTAAGGCACTTCCCTGATTAGTTTTCGGGATTGATTGGTTAAGTATAAAGGGGGGTAACGTGGGGGCTAATCCCCCCTTAATTTATATAAATGGGTTTTTCATGCAGAATTATTCATTTTTCCTTCAAATTTTGTTTATATGTTCACTTTGTTAAGGCGCTTCCCTGATTATTTTTCGGGATTGATTGGTTAAGTAAAAAGGGGGGAACGGGGGGCTTATCCCCTCTCTTAATATATATAAATGGGTTTTTCATTCAGAATTATCCCATTTGCTGCAAAATTTGTCTATAGGTTCACTGTGTTAAGGCGCTTCCCTGATTAGTTTTCGGGATTGATTGGTTAAGTGTAAAGGGGGAACGGGGGGCTTATCCCCCCTTAATTTATATAAATGGGTTTTTCATGCAGAATTATTCCGTTTTCCTTCAAATTTTGTTTATAAGTTCACTGTGTTAAGGCGCTTCCTTGATTAGTTTCCGGGATGGATTGGTTAAGTATAAAGGGGGAACGGGGGGCTTATCCCCCCCTTAATTTATATAAATGGGTTTTTCATGCAGAATTATTCCATTTTCCTTCAAATTTTGTTTATAGGTTCACTGTGTTAAGGCACTTTCCTAATTAGTTTTCGGGATTGATTGGTTAAGTATAAAGAGAGGAACGGGGGGGGCTTATCCCCCCTTAATTTCTATAAATGGGTTTTTCATGCAGAATTATTCAGTTTTCCTTCAAATTTTGTTTATAGATTCACTGTGTTAAGGCACTTCCCTGATTTGTTTTCGAGATTGATTGGTTAAGTATAAAGGGGGGAACGGGGAGGGCTTATCCCCCCTCACTTTATACAAATGGGTTTTTCATGCAGAATTATTCAGTTTTAGTTCAAATTTTGTTTATAGGTTCACTGTGTTAAGGCGCTTCCCTGATTAGGTTTCGGGATTGATTGGTTAAGTATAAAGGGGGGTAACGCGGGGGCTAATCCCCCCTTAATTTAAATAAATGGGTTTTTCACGCAGAATTATTCCGTTTTCCTTCAAATTTTGTTTATACGTTTACTGCGTTAAGGCGCTTCCCTGATTAGTTTTCGGGATTGATTGGTTAAGTGTAAAGGGGGGAACGGAGGGCTTATCCCCCCGCTTAATATATATAAATGGGTTTTTCATTCAAAATTATCACATTTGCTGCAAAATTTGTTTATAGGTTCACTGTGTTAAGGCGCCTCCCTGATTAGTTTTCGGGATTGATTGGTTAAGTATAAAGGGGGGAAAGGGGGTCTTATCCCCCTTAATTTATATAAACGGGTTTTTCATGCAGAATTATCCCGTTTGCTGCAAAATTTGTTTATAGGTTCACTCTGTTAAGGCGCTTCCCTGATTAGTTTCCGGGATGGATTGGTTAAGTACAAAGGGGGAACGGGGGGGCTTATCCCCCCTTAATATATATAAATGGGTTTTTCATGCAGAATTATCCCGTTTGCTGCAAAATTTGTTTACAGGTTCACTGTGTTAAGGCGCTTCCCTGATTATTTTCCGGGATGGATTGGTTAAGTGTAAAGGGGGAACGGGGGGGCTTATCCCCCCTTAATTTATATAAATGTGTTTTTCATGCAGAATTATTCCGTTTTCCTTCAAATTTTGTTTCTAGGTTCACTGTGTTAAGGCGCTTCCTTGATTAGTTTTCGGGATGGATTGGTTAAGTATAAAGGGGGAACGGGGGCTCATCCCCCCCTTAAATTATATAAATGGTTTTTTCATGCAGAATTATTCCGTTTTCCTTCAAATTTTGTTTATAGGTTCACTGTGTTAAGGCACTTCCCTGATTAGTTTTCGGGATTGATTGGCTAAGTATAAAGGGGGGAACGGGGGGCTTATCCCCCCTTAATTTATATAAATGTGTTTTTCACGCAGAATTGTTCAGTTTTCCTTCAAATTTTGTTTATAGGTTCACTTTGTTAAGGCGCTTCCCTGATTAGTTTTCGGGATTGATTGGTTAAGTAAAAAGGGGGGAACGGGGGGCTAATCCCCCCTAATTTATATAAATGGGTTTTTCATGCAGAATTATTCAGGTTTCCTTCAAATTTTGTTTATAGGTTCACTGTGTTAAGGCGCTTCTCTGATTAGTTTTCGGGATTGATTGGTTAAGTATAAAGAGGGGAACGGGGGGGCTTATCCCCCCTTAATTTATATAAATGGGTTTTTCATGCAGAATTATTCAGTTTTCCTTCAAATTTTGTTTATAGATTCACTGTGTTAAGGCACTTCCCTGATTTGTTTTCGAGATTGATTGGTTAAGTATAAAGGGGGGAACGGGGAGGGCTTATCCCCCCTCAATTTATATAAATGGGTTTTTCATGCAGAATTATTCAGTTTTAGTTCAAATTTTGTTTATAGGTTCACTGTGTTAAGGCGCTTCCCTGATTAGGTTTCGGGATTGATTGGTTAAGTATAAAGGGGGGTAAAGCGGGGGCTAATCCCCCCCTTAATTTAAATAAATGGGTTTTTCGTGCAGAATTATTCTGTTTTCCTTCAAATTTTGTTTATACGTTTACTGCGTTAAGGCGCTTCCCTGATTAGTTTTCGGGATTGATTGGTTAAGTGTAAAGGGGGGAACGGGGGGCTTATCCCCCCCCTTAATATATATAAATGGGTTTTTCATACAGAATTATCACATAAACTGCAAAATTTGTTTATAGGTTCACTGTGTTAAGGCGCCTCCCTGATTAGTTTTCGGGATTGATTGGTTAAGTATAAAGGGGGGAACGGGGAGCTTATCCCCCCCTTAATTTATATAAACGGGTTTTTCATGCAGAATTATCCCGTTTGCTGCAAAATTTGTTTATAGGTTCACTCTGTTAAGGCGCTTCCCTGATTAGTTTCCGGGATGGATTGGTTAAGTATAAAGGGGGAACGGGGGGGCTTATTCCCCCCTTAATTTATATAAATGGGTTTTTCATGCAGAATTATTCCGTTTTCCTTCAAATTTTGTTTATAGGTTCACTGTGTTAAGGCGCTTCCTTGATTAGTTTTCGGAATGGATTGGTTAAGTATAAAGAGGGGAACGGGGGGCTTATCCCCCCTTAATTTATATAAATGGGTTTTTCATGCAGAATTATTCAGTTTTCCTTCAAATTTTGTTTATAGATTCACTGTGTTAAGGCACTTCCCTGATTTGTTTTCGAGATTGATTGGTTAAGTATAAAGGGGGGAACGGGGAGGGCTTATCCCCCTCAATTTATATAAATGGGTTTTTCATGCAGAATTATTCAGTTTTAGTTCAAATTTTGTTTATAGGTTCACTGTGTTAAGGCGCTTCCCTGATTAGGTTTCGGGATTGATTGGTTAAGTATAAAGGGGGGTAAAGCGGGGGCTAATCCCCCCCTTAATTTAAATAAATGGGTTTTTCGCGCAGAATTATTCTGTTTTCCTTCAAATTTTGTTTATACGCTTACTGCGTTAAGGCGCTTCCCTGATTAGTTTTCGGGATTGATTGGTTAAGTGTAAAGGGGGGAACGGGGGGCTTATCCCCCCCCCTTAATATATATAAATGGGTTTTTCATACAGAATTATCACATAAACTGCAAAATTTGTTTATAGGTTCACTGTGTTAAGGCGCCTCCCTGATTAGTTTTCGGGATTGATTGGTTAAGTATAAAGGGGGGAACGGGGAGCTTATCCCCCCCTTAATTTATATAAACGGGTTTTTCATGCAGAATTATCCCGTTTGCTGCAAAATTTGTTTATAGGTTCACTCTGTTAAGGCGCTTCCCTGATTAGTTTCCGGGATGGATTGGTTAAGTATAAAGGGGGAAAGGGGGGCTTATCCCCCCCTTAATTTATATAAATGGGTTTTTCATGCAGAATTATTCCGTTTTCCTTCAAATTTTGTCTATAGGTTCACTGTGTTAAGGCGCTTCCCTGATTAGTTTTCGGGATTGATTGGTTAAGTACAAAGGGGGAACGGGGGGGCTTATCCCCCCTTAATATATATAAATGGGTTTTTCATGCAGAATTATCCCGTTTGCTGCAAAATTTGTTTACAGGTTCACTGTTTTAAGGCGCTTCCCTGATTAGTTTTCGGGATTGATTGGTTAAGTATAAAGAGGAGAACGGGGGGGCTTATCCCCCCTTAATTTATATAAATGGGTTTTTCATGCAGAATTATTCAGTTTTCCTTCAAATTTTGTTTATAGATTCACTGTGTTAAGGCACTTCCCTGATTTGTTTTCGAGATTGATTGGTTAAGTATAAAGGGGGGAACGGGGAGGGCTTATCCCCCCTCAATTTATATAAATGGGTTTTTCATGCAGAATTATTCAGTTTTAGTTCAAATTTTGTTTATAGGTTCACTGTGTTAAGGCGCTTCCCTGATTAGGTTTCGGGATTGATTGGTTAAGTATAAATGGGGGTAACGCGGGGGCTAATCCCCCCCTTAATTTAAATAAATGGGTTTTTCACGCAGAATTATTCCGTTTTCCTTCAAATTTTGTTTATACGTTTACTGCGTTAAGGCGCTTCCCTGATTAGTTTTCGGGATTGATTGGTTAAGTGTAAAGGGGGGAACGGGGGCTTATCCCCCCCCCCTTAAAATATATAAATGGGTTTTTCATTCAGAATTATCACATTTGCTGCAAAATTTGTTTATAGGTTCACTTTGTTAAGGCGGCTCCCTGATTAGTTTTTGGGATTGATTGGTTAAGTATAAAGGGGGGAACGGAGGGCTTATCCCCCCCTTAATTTATATAAACGGGTTTTTCATGCAGAATTATCCCGTTTCCTGCAAAATTTGTTTATAGGTTCACTCTGTTAAGGCGCTTCCCTGATTAGTTTCCGGGATGGATTGGTTAAGTATAAAGGGGGAACGGGGGGCTTATCCCCCCTTAATTTATATAAATGGGTTTTTCATGCAGAATTATTCCGTTTTCCCTCAAATTTTGTTTATAGGTTCACTGTGTTAAGGCGCTTCCTTGATTAGTTTTCGGAATGGATTGGTTAAGTATAAAGGGGGAACGGGGGGGGCTTATTCCCCCCTTAATTTATATAAATGGGTTTTTCATGCAGAGTTATTCCGTTTTCCTTCAAATTTTGTCTATAGGTTCACTGTGTTAAGGCGCTTCCCTGATTAGTTTTCGGGATTGATTGGTTAAGTACAAAGGGGGGAACGGGGGGCTTATCCCCTCTTAATTTATATAAATGGGTTTTTCATGCAGAATTATCCCGTTTGCTGCAAAATTTGTTTACAGGTTCACTGTGTTAAGGCGCTTCCCTGATTAGTTTCCGGGATGGATTGGTTAAGTGTAAAGGGGGAACGGGGGGGGGGGCTTATCTCCCCTTAATTTATATAAATGGGTTTTTCATGCAGAATTATTCCGTTTTCCTTCAAATTTTTTTTCTAGGTTCACTGTGTTAAGGCGCTTCCTTGATTAGTTTTCGGGATGGATTGGTTAAGTATAAAGGGGGAACGGGGGGGGCTTATTCCCCCCTTAATTTATATAAATGGGTTTTTCATGCAGAGTTATTCCGTTTTCCTTCAAATTTTGTCTATAGGTTCACTGTGTTAAGGCGCTTCCCTGATTAGTTTTCGGGATTGATTGGTTAAGTACAAAGGGGGGAACGGGGGGCTTATCCCCTCTTAATTTATATAAATGGGTTTTTCATGCAGAATTATCCCGTTTGCTGCAAAATTTGTTTACAGGTTCACTGTGTTAAGGCGCTTCCCTGATTAGTTTCCGGGATGGATTGGTTAAGTGTAAAGGGGGAACGGGGGGGGGCTTATCCCCCCTTAATTTATATAAATGGGTTTTTCATGCAGAATTATTCCGTTTTCCTTCAAATTTTTTTTCTAGATTCACTGTGTTAAGGCGCTTCCTTGATTAGTTTTCGGGATGGATTGGTTAAGTATAAAGGGGGAACGGGGGGCTCATCCCCCCCTTAATTTATATAAATGGTTTTTTCATGCAGAATTATCCCGTTTGTTGCATAATTTGTTTATAGGTTCACTGTGTTAAGGCGCTTCCCTGTTTAGTTTCCGGGATGGAATGGTTAAGTGTAAAGGGGGAACGGGGGGGCTAATCCCCCCTAATTTATATAAATGGGTTTTTCATGCAGAATTATTCAGTTTTCCTTCAAATTTTGTTTATAGGTTCACTGTGTTAAGGCGCTTCTCTGATTAGTTTTCGGGATTGATTGGTTAAGTATAAAGAGGGGAACGGGGGGGGCTTATCCCCCCTTAATTTATATAAATGGGTTTTTCATGCAGAATTATTCAGTTTTAGTTCAAATTTTGTTTATAGGTTCACTGTGTTAAGGCGCTTCCCTGATTAGGTTTCGGGATTGATTGGTTAAGTATAAATGGGGGTAACGCGGGGGCTAATCCCCCCCTTAATTTAAATAAATGGGTTTTTCACGCAGAATTATTCCGTTTTCCTTCAAATTTTGTTTATACGTTTACTGCGTTAAGGCGCTTCCCTGATTAATTTTCGGGATTGATTGGTTAAGTGTAAAGGGGGGAACGGGGGGCTTATCCCCCCCTTAATATATATAAAGGGGTTTTTCATTCAGAATTATCACATTTGCTGCAAAATTTGTTTATAGGTTCACTTTGTTAAGGCGCCTCCCTGATTAGTTTTCGGGATTGATTGGTTAAGTATAAAGGGGGGAACGGAGGGCTTATCCCCCCCTTAACTTATATAAACGGGTTTTTCATGCAGAATTATCCCGTTTGCTGCAAAATTTGTTTATAGGTTCACTCTGTTAAGGCGCTTCCCTGATTAGTTTCCGGGATGGATTGGTTAAGTATAAAGGGGGAACGGGGGGCTTATCCCCCCCTTAACTTATATAAATGGGTTTTTCATGCAGAATTATTTCGTTTTCCTTCAAATTTTGTTTATAGGTTCACTGCGTTAAGGCGCTTCCTTGATTAGTTTTCGGAATGGATTGGTTAAGTATAAAGGGGGAACGGGGGGGGCTTATTCCCCCCTTAATTTATATAAATGGGTTTTTCATGCAGAATTATTCCGTTTTCCTTCAAATTTTGTCTATAGGTTCACTGTGTTAAGGCGCTTCCCTGATTAGTTTTCGGGATTGATTGGTTAAGTACAAAGGGGGGAACGGGGGGCTAATCCCCCCTAATTTATATAAATGGGTTTTTCATGCAGAATTATTCAGTTTTCCTTCAAATTTTATTTATAGGTTCACTGTGTTAAGGCGCTTCCCTGATTAGGTTTCGGGATTGATTGTTTAAGTATAAAGGGGGGTAAAACGGGGGCTAATCTCCCATATTTTATATATCCCATAATTTAATTGTAATAATATGAAAAATATTAATATAAAATTAAATATAAATGGGTTTTTCACGCAGAATTATTCCGTTTTCCGTCAAACTTTGTTTATATGTTCACTGTGTTAAGGCGCTTCCCTGATTAGTTTTCGGGATTGATTGGTTAAGTGTAAAGGGGGGAACGGGGGGCTTATCCCCCCTTAATATATATAAATGTGTTTTTCATGCAGAATTATCCCGTTTGCTGCAAAATTTGTTTATAGGTTCACTGTGTTAAGGCGCTTCCCTGATTAGTTTTCGGGATTGATTGGTTAAGTATAAAGGGGGGAACGGGGAGGGCTTATCCCCCCTTAATTTATATAAATGGGTTTTTCATGCAGAATTATTCAGTTTCAGTTCAAATTTTGTTTATAGGTTCACTGTGTGAAGGCGCTTCCCTGATTAGGTTTCGGGATTGTTTCTTTAAGTATAAAGGGGGTAACGCGGGGGCTAATCCCCCCCCCTTTAATTTATATAAATGGGTTTTTCATGCAGAATTATTCCGTTTTCCTTCAAATTTTGTCTATAGGTTCACTGTGTTAAGGCACTTCCCTGATTAGTTTTCGGGATTGATTGGTTAAGTATAAAGGGGGGTAACGTGGGGGCTAATCCCCCCTTAATTTATATAAATGGGTTTTTCATGCAGAATTATTCATTTTTCCTTCAAATTTTGTTTATATGTTCACTTTGTTAAGGCGCTTCCCTGATTATTTTTCGGGATTGATTGGTTAAGTAAAAAGGGGGGAACGGGGGGCTTATCCCCTCTCTTAATATATATAAATGGGTTTTTCATTCAGAATTATCCCATTTGCTGCAAAATTTGTCTATAGGTTCACTGTGTTAAGGCGCTTCCCTGATTAGTTTTCGGGATTGATTGGTTAAGTGTAAAGGGGGAACGGGGGGCTTATCCCCCCTTAATTTATATAAATGGGTTTTTCATGCAGAATTATTCCGTTTTCCTTCAAATTTTGTTTATAAGTTCACTGTGTTAAGGCGCTTCCTTGATTAGTTTCCGGGATGGATTGGTTAAGTATAAAGGGGGAACGGGGGGCTTATCCCCCCCTTAATTTATATAAATGGGTTTTTCATGCAGAATTATTCCATTTTCCTTCAAATTTTGTTTATAGGTTCACTGTGTTAAGGCACTTTCCTAATTAGTTTTCGGGATTGATTGGTTAAGTATAAAGAGAGGAACGGGGGGGGCTTATCCCCCCTTAATTTCTATAAATGGGTTTTTCATGCAGAATTATTCAGTTTTCCTTCAAATTTTGTTTATAGATTCACTGTGTTAAGGCACTTCCCTGATTTGTTTTCGAGATTGATTGGTTAAGTATAAAGGGGGGAACGGGGAGGGCTTATCCCCCCTCACTTTATACAAATGGGTTTTTCATGCAGAATTATTCAGTTTTAGTTCAAATTTTGTTTATAGGTTCACTGTGTTAAGGCGCTTCCCTGATTAGGTTTCGGGATTGATTGGTTAAGTATAAAGGGGGGTAACGCGGGGGCTAATCCCCCCTTAATTTAAATAAATGGGTTTTTCACGCAGAATTATTCCGTTTTCCTTCAAATTTTGTTTATACGTTTACTGCGTTAAGGCGCTTCCCTGATTAGTTTTCGGGATTGATTGGTTAAGTGTAAAGGGGGGAACGGAGGGCTTATCCCCCCGCTTAATATATATAAATGGGTTTTTCATTCAAAATTATCACATTTGCTGCAAAATTTGTTTATAGGTTCACTGTGTTAAGGCGCCTCCCTGATTAGTTTTCGGGATTGATTGGTTAAGTATAAAGGGGGGAAAGGGGGTCTTATCCCCCTTAATTTATATAAACGGGTTTTTCATGCAGAATTATCCCGTTTGCTGCAAAATTTGTTTATAGGTTCACTCTGTTAAGGCGCTTCCCTGATTAGTTTCCGGGATGGATTGGTTAAGTACAAAGGGGGAACGGGGGGGCTTATCCCCCCTTAATATATATAAATGGGTTTTTCATGCAGAATTATCCCGTTTGCTGCAAAATTTGTTTACAGGTTCACTGTGTTAAGGCGCTTCCCTGATTATTTTCCGGGATGGATTGGTTAAGTGTAAAGGGGGAACGGGGGGGCTTATCCCCCCTTAATTTATATAAATGTGTTTTTCATGCAGAATTATTCCGTTTTCCTTCAAATTTTGTTTCTAGGTTCACTGTGTTAAGGCGCTTCCTTGATTAGTTTTCGGGATGGATTGGTTAAGTATAAAGGGGGAACGGGGGCTCATCCCCCCCTTAAATTATATAAATGGTTTTTTCATGCAGAATTATTCCGTTTTCCTTCAAATTTTGTTTATAGGTTCACTGTGTTAAGGCACTTCCCTGATTAGTTTTCGGGATTGATTGGCTAAGTATAAAGGGGGGAACGGGGGGCTTATCCCCCCTTAATTTATATAAATGTGTTTTTCACGCAGAATTATTCAGTTTTCCTTCAAATTTTGTTTATAGGTTCACTTTGTTAAGGCGCTTCCCTGATTAGTTTTCGGGATTGATTGGTTAAGTAAAAAGGGGGGAACGGGGGGCTAATCCCCCCTAATTTATATAAATGGGTTTTTCATGCAGAATTATTCAGGTTTCCTTCAAATTTTGTTTATAGGTTCACTGTGTTAAGGCGCTTCTCTGATTAGTTTTCGGGATTGATTGGTTAAGTATAAAGAGGGGAACGGGGGGGCTTATCCCCCCTTAATTTATATAAATGGGTTTTTCATGCAGAATTATTCAGTTTTCCTTCAAATTTTGTTTATAGATTCACTGTGTTAAGGCACTTCCCTGATTTGTTTTCGAGATTGATTGGTTAAGTATAAAGGGGGGAACGGGGAGGGCTTATCCCCCCTCAATTTATATAAATGGGTTTTTCATGCAGAATTATTCAGTTTTAGTTCAAATTTTGTTTATAGGTTCACTGTGTTAAGGCGCTTCCCTGATTAGGTTTCGGGATTGATTGGTTAAGTATAAAGGGGGGTAAAGCGGGGGCTAATCCCCCCCTTAATTTAAATAAATGGGTTTTTCGTGCAGAATTATTCTGTTTTCCTTCAAATTTTGTTTATACGTTTACTGCGTTAAGGCGCTTCCCTGATTAGTTTTCGGGATTGATTGGTTAAGTGTAAAGGGGGGAACGGGGGGCTTATCCCCCCCCTTAATATATATAAATGGGTTTTTCATACAGAATTATCACATAAACTGCAAAATTTGTTTATAGGTTCACTGTGTTAAGGCGCCTCCCTGATTAGTTTTCGGGATTGATTGGTTAAGTATAAAGGGGGGAACGGGGGGCTTATCCCCCCCTTAATTTATATAAACGGGTTTTTCATGCAGAATTATCCCGTTTGCTGCAAAATTTGTTTATAGGTTCACTCTGTTAAGGCGCTTCCCTGATTAGTTTCCGGGATGGATTGGTTAAGTATAAAGGGGGAACGGGGGGCTTATCCCCCCCTTAATTTATATAAATGGGTTTTTCATGCAGAATTATTCCGTTTTCCTTCAAATTTTGTCTATAGGTTCACTGTGTTAAGGCGCTTCCCTGATTAGTTTTCGGGATTGATTGGTTAAGTACAAAGGGGGAACGGGGGGGCTTATCCCCCCTTAATATATATAAATGGGTTTTTCATGCAGAATTATCCCGTTTGCTGCAAAATTTGTTTACAGGTTCGCTGTTTTAAGGCGCTTCCCTGATTAGTTTCCGGGATGGATTGGTTAAGTGTAAAGGGGGAACGGGGGGGCTTATCCCCCCTTAATTTATATAAATGGGTTTTTCATGCAGAATTATTCCGTTTTCCTTCAAATTTTGTTTCTAGGTTCACTGTGTTAAGGCGCTTCCTTGATTAGTTTTCGGGATGGATTGGTTAAGTATAAAGGGGGAACGGGGGCTCATCCCCCCTTAATTTATATAAATGGTTTTTTCATGCAGAATTATTCCGTTTTCCTTCAAATTTTGTTTATAGGTTCACTGTTTTAAGGCACTTCCCTGATTAGTTTTCGGGATTGATTGGCTAAGTATAAAGGGGGGAACGGGGGGCTTATCCCCCCTTAATTTATATAAATGTGTTTTTCACGCAGAATTATTCAGTTTTCCTTCAAATTTTGTTTATAGGTTCACTTTGTTAAGGCGCTTCCCTGATTAGTTTTCGGGATTGATTGGTTAAGTAAAAAGGGGGGAACGGGGGGCTAATCCCCCTAATTTATATAAATGGGTTTTTCATGCAGAATTATTCAGGTTTCCTTCAAATTTTGTTTATAGGTTCACTGTGTTAAGGCGCTTCCCTGATTAGTTTTCGGGATTGATTGGTTAAGTATAAAGAGGGGAACGGGGGGGCTTATCCCCCCTTAATTTATATAAATGGGTTTTTCATGCAGAATTATTCAGTTTTCCTTCAAATTTTGTTTATAGATTCACTGTGTTAAGGCACTTCCCTGATTTGTTTTCGAGATTGATTGGTTAAGTATAAAGGGGGGAACGGGGAGGGCTTATCCCCCCTCAATTTATATAAATGGGTTTTTCATGCAGAATTATTCAGTTTTAGTTCAAATTTTGTTTATAGGTTCACTGTGTTAAGGCGCTTCCCTGATTAGGTTTCGGGATTGATTGGTTAAGTATAAAGGGGGGTAAAGCGGGGGCTAATCCCCCCCTTAATTTAAATAAATGGGTTTTTCGCGCAGAATTATTCTGTTTTCCTTCAAATTTTGTTTATACGTTTACTGCGTTAAGGCGCTTCCCTGATTAGTTTTCGGGATTGATTGGTTAAGTGTAAAGGGGGGAACGGGGGGCTTATCCCCCCCCTTAATATATATAAATGGGTTTTTTCATACAGAATTATCACATAAACTGCAAAATTTGTTTATAGGTTCACTGTGTTAAGGCGCCTCCCTGATTAGTTTTCGGGATTGATTGGTTAAGTATAAAGGGGGGAACGGGGGGGGCTTATCCCCCCCTTAATTTATATAAACGGGTTTTTCATGCAGAATTATCCCGTTTGCTGCAAAATTTGTTTATAGGTTCACTCTGTTAAGGCGCTTCCCTGATTAGTTTCCGGGATGGATTGGTTAAGTATAAAGGGGGAACGGGGGGCTTATCCCCCCCTTAATTTATATAAATGGGTTTTTCATGCAGAATTATTCCGTTTTCCTTCAAATTTTGTCTATAGGTTCACTGTGTTAAGGCGCTTCCCTGATTAGTTTTCGGGATTGATTGGTTAAGTACAAAGGGGGAACGGGGGGGCTTATCCCCCCTTAATATATATAAATGGGTTTTTCATGCAGAATTATCCCGTTTGCTGCAAAATTTGTTTACAGGTTCACTGTGTTAAGGCGCTTCCCTGATTAGTTTCCGGGATGGATTGGTTAAGTGTAAAGGGGGAACGGGGGGGGGGGCTTATCTCCCCTTAATTTATATAAATGGGTTTTTCATGCAGAATTATTCCGTTTTCCTTCAAATTTTTTTTCTAGGTTCACTGTGTTAAGGCGCTTCCTTGATTAGTTTTCGGGATGGATTGGTTAAGTATAAAGGGGGAACGGGGGGGGCTTATTCCCCCCTTAATTTATATAAATGGGTTTTTCATGCAGAGTTATTCCGTTTTCCTTCAAATTTTGTCTATAGGTTCACTGTGTTAAGGCGCTTCCCTGATTAGTTTTCGGGATTGATTGGTTAAGTACAAAGGGGGGAACGGGGGGCTTATCCCCTCTTAATTTATATAAATGGGTTTTTCATGCAGAATTATCCCGTTTGCTGCAAAATTTGTTTACAGGTTCACTGTGTTAAGGCGCTTCCCTGATTAGTTTCCGGGATGGATTGGTTAAGTGTAAAGGGGGAACGGGGGGGGGCTTATCCCCCCTTAATTTATATAAATGGGTTTTTCATGCAGAATTATTCCGTTTTCCTTCAAATTTTTTTTCTAGATTCACTGTGTTAAGGCGCTTCCTTGATTAGTTTTCGGGATGGATTGGTTAAGTATAAAGGGGGAACGGGGGGCTCATCCCCCCCTTAATTTATATAAATGGTTTTTTCATGCAGAATTATCCCGTTTGTTGCATAATTTGTTTATAGGTTCACTGTGTTAAGGCGCTTCCCTGTTTAGTTTCCGGGATGGAATGGTTAAGTGTAAAGGGGGAACGGGGGGGCTAATCCCCCCTAATTTATATAAATGGGTTTTTCATGCAGAATTATTCAGTTTTCCTTCAAATTTTGTTTATAGGTTCACTGTGTTAAGGCGCTTCTCTGATTAGTTTTCGGGATTGATTGGTTAAGTATAAAGAGGGGAACGGGGGGGGGCTTATCCCCCCTTAATTTATATAAATGGGTTTTTCATGCAGAATTATTCAGTTTTAGTTCAAATTTTGTTTATAGGTTCACTGTGTTAAGGCGCTTCCCTGATTAGGTTTCGGGATTGATTGGTTAAGTATAAATGGGGGTAACGCGGGGGCTAATCCCCCCCTTAATTTAAATAAATGGGTTTTTCACGCAGAATTATTCCGTTTTCCTTCAAATTTTGTTTATACGTTTACTGCGTTAAGGCGCTTCCCTGATTAATTTTCGGGATTGATTGGTTAAGTGTAAAGGGGGGAACGGGGGGCTTATCCCCCCCTTAATATATATAAAGGGGTTTTTCATTCAGAATTATCACATTTGCTGCAAAATTTGTTTATAGGTTCACTTTGTTAAGGCGCCTCCCTGATTAGTTTTCGGGATTGATTGGTTAAGTATAAAGGGGGGAACGGAGGGCTTATCCCCCCCTTAACTTATATAAACGGGTTTTTCATGCAGAATTATCCCGTTTGCTGCAAAATTTGTTTATAGGTTCACTCTGTTAAGGCGCTTCCCTGATTAGTTTCCGGGATGGATTGGTTAAGTATAAAGGGGGAACGGGGGGCTTATCCCCCCCTTAACTTATATAAATGGGTTTTTCATGCAGAATTATTTCGTTTTCCTTCAAATTTTGTTTATAGGTTCACTGCGTTAAGGCGCTTCCTTGATTAGTTTTCGGAATGGATTGGTTAAGTATAAAGGGGGAACGGGGGGGGCTTATTCCCCCCTTAATTTATATAAATGGGTTTTTCATGCAGAATTATTCCGTTTTCCTTCAAATTTTGTCTATAGGTTCACTGTGTTAAGGCGCTTCCCTGATTAGTTTTCGGGATTGATTGGTTAAGTACAAAGGGGGGAACGGGGGGCTAATCCCCCCTAATTTATATAAATGGGTTTTTCATGCAGAATTATTCAGTTTTCCTTCAAATTTTATTTATAGGTTCACTGTGTTAAGGCGCTTCCCTGATTAGGTTTCGGGATTGATTGTTTAAGTATAAAGGGGGGTAAAACGGGGGCTAATCTCCCATATTTTATATATCCCATAATTTAATTGTAATAATATGAAAAATATTAATATAAAATTAAATATAAATGGGTTTTTCACGCAGAATTATTCCGTTTTCCGTCAAACTTTGTTTATATGTTCACTGTGTTAAGGCGCTTCCCTGATTAGTTTTCGGGATTGATTGGTTAAGTGTAAAGGGGGGAACGGGGGGCTTATCCCCCCTTAATATATATAAATGTGTTTTTCATGCAGAATTATCCCGTTTGCTGCAAAATTTGTTTATAGGTTCACTGTGTTAAGGCGCTTCCCTGATTAGTTTTCGGGATTGATTGGTTAAGTATAAAGGGGGGAACGGGGAGGGCTTATCCCCCCTTAATTTATATAAATGGGTTTTTCATGCAGAATTATTCAGTTTCAGTTCAAATTTTGTTTATAGGTTCACTGTGTGAAGGCGCTTCCCTGATTAGGTTTCGGGATTGTTTCTTTAAGTATAAAGGGGGTAACGCGGGGGCTAATCCCCCCCCCCTTAATTTATATAAATGGGTTTTTCATGCAGAATTATTCCGTTTTCCTTCAAATTTTGTCTATAGGTTCACTGTGTTAAGGCACTTCCCTGATTAGTTTTCGGGATTGATTGGTTAAGTATAAAGGGGGGTAACGTGGGGGCTAATCCCCCCTTAATTTATATAAATGGGTTTTTCATGCAGAATTATTCATTTTTCCTTCAAATTTTGTTTATATGTTCACTTTGTTAAGGCGCTTCCCTGATTATTTTTCGGGATTGATTGGTTAAGTAAAAAGGGGGGAACGGGGGGCTTATCCCCTCTCTTAATATATATAAATGGGTTTTTCATTCAGAATTATCCCATTTGCTGCAAAATTTGTCTATAGGTTCACTGTGTTAAGGCGCTTCCCTGATTAGTTTTCGGGATTGATTGGTTAAGTGTAAAGGGGGAACGGGGGGCTTATCCCCCCTTAATTTATATAAATGGGTTTTTCATGCAGAATTATTCCGTTTTCCTTCAAATTTTGTTTATAAGTTCACTGTGTTAAGGCGCTTCCTTGATTAGTTTCCGGGATGGATTGGTTAAGTATAAAGGGGGAACGGGGGGCTTATCCCCCCCTTAATTTATATAAATGGGTTTTTCATGCAGAATTATTCCATTTTCCTTCAAATTTTGTTTATAGGTTCACTGTGTTAAGGCACTTTCCTAATTAGTTTTCGGGATTGATTGGTTAAGTATAAAGAGAGGAACGGGGGGGGCTTATCCCCCCTTAATTTCTATAAATGGGTTTTTCATGCAGAATTATTCAGTTTTCCTTCAAATTTTGTTTATAGATTCACTGTGTTAAGGCACTTCCCTGATTTGTTTTCGAGATTGATTGGTTAAGTATAAAGGGGGGAACGGGGAGGGCTTATCCCCCCTCACTTTATACAAATGGGTTTTTCATGCAGAATTATTCAGTTTTAGTTCAAATTTTGTTTATAGGTTCACTGTGTTAAGGCGCTTCCCTGATTAGGTTTCGGGATTGATTGGTTAAGTATAAAGGGGGGTAACGCGGGGGCTAATCCCCCCTTAATTTAAATAAATGGGTTTTTCACGCAGAATTATTCCGTTTTCCTTCAAATTTTGTTTATACGTTTACTGCGTTAAGGCGCTTCCCTGATTAGTTTTCGGGATTGATTGGTTAAGTGTAAAGGGGGGAACGGAGGGCTTATCCCCCCGCTTAATATATATAAATGGGTTTTTCATTCAAAATTATCACATTTGCTGCAAAATTTGTTTATAGGTTCACTGTGTTAAGGCGCCTCCCTGATTAGTTTTCGGGATTGATTGGTTAAGTATAAAGGGGGGAAAGGGGGTCTTATCCCCCTTAATTTATATAAACGGGTTTTTCATGCAGAATTATCCCGTTTGCTGCAAAATTTGTTTATAGGTTCACTCTGTTAAGGCGCTTCCCTGATTAGTTTCCGGGATGGATTGGTTAAGTACAAAGGGGGAACGGGGGGGCTTATCCCCCCTTAATATATATAAATGGGTTTTTCATGCAGAATTATCCCGTTTGCTGCAAAATTTGTTTACAGGTTCACTGTGTTAAGGCGCTTCCCTGATTATTTTCCGGGATGGATTGGTTAAGTGTAAAGGGGGAACGGGGGGGCTTATCCCCCCTTAATTTATATAAATGTGTTTTTCATGCAGAATTATTCCGTTTTCCTTCAAATTTTGTTTCTAGGTTCACTGTGTTAAGGCGCTTCCTTGATTAGTTTTCGGGATGGATTGGTTAAGTATAAAGGGGGAACGGGGGCTCATCCCCCCCTTAAATTATATAAATGGTTTTTTCATGCAGAATTATTCCGTTTTCCTTCAAATTTTGTTTATAGGTTCACTGTGTTAAGGCACTTCCCTGATTAGTTTTCGGGATTGATTGGCTAAGTATAAAGGGGGGAACGGGGGGCTTATCCCCCCTTAATTTATATAAATGTGTTTTTCACGCAGAATTATTCAGTTTTCCTTCAAATTTTGTTTATAGGTTCACTTTGTTAAGGCGCTTCCCTGATTAGTTTTCGGGATTGATTGGTTAAGTAAAAAGGGGGGAACGGGGGGCTAATCCCCCCTAATTTATATAAATGGGTTTTTCATGCAGAATTATTCAGGTTTCCTTCAAATTTTGTTTATAGGTTCACTGTGTTAAGGCGCTTCTCTGATTAGTTTTCGGGATTGATTGGTTAAGTATAAAGAGGGGAACGGGGGGGCTTATCCCCCCTTAATTTATATAAATGGGTTTTTCATGCAGAATTATTCAGTTTTCCTTCAAATTTTGTTTATAGATTCACTGTGTTAAGGCACTTCCCTGATTTGTTTTCGAGATTGATTGGTTAAGTATAAAGGGGGGAACGGGGAGGGCTTATCCCCCCTCAATTTATATAAATGGGTTTTTCATGCAGAATTATTCAGTTTTAGTTCAAATTTTGTTTATAGGTTCACTGTGTTAAGGCGCTTCCCTGATTAGGTTTCGGGATTGATTGGTTAAGTATAAAGGGGGGTAAAGCGGGGGCTAATCCCCCCCTTAATTTAAATAAATGGGTTTTTCGTGCAGAATTATTCTGTTTTCCTTCAAATTTTGTTTATACGTTTACTGCGTTAAGGCGCTTCCCTGATTAGTTTTCGGGATTGATTGGTTAAGTGTAAAGGGGGGAACGGGGGGCTTATCCCCCCCTTAATATATATAAATGGGTTTTTCATACAGAATTATCACATAAACTGCAAAATTTGTTTATAGGTTCACTGTGTTAAGGCGCCTCCCTGATTAGTTTTCGGGATTGATTGGTTAAGTATAAAGGGGGGAACGGGGGGCTTATCCCCCCCTTAATTTATATAAACGGGTTTTTCATGCAGAATTATCCCGTTTGCTGCAAAATTTGTTTATAGGTTCACTCTGTTAAGGCGCTTCCCTGATTAGTTTCCGGGATGGATTGGTTAAGTATAAAGGGGGAACGGGGGGCTTATCCCCCCCTTAATTTATATAAATGGGTTTTTCATGCAGAATTATTCCGTTTTCCTTCAAATTTTGTCTATAGGTTCACTGTGTTAAGGCGCTTCCCTGATTAGTTTTCGGGATTGATTGGTTAAGTACAAAGGGGGAACGGGGGGGCTTATCCCCCCTTAATATATATAAATGGGTTTTTCATGCAGAATTATCCCGTTTGCTGCAAAATTTGTTTACAGGTTCGCTGTTTTAAGGCGCTTCCCTGATTAGTTTCCGGGATGGATTGGTTAAGTGTAAAGGGGGAACGGGGGGGCTTATCCCCCCTTAATTTATATAAATGGGTTTTTCATGCAGAATTATTCCGTTTTCCTTCAAATTTTGTTTCTAGGTTCACTGTGTTAAGGCGCTTCCTTGATTAGTTTTCGGGATGGATTGGTTAAGTATAAAGGGGGAACGGGGGCTCATCCCCCCTTAATTTATATAAATGGTTTTTTCATGCAGAATTATTCCGTTTTCCTTCAAATTTTGTTTATAGGTTCACTGTTTTAAGGCACTTCCCTGATTAGTTTTCGGGATTGATTGGCTAAGTATAAAGGGGGGAACGGGGGGCTTATCCCCCCTTAATTTATATAAATGTGTTTTTCACGCAGAATTATTCAGTTTTCCTTCAAATTTTGTTTATAGGTTCACTTTGTTAAGGCGCTTCCCTGATTAGTTTTCGGGATTGATTGGTTAAGTAAAAAGGGGGGAACGGGGGGCTAATCCCCCTAATTTATATAAATGGGTTTTTCATGCAGAATTATTCAGGTTTCCTTCAAATTTTGTTTATAGGTTCACTGTGTTAAGGCGCTTCCCTGATTAGTTTTCGGGATTGATTGGTTAAGTATAAAGAGGGGAACGGGGGGGCTTATCCCCCCTTAATTTATATAAATGGGTTTTTCATGCAGAATTATTCAGTTTTCCTTCAAATTTTGTTTATAGATTCACTGTGTTAAGGCACTTCCCTGATTTGTTTTCGAGATTGATTGGTTAAGTATAAAGGGGGGAACGGGGAGGGCTTATCCCCCCTCAATTTATATAAATGGGTTTTTCATGCAGAATTATTCAGTTTTAGTTCAAATTTTGTTTATAGGTTCACTGTGTTAAGGCGCTTCCCTGATTAGGTTTCGGGATTGATTGGTTAAGTATAAAGGGGGGTAAAGCGGGGGCTAATCCCCCCCTTAATTTAAATAAATGGGTTTTTCGCGCAGAATTATTCTGTTTTCCTTCAAATTTTGTTTATACGTTTACTGCGTTAAGGCGCTTCCCTGATTAGTTTTCGGGATTGATTGGTTAAGTGTAAAGGGGGGAACGGGGGGCTTATCCCCCCCCTTAATATATATAAATGGGTTTTTTCATACAGAATTATCACATAAACTGCAAAATTTGTTTATAGGTTCACTGTGTTAAGGCGCCTCCCTGATTAGTTTTCGGGATTGATTGGTTAAGTATAAAGGGGGGAACGGGGGGGGCTTATCCCCCCCTTAATTTATATAAACGGGTTTTTCATGCAGAATTATCCCGTTTGCTGCAAAATTTGTTTATAGGTTCACTCTGTTAAGGCGCTTCCCTGATTAGTTTCCGGGATGGATTGGTTAAGTATAAAGGGGGAACGGGGGGCTTATCCCCCCCTTAATTTATATAAATGGGTTTTTCATGCAGAATTATTCCGTTTTCCTTCAAATTTTGTCTATAGGTTCACTGTGTTAAGGCGCTTCCCTGATTAGTTTTCGGGATTGATTGGTTAAGTACAAAGGGGGAACGGGGGGGCTTATCCCCCCTTAATATATATAAATGGGTTTTTCATGCAGAATTATCCCGTTTGCTGCAAAATTTGTTTACAGGTTCACTGTTTTAAGGCGCTTCCCTGATTAGTTTCCGGGATGGATTGGTTAAGTGTAAAGGGGGAACGGGGGGGCTTATCCCCCCTTAATTTATATAAATGGGTTTTTCATGCAGAATTATTCCGTTTTCCTTCAAATTTTGTTTCTAGGTTCACTGTGTTAAGGCGCTTCCTTGATTAGTTTTCGGGATGGATTGGTTAAGTATAAAGGGGGAACGGGGGCTCATCCCCCCTTAATTTATATAAATGGTTTTTTCATGCAGAATTATTCCGTTTTCCTTCAAATTTTGTTTATAGGTTCACTGTGTTAAGGCACTTCCCTGATTAGTTTTCGGGATTGATTGGCTAAGTATAAAGGGGGAAACGGGGGGCTTATCCCCCCTTAATTTATATAAATGTGTTTTTCACGCAGAATTATTCAGTTTTCCTTCAAATTTTGTTTATAGGTTCACTTTGTTAAGGCGCTTCCCTGATTAGTTTTCGGGATTGATTGGTTAAGTAAAAAGGGGGGAACGGGGGGCTAATCCCCCCTAAATTATATAAATGGGTTTTTCATGCAGAATTATTCAGGTTTCCTTCAAATTTTGTTTATACGTTTACTGCGTTAAGGCGCTTCCCTGATTAGTTTTCGGGATTGATTGGTTAAGTATAAAGAGGAGAACGGGGGGGGCTTATCCCCCCTTAATTTATATAAATGGGTTTTTCATGCAGAATTATTCAGTTTTCCTTCAAATTTTGTTTATAGATTCACTGTGTTAAGGCACTTCCCTGATTTGTTTTCGAGATTGATTGGTTAAGTATAAAGGGGGGAACGGGGAGGGCTTATCCCCCCTCAATTTATATAAATGGGTTTTTCATGCAGAATTATTCAGTTTTAGTTCAAATTTTGTTTATAGGTTCACTGTGTTAAGGCGCTTCCCTGATTAGGTTTCGGGATTGATTGGTTAAGTATAAATGGGGGTAACGCGGGGGCTAATCCCCCCCCTTAATTTAAATAAATGGGTTTTTCACGCAGAATTATTCCGTTTTCCTTCAAATTTTGTTTATACGTTTACTGCGTTAAGGCGCTTCCCTGATTAGTTTTCGGGATTGATTGGTTAAGTGTAAAGGGGATGAACGGGGGGCTTATCCCCCCCCTTAAAATATATAAATGGGTTTTTCATTCAGAATTATCACATTTGCTGCAAAATTTGTTTATAGGTTCACTTTGTTAAGGCGCCTCCCTGATTAGTTTTCGGGATTGATTGGTTAAGTATAAAGGGGGGAACGGAGGGCTTATCCCCCCCTTAATTTATATAAACGGGTTTTTCATGCAGAATTATCCCGTTTCCTGCAAAATTTGTTTATAGGTTCACTCTGTTAAGGCGCTTCCCTGATTAGTTTCCGGGATGGATTATTTAAGTATAAAGGGGGAACGGGGGGCTTATCCCCCCCTTAATTTATATAAATGGGTTTTTCATGCAGAATTATTCCGTTTTCCTTCAAATTTTTTTTCTAGGTTCACTGTGTTAAGGCGCTTCCTTGATTAGTTTTCGGGATGGATTGGTTAAGTATAAAGGGGGAACGGGGGGCTCATCCCCCCCTTAATTTATATAAATGGTTTTTTCATGCAGAATTATCCCGTTTGTTGCATAATTTGTTTATAGGTTCACTGTGTTAAGGCGCTTCCCTGTTTAGTTTCCGGGATGGAATGGTTAAGTGTAAAGGGGGAACGGGGGGGGCTAATCCCCCCTAATTTATATAAATGGGTTTTTCATGCAGAATTATTCAGTTTTCCTTCAAATTTTGTTTATAGGTTCACTGTGTTAAGGCGCTTCTCTGATTAGTTTTCGGGATTGATTGGTTAAGTATAAAGAGGGGAACGGGGGGGCTTATCCCCCCTTAATTTATATAAATGGGTTTTTCATGCAGAATTATTCAGTTTTAGTTCAAATTTTGTTTATAGGTTCACTGTGTTAAGGCGCTTCCCTGATTAGGTTTCGGGATTGATTGGTTAAGTATAAATGGGGGTAACGCGGGGGCTAATCCCCCCCTTAATTTAAATAAATGGGTTTTTCACGCAGAATTATTCCGTTTTCCTTCAAATTTTGTTTATACGTTTACTGCGTTAAGGCGCTTCCCTGATTAATTTTCGGGATTGATTGGTTAAGTGTAAAGGGGGGAACGGGGGGCTTATCCCCCCCTTAATATATATAAAGGGGTTTTTCATTCAGAATTATCACATTTGCTGCAAAATTTGTTTATAGGTTCACTTTGTTAAGGCGCCTCCCTGATTAGTTTTCGGGATTGATTGGTTAAGTATAAAGGGGGGAACGGAGGGCTTATCCCCCCCTTAACTTATATAAACGGGTTTTTCATGCAGAATTATCCCGTTTGCTGCAAAATTTGTTTATAGGTTCACTCTGTTAAGGCGCTTCCCTGATTAGTTTCCGGGATGGATTGGTTAAGTATAAAGGGGGAACGGGGGGCTTATCCCCCCCTTAATTTATATAAATGGGTTTTTCATGCAGAATTATATCGTTTTCCTTCAAATTTTGTTTATAGGTTCACTGCGTTAAGGCGCTTCCTTGATTAGTTTCCGGGATGGATTGGTTAAGTGTAAAGGGGGAACGGGGGGGGGCTTATCCCCCCTTAATTTATATAAATGGGTTTTTCATGCAGAATTATTCCGTTTTCCTTCAAATTTTTTTTCTAGGTTCACTGTGTTAAGGCGCTTCCTTGATTAGTTTTCGGGATGGATTGGTTAAGTATAAAGGGGGAACGGGGGGCTCATCCCCCCCTTAATTTATATAAATGGTTTTTTCATGCAGAATTATCCCGTTTGTTGCATAATTTGTTTATAGGTTCACTGTGTTAAGGCGCTTCCCTGTTTAGTTTCCGGGATGGAATGGTTAAGTGTAAAGGGGGAACGGGGGGGCTAATCCCCCCTAATTTATATAAATGGGTTTTTCATGCAGAATTATTCAGTTTTCCTTCAAATTTTGTTTATAGGTTCACTGTGTTAAGGCGCTTCTCTGATTAGTTTTCGGGATTGATTGGTTAAGTATAAAGAGGGGAACGGGGGGGCTTATCCCCCCTTAATTTATATAAATGGGTTTTTCATGCAGAATTATTCAGTTTTAGTTCAAATTTTGTTTATAGGTTCACTGTGTTAAGGCGCTTCCCTGATTAGGTTTCGGGATTGATTGGTTAAGTATAAAGGGGGGTAAAGCGGGGGCTAATCCCCCCCTTAATTTAAATAAATGGGTTTTTCGCGCAGAATTATTCAGTTTTCCTTCAAATTTTGTTTATACGTTTACTGCGTTAAGGCGCTTCCCTGATTAGTTTTCGGGATTGATTGGTTAAGTGTAAAGGGGGGAACGGGGGGCTTATCTCCCCCTTAATATATATAAATGGGTTTTTCATACAGAATTATCACATAAACTGCGAAATTTGTTTATAGGTTCACTGTGTTAAGGCGCCTCCCTGATTAGTTTTCGGGATTGATTGGTTAAGTATAAAGGGGGGAACGGGGGGGCTTATCCCCCCTTAATTTATATAAATGGGTTTTTCATGCAGGATTATTCCGTTTTCCTTCAAATTTTGTCTATAGGTTCACTGTGTTAAGGCGCTTCCCTGATTAGTTTTCGGGATTGATTGGTTAAGTACAAAGGGGGAACGGGGGGGCTTATCCCCCCTTAATATATATAAATGGGTTTTTCATGCAGAATTATCCCGTTTGCTGCAAAATTTGTTTACAGGTTCACTGTTTTAAGGCGCTTCCCTGATTAGTTTCCGGGATGGATTGGTTAAGTGTAAAGGGGGAACGGGGGGCTTATCCCCCCTTAATTTATATAAATGGGTTTTTCATGCAGAATTATTCCGTTTTCCTTCAAATTTTGTTTCTAGGTTCACTGTGTTAAGGCGCTTCCTTGATTAGTTTTCGGGATGGATTGGTTAAGTATAAAGGGGGAACGGGGGCTCATCCCCCCTTAATTTATATAAATGGTTTTTTCATGCAGAATTATTCCGTTTTCCTTCAAATTTTGTTTATAGGTTCACTGTGTTAAGGCACTTCCCTGATTAGTTTTCGGGATTGATTGGCTAAGTATAAAGGGGGAAACGGGGGGCTTATCCCCCCTTAATTTATATAAATGTGTTTTTCACGCAGAATTATTCAGTTTTCCTTCAAATTTTGTTTATAGGTTCACTTTGTTAAGGCGCTTCCCTGATTAGTTTTCGGGATTGATTGGTTAAGTAAAAAGGGGGGAACGGGGGGCTAATCCCCCCTAATTTATATAAATGGGTTTTTCATGCAGAATTATTCAGGTTTCCTTCAAATTTTGTTTATAGGTTCACTGTGTTAAGGCGCTTCTCTGATTAGTTTTCGGGATTGATTGGTTAAGTATAAAGAGGGGAACGGGGGGGCTTATCCCCCTTAATTTATATAAATGGGTTTTTCATGCAGAATTATTCAGTTTTCCTTCAAATTTTGTTTATAGATTCACTGTGTTAAGGCACTTCCCTGATTTGTTTTCGAGATTGATTGGTTAAGTATAAAGGGGGGAACGGGGAGGGCTTATCCCCCCTCAATTTATATAAATGGGTTTTTCATGCAGAATTATTCAGTTTTAGTTCAAATTTTGTTTATAGGTTCACTGTGTTAAGGCGCTTCCCTGATTAGGTTTCGGGATTGATTGGTTAAGTATAAATGGGGGTAACGCGGGGGCTAATCCCCTCCCCTTAATTTAAATAAATGGGTTTTTCACGCAGAATTATTCCGTTTTCCTTCAAATTTTGTTTATACGTTTACTGCGTTAAGGCGCTTCCCTGATTAGTTTTCGGGATTGATTGGTTAAGTGTAAAGGGGGGAACGGGGGGCTTATCCCCCCCTTAATATATATAAATGGGTTTTTCATTCAGAATTATCACATTTGCTGCAAAATTTGTTTATAGGTTCACTTTGTTAAGGCGCCTCCCTGATTAGTTTTCGGGATTGATTGGTTAAGTATAAAGGGGGGAACGGAGGGCTTATCCCCCCCCTTATTTTATATAAACGGTTTTTTCATGCAGAATTATCCCGTTTGCTGCAAAATTTGTTTATAGGTTCACTCTGTTAAGGCGCTTCCCTGATTAGTTTCCGGGATGGATTGGTTAAGTATAAAGGGGGAACGGGGGGCTTATCCCCCCCTTAATTTATATAAATGGGTTTTTCATGCAGAATTATTCCGTTTTCCTTCAAATTTTGTTTATAGGTTCACTGTGTTAAGGCGCTTCCTTGATTAGTTTTCGGAATGGATTGGTTAAGTATAAAGGGGGAACGGGGGGGCTTATTCCCCCCTTAATTTATATAAATGGGTTTTTCATGCAGAATTATTCCGTTTTCCTTCAAATTTTGTTTATAGGTTCACTGTGTTAAGGCGCTTCCTTGATTAGTTTTCGGAATGGATTGGTTAAGTATAAAGAGGGGAACGGGGGGCTTATCCCCCCTTAATTTATATAAATGGGTTTTTCATGCAGAATTATTCAGTTTTCCTTCAAATTTTGTTTATAGATTCACTGTGTTAAGGCACTTCCCTGATTTGTTTTCCAGATTGATTGGTTAAGTATAAAGGGGGGAACGGGGAGGGCTTATCCCCCCTCAATTTATATAAATGGGTTTTTCATGCAGAATTATTCAGTTTTAGTTCAAATTTTGTTTATAGGTTCACTGTGTTAAGGCGCTTCCCTGATTAGGTTTCGGGATTGATTGGTTAAGTATAAAGGGGGGTAAAGCGGGTTCTAATCCCCCCCTTAATTTAAATAAATGGGTTTTTCGCGCAGAATTATTCTGTTTTCCTTCAAATTTTGTTTATACGTTTACTGCGTTAAGGCGCTTCCCTGATTAGTTTTCGGGATTGATTGGTTAAGTGTAAAGGGGGGAACGGGGGGCTTATCCCCCCCCTTAATATATATAAATGGGTTTTTCATACAGAATTATCACATAAACTGCAAAATTTGTTTATAGGTTCACTGTGTTAAGGCGCCTCCCTGATTAGTTTTCGGGATTGATTGGTTAAGTATAAAGGGGGTAACGGGGGGCTTATCCCCCCCCTTAATTTATATAAACGGGTTTTTCATGCAGAATTATCCCGTTTGCTGCAAAATTTGTTTATAGGTTCACTCTGTTAAGGCGCTTCCCTGATTAGTTTCCGGGATGGATTGGTTAAGTATAAAGGGGGAACGGGGGGCTTATCCCCCCTTAATTTATATAAATGGGTTTTTCATGCAGAATTATTCCGTTTTCCTTCAAATTTTGTCTATAGGTTCACTGTGTTAAGGCGCTTCCCTGATTAGTTTTCGGGATTGATTGGTTAAGTACAAAGGGGGAACGGGGGGGCTTATCCCCCCTTAATATATATAAATGGGTTTTTCATGCAGAATTATCCCGTTTGCTGCAAAATTTGTTTACAGGTTCACTGTTTCAAGGCGCTTCCCTGATTAGTTTTCGGGATTGATTGGTTAAGTATAAAGAGGAGAACGGGGGGCTTATCCCCCCTTAATTTATATAAATGGGTTTTTCATGCAGAATTATTCAGTTTTCCTTCAAATTTTGTTTATAGATTCACTGTGTTAAGGCACTTCCCTGATTTGTTTTCGAGATTGATTGGTTAAGTATAAAGGGGGGAACGGGGAGGGCTTATCCCCCCTCAATTTATATAAATGGGTTTTTCATGCAGAATTATTCAGTTTTAGTTCAAATTTTGTTTATAGGTTCACTGTGTTAAGGCGCTTCCCTGATTAGGTTTCGGGATTGATTGGTTAAGTATAAATGGGGGTAACGCGGGGGCTAATCCCCCCCCTTAATTTAAATAAATGGGTTTTTCACGCAGAATTATTCCGTTTTCCTTCAAATTTTGTTTATACGTTTACTGCGTTAAGGCGCTTCCCTGATTAGTTTTCGGGATTGATTGGTTAAGTGTAAAGGGGGGAACGGGGGGCTTATCCCCCCCCCTTAAAATATATAAATGGGTTTTTCATTCAGAATTATCACATTTGCTGCAAAATTTGTTTATAGGTTCACTTTGTTAAGGCGCCTCCCTGATTAGTTTTCGGGATTGATTGGTTAAGTATAAAGGGGGGAACGGAGGGCTTATCCCCCCCTTAATTTATATAAACGGGTTTTTCATGCAGAATTATCCCGTTTCCTGCAAAATTTGTTTATAGGTTCACTCTGTTAAGGCGCTTCCCTGATTAGTTTCCGGGATGGATTGGTTAAGTATAAAGGGGGAACGGGGGGCTTATCCCCCCCTTAATTTATATAAATGGGTTTTTCATGCAGAATTATTCCGTTTTCCTTCAAATTTTGTTTATAGGTTCACTGTGTTAAGGCGCTTCCTTGATTAGTTTTCGGAATGGATTGGTTAAGTATAAAGGGGGAACGGGGGGGGCTTATTCCCCCCTTAATTTATATAAATGGGTTTTTCATGCAGAGTTATTCCGTTTTCCTTCAAATTTTGTCTATAGGTTCACTGTGTTAAGGCGCTTCCCTGATTAGTTTTCGGGATTGATTGGTTAAGTACAAAGGGGGGAACGGGGGGCTTATCCCCTCTTAATTTATATAAATGGGTTTTTCATGCAGAATTATCCCGTTTGCTGCAAAATTTGTTTACAGGTTCACTGTGTTAAGGCGCTTCCCTGATTAGTTTCCGGGATGGATTGGTTAAGTGTAAAGGGGGAACGGGGGGGCTTATCCCCCCTTAATTTATATAAATGGGTTTTTCATGCAGAATTATTCCGTTTTCCTTCAAATTTTTTTTCTAGGTTCACTGTGTTAAGGCGCTTCCTTGATTAGTTTTCGGGATGGATTGGTTAAGTATAAAGGGGGAACGGGGGGCTCATCCCCCCCTTAATTTATATAAATGGTTTTTTCATGCAGAATTATCCCGTTTGTTGCATAATTTGTTTATAGGTTCACTGTGTTAAGGCGCTTCCCTGTTTAGTTTCCGGGATGGAATGGTTAAGTGTAAAGGGGAACGGGGGGGGCTAATCCCCCCTAATTTATATAAATGGGTTTTTCATGCAGAATTATTCAGTTTTCCTTCAAATTTTGTTTATAGGTTCACTGTGTTAAGGCGCTTCTCTGATTAGTTTTCGGGATTGATTGGTTAAGTATAAAGAGGGGAACGGGGGGGCTTATCCCCCCTTAATTTATATAAATGGGTTTTTCATGCAGAATTATTCAGTTTTAGTTCAAATTTTGTTTATAGGTTCACTGTGTTAAGGCGCTTCCCTGATTAGGTTTCGGGATTGATTGGTTAAGTATAAATGGGGGTAACGCGGGGGCTAATCCCCCCCTTAATTTAAATAAATGGGTTTTTCAAGCAGAATTATTCCGTTTTCCTTCAAATTTTGTTTATACGTTTACTGCGTTAAGGCGCTTCCCTGATTAATTTTCGGGATTGATTGGTTAAGTGTAAAGGGGGGAACGGGGGGCTTATCCCCCCCTTAATATATATAAATGGGTTTTTCATGCAGAATTATTCCGTTTTCCTTCAAATTTTGTCTATAGGTTCACTGTGTTAAGGCGCTTCCCTGATTAGTTTTCGGGATTGATTGGTTAAGTACAAAGGGGGAACGGGGGGCTTATCCCCCCCTTAATTTATATAAATGGGTTTTTCATGCAGAATTATCCCGTTTGCTGCAAAATTTGTTTACAGGTTCACTGTGTTAAGGCGCTTCCCTGATTAGTTTCCGGGATGGATTGGTTAAGTGTAAAGGGGGAACGGGGGGGGGCTTATCCCCCCTTAATTTATATAAATGGGTTTTTCATGCAGAATTATTCCGTTTTCCTTCAAATTTTTTTTCTAGGTTCACTGTGTTAAGGCGCTTCCTTGATTAGATTTCGGGATGGATTGGTTAAGTATAAAGGGGGAACGGGGGGCTCATCCCCCCCTTAATTTATATAAATGGTTTTTTCATGCAGAATTATCACATTTGCTGCGAAATTTGTTTATAGGTTCACTTTGTTAAGGCGCCTCCCTGATTAGTTTTCGGGATTGATTGGTTAAGTATAAAGGGGGGAACGGGGGGCTTATCTCCCCCTTAATATATATAAATGGGTTTTTCATACAGAATTATCACATAAACTGCAAAATTTGTTTATAGGTTCACTGTGTTAAGGCGCCTCCCTGATTAGTTTTCGGGATTGATTGGTTAAGTATAAAGGGGGGAACGGGGGGCTTATCCCCCCTTAATTTATATAAACGGGTTTTTCATTCAGAATTATCCCGTTTGCTGCAAAATTTGTTTATAGGTTCACTCTGTTAAGGCGCTTCCCTGATTAGTTTCCGGGATGGATTGGTTAAGTATAAAGGGGGAACGGGGGGCTTATCCCCCCTTAATTTATATAAATGGGTTTTTCATGCAGAATTATTCCGTTTTCCTTCAAATTTTGTCTATAGGTTCACTGTGTTAAGGCGCTTCCCTGATTAGTTTTCGGGATTGATTGGTTAAGTACAAAGGGGGAACGGGGGGGCTTATCCCCCCTTAATATATATAAATGGGTTTTTCATGCAGAATTATCCCGTTTGCTGCAAAATTTGTTTACAGGTTCACTGTTTTAAGGCGCTTCCCTGATTAGTTTCCGGGATGGATTGGTTAAGTGTAAAGGGGGAACGGGGGGCTTATCCCCCCCTTAATTTATATAAATGGGTTTTTCATGCAGAATTATTCCGTTTTCCTTCAAATTTTGTCTATAGGTTCACTGTGTTAAGGCGCTTCCTTGATTAGTTTTCGGGATGGATTGGTTAAGTATAAAGGGGGAACGGGGGCTCATCCCCCCTTAATTTATATAAATGGTTTTTTCATGCAGAATTATTCCGTTTTCCTTCAGATTTTGTTTATAGGTTCACTGTGTTAAGGCACTTCCCTGATTAGTTTTCGGGATTGATTGGCTAAGTATAAAGGGGGGAACGGGGGGCTTATCCCCCCTTAATTTATATAAATGTGTTTTTCACGCAGAATTATTCAGTTTTCTTTCAAATTTTGTTTATAGGTTCACTTTGTTAAGGCGCTTCCCTGATTAGTTTTCGGGATTGATTGGTTAAGTAAAAAGGGGGGAACGGGGGGCTAATCTCCCCTAATTTATATAAATGGGTTTTTCATGCAGAATTATTCAGGTTTCCTTCAAATTTTGTTTATAGGTTCACTGTGTTAAGGCGCTTCTCTGATTAGTTTTCGGGATTGATTGGTTAAGTATAAAGAGGGGAACGGGGGGCTTATCCCCCCTTAATTTATATAAATGGGTTTTTCATGCAGAATTATTCAGTTTTCCTTCAAATTTTGTTTATAGATTCACTGTGTTAAGGCACTTCCCTGATTTGTTTTCGAGATTGATTGGTTAAGTATAAAGGGGGGAACGGGGAGGGCTTATCCCCCCTCAATTTATATAAATGGGTTTTTCATGCAGAATTATTCAGTTTTAGTTCAAATTTTGTTTATAGGTTCACTGTGTTAAGGCGCTTCCCTGATTAGGTTTCGGGATTGATTGGTTAAGTATAAATGGGGGTAACGCGGGGGCTAATCCCCTCCCCTTAATTTAAATAAATGGGTTTTTCACGCAGAATTATTCCGTTTTCCTTCAAATTTTGTTTATACGTTTACTGCGTTAAGGCGCTTCCCTGATTAGTTTTCGGGATTGATTGGTTAAGTGTAAAGGGGGGAACGGGGGGCTTATCCCCCCCCTTAATATATATAAATGGGTTTTTCATTCAGAATTATCACATTTGCTGCAAAATTTGTTTATAGGTTCACTTTGTTAAGGCGCCTCCCTGATTAGTTTTCGGGATTGATTGGTTAAGTATAAAGGGGGGAACGGAGGGCTTATCCCCCCCCTTAATTTATATAAACGGTTTTTTCATGCAGAATTATCCCGTTTGCTGCAAAATTTGTTTATAGGTTCACTCTGTTAAGGCGCTTCCCTGATTAGTTTCCGGGATGGATTGGTTAAGTATAAAGGGGGAACGGGGGGCTTATCCCCCCCTTAATTTATATAAATGGGTTTTTCATGCAGAATTATTCCGTTTTCCTTCAAATTTTGTTTATAGGTTCACTGTGTTAAGGCGCTTCCTTGATTAGTTTTCGGAATGGATTGGTTAAGTATAAAGGGGGAACGGGGGGGCTTATTCCCCCCTTAATTTATATAAATGGGTTTTTCATGCAGAATTATTCCGTTTTCCTTCAAATTTTGTTTATAGGTTCACTGTGTTAAGGCGCTTCCTTGATTAGTTTTCGGAATGGATTGGTTAAGTATAAAGAGGGGAACGGGGGGCTTATCCCCCCTTAATTTATATAAATGGGTTTTTCATGCAGAATTATTCAGTTTTCCTTCAAATTTTGTTTATAGATTCACTGTGTTAAGGCACTTCCCTGATTTGTTTTCCAGATTGATTGGTTAAGTATAAAGGGGGGAACGGGGAGGGCTTATCCCCCCTCAATTTATATAAATGGGTTTTTCATGCAGAATTATTCAGTTTTAGTTCAAATTTTGTTTATAGGTTCACTGTGTTAAGGCGCTTCCCTGATTAGGTTTCGGGATTGATTGGTTAAGTATAAAGGGGGGTAAAGCGGGTTCTAATCCCCCCTTAATTTAAATAAATGGGTTTTACGCGCAGAATTATTCTGTTTTCCTTCAAATTTTGTTTATACGTTTACTGCGTTAAGGCGCTTCCCTGATTAGTTTTCGGGATTGATTGGTTAAGTGTAAAGGGGGGAACGGGGGGCTTATCCCCCCCCTTAATATATATAAATGGGTTTTTCATACAGAATTATCACATAAACTGCAAAATTTGTTTATAGGTTCACTGTGTTAAGGCGCCTCCCTGATTAGTTTTCGGGATTGATTGGTTAAGTATAAAGGGGGGAACGGGGGGCTTATCCCCCCCCTTAATTTATATAAACGGGTTTTTCATGCAGAATTATCCCGTTTGCTGCAAAATTTGTTTATAGGTTCACTCTGTTAAGGCGCTTCCCTGATTAGTTTCCGGGATGGATTGGTTAAGTATAAAGGGGGAACGGGGGGCTTATCCCCCCTTAATTTATATAAATGGGTTTTTCATGCAGAATTATTCCGTTTTCCTTCAAATTTTGTCTATAGGTTCACTGTGTTAAGGCGCTTCCCTGATTAGTTTTCGGGATTGATTGGTTAAGTACAAAGGGGGAACGGGGGGGCTTATCCCCCCTTAATATATATAAATGGGTTTTTCATGCAGAATTATCCCGTTTGCTGCAAAATTTGTTTACAGGTTCACTGTTTCAAGGCGCTTCCCTGATTAGTTTTCGGGATTGATTGGTTAAGTATAAAGAGGAGAACGGGGGGGCTTATCCCCCCTTAATTTATATAAATGGGTTTTTCATGCAGAATTATTCAGTTTTCCTTCAAATTTTGTTTATAGATTCACTGTGTTAAGGCACTTCCCTGATTTGTTTTCGAGATTGATTGGTTAAGTATAAAGGGGGGAACGGGGAGGGCTTATCCCCCCTCAATTTATATAAATGGGTTTTTCATGCAGAATTATTCAGTTTTAGTTCAAATTTTGTTTATAGGTTCACTGTGTTAAGGCGCTTCCCTGATTAGGTTTCGGGATTGATTGGTTAAGTATAAATGGGGGTAACGCGGGGGCTAATCCCCCCCCTTAATTTAAATAAATGAGTTTTTCACGCAGAATAATTCCGTTTTCCTTCAAATTTTGTTTATACGTTTACTGCGTTAAGGCGCTTCCCTGATTAGTTTTCGGGATTGATTGGTTAAGTGTAAAGGGGGGAACGGGGGGCTTATCCCCCCCCCTTAAAATATATAAATGGGTTTTTCATTCAGAATTATCACATTTGCTGCAAAATTTGTTTATAGGTTCACTTTGTTAAGGCGCTTCCCTGATTAGTTTCCGGGATGGATTGGTTAAGTATAAAGGGGGAACGGGGGGCTTATCCCCCCCTTAATTTATATAAATGGGTTTTTCATGCAGAATTATTCCGTTTTCCTTCAAATTTTGTTTATAGGTTCACTGTGTTAAGGCGCTTCCTTGATTAGTTTTCGGAATGGATTGGTTAAGTAGAAAGGGGGAACGGGGGGGGCTTATTCCCCCCTTAATTTATATAAATGGGTTTTTCATGCAGAGTTATTCCGTTTTCCTTCAAATTTTGTCTATAGGTTCACTGTGTTAAGGCGCTTCCCTGATTAGTTTTCGGGATTGATTGGTTAAGTACAAAGGGGGGAACGGGGGGCTTATCCCCTCTTAATTTATATAAATGGGTTTTTCATGCAGAATTATCCCGTTTGCTGCAAAATTTGTTTACAGGTTCACTGTGTTAAGGCGCTTCCCTGATTAGTTTCCGGGATGGATTGGTTAAGTGTAAAGGGGGAACGGGGGGGCTTATCCCCCCTTAATTTATATAAATGGGTTTTTCATGCAGAATTATTCCGTTTTCCTTCAAATTTTTTTTCTAGGTTCACTGTGTTAAGGCGCTTCCTTGATTAGTTTTCGGGATGGATTGGTTAAGTATAAAGGGGGAACGGGGGGCTCATCCCCCCCTTAATTTATATAAATGGTTTTTTCATGCAGAATTATCCCGTTTGTTGCATAATTTGTTTATAGGTTCACTGTGTTAAGGCGCTTCCCTGTTTAGTTTCCGGGATGGAATGGTTAAGTGTAAAGGGGAACGGGGGGGGCTAATCCCCCCTAATTTATATAAATGGGTTTTTCATGCAGAATTATTCAGTTTTCCTTCAAATTTTGTTTATAGGTTCACTGTGTTAAGGCGCTTCTCCGATTAGTTTTCGGGATTGATTGGTTAAGTATAAAGAGGGGAACGGGGGGGCTTATCCCCCCTTAATTTATATAAATGGGTTTTTCATGCAGAATTATTCAGTTTTAGTTCAAATTTTGTTTATAGGTTCACTGTGTTAAGGCGCTTCCCTGATTAGGTTTCGGGATTGATTGGTTAAGTATAAATGGGGGTAACGCGGGGGCTAATCCCCCCCTTAATTTAAATAAATGGGTTTTTCAAGCAGAATTATTCCGTTTTCCTTCAAATTTTGTTTATACGTTTACTGCGTTAAGGCGCTTCCCTGATTAATTTTCGGGATTGATTGGTTAAGTGTAAAGGGGGGAACGGGGGGCTTATCCCCCCCTTAATATATATAAAGGGGTTTTTCATTCAGAATTATCATATTTGCTGCAAAATTTGTTTATAGGTTCACTTTGTTAAGGCGCCTCCCTGATTAGTTTTCGGGATTGATTGGTTAAGTATAAAGGGGGGAACGGAGGGCTTATCCCCCCCTTAACTTATATAAACGGGTTTTTCATGCAGAATTATCCCGTTTGCTGCAAAATTTGTTTATAGGTTCACTCTGTTAAGGCGCTTCCCTGATTAGTTTCCGGGATGGATTGGTTAAGTATAAAGGGGGAACGGGGGGCTTATCCCCCCCTTAATTTATATAAATGGGTTTTTCATGCAGAATTATTTCGTTTTCCTTCAAATTTTGTTTATAGGTTCACTGCGTTAAGGCGCTTCCTTGATTAGTTTTCGGAATGGATTGGTTAAGTATAAAGGGGGAACGGGGGGGCTTATTCCCCCCTTAATTTATATAAATGGGTTTTTCATGCAGAATTATTCCGTTTTCCTTCAAATTTTGTCTATAGGTTCACTGTGTTAAGGCGCTTCCCTGATTAGTTTTCGGGATTGATTGGTTAAGTACAAAGGGGGAACGGGGGGCTTATCCCCCCCTTAATTTATATAAATGGGTTTTTCATGCAGAATTATCCCGTTTGCTGCAAAATTTGTTTACAGGTTCACTGTGTTAAGGCGCTTCCCTGATTAGTTTCCGGGATGGATTGGTTAAGTGTAAAGGGGGAACGGGGGGGGGCTTATCCCCCCTTAATTTATATAAATGGGTTTTTCATGCAGAATTATTCCGTTTTCCTTCAAATTTTTTTTCTAGGTTCACTGTGTTAAGGCGCTTCCTTGATTAGATTTCGGGATGGATTGGTTAAGTATAAAGGGGGAACGGGGGGCTCATCCCCCCCTTAATTTATATAAATGGTTTTTTCATGCAGAATTATCACATTTGCTGCGAAATTTGTTTATAGGTTCACTTTGTTAAGGCGCCTCCCTGATTAGTTTTCGGGATTGATTGGTTAAGTATAAAGGGGGGAACGGGGGGCTTATCTCCCCCTTAATATATATAAATGGGTTTTTCATACAGAATTATCACATAAACTGCAAAATTTGTTTATAGGTTCACTGTGTTAAGGCGCCTCCCTGATTAGTTTTCGGGATTGATTGGTTAAGTATAAAGGGGGGAACGGGGGGCTTATCCCCCCTTAATTTATATAAACGGGTTTTTCATTCAGAATTATCCCGTTTGCTGCAAAATTTGTTTATAGGTTCTCTCTGTTAAGGCGCTTCCCTGATTAGTTTCCGGGATGGATTGGTTAAGTATAAAGGGGGAACGGGGGGCTTATCCCCCCCTTAATTTATATAAATGGGTTTTTCATGCAGAATTATTCCGTTTTCCTTCAAATTTTGTCTATAGGTTCACTGTGTTAAGGCGCTTCCCTGATTAGTTTTCGGGATTGATTGGTTAAGAACAAAGGGGGAACGGGGGGGCTTATCCCCCCTTAATATATATAAATGGGTTTTTCATGCAGAATTATCCCGTTTGCTGCAAAATTTGTTTACAGGTTCACTGTTTTAAGGCGCTTCCCTGATTAGTTTCCGGGATGGATTGGTTATGTGTAAAGGGGGAACGGGGGGCTTATCCCCCCCTTAATTTATATAAATGGGTTTTTCATGCAGAATTATTCCGTTTTCCTTCAAATTTTGTCTATAGGTTCACTGTGTTAAGGCGCTTCCTTGATTAGTTTTCGGGATGGATTGGTTAAGTATAAAGGGGGAACGGGGGCTCATCCCCCCTTAATTTATATAAATGGTTTTTTCATGCAGAATTATTCCGTTTTCCTTCAAATTTTGTTTATAGGTTCACTGTGTTAAGGCACTTCCCTGATTAGTTTTCGGGATTGATTTGCTAAGTATAAAGGGGGGAACGGGGGGCTTATCCCCCCTTAATTTATATAAATGTGTTTTTCACGCAGAATTATTCAGTTTTCCTTCAAATTTTGTTTATAGGTTCACTTTGTTAAGGCGCTTCCCTGATTAGTTTTCGGGATTGATTGGTTAAGTAAAAAGGGGGGAACGGGGGGCTAATCTCCCCTAATTTATATAAATGGGTTTTTCATGCAGAATTATTCAGGTTTCCTTCAAATTTTGTTTATAGGTTCACTGTGTTAAGGCGCTTCTCTGATTAGTTTTCGGGATTGATTGGTTAAGTATAAAGAGGGGAACGGGGGGCTTATCCCCCCTTAATTTATATAAATGGGTTTTTCATGCAGAATTATTCAGTTTTCCTTCAAATTTTGTTTATAGATTCACTGTGTTAAGGCACTTCCCTGATTTGTTTTCGAGATTGATTGGTTAAGTATAAAGGGGGGAACGGGGAGGGCTTATCCCCCCTCAATTTATATAAATGGGTTTTTCATGCAGAATTATTCAGTTTTAGTTCAAATTTTGTTTATAGGTTCACTGTGTTAAGGCGCTTCCCTGATTAGGTTTCGGGATTGATTGGTTAAGTATAAATGGGGGTAACGCGGGGGCTAATCCCCTCCCCTTAATTTAAATAAATGGGTTTTTCACGCAGAATTATTCCGTTTTCCTTCAAATTTTGTTTATACGTTTACTGCGTTAAGGCGCTTCCCTGATTAGTTTTCGGGATTGATTGGTTAAGTGTAAAGGGGGGAACGGGGGGCTTATCCCCCCCTTAATATATATAAATGGGTTTTTCATTCAGAATTATCACATTTGCTGCAAAATTTGTTTATAGGTTCACTTTGTTAAGGCGCCTCCCTGATTAGTTTTCGGGATTGATTGGTTAAGTATAAAGGGGGGAACGGAGGGCTTATCCCCCCCTTAATTTATATAAACGGTTTTTTCATGCAGAATTATCCCGTTTGCTGCAAAATTTGTTTATAGGTTCACTCTGTTAAGGCGCTTCCCTGATTAGTTTCCGGGATGGATTGGTTAAGTATAAAGGGGGAACGGGGGGCTTATCCCCCCCTTAATTTATATAAATGGGTTTTTCATGCAGAATTATTCCGTTTTCCTTCAAATTTTGTTTATAGGTTCACTGTGTTAAGGCGCTTCCTTGATTAGTTTTCGGAATGGATTGGTTAAGTATAAAGGGGGAACGGGGGGGCTTATTCCCCCCTTAATTTATATAAATGGGTTTTTCATGCAGAATTATTCCGTTTTCCTTCAAATTTTGTTTATAGGTTCACTGTGTTAAGGCGCTTCCTTGATTAGTTTTCGGAATGGATTGGTTAAGTATAAAGAGGGGAACGGGGGGCTTATCCCCCCTTAATTTATATAAATGGGTTTTTCATGCAGAATTATTCAGTTTTCCTTGAAATTTTGTTTATAGATTCACTGTGTTAAGGCACTTCCCTGATTTGTTTTCGAGATTGATTGGTTAAGTATAAAGGGGGGAACGGGGAGGGCTTATCCCCCTCAATTTATATAAATGGGTTTTTCATGCAGAATTATTCAGTTTTAGTTCAAATTTTGTTTATAGGTTCACTGTGTTAAGGCGCTTCCCTGATTAGGTTTCGGGATTGATTGGTTAAGTATAAAGGGGGGTAAAGCGGGTTCTAATCCCCCCCTTAATTTAAATAAATGGGTTTTTCGCGCAGAATTATTCTGTTTTCCTTCAAATTTTGTTTATACGTTTACTGCGTTAAGGCGCTTCCCTGATTAGTTTTCGGGATTGATTGGTTAAGTGTAAAGGGGGGAACGGGGGGCTTATCCCCCCCTTAATATATATAAATGGGTTTTTCATACAGAATTATCACATAAACTGCAAAATTTGTTTATAGGTTCACTGTGTTAAGGCGCCTCCCTGATTAGTTTTCGGGATTGATTGGTTAAGTATAAAGGGGGGAACGGGGGGCTTATCCCCCCCTTAATTTATATAAACGGGTTTTTCATGCAGAATTATCCCGTTTGCTGCAAAATTTGTTTATAGGTTCACTCTGTTAAGGCGCTTCCCTGATTAGTTTCCGGGATGGATTGGTTAAGTATAAAGGGGGAACGGGGGGCTTATCCCCCCTTAATTTATATAAATGGGTTTTTCATGCAGAATTATTCCGTTTTCCTTCAAATTTTGTCTATAGGTTCACTGTGTTAAGGCGCTTCCCTGATTAGTTTTCGGGATTGATTGGTTAAGTACAAAGGGGGAACGGGGGGGCTTATCCCCCCTTAATATATATAAATGGGTTTTTCATGCAGAATTATCCCGTTTGCTGCAAAATTTGTTTACAGGTTCACTGTTTTAAGGCGCTTCCCTGATTAGTTTTCGGGATTGATTGGTTAAGTATAAAGAGGAGAACGGGGGGGCTTATCCCCCCTTAATTTATATAAATGGGTTTTTGATGCAGAATTATTCAGTTTTCCTTCAAATTTTGTTTATAGATTCACTGTGTTAAGGCACTTCCCTGATTTGTTTTCGAGATTGATTGGTTAAGTATAAAGGGGGGAACGGGGAGGGCTTATCCCCCCTCAATTTATATAAATGGGTTTTTCATGCAGAATTATTCAGTTTTAGTTCAAATTTTGTTTATAGGTTCACTGTGTTAAGGCGCTTCCCTGATTAGGTTTCGGGATTGATTGGTTAAGTATAAATGGTGGTAACGCGGGGGCTAATCCCCCCCCTTAAAATATATAAATGGGTTTTTCATTCAGAATTATCACATTTGCTGCAAAATTTGTTTATAGGTTCACTTTGTTAAGGCGCCTCCCTGATTAGTTTTCGGGATTGATTGGTTAAGTATAAAGGGGGGAACGGAGGGCTTATCCCCCCTTAATTTATATAAACGGGTTTTTCATGCAGAATTATCCCGTTTCCTGCAAAATTTGTTTATAGGTTCACTCTGTTAAGGCGCTTCCCTGATTAGTTTCCGGGATGGATTGGTTAAGTATAAAGGGGGAACGGGGGGCTTATCCCCCCCTTAATTTATATAAATGGGTTTTTCATGCAGAATTATTCCGTTTTCCTTCAAATTTTGTTTATAGGTTCACTGTGTTAAGGCGCTTCCTTGATTAGTTTTCGGAATGGATTGGTTAAGTATAAAGGGGGAACGGGGGGGGGCTTATTCCCCCCTTAATTTATATAAATGGGTTTTTCATGCAGAGTTATTCCGTTTTCCTTCAAATTTTGTCTATAGGTTCACTGTGTTAAGGCGCTTCCCTGATTAGTTTTCGGGATTGATTGGTTAAGTACAAAGGGGGGAACGGGGGGCTTATCCCCTCTTAATTTATATAAATGGGTTTTTCATGCAGAATTATCCCGTTTGCTGCAAAATTTGTTTACAGGTTCACTGTGTTAAGGCGCTTCCCTGATTAGTTTCCGGGATGGATTGGTTAAGTGTAAAGGGGGAACGGGGGGGGCTTATCCCCCCTTAATTTATATAAATGGGTTTTTCATGCAGAATTATTCCGTTTTCCTTCAAATTTTGTTTATAGGTTCACTGTGTTAAGGCGCTTCCTTGATTAGTTTTCGGAATGGATTGGTTAAGTATAAAGGGGGAACGGGGGGGGGCTTATTCCCCCCTTAATTTATATAAATGGGTTTTTCATGCAGAGTTATTCCGTTTTCCTTCAAATTTTGTCTATAGGTTCACTGTGTTAAGGCGCTTCCCTGATTAGTTTTCGGGATTGATTGGTTAAGTACAAAGGGGGGAACGGGGGGCTTATCCCCTCTTAATTTATATAAATGGGTTTTTCATGCAGAATTATCCCGTTTGCTGCAAAATTTGTTTACAGGTTCACTGTGTTAAGGCGCTTCCCTGATTAGTTTCCGGGATGGATTGGTTAAGTGTAAAGGGGGAACGGGGGGGGCTTATCCCCCCTTAATTTATATAAATGGGTTTTTCATGCAGAATTATTCCGTTTTCCTTCAAATTTTTTTTCTAGGTTCACTGTGTTAAGGCGCTTCCTTGATTAGTTTTCGGGATGGATTGGTTAAGTATAAAGGGGGAACGGGGGGCTCATCCCCCCCTTAATTTATATAAATGGTTTTTTCATGCAGAATTATCCCGTTTGTTGCATAATTTGTTTATAGGTTCACTGTGTTAAGGCGCTTCCCTGTTTAGTTTCCGGGATGGAATGGTTAAGTGTAAAGGGGGAACGGGGGGGGCTAATCCCCCCTAATTTATATAAATGGGTTTTTCCTGCAGAATTATTCAGTTTTCCTTCAAATTTTGTTTATAGGTTCACTGTGTTAAGGCGCTTCTCTGATTAGTTTTCGGGATTGATTGGTTAAGTATAAAGAGGGGAACGGGGGGGCTTATCCCCCCTTAATTTATATAAATGGGTTTTTCATGCAGAATTATTCAGTTTTAGTTCAAATTTTGTTTATAGGTTCACTGTGTTAAGGCGCTTCCCTGATTAGGTTTCGGGATTGATTGGTTAAGTATAAATGGGGGTAACGCGGGGGCTAATCCCCCCCTTAATTTAAATAAATGGGTTTTTCAAGCAGAATTATTCAGTTTTAGTTCAAATTTTGTTTATACGTTTACTGCGTTAAGGCGCTTCCCTGATTAATTTTCGGGATTGATTGGTTAAGTGTAAAGGGGGGAACGGGGGGCTTATCCCCCCCTTAATATATATAAAGAGGTTTTTCATTCAGAATTATCACATTTGCTGCAAAATTTGTTTATAGGTTCACTTTGTTAAGGCGCCTCCCTGATTAGTTTTCGGGATTGATTGGTTAAGTATAAAGGGGGGAACGGAGGGCTTATCCCCCCCTTAACTTATATAAACGGGTTTTTCATGCAGAATTATCCCGTTTGCTGCAAAATTTGTTTATAGGTTCACTCTGTTAAGGCGCTTCCCTGATTAGTTTCCGGGATGGATTGGTTAAGTATAAAGGGGGAACGGGGGGCTTATCCCCCCCTTAATTTATATAAATGGGTTTTTCATGCAGAATTATTTCGTTTTCCTTCAAATTTTGTTTATAGGTTCACTGCGTTAAGGCGCTTCCTTGATTAGTTTTCGGAATGGATTGGTTAAGTATAAAGGGGGAACGGGGGGGGCTTATTCCCCCCTTAATTTATATAAATGGGTTTTTCATGCAGAATTATCCCGTTTGCTGCAAAATTTGTTTACAGGTTCACTGTGTTAAGGCGCTTCCCTGATTAGTTTCCGGGATGGATTGGTTAAGTGTAAAGGGGGAACGGGGGGGGCTTATCCCCCCTTAATTTATATAAATGGGTTTTTCATGCAGAATTATTCCGTTTTCCTTCAAATTTTTTTTCTAGGTTCACTGTGTTAAGGCGCTTCCTTGATTAGATTTCGGGATGGATTGGTTAAGTATAAAGGGGGAAAGGGGGGCTCATCCCCCCCTTAATTTATATAAATGGTTTTTTCATGCAGAATTATCCCGTTTGTTGCATAATTTGTTTATAGTTTCACTGTGTTAAGGCGCTTCCCTGTTTAGTTTCCGGGATGGAATGGTTAAGTGTAAAGGGGGAACGGGGGGGCTAATCCCCCCTAATATATATAAATGGGTTTTTCATGCAGAATTATTCAGTTTTCCTTCAAATTTTGTTTATAGGTTCACTGTGTTAAGGCGCTTCTCTGATTAGTTTTCGGGATTGATTGGTTAAGTATAAAGAGGGGAACGGGGGGCTTATCCCCCCTTAATTTATATAAATGGGTTTTTCATGCAGAATTATTCAGTTTTCCTTCAAATTTTGTTTATAGATTCACTGTGTTAAGGCACTTCCCTGATTTGTTTTCGAGATTGATTGGTTAAGTATAAAGGGGGGAACGGGGAGGGCTTATCCCCCCTCAATTTATATAAATGGGTTTTTCATGCAGAATTATTCAGTTTTAGTTCAAATTTTGTTTATAGGTTCACTGTGCTAAGGCGCTTCCCTGATTAGGTTTCGGGATTGATTGGTTAAGTATAAAGGGGGGTAACGTGGGGGCTAATCCCCCTTAATTTATATAAATGGGTTTTTCACGCAGAATTATTCAGTTTTCCTTCAAATTTTGTTTATAGATTCACTGTGTTAAGGCGCTTCCTTGATTAGTTTTCGGAATGGATTGGTTAAGTATAAAGGGGGAACGGGGGGGGGCTTATTCCCCCCCTTAATTTATATAAATGGGTTTTTCATGCAGAATTATTCCGTATTCCTTCAAATTTTGTCTATAGGTTCACTGTGTTAAGGCGCTTCCCTGATTAGTTTTCGGGATTGATTGGTTAAGTACAAAGGGGGGAACGGGGGGCTTATCCCCTCTTAATTTATATAAATGGGTTTTTCATGCAGAATTATCCCGTTTGCTGAAAAATTTGTTTACAGGTTCACTGTGTTAAGGCGCTTCCCTGATTAGTTTCCGGGATGGATTGGTTAAGTGTAAAGGGGGAACGGGGGGGCTTATCCCCCCTTAATTTATATAAATGGGTTTTTCATGCAGAATTATTCCGTTTTCCTTCAAATTTTTTTTCTAGGTTCACTGTGTTAAGGCGCTTCCTTGATTAGTTTTCGGGATGGATTGGTTAAGTATAAAGGGGGAACGGGGGGCTCATCCCCCCCTTAATTTATATAAATGGTTTTTTCATGCAGAATTATCCCGTTTGTTGCATAATTTGTTTATAGGTTCACTGTGTTAAGGCGCTTCCCTGTTTAGTTTCAGGGATGGAATGGTTAAGTGTAAAGGGGGAACGGGGGGGCTAATCCCCCCTAATTTATATAAATGGGTTTTTCATGCAGAATTATTCAGTTTTCCTTCAAATTTTGTTTATAGGTTCACTGTGTTAAGGCGCTTCTCTGATTAGTTTTCGGGATTGATTGGTTAAGTATAAAGAGGGGAACGGGGGGGCTTATCCCCCCTTAATTTATATAAATGGGTTTTTCATGCAGAATTATTCAGTTTTCCTTCAAATTTTGTTTATAGATTCACTGTGTTTAGGCACTTCCCTGATTTGTTTTCGAGATTGATTGGTTAAGTATAAAGGGGGGAACGGGGAGGGCTTATCCCCCCTCAATTTATATAAATGGGTTTTTCATGCAGAATTATTCAGTTTTAGTTCAAATTTTGTTTATAGGTTCACTGTGTTAAGGCGCTTCCCTGATTAGGTTTCGGGATTGATTGGTTAAGTATAAAGGGGGGTAACGTGGGGGCTAATCCCCCCCTTAATTTATATAAATGGGTTTTTCACGCAGAATTATTCAGTTTTCCTTCAAATTTTGTTTATAGATTCACTATGTTAAGGCACTTACCTGATTAGTTTTCGGGATTGATTGGTTAAGTATAAAGGGGGGTAACGCGGGGGCTAATTCCCCCCTTAATATAAATAAATGGGTTTTGCACGCAGGATTATCCCATTTGCTTCAAAATTTGTTTATAGGTTCACTGTGTTAAGGCACTTCCCTGATTGGGTTTCGGGATTGATTGGTTAAGTATAAAGGGGGCAACGGGGGACTAATCACCCCCTTAATTTATATAAATGTGTTTTTTACGCAGAATTATTCTTTTTTCCTTCAAATTTTGTTTATTGGTTCACTGTGTTAAGGCGCTTCCCTAATTAGTTTCCGGGATGGATTGGTTAAGTATAAAGGGAGAAAGGGGGCCTTATCCCCCCCTTAATTTATATAAATGGGTTTTTCATGCAGAATTATTCCGTTTTCCTTCAAATTTTGTTTATAGGTTCACTGTGTTAAGGCACTTCCCTGATTAGTTTTTGGGATTGATTGGTTAAGTATAAAGGGGGGAACGGGGGGGCTGCAAAATTTGTTTATAGGTTCACTGTGTTAAGGCGCTTCAATAATTAGTTTCCGGGATGGATTGGTTAAGTATAAAGGGGGAACGGGGGGCTTATCCCCCCCTTAATTTATATAAATGTGTTTTTCATGCAGAATTATTCCGTTTTCCTTCAAATTTTGTTTATAAGTTCACTGTGTTAAGGCGCTTCCTTGATTAGTTTTCGAGATTGATTGGTTAAGTATAAAGGGGGGAACGGGGAGGGCTTATCCCCCCCTCAATTGATATAAATGGGTTTTTCATGCAGAATTATTCAGTTTTAGTTCAAATTTTGTTTATAGGTTCACTGTGTTAAGGCGCTTCCCTGATTAGGTTTCGGGATTGATTGGTTAAGTATAAATGGGGGTAAAGCGGGGGTTAATCCCCCCCCCTTAATTTAAATAAATGGGTTTTTCACGCAGAATTATTCCGTTTTCCTTCAAATTTTGTTTATACGTTTACTGCGTTAAGGCGCTTCCCTGATTAGTTTTCGGTATTGATTGGTTAAGTGTAAAGGGGGTAACGGGGGGCTTATCCCCCCCTTAATTTATATAAACGGGTTTTTCATGCAGAATTATCCCGTTTGCTGCAAAATTTGTTTATAGGTTCACTCTGCTAAGGCGCTTCCCTGATTAGTTTCCGGGATGGATTGGTTAAGTATAAAGGGGGAACGGGGGGCTTATCCCCCCCTTAATTTATATAAATGGGTTTTTCATGCAGAATTATTCCGTTTTCCTTCAAATTTTGTTTCTAGGTTCACTGTGTTAAGGCGCTTCCTTGATTAGTTTTCGGGATGGATTGGTTAAGTATAAAGGGGGAACGGGGGCTCATCCCCCCTTAATTTATATAAATGGTTTTTTCATGCAGAATTATTCCGTTTTCCTTCAAATTTTGTTTATAGGTTCACTGTGTTAAGGCACTTCCCTGATTAGTTTTCGGGATTGATTGGCTAAGTATAAAGGGGGGAACGGGGGGCTTATCCCCCCTTAATTTATATAAATGTGTTTTTCATGCAGAATTATTCAGTTTTCCTTCAAATTTTGTTTGTAGGTTCACTTTGTTAAGGCGCTTCCCTGATTAGTTTTCGGGATTGATTGGTTAAGTAAAAAGGGGGGAACGGGGGGCTAATCCCCCCTAATTTATATAAATGGGTTTTTCATGCAGAACTATTCAGTTTTCCTTCAAATTTTGTTTATAGGTTCACTGTGTTAAGCCGCTTCTCTGATTAGTTTTCGGGATTGATTGGTTAAGTATAAAGAGGGGAACGGGGGGGCTTATCCCCCCTTAATTTATATAAATGGGTTTTTCATGCAGAATTATTCAGTTTTCCTTCAAATTTTGTTTATAGATTCACTGTGTTAAGGCACTTCCCTGATTTGTTTTCGAGATTGATTGGTTAAGTATAAAGGTGGGAACGGGGAGGGCTTATCCCCCCTCAATTTATATAAATGGGTTTTTCATGCAGAATTATTCAGTTTTAGTTCAAATTTTGTTTATAGGTTCACTGTGTTAAGGCGCTTCCCTGATTAGGTTTCGGGATTGATTGGTTAAGTATAAATGGGGGTAACGCGGGGGCTAATCCCCTCCCCTTAATTTAAATAAATGGGTTTTTCACGCAGAATTATTCCGTTTTCCTTCAAATTTTGTTTATACGTTTACTGCGTTAAGGCGCTTCCCTGATTAGTTTTCGGGATTGATTGGTTAAGTGTAAAGGGGGGAACGGGGGGGCTTATCCCCCACCCTTAATATATATAAATGGGTTTTTTATTCAGAATTATCACATTTGCTGCAAAATTTGTTTATAGGTTCACTTTGTTAAGGCGCCTCCCTGATTAGTTTTCGGGATTGATTGGTTAAGTATAAAGGGGGGAACGGAGGGCTTATCCCCCCTTAATTTATGTAAACGGGTTTTTCATGCAGAATTATCCCGGGCAAAGCTGACTAGTTTGTTTTAAAAGAAAGTTTCACTAAATAAGCACGTGCTTTCCTTGTTTGTTGACCCGCTCCCGTTGTCAGCCAAATTACGAAATCTGCTATTAGCTCATCTTCAAGTCGGATTAATTATTAAATCAAAGAACAAGTAGAGTGTAATCAAGGGACCACGTGTTGAAAGAGCTAGCGGAAGGACACTCTCGTCTTTGCGGACAGACGCTAGCAGACAGGACCGCGGGAGAAAGATGTTCGCCCGGTAGAAACGGAACAGCCACACCTGCCTTGATCAACATAGCAGCTCTTTGCAGGAAGAAATCTGCAGCAGCAGTAATTAAGGTAACTGGTACCTGGCGGGGATTGCCTATGTAAGTATAAATCTTAATTGACCATCTTTTAAACACTGGCGGCTGATGGGTACGCCAAAGCGATCTCAATTAGTGAATTAATTTACTGATTGCGGCAGTTTTGGAAGCTACATCCCCAGCCATCTCGGGTTAATTAGGTCCTTTACCTAATTGCTCATCGCGAAGTAGGCCCAGTGTTCTAACTCAAAAGTTTAGGACTCAACGAGTCATAACATCATATCAATTAGCAATCCTTAATTCAATGAATAATTCCCCCCACTCCCTTTCCCCCCCCCCAAAAAAAATAAAATAAATATTTGCCCTTTGTTATTTTAATAGTAACTTAAGTCCTTAGCGTATTCAACTATCTTTTTCTCCCCCATCCATATTAAATTCAACTAAACAGCCTAAACAGCAGTTTAATAATTAAATTGTAATTCCTCTCTAATCCTCCCATTAGAACAATTTAAAACTAATCTCTTCAACTAAGCATTTACATAACTAAGCTAAAGTGTAAAATCTAACCTCCCCACCCCCAGTTTTAATCTCATTTTATAGTTTAATTAGCTAAGAATCAAATAATTCATAAATATCTAAATAAAACCCCGGGGAAAAAAAAAATTCAAGAAACTAAACAGTTTCTCAAGTACCCCCAGAATATTTTCTGTAATCATACATGTCTAACTAGACATCCAATTTACTTTAATAAGCAAATTAACAGGTAAGCGCCCTCAAAAAAAAAAAAAATCTCAAGTCAAAATAGCAACAATTTCTCTATGCATAGGAAGTTTCAGTTACATTAAAGAATGCTCACATAAGTGAATTCAACATTCCAGTGCAGATTAAAAGAAGGGAGTGTCAATCATTCAATAATCCTAACTTCATTACAGCTACCACTAGCTCATTGTTGGGTGTCAATCACCCACTAATCCCTACTTCTACCAGCGATTCCCTCTCCACTTTCTAAAGCCTCAAGGCATTAATCTCCCAGATCAAACTCTTAAAGTATAATCTTTCAGTTAACACCCCCCCCCACACACACACACCGTTAGAAAAAGATGTCTATAATTGTAATGTTATTTTCATGTTTACCCCTGCTGGGAATAAAACATAAATAAACTAATAAAAGGGTAACTAGAAACACCAAATACAAAAAATGAAACTAAGCACACGTGCAAGTTCCCGCGAAAAAACAATGACACCAATAGACCAAAAGCGCAATGCGTCAACAAAAACCACCCAAGGCTCAAAAGGCTCAAAAACAGAAGTAAAAAACACAAAAAAAACGCCAGGAGCAAGTAGTACACCTGGAACTTCCCAGAAAGAGCAGGTAAAAAGCAAAGCAAAAACCTCCGAAAAAGTAGGAAAAACAAAACTAAAGATGACAGACATTGAGGGATTTTACGAATTGACAAAGAAAGATACGTGCGAAGAGACAGATTCAGATGTGGATAGTGTAATGACAGAGCCAGATAAAGAAACTGCGGTACTACAAGACACAGAAGTCACGAGGTTAAGAAGGGAATTAATAACCCTTTGCGACATACCATATGGATCTAAAAAGAGATCCCTAGAGATAGAGAGGGCTATGATGGCAATAAGCTACATCAAGATGATACAATCAAAATCAACAAAGATACCAGCATCGACGTGTGAAGCCATGGACCAAGCTCTGCAGGTAGTGATAAACTCACTGACTGAGATGGAGTTGAGGGCAACACATGCCGAGGCAAAGGCCGAAGCCTTGGAAATAGTAAAAGCAAAAAGAGGAACCCAACCAATGGAAGAAGAGACAACATCGCTACCAGCACAAAAGGCAACAAAAAAGACTGCAGTTGCTCACAGTTATGCACAGGCGGTCAAAGCCGCGACGGCAACTGTAATTATTCAGGCTACAGAAGAGCGGACAGCAGAGGAAATAGAGCAACAAATAACAAATACGATAGAAAACAAGGAAGGAGTCAGGAATGTCAAACGGATTCGCAACGGCATAAAAATTGTTTGCGAAAACGCAACGGAAGCTACGAGGATAAAGGAAGCCCTGGCAGAGAATGAGGAGAGTAACAGTGGCCTGAAAGTAAAAACAGCCAATTTAAGGAAGAAGAGAATTATCATCTTCCATGTACCGGAGTCGGTGGAGCCAGCCATAATCAAGCACAAAATATGCAGAGAACTAGGCATCGACATAGAACAAAACGAGGACAAAATACAGTTGCTAAAATCGCTACGGGCACCAGCAGGGCGATTGCATATACCGGTAGCGCTCCCTGAGCCCCTGGCGGATCACCTTCTCAAGGAGAGAACGATCTGCCTGGGACTCAAGGAATGTCCGATAAAAAACTATGTGACGATCCAAAGGTGTCACAAATGTCAAGGTTTTGACCACGTGGCGCACCAGTGCAAGCAGAGTCAGTACTGCCCGATATGTGCAGGTAGGCACAAATACGAAGATTGCCCAAAAGGAAGGAAGAGGTGTATCATCTGCACTACATTTAACGAATGGAATAAGGCACACTTACCGGCACAAATCCCTATAGACCACACGGCTCATGATGGGCAGTGCAGGGTGTACAGAAAGCTCCTCAAAATTAGACAAATTGAAATTGAACAAGGAAGACAAAAACTAACTACAGGTAATGATGTCCTAAACGACAAAATCACATTAAACACAACTAGGGGTGTGACACGGGTGCATAGGAGGTCACAGGAGGAACTTAACAACAGGCAACAAAGGACACCCGAATTGAATTATGTTCAATATCAACGCCGCTAACACAGACGCGTGCCTAAGCGGCACCCAAGACAATCCAAACCTGAATGAAAATAAAAATCCAAAAGAAAACTCCAACAATAAAAATCAAGACAACATCAAACTAATACAAATAAACCTACATAACAGTCTCCATGCAACACAAACACTTATGGGATATATGGGAGACAAACAAATAAATATTGGACTCTTACAAGACTTTCACCAAAATAAAAAAACAGGAAAAATAACAGGTTTCAATAATGGTAATTGGAAAATAACAAAAACAAAAAGAAATCGATCAGCAATAGTAACTCACACAGGCACCAATCCCATAACAATAGCAGAAAAAGAATACACAACAGCAATAAAAATCGAAAATAAAAAAGAAACAATAACAATAATCAATGTATACGCACCCCCCTCAGTAGAAGACTTCGAAGATGTGCTGCAGGAGGTAGAAGACACTCTGAAAATAGCCAAGGGCGAAGTACTACTGACGGGGGACTTTAACGCACACTCTCAACAATTGGGCTATGCGAACTTAGATGACAGGGGGGTAAAACTTACAGACTTCCTCCTCCTGAATGCCCTCTTTGTACAAAACCCACCACACGCAAAAGCGTCATTCAGCACCATGAGAGGTAAAAGGAAGCTAGAAGGATGGCCGGATCTAACAATAGCAACAGCTAAATTAGGAGAAAATATAACAGACTGGGAAGTAAGCGACGACGAATCAAACAGTGATCACAAATACATAAAATTTAATATAAAATATAAAAATACGTGTTATCAAAGACATAGATTAGAAACAAAACACGGCAAACACGCAAAATTCGAGAAGAAAATTAAACAAATCAGAAACAAATATACAAAAGAACTAAGAAAAGCAACAAATATAGATCAGTTAGACAACATAACTCTAAGATTACAGAGAGAAATAACAGCAATAGCATTCGCCTGCTACAAACATAGAAAAACTCCAGAATTAATGGCACCACCATGGTGGTCACAAGAAGTCAAAATAGCAAGAAATAGAGTAAGGGCGTTCAGGAGAAAATTCCAGGAACAACAAGATGAGGAACTAAAACACAAACAACATATAGAATATAAAAAAGAACGCGCAAAATTAAAGAAAATAGTCCAAAAAGCCAAAAGAGATACATGGAAAAAATACTGTGAGGAAGTCACTAATACATATGGCCCTCAATATAAACTGGCATCAGGCAAAAAAACAAGCCCATCACGATTAGAAAACATCATGCCCAACAATCAAGAAGTAACCGTCAAAAAGACATTAAACCACTTCCTAAACAACCTATATCTAACAGATCCATCAATAGAACATGAATTAAAACCAGAGACACCGACATTTAATGAAACAAAACCACAGCTTATAACAAAACAAGAACTTAACAGAATAATCAAAAACATAAAACAAAACAAAGCTCCGGGCTTTGACTACATAGACCATAACCTAGTGAAAAGAATACACACAGCAGCACCACAACTACTACTAACATTATATAACACATGCCTTAACTTCAACTACTTCCCAAAATCATTTAAAATAGGCACAGTAGTCCTATTTCATAAAAAGGGAAAAGATCCAAAAGAACCAAAAAATTACAGACCCATATGCTTACTACCTACACTTAGTAAAATACTAGAAAAAATAATACACGGCAGGATATCACATCATCTAACAATCAACAAATACTGGAGCGACAAACAATATGGGTTCAAACAAGGGTTATCAACTGAACACGCACTAAATAACCTAATAAAAACAATAAAGAAAGACAAAGAAGACAAATACCAAACATTACTAATAGCAATGGATATAAAGGGTGCATTTGATAATATCAGATGGCCTATTATAACCGAAAACTTAAAACAATCACCATGCCCCACTTACTTAATAAATTGGATACTAAGCTTTTTAGAAGATAGATACGTATCCTTAGAAGAAAACGGCATTAAAGTAACAAAACAAACATTTGGCGGCTGCCCACAAGGCAGCTGTCTCGGACCACTGCTGTGGCTGCTAATAGCAGATACAGCCCTAAAGAAAAACTGGGGTAAAAATGTAAGAATACAGGCCTTCGCAGACGACTTTATTTTAATAATAAAAGCAAAAACAAAAGAACAATTAGTAAAACTAGCAAACAAAATAATAAAAGAATTTTATGAATGGGTAACGGAAAATAACCTAACGCTTAATTGGGACAAAACAGAACTACTGTACCTTAATAGAACACACACAAGAAACCTACCAACAGCAGACACATATAAAATTGAAGGAATTAAATTCAAAGAAAGGGAATTTGAAGGAAAAGAAAACATTAAGTATCTAGGTGTAATCATACATAAAAACCTAAATTGGGAAACACACTGCCAAGCACAAACAGCCAAAGTAAGGAAAGCGTTTTGGATGATGGGACAAATGGCCAAACGGGGTTGGGGATTGAAACCAAGCATCTTAAAAATATGGTATAGAACAGTAGCTGAGAAAACACTGACTTACGCAGCCTCAATATGGGGACATAAGCTAAACCAAAGAAGTAAACAAGTACTAACAACATGCCAAAGGCATTTTTTGCTGGCTATAGTTAGGGCATATAAAACTGCCCCAACAGCGGCCCTTCAGGTACTTGCTGCCCTGATTCCAATTCACCTCCAAGTTAAATACGAGGCAGAATACGGCACAATATCTCGTTTAAGAGAAACGACAGAAATACACGGAACCACTATCCACCATACAGACTATATAAAAAAGATTAATGTATGGGAAACACATCCCGCGGACACCACAGAACCAAGAATAGGCCATAATTACAAGGACATTGTAATATATACGGACGGTTCAAAATTGGAAACAGGCGCTACGGGTTCGGCATTCGTAGCTTTCAAAAATGAACAAAAAATAAAAACATGGTCAGCTCCATTAAGGAAGTACAACAGTGTTTTCCAAGCCGAACTACTGGCTATACTAAAAGCAGCAGAATGGGGAAATAGCACAGGGAAGGAATACAGCATTCGCTCGGACTGCATGTCAGCCATCCAATCACTCAGTAAACCCTTCAATGTAGTAAAATTAATCGATACAATACAAAAAACAGTAAAAGACTCAAACAATAAATTCAAAATTAGCTGGGTCAAAGCACATGTGGGTATCCAAGGAAACGAGGATGCCGACGAATTAGCAAAAAAGGCTGCAGAAAACCAAAGTAAAGAAATTCCATACCATCTAGAAAGACCGATATCAAACTTAAAAAGAAAACTAAAAGAACTCACTATCAAACAATGGCAGTTCGAGTGGGATTATGGGGAAACGGGCAGGAAGACATATGAATACTTCCCAAAAGTAGATTCTCGCAGAATCATCAGCTGCAATCTACTAAGTCAAATTTACACGGGTCACGGAGCATTCCCGGACTACTTACACAGGTTTAAGCGCAAAGACGCACCAAACTGCTCATGCGGGGAGTTGGGAACCCCCAAACACTATCTAACAGACTGCCCACTAACCCAAACACTACATCTGATCCACATCACACCGAACAACGAAAAAATATGGCACAACCAGTTAGCGAACAACAAACAAGTACAAACAAAAGGAAGAGCAGTGATGAGATGGTTAGTAGAAAACATCGATCTCATATCACAATAAATACACCTTCCCAGCAGCGAGATTCCTCAAAAGCATATCCCACTCTCAAAAGCCATCCATTTGGTAAGTATATTTTCTAATATATCTTTAAAAATTAAAAAAAAAAAAAAAAAAAAAAAAGTAGCAATGGAACCTTTTTGCTACGCCAAAAAAAAATCGATTTTTTTCAGCACTAGTGAGAAGTGGAAGTCATCTGTGACGGACTGAATTTCACCAACTGATGAAGGCAAATAGCCAACAAAAAGTGAACAAAATAATTAAATGGTGAATGCACAAAGCACATCTGCCAAAGAAAGTTAATGGGGAAAAAAACAGTGTCAAATCAAGTGAATACAGCCTCATAGATACATGACGGACTAACGGCCACGGAACAAGCCCCACTCCATTAGTGCGACAAGTTTCTCAAACAACAAATCAACAAGTTGCACAAAATTCAAAAGCAGTGATAACAGCCATTAGGATTCAATGGACTGATCGCAAAAAGCGTATTCACGAAGGGGAAAAAAAATCAAAATCCCCAATGCTTGGGTGAGATAAAGTGACAAAGACAACAAAAATGAGTGTGCAACATCCAGAAATGTGACAACCACCAGTAACAGAAGTTACAATGTGACAACCACCAGTAACAAAAGTTACAATGTGACAACCACCAGTAACAAAAGTTACAATGTGACAACCACCAGTAACAAAAGTTACAATGTGACAACCACCAGTAACAAAAGTTACAATGTGACAACCACCAGTAACAAAAGTTACAATGTGACAACCACCAGTAACAAAAGTTACAACGTGACAACCACCAGTAACAAAAGTTACAATGTGACAACCACCAGTAACAAAAGTTACAATGTGACAACCACCAGTAACAAATGTTACAACGTGACAAAACCCACGATAGTGACATAATAACCAGTGAAACTCTCGAAAGAAGACCAAGATTCAAAATGTGAAAACCAGCTCTAGCATAAGCTAGAGGTAAAAATATATCAAAAAAGAGACAAAAAACCAATGAATGATAGACAAAAAACAACCCACAACAGGGGCGAGCCTATAAAAACGCCAAAAAGCCTGGACAGAGACAAATACAACAAGAAGGGAAATCAGCCCATAAAAGAGGCGATAAACACTACAGCGACAACCCACCATGAACGTGACAAGCCAACAGACATGGTAAATATGTAAATCTATGTACGCTAATGGCACCTGGTGCATGTAAAATCCGTCGTGGGTGCAAAGCCCTCCAAGTTACCTGTGAATAATACCTCTGGGGGTGCCTAGTCAGGTGAGGGTCTCGTCACCAGATCAAGGTTCTAAATTACGAGACCTATTAAATCTGTCAATTCAACAAAGTTAAACAGAAACCTTGAACCGGCAAACAAAGATAACGGTAGCAAATCACAAGAGAGCAAGCACAGCAGCGATGTTAACAAATCAATAGTCAGGTGGATCACAGCCATGCTGTGATCAGGCGATTTCCGCCCCGCACCCAGGTACTAACCCGTTAAGCTAGGCATTCATGCCGGGCAGGTAGGGGCCTGGTTAGCGGTATAAAAAAAAAAAAAAAAAAATTGTTTATAGGTTCACTCTGTTAAGGCGCTTCCCTGATTAGTTTCCGGGATGGATTGGTTAAGTATAAAGGGAGAACGGGGGGCTTATCCCCCCCTTAATTTATATAAATGGGTTTTTCATGCAGAATTATTCCGTTTTCCTTCAAATTTTGTTTATAAGTTCACTGTGTTAAGGCGCTTCCTTGATTAGTTTTCGAGATTGATTGGTTAAGTATAAAGGGGGGAACGGGGAGGGCTTATCCCCCCTCAATTGATATAAATGGGTTTTTCATGCAGAATTATTCAGTTTTCGTTCAAATTTTGTTTATAGGTTCACTGTGTTAAGGCGCTTCCCTGATTAGGTTTCGGGATTGATTGGTTAAGTATAAATGGGGGTAAAGCGGGGGTTAATCCCCCCCCCCCTTAATTTAAATAAATGGGTTTTTCACGCAGAATTATTCCGTTTTCCTTCAAATTTTGTTTATACGTTTACTGCGTTAAGGCGCTTCCCTGATTAGTTTTCGGTATTGATTGGTTAAGTGTAAAGGGGGTAACGGGGGGCTTATCCCCCCCTTAATTTATATAAACGGGTTTTTCATGCAGAATTATCCCGTTTGCTGCAAAATTTGTTTATAGGTTCACTCTGCTAAGGCGCTTCCCTGATTAGTTTCCGGGATGGATTGGTTAAGTATAAAGGGGGAACGGGGGGCTTATCCCCCCCTTAATTTATATAAATGGGTTTTTCATGCAGAATTATTCCGTTTTCCTTCAAATTTTGTTTCTAGGTTCACTGTGTTAAGGCGCTTCCTTGATTAGTTTTCGGGATGGATTGGTTAAGTATAAAGGGGGAACGGGGGCTCATCCCCCCTTAATTTATATAAATGGTTTTTTCATGCAGAATTATTCCGTTTTCCTTCAAATTTTGTTTATAGGTTCACTGTGTTAAGGCACTTCCCTGATTAGTTTTCGGGATTGATTGGCTAAGTATAAAGGGGGGAACGGGGGGCTTATCCCCCCTTAATTTATATAAATGTGTTTTTCATGCAGAATTATTCAGTTTTCCTTCAAATTTTGTTTGTAGGTTCACTTTGTTAAGGCGCTTCCCTGATTAGTTTTCGGGATTGATTGGTTAAGTAAAAAGGGGGGAACGGGGGGCTAATCCCCCCTAATTTATATAAATGGGTTTTTCATGCAGAACTATTCAGTTTTCCTTCAAATTTTGTTTATAGGTTCACTGTGTTAAGCCGCTTCTCTGATTAGTTTTCGGGATTGATTGGTTAAGTATAAAGAGGGGAACGGGGGGGCTTATCCCCCCTTAATTTATATAAATGGGTTTTTCATGCAGAATTATTCAGTTTTCCTTCAAATTTTGTTTATAGATTCACTGTGTTAAGGCACTTCCCTGATTTGTTTTCGAGATTGATTGGTTAAGTATAAAGGTGGGAACGGGGAGGGCTTATCCCCCCTCAATTTATATAAATGGGTTTTTCATGCAGAATTATTCAGTTTTAGTTCAAATTTTGTTTATAGGTTCACTGTGTTAAGGCGCTTCCCTGATTAGGTTTCGGGATTGATTGGTTAAGTATAAATGGGGGTAACGCGGGGGCTAATCCCCTCCCCTTAATTTAAATAAATGGGTTTTTCACGCAGAATTATTCCGTTTTCCTTCAAATTTTGTTTATACGTTTACTGCGTTAAGGCGCTTCCCTGATTAGTTTTCGGGATTGATTGGTTAAGTGTAAAGGGGGGAACGGGGGGGCTTATCCCCCACCCTTAATATATATAAATGGGTTTTTTATTCAGAATTATCACATTTGCTGCAAAATTTGTTTATAGGTTCACTTTGTTAAGGCGCCTCCCTGATTAGTTTTCGGGATTGATTGGTTAAGTATAAAGGGGGGAACGGAGGGCTTATCCCCCCTTAATTTATGTAAACGGGTTTTTCATGCAGAATTATCCCGGGCAAAGCTGACTAGTTTGTTTTAAAAGAAAGTTTCACTAAATAAGCACGTGCTTTCCTTGTTTGTTGACCCGCTCCCGTTGTCAGCCAAATTACGAAATCTGCTATTAGCTCATCTTCAAGTCGGATTAATTATTAAATCAAAGAACAAGTAGAGTGTAATCAAGGGACCACGTGTTGAAAGAGCTAGCGGAAGGACACTCTCGTCTTTGCGGACAGACGCTAGCAGACAGGACCGCGGGAGAAAGATGTTCGCCCGGTAGAAACGGAACAGCCACACCTGCCTTGATCAACATAGCAGCTCTTTGCAGGAAGAAATCTGCAGCAGCAGTAATTAAGGTAACTGGTACCTGGCGGGGATTGCCTATGTAAGTATAAATCTTAATTGACCATCTTTTAAACACTGGCGGCTGATGGGTACGCCAAAGCGATCTCAATTAGTGAATTAATTTACTGATTGCGGCAGTTTTGGAAGCTACATCCCCAGCCATCTCGGGTTAATTAGGTCCTTTACCTAATTGCTCATCGCGAAGTAGGCCCAGTGTTCTAACTCAAAAGTTTAGGACTCAACGAGTCATAACATCATATCAATTAGCAATCCTTAATTCAATGAATAATTCCCCCCACTCCCTTTCCCCCCCCCCAAAAAAAATAAAATAAATATTTGCCCTTTGTTATTTTAATAGTAACTTAAGTCCTTAGCGTATTCAACTATCTTTTTCTCCCCCATCCATATTAAATTCAACTAAACAGCCTAAACAGCAGTTTAATAATTAAATTGTAATTCCTCTCTAATCCTCCCATTAGAACAATTTAAAACTAATCTCTTCAACTAAGCATTTACATAACTAAGCTAAAGTGTAAAATCTAACCTCCCCACCCCCAGTTTTAATCTCATTTTATAGTTTAATTAGCTAAGAATCAAATAATTCATAAATATCTAAATAAAACCCCGGGGAAAAAAAAAATTCAAGAAACTAAACAGTTTCTCAAGTACCCCCAGAATATTTTCTGTAATCATACATGTCTAACTAGACATCCAATTTACTTTAATAAGCAAATTAACAGGTAAGCGCCCTCAAAAAAAAAAAAAATCTCAAGTCAAAATAGCAACAATTTCTCTATGCATAGGAAGTTTCAGTTACATTAAAGAATGCTCACATAAGTGAATTCAACATTCCAGTGCAGATTAAAAGAAGGGAGTGTCAATCATTCAATAATCCTAACTTCATTACAGCTACCACTAGCTCATTGTTGGGTGTCAATCACCCACTAATCCCTACTTCTACCAGCGATTCCCTCTCCACTTTCTAAAGCCTCAAGGCATTAATCTCCCAGATCAAACTCTTAAAGTATAATCTTTCAGTTAACACCCCCCCCCACACACACACACCGTTAGAAAAAGATGTCTATAATTGTAATGTTATTTTCATGTTTACCCCTGCTGGGAATAAAACATAAATAAACTAATAAAAGGGTAACTAGAAACACCAAATACAAAAAATGAAACTAAGCACACGTGCAAGTTCCCGCGAAAAAACAATGACACCAATAGACCAAAAGCGCAATGCGTCAACAAAAACCACCCAAGGCTCAAAAGGCTCAAAAACAGAAGTAAAAAACACAAAAAAAACGCCAGGAGCAAGTAGTACACCTGGAACTTCCCAGAAAGAGCAGGTAAAAAGCAAAGCAAAAACCTCCGAAAAAGTAGGAAAAACAAAACTAAAGATGACAGACATTGAGGGATTTTACGAATTGACAAAGAAAGATACGTGCGAAGAGACAGATTCAGATGTGGATAGTGTAATGACAGAGCCAGATAAAGAAACTGCGGTACTACAAGACACAGAAGTCACGAGGTTAAGAAGGGAATTAATAACCCTTTGCGACATACCATATGGATCTAAAAAGAGATCCCTAGAGATAGAGAGGGCTATGATGGCAATAAGCTACATCAAGATGATACAATCAAAATCAACAAAGATACCAGCATCGACGTGTGAAGCCATGGACCAAGCTCTGCAGGTAGTGATAAACTCACTGACTGAGATGGAGTTGAGGGCAACACATGCCGAGGCAAAGGCCGAAGCCTTGGAAATAGTAAAAGCAAAAAGAGGAACCCAACCAATGGAAGAAGAGACAACATCGCTACCAGCACAAAAGGCAACAAAAAAGACTGCAGTTGCTCACAGTTATGCACAGGCGGTCAAAGCCGCGACGGCAACTGTAATTATTCAGGCTACAGAAGAGCGGACAGCAGAGGAAATAGAGCAACAAATAACAAATACGATAGAAAACAAGGAAGGAGTCAGGAATGTCAAACGGATTCGCAACGGCATAAAAATTGTTTGCGAAAACGCAACGGAAGCTACGAGGATAAAGGAAGCCCTGGCAGAGAATGAGGAGAGTAACAGTGGCCTGAAAGTAAAAACAGCCAATTTAAGGAAGAAGAGAATTATCATCTTCCATGTACCGGAGTCGGTGGAGCCAGCCATAATCAAGCACAAAATATGCAGAGAACTAGGCATCGACATAGAACAAAACGAGGACAAAATACAGTTGCTAAAATCGCTACGGGCACCAGCAGGGCGATTGCATATACCGGTAGCGCTCCCTGAGCCCCTGGCGGATCACCTTCTCAAGGAGAGAACGATCTGCCTGGGACTCAAGGAATGTCCGATAAAAAACTATGTGACGATCCAAAGGTGTCACAAATGTCAAGGTTTTGACCACGTGGCGCACCAGTGCAAGCAGAGTCAGTACTGCCCGATATGTGCAGGTAGGCACAAATACGAAGATTGCCCAAAAGGAAGGAAGAGGTGTATCATCTGCACTACATTTAACGAATGGAATAAGGCACACTTACCGGCACAAATCCCTATAGACCACACGGCTCATGATGGGCAGTGCAGGGTGTACAGAAAGCTCCTCAAAATTAGACAAATTGAAATTGAACAAGGAAGACAAAAACTAACTACAGGTAATGATGTCCTAAACGACAAAATCACATTAAACACAACTAGGGGTGTGACACGGGTGCATAGGAGGTCACAGGAGGAACTTAACAACAGGCAACAAAGGACACCCGAATTGAATTATGTTCAATATCAACGCCGCTAACACAGACGCGTGCCTAAGCGGCACCCAAGACAATCCAAACCTGAATGAAAATAAAAATCCAAAAGAAAACTCCAACAATAAAAATCAAGACAACATCAAACTAATACAAATAAACCTACATAACAGTCTCCATGCAACACAAACACTTATGGGATATATGGGAGACAAACAAATAAATATTGGACTCTTACAAGACTTTCACCAAAATAAAAAAACAGGAAAAATAACAGGTTTCAATAATGGTAATTGGAAAATAACAAAAACAAAAAGAAATCGATCAGCAATAGTAACTCACACAGGCACCAATCCCATAACAATAGCAGAAAAAGAATACACAACAGCAATAAAAATCGAAAATAAAAAAGAAACAATAACAATAATCAATGTATACGCACCCCCCTCAGTAGAAGACTTCGAAGATGTGCTGCAGGAGGTAGAAGACACTCTGAAAATAGCCAAGGGCGAAGTACTACTGACGGGGGACTTTAACGCACACTCTCAACAATTGGGCTATGCGAACTTAGATGACAGGGGGGTAAAACTTACAGACTTCCTCCTCCTGAATGCCCTCTTTGTACAAAACCCACCACACGCAAAAGCGTCATTCAGCACCATGAGAGGTAAAAGGAAGCTAGAAGGATGGCCGGATCTAACAATAGCAACAGCTAAATTAGGAGAAAATATAACAGACTGGGAAGTAAGCGACGACGAATCAAACAGTGATCACAAATACATAAAATTTAATATAAAATATAAAAATACGTGTTATCAAAGACATAGATTAGAAACAAAACACGGCAAACACGCAAAATTCGAGAAGAAAATTAAACAAATCAGAAACAAATATACAAAAGAACTAAGAAAAGCAACAAATATAGATCAGTTAGACAACATAACTCTAAGATTACAGAGAGAAATAACAGCAATAGCATTCGCCTGCTACAAACATAGAAAAACTCCAGAATTAATGGCACCACCATGGTGGTCACAAGAAGTCAAAATAGCAAGAAATAGAGTAAGGGCGTTCAGGAGAAAATTCCAGGAACAACAAGATGAGGAACTAAAACACAAACAACATATAGAATATAAAAAAGAACGCGCAAAATTAAAGAAAATAGTCCAAAAAGCCAAAAGAGATACATGGAAAAAATACTGTGAGGAAGTCACTAATACATATGGCCCTCAATATAAACTGGCATCAGGCAAAAAAACAAGCCCATCACGATTAGAAAACATCATGCCCAACAATCAAGAAGTAACCGTCAAAAAGACATTAAACCACTTCCTAAACAACCTATATCTAACAGATCCATCAATAGAACATGAATTAAAACCAGAGACACCGACATTTAATGAAACAAAACCACAGCTTATAACAAAACAAGAACTTAACAGAATAATCAAAAACATAAAACAAAACAAAGCTCCGGGCTTTGACTACATAGACCATAACCTAGTGAAAAGAATACACACAGCAGCACCACAACTACTACTAACATTATATAACACATGCCTTAACTTCAACTACTTCCCAAAATCATTTAAAATAGGCACAGTAGTCCTATTTCATAAAAAGGGAAAAGATCCAAAAGAACCAAAAAATTACAGACCCATATGCTTACTACCTACACTTAGTAAAATACTAGAAAAAATAATACACGGCAGGATATCACATCATCTAACAATCAACAAATACTGGAGCGACAAACAATATGGGTTCAAACAAGGGTTATCAACTGAACACGCACTAAATAACCTAATAAAAACAATAAAGAAAGACAAAGAAGACAAATACCAAACATTACTAATAGCAATGGATATAAAGGGTGCATTTGATAATATCAGATGGCCTATTATAACCGAAAACTTAAAACAATCACCATGCCCCACTTACTTAATAAATTGGATACTAAGCTTTTTAGAAGATAGATACGTATCCTTAGAAGAAAACGGCATTAAAGTAACAAAACAAACATTTGGCGGCTGCCCACAAGGCAGCTGTCTCGGACCACTGCTGTGGCTGCTAATAGCAGATACAGCCCTAAAGAAAAACTGGGGTAAAAATGTAAGAATACAGGCCTTCGCAGACGACTTTATTTTAATAATAAAAGCAAAAACAAAAGAACAATTAGTAAAACTAGCAAACAAAATAATAAAAGAATTTTATGAATGGGTAACGGAAAATAACCTAACGCTTAATTGGGACAAAACAGAACTACTGTACCTTAATAGAACACACACAAGAAACCTACCAACAGCAGACACATATAAAATTGAAGGAATTAAATTCAAAGAAAGGGAATTTGAAGGAAAAGAAAACATTAAGTATCTAGGTGTAATCATACATAAAAACCTAAATTGGGAAACACACTGCCAAGCACAAACAGCCAAAGTAAGGAAAGCGTTTTGGATGATGGGACAAATGGCCAAACGGGGTTGGGGATTGAAACCAAGCATCTTAAAAATATGGTATAGAACAGTAGCTGAGAAAACACTGACTTACGCAGCCTCAATATGGGGACATAAGCTAAACCAAAGAAGTAAACAAGTACTAACAACATGCCAAAGGCATTTTTTGCTGGCTATAGTTAGGGCATATAAAACTGCCCCAACAGCGGCCCTTCAGGTACTTGCTGCCCTGATTCCAATTCACCTCCAAGTTAAATACGAGGCAGAATACGGCACAATATCTCGTTTAAGAGAAACGACAGAAATACACGGAACCACTATCCACCATACAGACTATATAAAAAAGATTAATGTATGGGAAACACATCCCGCGGACACCACAGAACCAAGAATAGGCCATAATTACAAGGACATTGTAATATATACGGACGGTTCAAAATTGGAAACAGGCGCTACGGGTTCGGCATTCGTAGCTTTCAAAAATGAACAAAAAATAAAAACATGGTCAGCTCCATTAAGGAAGTACAACAGTGTTTTCCAAGCCGAACTACTGGCTATACTAAAAGCAGCAGAATGGGGAAATAGCACAGGGAAGGAATACAGCATTCGCTCGGACTGCATGTCAGCCATCCAATCACTCAGTAAACCCTTCAATGTAGTAAAATTAATCGATACAATACAAAAAACAGTAAAAGACTCAAACAATAAATTCAAAATTAGCTGGGTCAAAGCACATGTGGGTATCCAAGGAAACGAGGATGCCGACGAATTAGCAAAAAAGGCTGCAGAAAACCAAAGTAAAGAAATTCCATACCATCTAGAAAGACCGATATCAAACTTAAAAAGAAAACTAAAAGAACTCACTATCAAACAATGGCAGTTCGAGTGGGATTATGGGGAAACGGGCAGGAAGACATATGAATACTTCCCAAAAGTAGATTCTCGCAGAATCATCAGCTGCAATCTACTAAGTCAAATTTACACGGGTCACGGAGCATTCCCGGACTACTTACACAGGTTTAAGCGCAAAGACGCACCAAACTGCTCATGCGGGGAGTTGGGAACCCCCAAACACTATCTAACAGACTGCCCACTAACCCAAACACTACATCTGATCCACATCACACCGAACAACGAAAAAATATGGCACAACCAGTTAGCGAACAACAAACAAGTACAAACAAAAGGAAGAGCAGTGATGAGATGGTTAGTAGAAAACATCGATCTCATATCACAATAAATACACCTTCCCAGCAGCGAGATTCCTCAAAAGCATATCCCACTCTCAAAAGCCATCCATTTGGTAAGTATATTTTCTAATATATCTTTAAAAATTAAAAAAAAAAAAAAAAAAAAAAAAGTAGCAATGGAACCTTTTTGCTACGCCAAAAAAAAATCGATTTTTTTCAGCACTAGTGAGAAGTGGAAGTCATCTGTGACGGACTGAATTTCACCAACTGATGAAGGCAAATAGCCAACAAAAAGTGAACAAAATAATTAAATGGTGAATGCACAAAGCACATCTGCCAAAGAAAGTTAATGGGGAAAAAAACAGTGTCAAATCAAGTGAATACAGCCTCATAGATACATGACGGACTAACGGCCACGGAACAAGCCCCACTCCATTAGTGCGACAAGTTTCTCAAACAACAAATCAACAAGTTGCACAAAATTCAAAAGCAGTGATAACAGCCATTAGGATTCAATGGACTGATCGCAAAAAGCGTATTCACGAAGGGGAAAAAAAATCAAAATCCCCAATGCTTGGGTGAGATAAAGTGACAAAGACAACAAAAATGAGTGTGCAACATCCAGAAATGTGACAACCACCAGTAACAGAAGTTACAATGTGACAACCACCAGTAACAAAAGTTACAATGTGACAACCACCAGTAACAAAAGTTACAATGTGACAACCACCAGTAACAAAAGTTACAATGTGACAACCACCAGTAACAAAAGTTACAATGTGACAACCACCAGTAACAAAAGTTACAATGTGACAACCACCAGTAACAAAAGTTACAACGTGACAACCACCAGTAACAAAAGTTACAATGTGACAACCACCAGTAACAAAAGTTACAATGTGACAACCACCAGTAACAAATGTTACAACGTGACAAAACCCACGATAGTGACATAATAACCAGTGAAACTCTCGAAAGAAGACCAAGATTCAAAATGTGAAAACCAGCTCTAGCATAAGCTAGAGGTAAAAATATATCAAAAAAGAGACAAAAAACCAATGAATGATAGACAAAAAACAACCCACAACAGGGGCGAGCCTATAAAAACGCCAAAAAGCCTGGACAGAGACAAATACAACAAGAAGGGAAATCAGCCCATAAAAGAGGCGATAAACACTACAGCGACAACCCACCATGAACGTGACAAGCCAACAGACATGGTAAATATGTAAATCTATGTACGCTAATGGCACCTGGTGCATGTAAAATCCGTCGTGGGTGCAAAGCCCTCCAAGTTACCTGTGAATAATACCTCTGGGGGTGCCTAGTCAGGTGAGGGTCTCGTCACCAGATCAAGGTTCTAAATTACGAGACCTATTAAATCTGTCAATTCAACAAAGTTAAACAGAAACCTTGAACCGGCAAACAAAGATAACGGTAGCAAATCACAAGAGAGCAAGCACAGCAGCGATGTTAACAAATCAATAGTCAGGTGGATCACAGCCATGCTGTGATCAGGCGATTTCCGCCCCGCACCCAGGTACTAACCCGTTAAGCTAGGCATTCATGCCGGGCAGGTAGGGGCCTGGTTAGCGGTATAAAAAAAAAAAAAAAAAAATTGTTTATAGGTTCACTCTGTTAAGGCGCTTCCCTGATTAGTTTCCGGGATGGATTGGTTAAGTATAAAGGGAGAACGGGGGGCTTATCCCCCCCTTAATTTATATAAATGGGTTTTTCATGCAGAATTATTCCGTTTTCCTTCAAATTTTGTTTATAAGTTCACTGTGTTAAGGCGCTTCCTTGATTAGTTTTCGAGATTGATTGGTTAAGTATAAAGGGGGGAACGGGGAGGGCTTATCCCCCCTCAATTGATATAAATGGGTTTTTCATGCAGAATTATTCAGTTTTCGTTCAAATTTTGTTTATAGGTTCACTGTGTTAAGGCGCTTCCCTGATTAGGTTTCGGGATTGATTGGTTAAGTATAAATGGGGGTAAAGCGGGGGTTAATCCCCCCCCCCCTTAATTTAAATAAATGGGTTTTTCACGCAGAATTATTCCGTTTTCCTTCAAATTTTGTTTATACGTTTACTGCGTTAAGGCGCTTCCCTGATTAGTTTTCGGTATTGATTGGTTAAGTGTAAAGGGGGTAACGGGGGGCTTATCCCCCCCTTAATTTATATAAACGGGTTTTTCATGCAGAATTATCCCGTTTGCTGCAAAATTTGTTTATAGGTTCACTCTGCTAAGGCGCTTCCCTGATTAGTTTCCGGGATGGATTGGTTAAGTATAAAGGGGGAACGGGGGGCTTATCCCCCCCTTAATTTATATAAATGGGTTTTTCATGCAGAATTATTCCGTTTTCCTTCAAATTTTGTTTCTAGGTTCACTGTGTTAAGGCGCTTCCTTGATTAGTTTTCGGGATGGATTGGTTAAGTATAAAGGGGGAACGGGGGCTCATCCCCCCTTAATTTATATAAATGGTTTTTTCATGCAGAATTATTCCGTTTTCCTTCAAATTTTGTTTATAGGTTCACTGTGTTAAGGCACTTCCCTGATTAGTTTTCGGGATTGATTGGCTAAGTATAAAGGGGGAACGGGGGGCTTATCCCCCCTTAATTTATATAAATGTGTTTTTCATGCAGAATTATTCAGTTTTCCTTCAAATTTTGTTTGTAGGTTCACTTTGTTAAGGCGCTTCCCTGATTAGTTTTCGGGATTGATTGGTTAAGTAAAAAGGGGGGAACGGGGGGCTAATCCCCCCTAATTTATATAAATGGGTTTTTCATGCAGAACTATTCAGTTTTCCTTCAAATTTTGTTTATAGGTTCACTGTGTTAAGCCGCTTCTCTGATTAGTTTTCGGGATTGATTGGTTAAGTATAAAGAGGGGAACGGGGGGGCTTATCCCCCCTTAATTTATATAAATGGGTTTTTCATGCAGAATTATTCAGTTTTCCTTCAAATTTTGTTTATAGATTCTCTGTGTTAAGGCACTTCCCTGATTTGTTTTCGAGATTGATTGGTTAAGTATAAAGGTGGGAACGGGGAGGGCTTATCCCCCCTCAATTTATATAAATGGGTTTTTCATGCAGAATTATTCAGTTTTAGTTCAAATTTTGTTTATAGGTTCACTGTGTTAAGGCGCTTCCCTGATTAGGTTTCGGGATTGATTGGTTAAGTATAAATGGGGGTAACGCGGGGGCTAATCCCCTCCCCTTAATTTAAATAAATGGGTTTTTCACGCAGAATTATTCCGTTTTCCTTCAAATTTTGTTTATACGTTTACTGCGTTAAGGCGCTTCCCTGATTAGTTTTCGGGATTGATTGGTTAAGTGTAAAGGGGGGAACGGGGGGGCTTATCCCCCACCCTTAATATATATAAATGGGTTTTTTATTCAGAATTATCACATTTGCTGCAAAATTTGTTTATAGGTTCACTTTGTTAAGGCGCCTCCCTGATTAGTTTTCGGGATTGATTGGTTAAGTATAAAGGGGGGAACGGAGGGCTTATCCCCCCTTAATTTATGTAAACGGGTTTTTCATGCAGAATTATCCCGGGCAAAGCTGACTAGTTTGTTTTAAAAGAAAGTTTCACTAAATAAGCACGTGCTTTCCTTGTTTGTTGACCCGCTCCCGTTGTCAGCCAAATTACGAAATCTGCTATTAGCTCATCTTCAAGTCGGATTAATTATTAAATCAAAGAACAAGTAGAGTGTAATCAAGGGACCACGTGTTGAAAGAGCTAGCGGAAGGACACTCTCGTCTTTGCGGACAGACGCTAGCAGACAGGACCGCGGGAGAAAGATGTTCGCCCGGTAGAAACGGAACAGCCACACCTGCCTTGATCAACATAGCAGCTCTTTGCAGGAAGAAATCTGCAGCAGCAGTAATTAAGGTAACTGGTACCTGGCGGGGATTGCCTATGTAAGTATAAATCTTAATTGACCATCTTTTAAACACTGGCGGCTGATGGGTACGCCAAAGCGATCTCAATTAGTGAATTAATTTACTGATTGCGGCAGTTTTGGAAGCTACATCCCCAGCCATCTCGGGTTAATTAGGTCCTTTACCTAATTGCTCATCGCGAAGTAGGCCCAGTGTTCTAACTCAAAAGTTTAGGACTCAACGAGTCATAACATCATATCAATTAGCAATCCTTAATTCAATGAATAATTCCCCCCACTCCCTTTCCCCCCCCCCAAAAAAAATAAAATAAATATTTGCCCTTTGTTATTTTAATAGTAACTTAAGTCCTTAGCGTATTCAACTATCTTTTTCTCCCCCATCCATATTAAATTCAACTAAACAGCCTAAACAGCAGTTTAATAATTAAATTGTAATTCCTCTCTAATCCTCCCATTAGAACAATTTAAAACTAATCTCTTCAACTAAGCATTTACATAACTAAGCTAAAGTGTAAAATCTAACCTCCCCACCCCCAGTTTTAATCTCATTTTATAGTTTAATTAGCTAAGAATCAAATAATTCATAAATATCTAAATAAAACCCCGGGGAAAAAAAAATTCAAGAAACTAAACAGTTTCTCAAGTACCCCCAGAATATTTTCTGTAATCATACATGTCTAACTAGACATCCAATTTACTTTAATAAGCAAATTAACAGGTAAGCGCCCTCAAAAAAAAAAAAAATCTCAAGTCAAAATAGCAACAATTTCTCTATGCATAGGAAGTTTCAGTTACATTAAAGAATGCTCACATAAGTGAATTCAACATTCCAGTGCAGATTAAAAGAAGGGAGTGTCAATCATTCAATAATCCTAACTTCATTACAGCTACCACTAGCTCATTGTTGGGTGTCAATCACCCACTAATCCCTACTTCTACCAGCGATTCCCTCTCCACTTTCTAAAGCCTCAAGGCATTAATCTCCCAGATCAAACTCTTAAAGTATAATCTTTCAGTTAACACCCCCCCCCACACACACACACCGTTAGAAAAAGATGTCTATAATTGTAATGTTATTTTCATGTTTACCCCTGCTGGGAATAAAACATAAATAAACTAATAAAAGGGTAACTAGAAACACCAAATACAAAAAATGAAACTAAGCACACGTGCAAGTTCCCGCGAAAAAACAATGACACCAATAGACCAAAAGCGCAATGCGTCAACAAAAACCACCCAAGGCTCAAAAGGCTCAAAAACAGAAGTAAAAAACACAAAAAAAACGCCAGGAGCAAGTAGTACACCTGGAACTTCCCAGAAAGAGCAGGTAAAAAGCAAAGCAAAAACCTCCGAAAAAGTAGGAAAAACAAAACTAAAGATGACAGACATTGAGGGATTTTACGAATTGACAAAGAAAGATACGTGCGAAGAGACAGATTCAGATGTGGATAGTGTAATGACAGAGCCAGATAAAGAAACTGCGGTACTACAAGACACAGAAGTCACGAGGTTAAGAAGGGAATTAATAACCCTTTGCGACATACCATATGGATCTAAAAAGAGATCCCTAGAGATAGAGAGGGCTATGATGGCAATAAGCTACATCAAGATGATACAATCAAAATCAACAAAGATACCAGCATCGACGTGTGAAGCCATGGACCAAGCTCTGCAGGTAGTGATAAACTCACTGACTGAGATGGAGTTGAGGGCAACACATGCCGAGGCAAAGGCCGAAGCCTTGGAAATAGTAAAAGCAAAAAGAGGAACCCAACCAATGGAAGAAGAGACAACATCGCTACCAGCACAAAAGGCAACAAAAAAGACTGCAGTTGCTCACAGTTATGCACAGGCGGTCAAAGCCGCGACGGCAACTGTAATTATTCAGGCTACAGAAGAGCGGACAGCAGAGGAAATAGAGCAACAAATAACAAATACGATAGAAAACAAGGAAGGAGTCAGGAATGTCAAACGGATTCGCAACGGCATAAAAATTGTTTGCGAAAACGCAACGGAAGCTACGAGGATAAAGGAAGCCCTGGCAGAGAATGAGGAGAGTAACAGTGGCCTGAAAGTAAAAACAGCCAATTTAAGGAAGAAGAGAATTATCATCTTCCATGTACCGGAGTCGGTGGAGCCAGCCATAATCAAGCACAAAATATGCAGAGAACTAGGCATCGACATAGAACAAAACGAGGACAAAATACAGTTGCTAAAATCGCTACGGGCACCAGCAGGGCGATTGCATATACCGGTAGCGCTCCCTGAGCCCCTGGCGGATCACCTTCTCAAGGAGAGAACGATCTGCCTGGGACTCAAGGAATGTCCGATAAAAAACTATGTGACGATCCAAAGGTGTCACAAATGTCAAGGTTTTGACCACGTGGCGCACCAGTGCAAGCAGAGTCAGTACTGCCCGATATGTGCAGGTAGGCACAAATACGAAGATTGCCCAAAAGGAAGGAAGAGGTGTATCATCTGCACTACATTTAACGAATGGAATAAGGCACACTTACCGGCACAAATCCCTATAGACCACACGGCTCATGATGGGCAGTGCAGGGTGTACAGAAAGCTCCTCAAAATTAGACAAATTGAAATTGAACAAGGAAGACAAAAACTAACTACAGGTAATGATGTCCTAAACGACAAAATCACATTAAACACAACTAGGGGTGTGACACGGGTGCATAGGAGGTCACAGGAGGAACTTAACAACAGGCAACAAAGGACACCCGAATTGAATTATGTTCAATATCAACGCCGCTAACACAGACGCGTGCCTAAGCGGCACCCAAGACAATCCAAACCTGAATGAAAATAAAAATCCAAAAGAAAACTCCAACAATAAAAATCAAGACAACATCAAACTAATACAAATAAACCTACATAACAGTCTCCATGCAACACAAACACTTATGGGATATATGGGAGACAAACAAATAAATATTGGACTCTTACAAGACTTTCACCAAAATAAAAAAACAGGAAAAATAACAGGTTTCAATAATGGTAATTGGAAAATAACAAAAACAAAAAGAAATCGATCAGCAATAGTAACTCACACAGGCACCAATCCCATAACAATAGCAGAAAAAGAATACACAACAGCAATAAAAATCGAAAATAAAAAAGAAACAATAACAATAATCAATGTATACGCACCCCCCTCAGTAGAAGACTTCGAAGATGTGCTGCAGGAGGTAGAAGACACTCTGAAAATAGCCAAGGGCGAAGTACTACTGACGGGGGACTTTAACGCACACTCTCAACAATTGGGCTATGCGAACTTAGATGACAGGGGGGTAAAACTTACAGACTTCCTCCTCCTGAATGCCCTCTTTGTACAAAACCCACCACACGCAAAAGCGTCATTCAGCACCATGAGAGGTAAAAGGAAGCTAGAAGGATGGCCGGATCTAACAATAGCAACAGCTAAATTAGGAGAAAATATAACAGACTGGGAAGTAAGCGACGACGAATCAAACAGTGATCACAAATACATAAAATTTAATATAAAATATAAAAATACGTGTTATCAAAGACATAGATTAGAAACAAAACACGGCAAACACGCAAAATTCGAGAAGAAAATTAAACAAATCAGAAACAAATATACAAAAGAACTAAGAAAAGCAACAAATATAGATCAGTTAGACAACATAACTCTAAGATTACAGAGAGAAATAACAGCAATAGAATTCGCCTGCTACAAACATAGAAAAACTCCAGAATTAATGGCACCACCATGGTGGTCACAAGAAGTCAAAATAGCAAGAAATAGAGTAAGGGCGTTCAGGAGAAAATTCCAGGAACAACAAGATGAGGAACTAAAACACAAACAACATATAGAATATAAAAAAGAACGCGCAAAATTAAAGAAAATAGTCCAAAAAGCCAAAAGAGATACATGGAAAAAATACTGTGAGGAAGTCACTAATACATATGGCCCTCAATATAAACTGGCATCAGGCAAAAAAACAAGCCCATCACGATTAGAAAACATCATGCCCAACAATCAAGAAGTAACCGTCAAAAAGACATTAAACCACTTCCTAAACAACCTATATCTAACAGATCCATCAATAGAACATGAATTAAAACCAGAGACACCGACATTTAATGAAACAAAACCACAGCTTATAACAAAACAAGAACTTAACAGAATAATCAAAAACATAAAACAAAACAAAGCTCCGGGCTTTGACTACATAGACCATAACCTAGTGAAAAGAATACACACAGCAGCACCACAACTACTACTAACATTATATAACACATGCCTTAACTTCAACTACTTCCCAAAATCATTTAAAATAGGCACAGTAGTCCTATTTCATAAAAAGGGAAAAGATCCAAAAGAACCAAAAAATTACAGACCCATATGCTTACTACCTACACTTAGTAAAATACTAGAAAAAATAATACACGGCAGGATATCACATCATCTAACAATCAACAAATACTGGAGCGACAAACAATATGGGTTCAAACAAGGGTTATCAACTGAACACGCACTAAATAACCTAATAAAAACAATAAAGAAAGACAAAGAAGACAAATACCAAACATTACTAATAGCAATGGATATAAAGGGTGCATTTGATAATATCAGATGGCCTATTATAACCGAAAACTTAAAACAATCACCATGCCCCACTTACTTAATAAATTGGATACTAAGCTTTTTAGAAGATAGATACGTATCCTTAGAAGAAAACGGCATTAAAGTAACAAAACAAACATTTGGCGGCTGCCCACAAGGCAGCTGTCTCGGACCACTGCTGTGGCTGCTAATAGCAGATACAGCCCTAAAGAAAAACTGGGGTAAAAATGTAAGAATACAGGCCTTCGCAGACGACTTTATTTTAATAATAAAAGCAAAAACAAAAGAACAATTAGTAAAACTAGCAAACAAAATAATAAAAGAATTTTATGAATGGGTAACGGAAAATAACCTAACGCTTAATTGGGACAAAACAGAACTACTGTACCTTAATAGAACACACACAAGAAACCTACCAACAGCAGACACATATAAAATTGAAGGAATTAAATTCAAAGAAAGGGAATTTGAAGGAAAAGAAAACATTAAGTATCTAGGTGTAATCATACATAAAAACCTAAATTGGGAAACACACTGCCAAGCACAAACAGCCAAAGTAAGGAAAGCGTTTTGGATGATGGGACAAATGGCCAAACGGGGTTGGGGATTGAAACCAAGCATCTTAAAAATATGGTATAGAACAGTAGCTGAGAAAACACTGACTTACGCAGCCTCAATATGGGGACATAAGCTAAACCAAAGAAGTAAACAAGTACTAACAACATGCCAAAGGCATTTTTTGCTGGCTATAGTTAGGGCATATAAAACTGCCCCAACAGCGGCCCTTCAGGTACTTGCTGCCCTGATTCCAATTCACCTCCAAGTTAAATACGAGGCAGAATACGGCACAATATCTCGTTTAAGAGAAACGACAGAAATACACGGAACCACTATCCACCATACAGACTATATAAAAAAGATTAATGTATGGGAAACACATCCCGCGGACACCACAGAACCAAGAATAGGCCATAATTACAAGGACATTGTAATATATACGGACGGTTCAAAATTGGAAACAGGCGCTACGGGTTCGGCATTCGTAGCTTTCAAAAATGAACAAAAAATAAAAACATGGTCAGCTCCATTAAGGAAGTACAACAGTGTTTTCCAAGCCGAACTACTGGCTATACTAAAAGCAGCAGAATGGGGAAATAGCACAGGGAAGGAATACAGCATTCGCTCGGACTGCATGTCAGCCATCCAATCACTCAGTAAACCCTTCAATGTAGTAAAATTAATCGATACAATACAAAAAACAGTAAAAGACTCAAACAATAAATTCAAAATTAGCTGGGTCAAAGCACATGTGGGTATCCAAGGAAACGAGGATGCCGACGAATTAGCAAAAAAGGCTGCAGAAAACCAAAGTAAAGAAATTCCATACCATCTAGAAAGACCGATATCAAACTTAAAAAGAAAACTAAAAGAACTCACTATCAAACAATGGCAGTTCGAGTGGGATTATGGGGAAACGGGCAGGAAGACATATGAATACTTCCCAAAAGTAGATTCTCGCAGAATCATCAGCTGCAATCTACTAAGTCAAATTTACACGGGTCACGGAGCATTCCCGGACTACTTACACAGGTTTAAGCGCAAAGACGCACCAAACTGCTCATGCGGGGAGTTGGGAACCCCCAAACACTATCTAACAGACTGCCCACTAACCCAAACACTACATCTGATCCACATCACACCGAACAACGAAAAAATATGGCACAACCAGTTAGCGAACAACAAACAAGTACAAACAAAAGGAAGAGCAGTGATGAGATGGTTAGTAGAAAACATCGATCTCATATCACAATAAATACACCTTCCCAGCAGCGAGATTCCTCAAAAGCATATCCCACTCTCAAAAGCCATCCATTTGGTAAGTATATTTTCTAATATATCTTTAAAAATTAAAAAAAAAAAAAAAAAAAAAAAAGTAGCAATGGAACCTTTTTGCTACGCCAAAAAAAAATCGATTTTTTTCAGCACTAGTGAGAAGTGGAAGTCATCTGTGACGGACTGAATTTCACCAACTGATGAAGGCAAATAGCCAACAAAAAGTGAACAAAATAATTAAATGGTGAATGCACAAAGCACATCTGCCAAAGAAAGTTAATGGGGAAAAAAACAGTGTCAAATCAAGTGAATACAGCCTCATAGATACATGACGGACTAACGGCCACGGAACAAGCCCCACTCCATTAGTGCGACAAGTTTCTCAAACAACAAATCAACAAGTTGCACAAAATTCAAAAGCAGTGATAACAGCCATTAGGATTCAATGGACTGATCGCAAAAAGCGTATTCACGAAGGGGAAAAAAAATCAAAATCCCCAATGCTTGGGTGAGATAAAGTGACAAAGACAACAAAAATGAGTGTGCAACATCCAGAAATGTGACAACCACCAGTAACAGAAGTTACAATGTGACAACCACCAGTAACAAAAGTTACAATGTGACAACCACCAGTAACAAAAGTTACAATGTGACAACCACCAGTAACAAAAGTTACAATGTGACAACCACCAGTAACAAAAGTTACAATGTGACAACCACCAGTAACAAAAGTTACAATGTGACAACCACCAGTAACAAAAGTTACAACGTGACAACCACCAGTAACAAAAGTTACAATGTGACAACCACCAGTAACAAAAGTTACAATGTGACAACCACCAGTAACAAATGTTACAACGTGACAAAACCCACGATAGTGACATAATAACCAGTGAAACTCTCGAAAGAAGACCAAGATTCAAAATGTGAAAACCAGCTCTAGCATAAGCTAGAGGTAAAAATATATCAAAAAAGAGACAAAAAACCAATGAATGATAGACAAAAAACAACCCACAACAGGGGCGAGCCTATAAAAACGCCAAAAAGCCTGGACAGAGACAAATACAACAAGAAGGGAAATCAGCCCATAAAAGAGGCGATAAACACTACAGCGACAACCCACCATGAACGTGACAAGCCAACAGACATGGTAAATATGTAAATCTATGTACGCTAATGGCACCTGGTGCATGTAAAATCCGTCGTGGGTGCAAAGCCCTCCAAGTTACCTGTGAATAATACCTCTGGGGGTGCCTAGTCAGGTGAGGGTCTCGTCACCAGATCAAGGTTCTAAATTACGAGACCTATTAAATCTGTCAATTCAACAAAGTTAAACAGAAACCTTGAACCGGCAAACAAAGATAACGGTAGCAAATCACAAGAGAGCAAGCACAGCAGCGATGTTAACAAATCAATAGTCAGGTGGATCACAGCCATGCTGTGATCAGGCGATTTCCGCCCCGCACCCAGGTACTAACCCGTTAAGCTAGGCATTCATGCCGGGCAGGTAGGGGCCTGGTTAGCGGTATAAAAAAAAAAAAAAAAAAATTGTTTATAGGTTCACTCTGTTAAGGCGCTTCCCTGATTAGTTTCCGGGATGGATTGGTTAAGTATAAAGGGAGAACGGGGGGCTTATCCCCCCCTTAATTTATATAAATGGGTTTTTCATGCAGAATTATTCCGTTTTCCTTCAAATTTTGTTTATAAGTTCACTGTGTTAAGGCGCTTCCTTGATTAGTTTTCGAGATTGATTGGTTAAGTATAAAGGGGGGAACGGGGAGGGCTTATCCCCCCTCAATTGATATAAATGGGTTTTTCATGCAGAATTATTCAGTTTTCGTTCAAATTTTGTTTATAGGTTCACTGTGTTAAGGCGCTTCCCTGATTAGGTTTCGGGATTGATTGGTTAAGTATAAATGGGGGTAAAGCGGGGGTTAATCCCCCCCCCCCTTAATTTAAATAAATGGGTTTTTCACGCAGAATTATTCCGTTTTCCTTCAAATTTTGTTTATACGTTTACTGCGTTAAGGCGCTTCCCTGATTAGTTTTCGGTATTGATTGGTTAAGTGTAAAGGGGGTAACGGGGGGCTTATCCCCCCCTTAATTTATATAAACGGGTTTTTCATGCAGAATTATCCCGTTTGCTGCAAAATTTGTTTATAGGTTCACTCTGCTAAGGCGCTTCCCTGATTAGTTTCCGGGATGGATTGGTTAAGTATAAAGGGGGAACGGGGGGCTTATCCCCCCCTTAATTTATATAAATGGGTTTTTCATGCAGAATTCATTTGCTGCAAAATTTGTTTATAGGTTCACTTTGTTAAGGCGCCTCCCTGATTAGTTTTCGGGATTGATTGGTTAAGTATAAAGGGGGGAACGGAGGGCTTATCCCCCCCTTAATTTATATAAACGGGTTTTTCATGCAGAATTATCCCGTTTGCTGCAAAATTTGTTTATAGGTTCACTCTGTTAAGGCGCTTCCCTGATTAGTTTCCGGGATGGATTGGTTAAGTATAAAGGGGGAACGGGGGGCTTATCCCCCCCTTAATTTATATAAATGGGTTTTTCATGCAGAATTATTCCGTTTTCCTTCAAATTTTGTTTATAGGTTCACTGTGTTAAGGCGCTTCCTTGATTAGTTTTCGGAATGGATTGGTTAAGTATAAAGGGGGAACGGGGGGCTTATTCCCCCCTTAATTTATATAAATGGGTTTTTCATGCAGAGTTATTCCGTTTTCCTTCAAATTTTGTCTATAGGTTCACTGTGTTAAGGCGCTTCCCTGATTAGTTTTCGGGATTGATTGGTTAAGTACAAAGGGGGGAACGGGGGGCTTATCCCCTCTTAATTTATATAAATGGGTTTTTCATGCAGAATTATCCCGTTTGCTGCAAAATTTGTTTACAGGTTCACTGTGTTAAGGCGCGTCCCTGATTAGTTTCCGGGATGGATTGGTTAAGTGTAAAGGGGGAACGGGGGGGGCTTATCCCCCCTTAATTTATATAAATGGGTTTTTCATGCAGAATTATTCCGTTTTCCTTCAAATTTTTTTTCTAGGTTCACTGTGTTAAGGCGCTTCCTTGATTAGTTTTCGGGATGGATTGGTTAAGTATAAAGGGGGAACGGGGGGCTCATCCCCCCCTTAATTTATATAAATGGTTTTTTCATGCAGAATTATCCCGTTTGTTGCATAATTTGTTTATAGGTTCACTGTGTTAAGGCGCTTCCCTGTTTAGTTTCCGGGATGGAATGGTTAAGTGTAAAGGGGGAACGGGGGGGGCTAATCCCCCCTAATTTATATAAATGGGTTTTTCATGCAGAATTATTCAGTTTTCCTTCAAATTTTGTTTATAGGTTCACTGTGTTAAGGCGCTTCCCTGATTAGGTTTCGGGATTGATTGGTTAAGTATAAATGGGGGTAACGCGGGGGCTAATCCCCCCCTTAATTTAAATAAATGGGTTTTTCACGCAGAATTATTCCGTTTTCCTTCAAATTTTGTTTATACGTTTACTGCGTTAAGGCGCTTCCCTGATTAGTTTTCGGGATTGATTGGTTAAGTGTAAAGGGGGGAACGGGGGGCTTATCCCCCCCTTAATATATATAAAGGGGTTTTTCATTCAGAATTATCACATTTGCTGCAAAATTTGTTTATAGGTTCACTTTGTTAAGGCGCCTCCCTGATTAGTTTTCGGGATTGATTGGTTAAGTATAAAGGGGGGAACGGATGGCTTATCCCCCCTTAACTTATATAAACGGGTTTTTCATGCAGAATTATCCCGTTTGCTGCAAAATTTGTTTATAGGTTCACTCTGTTAAGGCGCTTCCCTGATTAGCTTCCGGGATGGATTGGTTAAGCATAAAGGGGGAACGGGGGGCTTATCCCCCCCTTAATTTATATAAATGGGTTTTTCATGCAGAATTATTCCGTTTTCCTTCAAATTTTGTTTATAGGTTCACTGTGTTAAGGCGCTTCCTTGATTAGTTTTCGGAATGGATTGGTTAAGTATAAAGGGGGAACGGGGGGGCTTATTCCCCCCTTAATTTATATAAATGGGTTTTTCATGCAGAATTATTCCGTTTTCCTTCAAATTTTGTCTATAGGTTCACTGTGTTAAGGCGCTTCCCTGATTAGTTTTCGGGATTGATTGGTTAAGTACAAAGGGGGAACGGGGGGCTTATCCCCCCCTTAATTTATATAAATGGGTTTTTCATGCAGAATTATCCCGTTTGCTGCAAAATTTGTTTACAGGTTCACTGTGTTAAGGCGCTTCCCTGATTAGTTTCCGGGATGGATTGGTTAAGTGTAAAGGGGGAACGGGGGGGGCTTATCCCCCCTTAATTTATATAAATGGGTTTTTCATGCAGAATTATTCCGTTTTCCTTCAAATTTTTTTTCTAGGTTCACTGTGTTAAGGCGCTTCCTTGATTAGTTTTCGGGATGGATTGGTTAAGTATAAAGGGGAACGGGGGGCTCATCCCCCCCCTTAATTTATATAAATGGTTTTTTCATGCAGAATTATCCCGTTTGTTGCATAATTTGTTTATAGGTTCACTGTGTTAAGGCGCTTCCCTGTTTAGTTTCCGGGATGGAATGGTTAAGTGTAAAGGGGGAACGGGGGGGCTAATCCCCCCTAATTTATATAAATGGGTTTTTCATGCAGAATTATTCAGTTTTCCTTCAAATTTTGTTTATAGGTTCACTGTGTTAAGGCGCTTCTCTGATTAGTTTTCGGGATTGATTGGTTAAGTATAAAGAGGGGAACGGGGGGGCTTATCCCCCCTTAATTTATATAAATGGGTTTTTCATGCAGAATTATTCAGTTTTCCTTCAAATTTTGTTTATAGATTCACTGTGTTAAGGCACTTCCCTGATTTGTTTTCGAGATTGATTGGTTAAGTATAAAGGGGGGAACGGGGAGGGCTTATCCCCCCTCAATTTATATAAATGGGTTTTTCATGCAGAATTATTCAGTTTTAGTTCAAATTTTGTTTATAGGTTCACTGTGTTAAGGCGCTTCCCTGATTAGGTTTCGGGATTGATTGGTTAAGTATAAAGGGGGGTAACGTGGGGGCTAATCCCCCCTTAATTTATATAAATGGGTTTTTCACGCAGAATTATTCAGTTTTCCTTCAAATTTTGTTTATAGATTCACTGTGTTAAGGCGCTTCCTTGATTAGTTTTCGGAATGGATTGGTTAAGTATAAAGGGGGAACGGGGGGGGGCTTATTCCCCCCTTAATTTATATAAATGGGTTTTTCATGCAGAATTATTCCGTATTCCTTCAAATTTTGTCTATAGGTTCACTGTGTTAAGGCGCTTCCCTGATTAGTTTTCGGGATTGATTGGTTAAGTACAAAGGGGGGAACGGGGGGCTTATCCCCTCTTAATTTATATAAATGGGTTTTTCATGCAGAATTATCCCGTTTGCTGAAAAATTTGTTTACAGGTTCACTGTGTTAAGGCGCTTCCCTGATTAGTTTCCGGGATGGATTGGTTAAGTGTAAAGGGGGAACGGGGGGGGGCTTATCCCCCCTTAATTTATATAAATGGGTTTTTCATGCAGAATTATTCCGTTTTCCTTCAAATTTTTTTTCTAGGTTCACTGTGTTAAGGCGCTTCCTTGATTAGTTTTCGGGATGGATTGGTTAAGTATAAAGGGGGAACGGGGGGCTCATCCCCCCCTTAATTTATATAAATGGTTTTTTCATGCAGAATTATCCCGTTTGTTGCATAATTTGTTTATAGGTTCACTGTGTTAAGGCGCTTCCCTGTTTAGTTTCAGGGATGGAATGGTTAAGTGTAAAGGGGGAACGGGGGGGCTAATCCCCCCCTAATTTATATAAATGGGTTTTTCATGCAGAATTATTCAGTTTTCCTTCAAATTTTGTTTATAGGTTCACTGTGTTAAGGCGCTTCTCTGATTAGTTTTCGGGATTTATTGGTTAAGTATAAAGAGGGGAACGGGGGGGCTTATCCCCCCTTAATTTATATAAATGGGTTTTTCATGCAGAATTATTCAGTTTTCCTTCAAATTTTGTTTATAGATTCACTGTGTTAAGGCACTTACCTGATTAGTTTTCGGGATTGATTGGTTAAGTATAAAGGGGGGTAACGCGGGGGCTAATTCCCCCCTTAATATAAATAAATGGGTTTTGCACGCAGGATTATCCCATTTGCTTCAAAATTTGTTTATAGGTTCACTGTGTTAAGGTACTTCCCTGATTGGGTTTCGGGATTGATTGGTTAAGTATAAAGGGGGTAACGTGGGACTAAACACCCCCTTAATTTATATAAATGTGTTTTTTACGCAGAATTATTATTTTTTCCTTCAAATTTTGTTTATTGGTTCACTGTGTTAAGGCGCTTCCCTAATTAGTTTCCGGGATGGATTGGTTAAGTATAAAGGGGGAAAGGGGGCCTTATCCCCCCCTTAATTTATATAAATGGGTTTTTCATGCAGAATTATTCCGTTTTCCTTCAAATTTTTTTTATAGGTTCACTGTGTTAAGGCACTTCCCTGATTAGTTTTTGGGATTGATTGGTTAAGTATAAAGGGGGGAACGGGGGGGCTGCAAAATTTGTTTATAGGTTCACTGTGTTAAGGCGCTTCAATAATTAGTTTCCGGGATGGATTGGTTAAGTATAAAGGGGGAACTGGGGGCTTATCCCCCCCTTAATTTATATAAATGTGTTTTTCATGCAGAATTATTCCGTTTTCCTTCAAATTTTGTTTATAAGTTCACTGTGTTAAGGCGCTTCCTTGATTAGTTTTCGGGATGGATTGGTTAAGTATAAAGGGGGAACGGGGGGGGGATTATCCCCCCCTTAATTTATATAAATGGGTTTTTCATGCAGAATTATTCAGTTTTCCTTCAAATTTTGTTTATAGATTCACTGTGTTAAGGCACTTCCCTGATTTGTTTTCGAGATTGATTGGTTAAGTATAAAGGGGGGAACGGGGAGGGCTTATCCCCCCTCAATTTATATAAATGGGTTTTTCATGCAGAATTATTCAGTTTTAGTTCAAATTTTGTTTATAGGTTCACTGTGTTAAGGCGCTTCCCTGATTAGGTTTCGGGATTGATTGGTTAAGTATAAATGGGGATAAAGCGGGGGTTAATCCCCCCCCTTAATTTAAATAAATGGGTTTTTCACGCAGAATTATTCCGTTTTCCTTCAAATTTTATTTATACGTTTACTGCGTTAAGGCGCTTCCCTGATTAGTTTTCGGTATAGATTGGTTAAGTGTAAAGGGGGTAACGGGGGGCTTATCCCCCCCTTAATATATATAAATGGGTTTTTCATTCAGAATTATCACATTTGCTGCAAAATTTGTTTATAGGTTCACTGTGTTAAGGCGCCTCCCTGATTAGTTTTCGGGATTGATTGGTTAAGTATAAAGGGGGGAACGGAGGGCTTATCCCCCCCTTAATTTATATAAACGGGTTTTTCATGCAGAATTATCCCGTTTGCTGCAAAATTTGTTTATAGGTTCACTCTGCTAAGGCGCTTCCCTGATTAGTTGCCGGGATGGATTGGTTAAGTATAAAGGGGGAACGGGGTGCTTATCCCCCCCTTAATTTATATAAATGGGTTTTTCATGCAGAATTATTCCGTTTTCCTTCAAATTTTGTTTATAGGTTCACTGTGTTAAGGCGCTTCCTTGATTAGTTTTCGGAATGGATTGGTTAAGTATAAAGGGGAAACGGGGGGGGGGCTTATTCCCCCCTTAATTTATATAAATGGGTTTTTCATGCAGAATTATTCCGTTTTCCTTCAAATTTTGGCTATAGGTTCACTGTGTTAAGGCGCTTCCCTGATTAGTTTTCGGGATTGATTGGTTAAGTACAAAGGGGGGAACGGGGGCTTATCCCCTCTTAATTTATATAAATGGGTTTTTCATGCAGAATTATCCCGTTTGCTGCAAAATTTGTTTACAGGTTCACTGTCTTAAGGCGCTTCCCTGATTAGTTTCCGGGATGGATTGGTTAAGTGTAAAGTGGGAACGTGGGGGGCTTATCCCCCCTTAATTTATATAAATGGGTTTTTCATGCAGAATTATTCCGTTTTCCTTCAAATTTTTTTTCTAGGTTCACTGTGTTAAAGCGCTTCCTTGATTAGTTTTCGTGATGGATTGGTTAAGTATAAAGGGGGAACGGGGGGCTCATCCCCCCCCTTAATTTATATAAATGGTTTTTTCATGCAGAATTATCCCGTTTGTTGCATAATTTGTTTATATGTTCACTGTGTTAAGGCGCTTCCCTGTTTAGTTTCCGGGATGGAATGGTTAAGTGTAAAGGGGGAACGGGGGGGCTAATCCCCCCTAATTTATATAAATGGGTTTTTCATGCAGAATTATTCAGTTTTCCTTCAAATTTTGTTTATAGGTTCACTGTGTTAAGGCGCTTCTCTGATTAGTTTTCGGGATTGATTGGTTAAGTATAAAGAGGGGAACGGGGGTCTTATCCCCCCTTAATTTATATAAATGGGTTTTTCATGCAGAATTATTCAGTTTTCCTTCAAATTTTGTTTATAGATTCACTGTGTTAAGGCACTTCTCTGATTTGTTTTCGAGATTGATTGGTTAAGTATAAAGGGGGGAACGGGGAGGGCTTATCCCCCCTCAATTTATATAAATGGGTTTTTCATGCAGAATTATTCAGTTTTAGTTCAAATTTTGTTTATAGGTTCACTGTGTTAAGGCGCTTCCCTGATTAGGTTTCGGGATTGATTGGTTAAGTATAAAGGGGGTTAACGTGGGGGCTAATCCCCCCTTAATTTATATAAATGGGTTTTTCACGCAGAATTATTCAGTTTTCCTTCAAATTTTGTTTATAGATTCACTGTGTTAAGGCACTTACCTGATTAGTTTTCGGGATTGATTGGTTAAGTATAAAGGGGGGTAACGCGGGGGCTAATTCCCCCCTTAATATAAATAAATAGGTTTTGCACGCAGGATTATCCCATTTGCTTCAAAATTTGTTTATAGGTTCACTGTGTTAAGGCATTTCCCTGATTGGGTTTCGGGATTGATTGGTTAAGTATAAAGGGGGTAACGGGGGACTAATCACCCCCTTAATTTATATAAATGTGTTTTTTACGCAGAATTATTCTTTTTTCCTTCAAATTTTGTTTATTGGTTCACTGTGTTAAGGCACTTCCCTGATTAGTTTTCGGGATTGATTGGTTAAGTATAAAGGGGGGTAACGCGGGGGCTAATTCCCCCCTTAATTTAAATAAATGGGTTTTTCACGCAGAATTATTCCGTTTTCCTTCAAATTTTGTTTATAGGTTCACTGTGTTAAGGCGCTTCCCTGATTAGTTTTCGGGATTGATTGGTTAAGTGTAAAGGGGGGAACGGGGGGCTTATCCCCTCCTTAAAATATATAAATGGGTTTTTCATGCAGAATTATCCCGTTTGCTGCAAAATTTGTTTATAGGTTCACTGTGTTAAGGCGCTTCCCTAATTAGTTTCCGGGATGGATTGGTTAAGTATAAAGGGGGAAAGGGGGGCTTATCCCCCCCTTAATTTATATAAATGGGTTTTTCATGCAGAATTATTCCGTTTTCCTTCAAATTTTGTTTATAGGTTCACTGTGTTAAGGCACTTCCCTGATTAGTTTTTGGGATTGATTGGTTAAGTATAAAGGGGGGAACGGGGGGGCTGCAAAATTTGTTTATAGGTTCACTGTGTTAAGGCGCTTCAATAATTAGTTTCCGGGATGGATTGGTTAAGTATAAAGGGGGAACGGGGGGCTTATCCCCCCCTTAAATTATATAAATGTGTTTTTCAGACAGAATTATTCCGTTTTCCTTCAAATTTTGTTTATAGGTTCACTGTGTTAAGGCACTTCCCTGATTAGTTTTCGGGATTGATTGGTTAAGTGTAAAGGGGGTAACGGGGGGCTTATCCCCCCCTTAATATATATAAATGGGTTTTTCATTCAGAATTATCACATTTGCTGCAAAATTTGTTTATAGGTTCACTGTGTTAAGGCGCCTCCCTGATTAGTTTTCGGGATTGATTGGTTAAGTATAAAGGGGGGAACGGAGGGCTTATCCCCCCTTAATTTATATAAACGGGTTTTTCATGCAGAATTATACCGTTTCTGCAAAATTTGTTTATAGGTTCACTCTGCTAAGGCGCTTCCCTGATTAGTTTCCGGGATGGATTGGTTAAGTATAAAGGGGGAACGGGGGGCTTATCCCCCCCTTAATTTATATAAATGGGTTTTTCATGCAGAATTATTCCGTTTTCCTTCAAATTTTGTTTATAGGTTCACTGTGTTAAGGCGCTTCCTTGATTAGTTTTCGGAATGGATTGGTTAAGTATAAAGGGGGAACGGGGGGGGGCTTATTCCCCTCTTAATTTATATAAATGGGTTTTTCATGCAGAATTATTCCGTTTTCCTTCAAATTTTGTCTATAGGTTCACTGTGTTAAGGCGCTTCCCTGATTAGTTTTCGGGATTGATTGGTTAAGTACAAAGGGGGGAACGGGGGGGCTTATCCCCTCTTAATTTATATAAATGGGTTTTTCATGCAGAATTATCCCGTTTGCTGCAAAATTTGTTTACAGGTTCACTGTGTTAAGGCGCTTCCCTGATTAGTTTCCGGGATGGATTGGTTAAGTGTAAAGGGGGAACGGGGGTGGCTTATCCCCCCTTAATTTATATAAATGGGTTTTTCATGCAGAATTATTCCGTTTTCCTTCATATTTTTTTTCTAGGTTCACTGTGTTAAGGCGCTTCCTTGATTAGTTTTCGGGACGGATTGGTTAAGTATAAAGGGGGAACGGGGGGCTCCTCCCCCCCTTAATTTATATAAATGGTTTTTTCATGCAAAATTATTCCGTTTTCCTTCAAATTTTGTTTATAGATTCACTGTGTTAAGGCACTTCCCTGATTTGTTTTCGAGATTGATTGGTTAAGTATAAAGGGGGGAACGGGGAGGGCTTATCCCCCCTCAATTTATATAAATGGGTTTTTCATGCAGAATTATTCAGTTTTAGTTCAAATTTTGTTTATACGTTTACTGCGTTAAGGCGCTTCCCTGATTAGTTTTCGGGATTGATTGGTTAAGTGTAAAGGGGGAACGGGGGGCTTATCCCCCCTTAATATATATAAATGGGTTTTTCATTCAGAATTATCACATTTGCTGCAAAATTTGTTTATAGGTTCACTGTGTTAAGGCGCCTCCCTGATTAGTTTTCGGGATTGATTGGTTAAGTATAAAGGGGGGAACGGAGGGCTTATCCCCCCCTTAATTTATATAAATGGGTTTTTCATGCAGAATTATTCAGTTTTCCTTCAAATTTTGTTTATAGGTTCACTGTGTTAAGGCGCTTCTCTGATTAGTTTTCGGGATTGATTGGTTAAGTATAAAGAGGGGAACGGGGGTCTTATCCCCCCTTAATTTATATAAATGGGTTTTTCATGCAGAATTATTCAGTTTTCCTTCAAATTTTGTTTATAGATTCACTGTGTTAAGGCACTTCTCTGATTTGTTTTCGAGATTGATTGGTTAAGTATAAAGGGGGGAACGGGGAGGGCTTATCCCCCCTCAATTTATATAAATGGGTTTTTCATGCAGAATTATTCAGTTTTAGTTCAAATTTTGTTTATAGGTTCACTGTGTTAAGGCGCTTCCCTGAGTAGGTTTCGGGATTGATTGGTTAAGTATAAAGGGGGTTAACGTGGGGGCTAATCCCCCCTTAATTTATATAAATGGGTTTTTCATGCAGAATTATTCAGTTTTCCTTCAAATTTTGTTTATAGATTCACTGTGTTAAGGCACTTACCTGATTAGTTTTCGGGATTGATTGGTTAAGTATAAAGGGGGGTAACGCGGGGGCTAATTCCCCCCTTAATATAAATAAATGGGTTTTGCACGCAGGATTATCCCATTTGCTTCAAAATTTGTTTATAGGTTCACTGTGTTAAGGCATTTCCCTGATTGGGTTTCGGGATTGATTGGTTAAGTATAAAGGGGGTAACGGGGGACTAATCACCCCCTTAATTTATATAAATGTGTTTTTTACGCAGAATTATTCTTTTTTCCTTCAAATTTTGTTTATTGGTTCACTGTGTTAAGGCACTTCCCTGATTAGTTTTCGGGATTGATTGGTTAAGTATAAAGGGGGGTAACGCGGGGGCTAATTCCCCCCTTAATTTAAATAAATGGGTTTTTCACGCAGAATTATTCCGTTTTCCTTCAAATTTTGTTTATAGGTTCACTGTGTTAAGGCGCTTCCCTGATTAGTTTTCGGGATTGATTGGTTAAGTGTAAAGGGGGGAACGGGGGGCTTATCCCCTCCTTAAAATATATAAATGGGTTTTTCATGCAGAATTATCCCGTTTGCTGCAAAATTTGTTTATAGGTTCACTGTGTTAAGGCGCTTCCCTAATTAGTTTCCGGGATGGATTGGTTAAGTATAAAGGGGGAAAGGGGGGCTTATCCCCCCCTTAATTTATATAAATGGGTTTTTCATGCAGAATTATTCCGTTTTCCTTCAAATTTTGTTTATAGGTTCACTGTGTTAAGGCACTTCCCTGATTAGTTTTTGGGATTGATTGGTTAAGTATAAAGGGGGGAACGGGGGGGCTGCAAAATTTGTTTATAGGTTCACTGTGTTAAGGCGCTTCAATAATTAGTTTCCGGGATGGATTGGTTAAGTATAAAGGGGGAACGGGGGGCTTATCCCCCCCTTAAATTATATAAATGTGTTTTTCAGACAGAATTATTCCGTTTTCCTTCAAATTTTGTTTATAGGTTCACTGTGTTAAGGCACTTCCCTGATTAGTTTTCGGGATTGATTGGTTAAGTATAAAGGGGGGTAACGTGGGGGCTAATCCCCCCCTTAATTTATATGAATGGGTTTTTCACGCAGAATTATTCAGTTTTCCTTCAAATTTTGTTTATAGATTCACTGTGTTAAGGCACTTCCCTGATTAGTTTCCGGGATGGATTGGTTAAGTATAAAGGGGGAACGGGGGGCTTATCCCCCCCTTAATTTATATAAATGGGTTTTTCATACAGAATTATCACATAAACTGCAAAATTTGTTTATAGGTTCACTGTGTTAAGGCGCCTCCCTGATTAGTTTTCGGGATTGATTGGTTAAGTATAAAGGGGGGAACGGGGGGCTTATCCCCCCCTTAATTTATATAAACGGGTTTTTCATGCAGAGTTATCCCGTTTGCTGCAAAATTTGTTTATAGTTTCACTCTGTTAAGGCGCTTCCCTGATTAGTCTCCGGGATGGATTGGTTAAGTATAAAGGGGGGAACGGGGGGCTTATCCCCCCCTTAATTTATATAAATGGGTTTTTCATGCAGATTTATTCCGTTTTCCTTCAAATTTTGTTTATAGGTTCACTGTGTTAAGGCGCTTCCTTGATTAGTTTTCGGAATGGATTGGTTAAGTATAAAGGGGGAACGGGGGGGGCTTATTCCCCCCTTAATTTATATAAATGGGTTTTTCATGCAGAATTATTCCGTTTTCCTTCAAATTTTGTCTATAGGTTCACTGTGTTAAGGCGCTTCCCTGATTAGTTTTCGGGATTGATTGGTTAAGTACAAAGGGGGAATGGGGGGGCTTATCCCCCCTTAATATATATAAATGGTTTTTTCATGCAGAATTATCCCGTTTGCTGCAAAATTTGTTTACAGGTTCACTGTTTTAAGGCGCTTCCCTGATTAGTTTCCGGGATGGATTGGTTAAGTGTAAAGGGGGAACGGGGAGGCTTATCCCCCCTTAATTTATATAAATGGGTTTTTCATGCAGAATTATTCCGTTTTCCTTCAAATTTTGTTTCTAGGTTCACTGTGTTAAGGCGCTTCCTTGATTAGTTTTCGGGATGGATTGGTTAAGTATAAAGGGGGAACGGGGGCTCATCCCCCCTTAATTTATATAAATGGTTTTTTCATGCAGAATTATTCCGTTTTCCTTCAAATTTTGTTTATAGGTTCACTGTGTTAAGGCACTTCCCTGATTAGTTTTCGGGATTGATTGGCTAAGTATAAAGGGGGGAACGGGGGGCTAATCCCCCCTAATTTATATAAATGGGTTTTTCATGCAGAATTATTCAGTTTTCCTTCAAATTTTGTTTATAGGTTCACTGTGTTAAGGCGCTTCTCTGATTAGTTTTCGGGATTGATTGGTTAAGTATAAAGAGGGGAACGGGGGGGCTTATCCCCCCTTAATTTATATAAATGGGTTTTTCATGCAGAATTATTCAGTTTTCCTTCAAATTTTGTTTATAGATTCACTGTGTTAAGGCACTTCCCTGATTTGTTTTCGAGATTGATTGGTTAAGTATAAAGGGGGGAACGGGGAGGGCTTATCCCCCCTCACTTTATATAAATGGGTTTTTCATGCAGAATTATTCAGTTTTAGTTCAAATTTTGTTTATAGGTTCACTGTGTTAAGGCGTTTCCCTGATTAGTTTCCGGGATGGATTGGTTAAGTATAAAGGGGGAACGGGGGGCTTATCCCCCCCTTAATTTATATAAATGGGTTTTTCATGCAGATTTATTCCGTATTCCTTCAAATTTTGTCTATAGGTTCACTGTGTTAAGGCGCTTCCCTGATTAGTTTTCGGGATTGATTGGTTAAGTACAAAGGGGGGAACGGGGGGCTTATCCCCTCTTAATTTATATAAATGGGTTTTTCATGCAGAATTATCCCGTTTGCTGCAAAATTTGTTTACAGGTTCACTGTGTTAAGGCGCCTCCCTGATTAGTTTTCGGGATGGCTTGGTTAAGTACAAAGGGGGAACGGGGGGCTCATCCCCCCCTTAATTTATATAAATGGTTTTTTCATGCAGAATTATTCCGTTTTCCTTCAAATTTTGTTTATAGGTTCACTGTGTTAAGGCACTTCCCTGATTAGTTTTCGGGATTGATTGGTTAAGTATAAAGGGGGGAACGGGGGGCTAATCCCCCCTAATTTATATAAATGGGTTTTTCATGCAGAATTATTCAGTTTCCCTTCAAATTTTGTTTATAGGTTCACTTTGTTAAGGCGCTTCCCTGATTAGTTTTCGGGATTGATTGGTTAAGTAAAAAGGGGGAAAGGGGGGCTAATCCCCCCTAATTTATATAAATGGGTTTTTCATGCAGAATTATTCAGTTTTCCTTCAAATTTTGTTTATAGGTTCACTGTGAAGGCGCTTCCCTGATTAGGTTTCGGGATTGATTGATTAAGTATAAAGGGGGGTAAAACGGGGGCTAATCTCCCATATTTTATATATCCCATAATTTAATTGTAATAATATGAAAAATATTAATATAAAATTAAATATAAATGGGTTTTTCACGCAGAATTATTCCGTTTTCCTTCAAATTTTGTTTATAGGTTCACTGTGTTAAGGCGCTTCTCTGTTTTGTTTTCGGGATTGATTGGTTAAGTATAAAGAGGGGAACGGGGGGGCTTATCCCCCCTTAATTTATATAAATGGGTTTTTCATGCAGAATTATTCAGTTTTCCTTCAAATTTTGTTTATAGACTCACTGTGTTAAGGCACTTCCCTGATTTGTTTTCGAGATTGATTGGTTAAGTATAAAGGGGGGAACGGGGAGGGCTTATCCCCCCTCAATTTATATAAATGGGTTTTTCATGCAGAATTATTCAGTTTTAGTTCAAATTTTGTTAATAGGTTCACTGTGTTAAGGCGCTTCCCTGATTAGGTTTCGGGATTGATTGGTTAAGTATAAATGGGGGTAACGCGGGGGTTAATCCCCCCCCTTAATTTAAATAAATGGGTTTTTCACGCAGAATTATTCCGTTTTCCTTCAAATTTTGTTTATACGTTTACTGCGTTAAGGCGCTTCCCTGATTAGTTTTCGGGATTGATTGGTTAAGTGTAAAGGGGGTAACGGGGGGCTTATCCCCCCCTTAATATATATAAATGGGTTTTTCATTCAGAATTATCACATTTGCTGCAAAATTTGTTTATAGGTTCACTGTGTTAAGGCGCCTCCCTGATTAGTTTTCGGGATTGATTGGTTAAGTATAAAGGGGGGAACGGAGGGCTTATCCCCCCTTAATTTATATAAACGGGTTTTTCATGCAGAATTATACCGTTTCTGCAAAATTTGTTTATAGGTTCACTCTGCTAAGGCGCTTCCCTGATTAGTTTCCGGGATGGATTGGTTAAGTATAAAGGGGGAACGGGGGGCTTATCCCCCCCTTAATTTATATAAATGGGTTTTTCATGCAGAATTATTCCGTTTTCCTTCAAATTTTGTTTATAGGTTCACTGTGTTAAGGCGCTTCCTTGATTAGTTTTCGGAATGGATTGGTTAAGTATAAAGGGGGAACGGGGGGGGGCTTATTCCCCTCTTAATTTATATAAATGGGTTTTTCATGCAGAATTATTCCGTTTTCCTTCAAATTTTGTCTATAGGTTCACTGTGTTAAGGCGCTTCCCTGATTAGTTTTCGGGATTGATTGGTTAAGTACAAAGGGGGGAACGGGGGGGCTTATCCCCTCTTAATTTATATAAATGGGTTTTTCATGCAGAATTATCCCGTTTGCTGCAAAATTTGTTTACAGGTTCACTGTGTTAAGGCGCTTCCCTGATTAGTTTCCGGGATGGATTGGTTAAGTGTAAAGGGGGAACGGGGGTGGCTTATCCCCCCTTAATTTATATAAATGGGTTTTTCATGCAGAATTATTCCGTTTTCCTTCATATTTTTTTTCTAGGTTCACTGTGTTAAGGCGCTTCCTTGATTAGTTTTCGGGACGGATTGGTTAAGTATAAAGGGGGAACGGGGGGCTCCTCCCCCCCTTAATTTATATAAATGGTTTTTTCATGCAAAATTATTCCGTTTTCCTTCAAATTTTGTTTATAGATTCACTGTGTTAAGGCACTTCCCTGATTTGTTTTCGAGATTGATTGGTTAAGTATAAAGGGGGGAACGGGGAGGGCTTATCCCCCCTCAATTTATATAAATGGGTTTTTCATGCAGAATTATTCAGTTTTAGTTCAAATTTTGTTTATACGTTTACTGCGTTAAGGCGCTTCCCTGATTAGTTTTCGGGATTGATTGGTTAAGTGTAAAGGGGGAACGGGGGGCTTATCCCCCCTTAATATATATAAATGGGTTTTTCATTCAGAATTATCACATTTGCTGCAAAATTTGTTTATAGGTTCACTGTGTTAAGGCGCCTCCCTGATTAGTTTTCGGGATTGATTGGTTAAGTATAAAGGGGGGAACGGAGGGCTTATCCCCCCCTTAATTTATATAAACGGGTTTTTCATGTAGAATTATCCCGTTTGCTGCAAAATTTGTTTATAGGTTCACTCTGTTAAGGCGCTTCCCTGATTAGTTTCCGGGATGGATTGGTTAAGTATAAAGGGGGTACGGGGGGCTTATCCCCCCTTAATTTATATAAATGGGTTTTTCATGCAGAATTATTCCGTTTTCCTTCAAATTTTGTTTATAGGTTCACTGTGTTAAGGAGCTTCCTTGATTAGTTTTCGGAATGGATTGGTTAAGTATAAAGTGGGAACGGGGGGGGCTTATTCCCCCCTTAATTTATATAAATGGGTTTTTCATGCAGAATTATTCCGTTTTCCTTCAAATTTTGTTTATACGTTTACTGCGTTAAGGCGCTTCCCTGATTAGTTTTCGGGATTGATTGGTTAAGTGTAAAGGGGGAACGGGGGGCTTATCCCCCCTTAATATATATAAATGGGTTTTTCATTCAGAATTATCACATTTGCTGCAAAATTTGTTTATAGGTTCACTGTGTTAAGGCGCTTCCCTGATTAGTTTCCGGGATGGATTGGTTAAGTATAAAGGGGGTACGGGGGGCTTATCCCCCCTTAATTTATATAAATGGGTTTTTCATGCAGAATTATTCCGTTTTCCTTCAAATTTTGTTTATAGGTTCACTGTGTTAAGGAGCTTCCTTGATTAGTTTTCGGAATGGATTGGTTAAGTACAAAGGGGGGAACGGCGGGGCTTATCCCCTCTTAATTTATATAAATGGGTTTTTCATGCAGAATTATCCCGTTTGCTGCAAAATTTGTTTACAGGTTCACTGTGTTAAGGCGCTTCCCTGATTAGTTTCCGGGATGGATTGGTTAAGTGTAAAGGGGAACGGGGGGGGGCTTATCCCCCCTTAATTTATATAAATGGGTTTTTCATGCAGAATTATTCCGTTTTCCTTCAAATTTTTTTTCTATGTTCTCTGTGTTAAGGCGCTTCCTTGATTAGTTTTCGGGATGGATTGGTTAAGTATAAAGGGGGAACGGGGGGCTCATCCCCCCCTTAATTTATATAAATGGTTTTTTCATGCAGAATTATTCCGTTTTCCTTCAAATTTTGTTTATAGGTTCACTGTGTTAAGGCACTTCCCTGATTAGTTTTCGGGATTGATTGGTTAAGTATAAAGGGGGGAACGGGGGGCTAATCCCCCCTAATTTATATAAATGGGTTTTTCATGCAGAATTATTCAGTTTTCCTTCAAATTTTGTTTATAGGTTCACTTTGTTAAGGCGCTTCCCTGATTAGTTTTCGGGATTGATTGGTTAAGTAAAAAGGGGGGAACGGGGGCTAATCCCCCCTAATTTATATAAATGGGTTTTTCATGCAGAATTATTCAGTTTTCCTTCAAATTTTGTTTATAGGTTCACTGTGAAGGCGCTTCCCTGATTAGGTTTCGGGATTGATTGATTAAGTATAAAGGGGGGTAAAACGGGGGCTAATCTCCCATATTTTATATATCCCATAATTTAATTGTAATAATATGAAAAATATTAATATAAAATTAAATATAAATGGGTTTTTCACGCAGAATTATTCCGTTTTCCGTCAAACTTTGTTTATATGTTCACTGTGTTAAGGCGCTTCCCTGATTAGTTTTCGGGATTGATTGGTTAAGTGTAAAGGGGGGAACGGGGGGCTTATCCCCCCCTTAATATATATAAATGGGTTTTTCATGCAGAATTATTCAGTTTTCCTTCAAATTTTGTTTATAGGTTCACTTTGTTAAGGCGCTTCCCTGATTAGTTTTCGGGATTGATTGGTTAAGTAAAAAGGGGGGGACGGAGGGCTTATCCCCCCCTTAATTTATATAAACGGGTTTTTCATTCAGAATTATCACATTTGCTGCAAAATTTGTTTATAGGTTCACTGTGTTAAGGCGCTTCCCTGATTAGTTTTCGGGATTGATTTGTTAAGTGTAAAGGGGGGAACGCGGGGCTTATCCCCCCCTTAATATATATAAATAGGTTTTTCATGCAGAATTATTCCGTTTTCCTTCAAATTTTGTCTATAGGTTCACTGTGTTAAGGCGCTTCCCAGATTAGTTTTCGGGATGGATTGGTTAAGTATAAAGGGGGAACGGGGGGCTCATCCCCCCCTTAATTTATATAAATGGTTTTTTCATGCAGAATTATTCCGTTTTCCTTCAAATTTTGTTTATAGATTCACTGTGTTAAGGCGCTTCCTTGATTAGTTTTCGTAATGGATTGGTTAAGTATAATGGGGGAACGGGGGGGGCTTATTCCCCTCTTAATTTATATAAATGGGTTTTTCATGCAGAATTATTCCGTTTTCCTTCAAATTTTGTCTATAGGTTCACTGTGTTAAGGCGCTTCCCTGATTAGTTTTCGGGATTGATTGGTTAAGTATAAAGGGGGGAACGGAGGGCTTATCCCCCCCTTAATTTATATAAACGGGTTTTTCATGCAGAATTATACCGTTTCTGCAAAATTTGTTTATAGGTTCACTCTACTAAGGCGCTTCCCTGATTAGTTTCCGGGATGGATTGGTTAAGTATAAAGGGGGAACGGGGGGCTTATCCCCCCCTTAATTTATATAAATGGGTTTTTCATGCAGAATTATTCCGTTTTCCTTCAAATTTTGTTTATAGGTTCACTGTGTTAAGGCGCTTCCTTGATTAGTTTTCGGAATGGATTGGTTAAGTATAAAGGGGGAACGGGGGGGGCTTATTCCCCTCTTAATTTATATAAATGGGTTTTTCATGCAGAATTATTCCGTTTTCCTTCAAATTTTGTTTATAGATTCACTGTGTTAAGGCGCTTCCTTGATTAGTTTTCGGGATTGATTGGTTAAGTATAAATGGGGGTAACGCGGGGGTTAATCCCCCCCCCTTAATTTAAATAAATGGGTTTTTCACGCAGAATTATTCCGTTTTCCTTCAAATTTTGTTTATACGTTTACTGCGTTAAGGCGCTTCCCTGATTAGTTTTCGGGATTGATTGGTTAAGTGTAAAGGGGGTAACGGGGGGGCTTATCCCCCCCTTAATATATATAAATGGGTTTTTCATTCAGAATTATCACATTTGCTGCAAAATTTGTTTATAGGTTCACTGTGTTAAGGCGCCTCCCTGATTAGTTTTCGGGATTGATTGGTTAAGTATAAAGGGGGGAACGGAGGGCTTATCCCCCCCTTAATTTATATAAACGGGTTTTTCATGCAGAATTATACCGTTTCTGCAAAATTTGTTTATAGGTTCACTCTGCTAAGGCGCTTCCCTGATTAGTTTCCGGGATGGATTGGTTAAGTATAAAGGGGGAACGGGGGGCTTATCCCCCCCTTAATTTATATAAATGGGTTTTTCATGCAGAATTATTCCGTTTTCCTTCAAATTTTGTTTATAGGTTCACTGTGTTAAGGCGCTTTCTTGATTAGTTTTCGGAATGGATTGGTTAAGTATAAAGGGGGAACGGGGGGGGCTTATTCCCCTCTTAATTTATATAAATGGGTTTTTCATGCAGAATTATTCCGTTTTCCTTCAAATTTTGTCTATAGGTTCACTGTGTTAAGGCGCTTCCCTGATTAGTTTTCGGGATTGATTGGTTAAGTACAAAGGGGGGAACGGGGGGGGCTTATCCCCTCTTAATTTATATAAATGGGTTTTTCATGCAGAATTATCCCGTTTGCTGCAAAATTTGTTTACAGGTTCACTGTGTTAAGGCGCTTCCCTGATTAGTTTCCGGGATGGATTGGTTAAGTGTAAAGGGGGAACGGGGGTGGCTTATCCCCCCTTAATTTATATAAATGGGTTTTTCATGCAGAATTATTCCGTTTTCCTTCAAATTTTTTTTCTAGGTTCACTGTGTTAAGGCGCTTCCTTGATTAGTTTTCGGGACGGATTGGTTAAGTATAAAGGGGGAACGGGGGGCTCCTCCCCCCCTTAATTTATATAAATGGTTTTTTCATGCAAAATTATTCCGTTTTCCTTCAAATTTTGTTTATAGATTCACTGTGTTAAGGCACTTCCCTGATTTGTTTTCGAGATTGATTGGTTAAGTATAAAGGGGGGAACGGGGAGGGCTTATCCCCCCTCAATTTATATAAATGGGTTTTTCATGCAGAATTATTCAGTTTTAGTTCAAATTTTGTTTATACGTTTACTGCGTTAAGGCGCTTCCCTGATTAGTTTTCGGGATTGATTGGTTAAGTGTAAAGGGGGAACGGGGGGCTTATCCCCCCTTAATATATATAAATGGGTTTTTCATTCAGAATTCTCACATTTGCTGCAAAATTTGTTTATAGGTTCACTGTGTTAAGGCGCCTCCCTGATTAGTTTTCGGGATTGATTGGTTAAGTATAAAGGGGGGAACGGAGGGCTTATCCCCCCCTTAATTTATATAAACGGGTTTTTCATGTAGAATTATCCCGTTTGCTGCAAAATTTGTTTATAGGTTCACTCTGTTAAGGCGCTTCCCTGATTAGTTTCCGGGATGGATTGGTTAAGTATAAAGGGGGTACGGGGGGCTTATCCCCCCCTTAATTTATATAAATGGGTTTTTCATGCAGAATTATTCCGTTTTCCTTCAAATTTTGTTTATAGGTTCACTGTGTTAAGGAGCTTCCTTGATTAGTTTTCGGAATGGATTGGTTAAGTATAAAGGGGGAACGGGGGGGGCTTATTCCCCCCTTAATTTATATAAATGGGTTTTTCATGCAGAATTATTCCGTTTTCCTTCAAATTTTGTCTATAGGTTCACTGGGTTAAGGCGCTTCCCTGATTAGTTTTCGGGATTGATTGGTTAAGTACAAAGGGGGGAACGGCGGGGCTTATCCCCTCTTAATTTATATAAATGGTTTTTTCATGCAGAATTATCCCGTTTGCTGCAAAATTTGTTTATAGGTTCACTGTGTTAAGGCACTTCCCTGATTAGTTTTCGGGATTGATTGGTTAAGTATAAAGGGGGGAACGGGGGGCTAATCCCCCCTAATTTATATAAATGGGTTTTTCATGCAGAATTATTCAGTTTTCCTTCAAATTTTGTTTATAGGTTCACTTTGTTAAGGCGCTTCCCTGATTAGTTTTCGGGATTGATTGGTTAAGTAAAAAGGGGGGAACGGGGGGCTAATCCCCCCTAATTTATATAAATGGGTTTTTCATGCAGAATTATTCAGTTTTCCTTCAAATTTTGTTTATAGGTTCACTGTGAAGGCGCTTCCCTGATTAGGTTTCGGGATTGATTGATTAAGTATAAAGGGGGTAAAACGGGGGCTAATCTCCCATATTTTATATATCCCATAATTTAATTGTAATAATATGAAAAATATTAATATAAAATTAAATATAAATGGGTTTTTCACGCAGAATTATTCCGTTTTCCGTCAAACTTTGTTTATATGTTCACTGTGTTAAGGCGCTTCCCTGATTAGTTTTCGGGATTGATTGGTTAAGTGTAAAGGGGGGAACGGGGGGCTTATCCCCCCCTTAATTTATATAAATGGTTTTTTCATGCAGAATTATTCCGTTTTCCTTCAAATTTTGTTTATAGGTTCACTGTGTTAAGGCACTTCCCTGATTAGTTTTCGGGATTGATTGGTTAAGTAAAAAGGGGGGAACGGAGGGCTTATCCCCCCCTTAATATATATAAATGGGTTTTTCATGCAGAATTATTCAGTTTTCCTTCAAATTTTGTTTATAGGTTCACTTTGTTAAGGCGCTTCCCTGATTAGTTTTCGGGATTGATTGGTTAAGTAAAAAGGGGGGAACGGAGGGCTTATCCCCCCCTTAATTTATATAAACGGGTTTTTCATTCAGAATTATCACATTTGCTGCAAAATTTGTTTATAGGTTCACTGTGTTAAGGCGCCTCCCTGATTAGTTTTCGGGATATATTGGTTAAGTATAAATCGGGGAACGGAGGGCTTATCCCCCCCTTAATTTATATAAATGGTTTTTTCATGCAGAATTATTCCGTTTTCCTTCAAATTTTGTTTATAGGTTCACTGTGTTAAGGCACTTCCCTGATTAGTTTTCGGGATTAATTGGTTAAGTATAAAGGGGGGAACGGGGGGGCTTATCCCCCCTTAATTTATATAAATGTGTTTTTCATGCAGAATTATTCAGTTTTCCTTCAAATTTTGTTTATAGGTTCACTTTGTTAAGGCGCTTCCCTGATTAGTTTTCGGGATTGATTGGTTAAGTAAAAAGGGGGGAACGGGGGGCTAATCCCCCCTAATTTATATAAATGGGTTTTTCATGCAGAATTATTCAGTTTTCCTTCAAAATTTGTTTATAGGTTCACTGTGTAAAGGCGCTTCCCTGATTAGGTTTCGGGATTGATTGATTAAGTATAAAGGGGGGTAAAACGGGGGCTAATCTCCCATATTTTATATATCCCATAATTTAATTGTAATAATATGAAAAAATATTAATATAAATTTAAATATAAATGGGTTTTTCACGCAGAATTATTCCGTTTTCCGTCAAAATTTGTTTATATGTTCACTGTGTTAAGGCGCTTCCCTGATTAGTTTTCGGGATTGATTGGTTAAGTGTAAAGGGGGGAACGCGGGGCTTATCCCCCCCTTAATATATATAAATAGGTTTTTCATGCAGAATTATTCCGTTTTCCTTCAAATTTTGTCTATAGGTTCACTGTGTTAAGGCGCTTCCCAGATTAGTTTTCGGGATGGATTGGTTAAGTATAAAGGGGGAACGGGGGGCTCATCCCCCCCTTAATATATATAAATGGGTTTTTCATTCAGAATTATCACATTTGCTGCAAAATTTGTTTATAGGTTCACTGTGTTAAGGCGCCTCCCTGATTAGTTTTCGGGATTGATTGGTTAAGTATAAAGGGGGGAACGGAGGGCTTATCCCCCCCTTAATTTATATAAACGGGTTTTTCATGCAGAATTATACCGTTTCTGCAAAATTTGTTTATAGGTTCACTCTGCTAAGGCGCTTCCCTGATTAGTTTCCGGGATGGATTGGTTAAGTATAAAGGGGGAACGGGGGGCTTATCCCCCCCTTAATTTATATAAATGGGTTTTTCATGCAGAATTATTCCGTTTTCCTTCAAATTTTGTTTATAGGTTCACTGTGTTAAGGCGCTTCCTTGATTAGTTTTCGGAATGGATTGGTTAAGTATAAAGGGGGAACGGGGGGGGGCTTATTCCCCTCTTAATTTATATAAATGGGTTTTTCATGCAGAATTATTCCGTTTTCCTTCAAATTTTGTCTATAGGTTCACTGTGTTAAGGCGCTTCCCTGATTAGTTTTCGGGATTGATTGGTTAAGTACAAAGGGGGGAACGGGGGGGCTTATCCCCTCTTAATTTATATAAATGGGTTTTTCATGCAGAATTATCCCGTTTGCTGCAAAATTTGTTTACAGGTTCACTGTGTTAAGGCGCTTCCCTGATTAGTTTCCGGGATGGATTGGTTAAGTGTAAAGGGGGAACGGGGGTGGCTTATCCCCCCTTAATTTATATAAATGGGTTTTTCATGCAGAATTATTCCGTTTTCCTTCATATTTTTTTTCTAGGTTCACTGTGTTAAGGCGCTTCCTTGATTAGTTTTCGGGACGGATTGGTTAAGTATAAAGGGGGAACGGGGGGCTCCTCCCCCCCTTAATTTATATAAATGGTTTTTTCATGCAAAATTATTCCGTTTTCCTTCAAATTTTGTTTATAGATTCACTGTGTTAAGGCACTTCCCTGATTTGTTTTCGAGATTGATTGGTTAAGTATAAAGGGGGGAACGGGGAGGGCTTATCCCCCCTCAATTTATATAAATGGGTTTTTCATGCAGAATTATTCAGTTTTAGTTCAAATTTTGTTTATACGTTTACTGCGTTAAGGCGCTTCCCTGATTAGTTTTCGGGATTGATTGGTTAAGTGTAAAGGGGGAACGGGGGGCTTATCCCCCCTTAATATATATAAATGGGTTTTTCATTCAGAATTATCACATTTGCTGCAAAATTTGTTTATAGGTTCACTGTGTTAAGGCGCCTCCCTGATTAGTTTTCGGGATTGATTGGTTAAGTATAAAGGGGGGAACGGAGGGCTTATCCCCCCCTTAATTTATATAAACGGGTTTTTCATGTAGAATTATCCCGTTTGCTGCAAAATTTGTTTATAGGTTCACTCTGTTAAGGCGCTTCCCTGATTAGTTTCCGGGATGGATTGGTTAAGTATAAAGGGGGTACGGGGGGCTTATCCCCCCTTAATTTATATAAATGGGTTTTTCATGCAGAATTATTCCGTTTTCCTTCAAATTTTGTTTATAGGTTCACTGTGTTAAGGAGCTTCCTTGATTAGTTTTCGGAATGGATTGGTTAAGTATAAAGTGGGAACGGGGGGGGCTTATTCCCCCCTTAATTTATATAAATGGGTTTTTCATGCAGAATTATTCCGTTTTCCTTCAAATTTTGTTTATACGTTTACTGCGTTAAGGCGCTTCCCTGATTAGTTTTCGGGATTGATTGGTTAAGTGTAAAGGGGGAACGGGGGGCTTATCCCCCCTTAATATATATAAATGGGTTTTTCATTCAGAATTATCACATTTGCTGCAAAATTTGTTTATAGGTTCACTGTGTTAAGGCGCTTCCCTGATTAGTTTCCGGGATGGATTGGTTAAGTATAAAGGGGGTACGGGGGGCTTATCCCCCCTTAATTTATATAAATGGGTTTTTCATGCAGAATTATTCCGTTTTCCTTCAAATTTTGTTTATAGGTTCACTGTGTTAAGGAGCTTCCTTGATTAGTTTTCGGAATGGATTGGTTAAGTACAAAGGGGGGAACGGCGGGGCTTATCCCCTCTTAATTTATATAAATGGGTTTTTCATGCAGAATTATCCCGTTTGCTGCAAAATTTGTTTACAGGTTCACTGTGTTAAGGCGCTTCCCTGATTAGTTTCCGGGATGGATTGGTTAAGTGTAAAGGGGAACGGGGGGGGGCTTATCCCCCCTTAATTTATATAAATGGGTTTTTCATGCAGAATTATTCCGTTTTCCTTCAAATTTTTTTTCTATGTTCTCTGTGTTAAGGCGCTTCCTTGATTAGTTTTCGGGATGGATTGGTTAAGTATAAAGGGGGAACGGGGGGCTCATCCCCCCCTTAATTTATATAAATGGTTTTTTCATGCGGAATTATTCCGTTTTCCTTCAAATTTTGTTTATAGGTTCACTGTGTTAAGGCACTTCCCTGATTAGTTTTCGGGATTGATTGGTTAAGTATAAAGGGGGGAACGGGGGGCTAATCCCCCCTAATTTATATAAATGGGTTTTTCATGCAGAATTATTCAGTTTTCCTTCAAATTTTGTTTATAGGTTCACTTTGTTAAGGCGCTTCCCTGATTAGTTTTCGGGATTGATTGGTTAAGTAAAAAGGGGGGAACGGGGGCTAATCCCCCCTAATTTATATAAATGGGTTTTTCATGCAGAATTATTCAGTTTTCCTTCAAATTTTGTTTATAGGTTCACTGTGAAGGCGCTTCCCTGATTAGGTTTCGGGATTGATTGATTAAGTATAAAGGGGGGTAAAACGGGGGCTAATCTCCCATATTTTATATATCCCATAATTTAATTGTAATAATATGAAAAATATTAATATAAAATTAAATATAAATGGGTTTTTCACGCAGAATTATTCCGTTTTCCGTCAAACTTTGTTTATATGTTCACTGTGTTAAGGCGCTTCCCTGATTAGTTTTCGGGATTGATTGGTTAAGTGTAAAGGGGGGAACGGGGGGCTTATCCCCCCCTTAATATATATAAATGGGTTTTTCATGCAGAATTATTCAGTTTTCCTTCAAATTTTGTTTATAGGTTCACTTTGTTAAGGCGCTTCCCTGATTAGTTTTCGGGATTGATTGGTTAAGTAAAAAGGGGGGGACGGAGGGCTTATCCCCCCCTTAATTTATATAAACGGGTTTTTCATTCAGAATTATCACATTTGCTGCAAAATTTGTTTATAGGTTCACTGTGTTAAGGCGCTTCCCTGATTAGTTTTCGGGATTGATTTGTTAAGTGTAAAGGGGGGAACGCGGGGCTTATCCCCCCCTTAATATATATAAATAGGTTTTTCATGCAGAATTATTCCGTTTTCCTTCAAATTTTGTCTATAGGTTCACTGTGTTAAGGCGCTTCCCAGATTAGTTTTCGGGATGGATTGGTTAAGTATAAAGGGGGAACGGGGGGCTCATCCCCCCCTTAATTTATATAAATGGTTTTTTCATGCAGAATTATTCCGTTTTCCTTCAAATTTTGTTTATAGATTCACTGTGTTAAGGCGCTTCCTTGATTAGTTTTCGGAATGGATTGGTTAAGTATAATGGGGGAACGGGGGGGCTTATTCCCCTCTTAATTTATATAAATGGGTTTTTCATGCAGAATTATTCCGTTTTCCTTCAAATTTTGTCTATAGGTTCACTGTGTTAAGGCGCTTCCCTGATTAGTTTTCGGGATTGATTGGTTAAGTACAAAGGGGGGAACGGGGGGGCTTATCCCCTCTTAATTTATATAAATGAGTTTTTCATTCAGAATTATCACATTTGCTGCAAAATTTGTTTATAGGTTCACTGTGTTAAGGCGCCTCCCTGATTAGTTTTCGGGATTGATTGGTTAAGTATAAAGGGGGGAACGGAGGGCTTATCCCCCCCTTAATTTATATAAACGGGTTTTTCATGCAGAATTATACCGTTTCTGCAAAATTTGTTTATAGGTTCACTCTACTAAGGCGCTTCCCTGATTAGTTTCCGGGATGGATTGGTTAAGTATAAAGGGGGAACGGGGGGCTTATCCCCCCCTTAATTTATATAAATGGGTTTTTCATGCAGAATTATTCCGTTTTCCTTCAAATTTTGTTTATAGGTTCACTGTGTTAAGGCGCTTCCTTGATTAGTTTTCGGAATGGATTGGTTAAGTATAAAGGGGGAACGGGGGGGGCTTATTCCCCTCTTAATTTATATAAATGGGTTTTTCATGCAGAATTATTCCGTTTTCCTTCAAATTTTGTTTATAGATTCACTGTGTTAAGGCGCTTCCTTGATTAGTTTTCGGGATTGATTGGTTAAGTATAAATGGGGGTAACGCGGGGGTTAATCCCCCCCCCTTAATTTAAATAAATGGGTTTTTCACGCAGAATTATTCCGTTTTCCTTCAAATTTTGTTTATACGTTTACTGCGTTAAGGCGCTTCCCTGATTAGTTTTCGGGATTGATTGGTTAAGTGTAAAGGGGGTAACGGGGGGGCTTATCCCCCCCTTAATATATATAAATGGGTTTTTCATTCAGAATTATCACATTTGCTGCAAAATTTGTTTATAGGTTCACTGTGTTAAGGCGCCTCCCTGATTAGTTTTCGGGATTGATTGGTTAAGTATAAAGGGGGGAACGGAGGGCTTATCCCCCCCTTAATTTATATAAACGGGTTTTTCATGCAGAATTATACCGTTTCTGCAAAATTTGTTTATAGGTTCACTCTGCTAAGGCGCTTCCCTGATTAGTTTCCGGGATGGATTGGTTAAGTATAAAGGGGGAACGGGGGGCTTATCCCCCCCTTAATTTATATAAATGGGTTTTTCATGCAGAATTATTCCGTTTTCCTTCAAATTTTGTTTATAGGTTCACTGTGTTAAGGCGCTTCCTTGATTAGTTTTCGGAATGGATTGGTTAAGTATAAAGGGGGAACGGGGGGGGCTTATTCCCCTCTTAATTTATATAAATGGGTTTTTCATGCAGAATTATTCCGTTTTCCTTCAAATTTTGTCTATAGGTTCACTGTGTTAAGGCGCTTCCCTGATTAGTTTTCGGGATTGATTGGTTAAGTACAAAGGGGGGAACGGGGGGGGCTTATCCCCTCTTAATTTATATAAATGGGTTTTTCATGCAGAATTATCCCGTTTGCTGCAAAATTTGTTTACAGGTTCACTGTGTTAAGGCGCTTCCCTGATTAGTTTCCGGGATGGATTGGTTAAGTGTAAAGGGGGAACGGGGGTGGCTTATCCCCCCTTAATTTATATAAATGGGTTTTTCATGCAGAATTATTCCGTTTTCCTTCAAATTTTTTTTCTAGGTTCACTGTGTTAAGGCGCTTCCTTGATTAGTTTTCGGGACGGATTGGTTAAGTATAAAGGGGGAACGGGGGGCTCCTCCCCCCCTTAATTTATATAAATGGTTTTTTCATGCAAAATTATTCCGTTTTCCTTCAAATTTTGTTTATAGATTCACTGTGTTAAGGCACTTCCCTGATTTGTTTTCGAGATTGATTGGTTAAGTATAAAGGGGGGAACGGGGAGGGCTTATCCCCCCTCAATTTATATAAATGGGTTTTTCATGCAGAATTATTCAGTTTTAGTTCAAATTTTGTTTATACGTTTACTGCGTTAAGGCGCTTCCCTGATTAGTTTTCGGGATTGATTGGTTAAGTGTAAAGGGGGAACGGGGGGCTTATCCCCCCTTAATATATATAAATGGGTTTTTCATTCAGAATTCTCACATTTGCTGCAAAATTTGTTTATAGGTTCACTGTGTTAAGGCGCCTCCCTGATTAGTTTTCGGGATTGATTGGTTAAGTATAAAGGGGGGAACGGAGGGCTTATCCCCCCCTTAATTTATATAAACGGGTTTTTCATGTAGAATTATCCCGTTTGCTGCAAAATTTGTTTATAGGTTCACTCTGTTAAGGCGCTTCCCTGATTAGTTTCCGGGATGGATTGGTTAAGTATAAAGGGGGTACGGGGGGCTTATCCCCCCCTTAATTTATATAAATGGGTTTTTCATGCAGAATTATTCCGTTTTCCTTCAAATTTTGTTTATAGGTTCACTGTGTTAAGGAGCTTCCTTGATTAGTTTTCGGAATGGATTGGTTAAGTATAAAGGGGGAACGGGGGGGGCTTATTCCCCCCTTAATTTATATAAATGGGTTTTTCATGCAGAATTATTCCGTTTTCCTTCAAATTTTGTCTATAGGTTCACTGGGTTAAGGCGCTTCCCTGATTAGTTTTCGGGATTGATTGGTTAAGTACAAAGGGGGGAACGGCGGGGCTTATCCCCTCTTAATTTATATAAATGGTTTTTTCATGCAGAATTATCCCGTTTGCTGCAAAATTTGTTTATAGGTTCACTGTGTTAAGGCACTTCCCTGATTAGTTTTCGGGATTGATTGGTTAAGTATAAAGGGGGGAACGGGGGGCTAATCCCCCCTAATTTATATAAATGGGTTTTTCATGCAGAATTATTCAGTTTTCCTTCAAATTTTGTTTATAGGTTCACTTTGTTAAGGCGCTTCCCTGATTAGTTTTCGGGATTGATTGGTTAAGTAAAAAGGGGGGAACGGGGGGCTAATCCCCCCTAATTTATATAAATGGGTTTTTCATGCAGAATTATTCAGTTTTCCTTCAAATTTTGTTTATAGGTTCACTGTGAAGGCGCTTCCCTGATTAGGTTTCGGGATTGATTGATTAAGTATAAAGGGGGTAAAACGGGGGCTAATCTCCCATATTTTATATATCCCATAATTTAATTGTAATAATATGAAAAATATTAATATAAAATTAAATATAAATGGGTTTTTCACGCAGAATTATTCCGTTTTCCGTCAAACTTTGTTTATATGTTCACTGTGTTAAGGCGCTTCCCTGATTAGTTTTCGGGATTGATTGGTTAAGTGTAAAGGGGGGAACGGGGGCTTATCCCCCCCTTAATTTATATAAATGGTTTTTTCATGCAGAATTATTCCGTTTTCCTTCAAATTTTGTTTATAGGTTCACTGTGTTAAGGCACTTCCCTGATTAGTTTTCGGGATTGATTGGTTAAGTAAAAAGGGGGGAACGGAGGGCTTATCCCCCCCTTAATATATATAAATGGGTTTTTCATGCAGAATTATTCAGTTTTCCTTCAAATTTTGTTTATAGGTTCACTTTGTTAAGGCGCTTCCCTGATTAGTTTTCGGGATTGATTGGTTAAGTAAAAAGGGGGGAACGGAGGGCTTATCCCCCCCTTAATTTATATAAACGGGTTTTTCATTCAGAATTATCACATTTGCTGCAAAATTTGTTTATAGGTTCACTGTGTTAAGGCGCCTCCCTGATTAGTTTTCGGGATTGATTGGTTAAGTATAAAGGGGGGAACGGAGGGCTTATCCCCCCCTTAATTTATATAAATGGTTTTTTCATGCAGAATTATTCCGTTTTCCTTCAAATTTTGTTTATAGGTTCACTGTGTTAAGGCACTTCCCTGATTAGTTTTCGGGATTAATTGGTTAAGTATAAAGGGGGGAACGGGGGGGCTTATCCCCCCTTAATTTATATAAATGTGTTTTTCATGCAGAATTATTCAGTTTTCCTTCAAATTTTGTTTATAGGTTCACTTTGTTAAGGCGCTTCCCTGATTAGTTTTCGGGATTGATTGGTTAAGTAAAAAGGGGGGAACGGGGGGCTAATCCCCCCTAATTTATATAAATGGGTTTTTCATGCAGAATTATTCAGTTTTCCTTCAAAATTTGTTTATAGGTTCACTGTGTAAAGGCGCTTCCCTGATTAGGTTTCGGGATTGATTGATTAAGTATAAAGGGGGGTAAAACGGGGGCTAATCTCCCATATTTTATATATCCCATAATTTAATTGTAATAATATGAAAAAATATTAATATAAATTTAAATATAAATGGGTTTTTCACGCAGAATTATTCCGTTTTCCGTCAAAATTTGTTTATATGTTCACTGTGTTAAGGCGCTTCCCTGATTAGTTTTCGGGATTGATTGGTTAAGTGTAAAGGGGGGAACGCGGGGCTTATCCCCCCCTTAATATATATAAATAGGTTTTTCATGCAGAATTATTCCGTTTTCCTTCAAATTTTGTCTATAGGTTCACTGTGTTAAGGCGCTTCCCAGATTAGTTTTCGGGATGGATTGGTTAAGTATAAAGGGGGAACGGGGGGCTCATCCCCCCCTTAATTTATATAAATGGTTTTTTCATGCAGAATTATTCCGTTTTCCTTCAAATTTTGTTTATAGATTCACTGTGTTAAGGCGCTTCCTTGATTAGTTTTCGGAATGGATTGGTTAAGTATAATGGGGGAACGGGGGGGGGGCTTATTCCCCTCTTAATTTATATAAATGGGTTTTTCATGCAGAATTATTCCGTTTTCCTTCAAATTTTGTCTATAGGTTCACTGTGTTAAGGCGCTTCCCTGATTAGTTTTCTGGATTGATTGGTTAAGTACAAAGGGGGGAACGGGGGGCTTATCCCCTCTTAATTTATATAAATGGGTTTTTCATGCAGAATAATCCCGTTTGCTGCAAAATTTGTTTACAGGTTCACTGTGTTAAGGCGCTTCCCTGATTAGTTTCCTGGATGGATTGGTTAAGTGTAAAGGGGGAACGGGGGCGGCTTATCCCCCCTTAATTTATATAAATGGGTTTTTCATGCAGAATTATTCCGTTTTCCTTCAAATTTTTTTTCTAGGTTCACTGTGTTAAGGCGCTTCCTTGATTAGTTTTCGGGATGGATTGGTTAAGTATAAAGGGGGAACGGGGGGCTCATCCCCCCCTTAATTTATATAAATGGTTTTTTCATGCAGAATTATTCCGTTTTCCTTCAAATTTTGTTTATAGATTCACTGTGTTAAGGCGCTTCCTTGATTAGTTTTCGGAATGGATTGGTTAAGTATAATGGGGGAACGGGGGGGGGCTTATTCCCCTCTTAATTTATATAAATGGGTTTTTCATGCAGAATTATTCCGTTTTCCTTCAAATTTTGTCTATAGGTTCACTGTGTTAAGGCGCTTCCCTGATTAGTTTTCGGGATTGATTGGTTAAGTACAAAGCGGGGAACGGGGGGGCTTATCCCCTCTTAACTTATATAAATGGGTTTTTCATGCAGAATTATCCCGTTTGCTGCAAAATTTGTTTACAGGTTCACTGTGTTAAGGCGCTTCCCTGATTAGTTTCCGGGATGGATTGGTTAAGTGTAAAGGGGGAACGGGGGTGGCTTATCCCCCCTTAATTTATATAAATGGGTTTTTCATGCAGAATTATTCCGTTTTCCTTCAAATTTTTTTTCTAGGTTCACTGTGTTAAGGCGCTTCCTTGATTAGTTTTCGGGACGGATTGGTTAAGTATAAAGGGGGAACGGTGGGCTCATCCCCCCCTTAATTTATATAAATGGTTTTTTCATGCAAAATTATTCCGTTTTCCTTCAAATTTTGTTTATAGATTCACTGTGTTAAGGCACTTCCCTGATTTGTTTTCGAGATTGATTGGTTAAGTATAAAGGGGGGAACGGGGAGGGCTTATCCCCCCTCAATTTATATAAATGGGTTTTTCATGCAGAATTATTCAGTTTTAGTTCAAATTTTGTTTATAGGTTCACTGTGTTAAGGCGCTTCCCTGATTAGGTTTCGGGATTGATTGGTTATGTATAAATGGGGGTAACGCGGGGGCTAATCCCCCCCTTAATTTAAATAAATGGGTTTTTCACGAAGAATTATTCCGTTTTCCTTCAAATTTTGTTTATACGTTTACTGCGCTAAGGCGCTTCCCTGATTAGTTTTCGGGATTGATTGGTTAAGTGTAAAGGGGGAACGGGGGGCTTATCCCCCCCTTAATATATATAAATGGGTTTTTCATTCAGAATTATCACATTTGCTGCAAAATTTGTTTATAGGTTCACTGTGTTAAGGCGCCTCCCTGATTAGTTTTCGGGATTGATTGGTTAAGTATAAAGGGGGGAACGGAGGGCTTATCCCCCCCCTTAATTTATATAAACGGGTTTTTCATGTAGAATTATCCCGTTTGCTGCAAAATTTGTTTATAGGTTCACTCTGTTAAGGCGCTTCCCTGATTAGTTTCCGGGATGGATTGGTTAAGTATAAAGGGGGTACGGGGGGCTTATCCCCCCCTTAATTTATATAAATGGGTTTTTCATGCAGAATTATTCCGTTTTCCTTCAAATTTTGTTTATAGGTTCACTGTGTTAAGGAGCTTCCTTGATTAGTTTTCGGAATGGATTGGTTAAGTATAAAGGGGGAACGGGGGGGGCTTATTCCCCCCTTAATTTATATAAATGGGTTTTTCATGCAGAATTATTCCGTTTTCCTTCAAATTTTGTCTATAGGTTCACTGGGTTAAGGCGCTTCCCTGATTAGTTTTCGGGATTGATTGGTTAAGTACAAAGGGGGGAACGGGGGGGCTTATCCCCTCTTAATTTATATAAATGGGTTTTTCATGCAGAATTATCCCGTTTGATGCAAAATTTGTTTACAGGTTCACTGTGTTAAGGCGCTTCCCTGATTAGTTTCCGGGATGGATTGGTTAAGTGTAAAGGGGGAACGGGGGGGGGCTTATCCCCCCTTAATTTATATAAATGGGTTTTTCATGCAGAATTATTCCGTTTTCCTTCAAATTTTGTTTATAGGTTCACTGTGTTAAGGCACTTCCTTGATTAGTTTTCAGGATTGATTGGTTAAGTATAAAGGGGGGAACGGGGGGCTAATCCCCCCTAATTTATATAAATGGGTTTTTCATGCAGAATTATTCAGTTTTCCTTCAAATTTTGTTTATAGGTTCACTTTGTTAAGGCGCTTCCCTGATTAGTTTTCGGGATTGATTGGTTAAGTAAAAAGGGGGGAACGGGGGGCTAATCCCCCCTAATTTATATAAATGGGTTTTTCATGCAGAATTATTCAGTTTTCCTTCAAATTTTGTTTATAGGTTCACTGTGTTAAGACGCTTCTCTGATTAGTTTTCGGGATTGATTGGTTAAGTATAAAGAGGGGAACGGGGGGGCTTATCCCCCCTTAATTTATATAAATGGGTTTTTCATGCAGAATTATTCAGTTTTCCTTCAAAGTTTGTTTATAGATTCACTGTGTTAAGGCACTTCCCTGATTTGTTTTCGAGATTGATTGGTTAAGTATAAAGGGGGGAACGGGGAGGGCTTATCCCCCCTCAATTTATATAAATGGGTTATTCATGCAGAATTATTCAGTTTTAGTTCAAATTTTGTTTATAGGTTCACTGTGTTAAGGCGCTTCCCTGATTAGGTTTCGGGATTGATTGGTTAAGTATAAAGGGGGGTAACGTGGGGGCTAATCCCCCCCTTAATTTATATAAATGGGTTTTTCACGCAGAATTATTCAGTTTTCCTTCAAATTTTGTTTATAGATTCACTGTGTTAAGGCACTTACCTGATTAGTTTTCGGGATTGATTGGTTAAGTATAAAGGGGGGTAACGCGGGGGCTAATTCCCCCCTTAATATAAATAAATGGGTTTTGCACGCAGGATTATCCCATTTGCTTCAAAATTTGTTTATAGGTTCACTGTGTTAAGGCACTTCCCTGATTGGGTTTCGGGATTGATTGGTTAAGTATAAAGGGGGTAACGGGGGACTAATCACCCCCTTAATTTATATAAATGTGTTTTTTACGCAGAATTATTCTTTTTTCCTTCAAATTTTGTTTATTGGTTCACTGTGTTAAGGCACTTCCCTGATTAGTTTTCGGGATTGATTGGTTAAGTATAAAGGGGGGTAACGCGGGGGCTAATTCCCCCCTTAATTTAAATAAATGGGTTTTTCACGCAGAATTATTCCGTTTTCCTTCAAATTTTGTTTATAGGTTCACTGTATTAAGGCGCTTCCCTGATTAGTTTTCGGGATTGATTGGTTAAGTGTAAAGGGGGGAACGGGAGGCTTATCCCCCCCTTAAAATATATAAATGGGTTTTTCATGCAGAATTATCCCGTTTGCTGCAAAATTTGTTTATAGGTTCACTGTGTTAAGGCGCTTCCTTAATTAGTTTCCGGGATGGATTGGTTAAGTATAAAGGGGGAAAGGGGGGCTTATCCCCCCCCTTAATTTATATAAATGGGTTTTTCATGCAGAATTATTCCGTTTTCCTTCAAATTTTGTTTATAAGTTCACTGTGTTAAGGCGCTTCCTTGATTAGTTTTCGGGATGGATTGGTTAAGTATAAAGGGGGAACGGGGGGGATTATCCCCCCCCTTAATTTATATAAATGGGTTTTTCATGCAGAATTATTCAGTTTTCCTTCAAATTTTGTTTATAGATTCACTGTGTTAAGGCACTTCCCTGATTTGTTTTCGAGATTGATTGGTTAGGTATAAAGGGGGGAACGGGGAGGGCTTATCCCCCCTCAATTTATATAAATGGGTTTTTCATGCAGAATTATTCAGTTTTAGTTCAAATTTTGTTTATAGGTTCACTGTGTTAAGGCGCTTCCCTGATTAGGTTTCGGGATTGATTGGTTAAGTATAAAGGGGGGTAACGCGGGGGTTAATCCCCCCCTTAATTTAAATAAATGGGTTTTTCACGCAGAATTATTCTGTTTTCCTTCAAATTTTGTTTATACGTTTACTGCGTTAAGGCGCTTCCCTGATTAGTTTTCGGGATTGGTTGGTTAAGTGTAAAGGGGGGAACGGGGGGCTTATCCCCCCCCTTAATATATATAAATGGGTTTTTCATACAGAATTATCACATAAACTGCAAAATTTGTTTATAGGTTCACTGTGTTAAGGCGCCTCCCTGATTAGTTTTCGGGATTGATTGGTTAAGTATAAAGGGGGGAACGGGGGGCTTATCCCCCCCTTAATTTATATAAACGGGTTTTTCATGCAGAATTATCCCGTTTGCTGCAAAATTTGTTTATAGGTTCACTCTGTTAAGGCGCTTCCCTGATTAGTTTCCGGGATGGATTGGTTAAGTATAAAGGGGGGAACGGGGGGCTTATCCCCCCCTTAATTTAAATAAATGGGTTTTTCACGCAGAATTATTCCGTTTTCCTTCAAATTTTGTTTATAGTTTCACTGTGTTAAGGCGCTTCCCTGATTAGTTTTCGGGATTGATTGGTTAAGTGTAAAGGGGGGAACGGGGGGCTTATCCCCCCCTTAAAATATATAAATGGGTTTTTCATGCAGAATTATCCCGTTTGCTGCAAAATTTGTTTATAGGTTCACTGTGTTAAGGCGCTTCCTTAATTAGTTTCCGGGATGGATTGGTTAAGTATAAAGGGGGGCTTATCCCCCCCCTTAATTTATATAAATGGGTTTTTCATGCAGAATTATTCCGTTTTCCTTCAAATTTTGTTTATAGGTTCACTGTGTTAAGGCACTTCCCTGATTAGTTTTTGGGATTGATTGGCTAAGTATAAAGGGGGGAACGGGGGGGCTGCAAAATTTGTTTATAGGTTCACTGTGTTAAGGCGCTTCAATAATTAGTTTCCGGGATGGATTGGTTAAGTATAAAGGGGGAACGGGGGGCTTATCCCCCCCTTAATTTATAGAAATGTGTTTTTCATGCAGAATTATTCCGTTTTCCTTCAAATTTTGTTTATAAGTTTACTGTGTTAAGGCGCTTCCTTGATTAGTTTTCGGGATGGATTGGTTAAGTATAAAGGGGGAACGGGGGGGATTATCCCCCCCCTTAATTTATATAAATGGGTTTTTCATGCAGAATTATTCAGTTTTCTTCAAATTTTGTTTATAGATTCACTGTGTTAAGGCACTTCCCTGATTTGTTTTCGAGATTGATTGGTTAAGTATAAAGGGGGGAACGGGGAGGGCTTATCCCCCCTCAATTTATATAAATGGGTTTTTCATGCAGAATTATTCAGTTTTAGTTCAAATTTTGTTTATAGGTTCACTGTGTTAAGGCGCTTCCCTGATTAGGTTTCGGGATTGATTGGTTAAGTATAAAGGGGGGTAACGCGGGGGCTACTCCCCCCCTTAATTTAAATAAATGGGTTTTTCACGCAGAATTATTCTGTTTTCCTTCAAATTTTGTTTATACGTTTACTGCGTTAAGGCGCTTCCCTGATTAGTTTTCGGGATTGGTTGGTTAAGTGTAAAGGGGGGAACGGGGGGCTTATCCCCCCCCCCCTTAATATATATAAATAGGTTTTTCATACAGAATTATCACATAAACTGCAAAATTTGTTTATAGGTTCACTGTGTTAAGGCGCCTCCCTGATTAGTTTTCGGGATTGATTGGTTAAGTATAAAGGGGGGAACGGGGGGCTTATCCCCCCTTAATTTATATAAACGGGTTTTTCATGCAGAATTATCCCGTTTGCTGCAAAATTTGTTTATAGGTTCACTCTGTTAAGGCGCTTCCCTGATTAGTTTCCGGGATGGATTGGTTAAGTATAAAGGGGGGAACGGGGGGCTTATCCCCCCCTTAATTTATATAAATGGGTTTTTCATGCAGATTTATTCCGTTTTCCTTCAAATTTTGTTTACAGGTTCACTGTTTTAAGGCGCTTCCCTGATTAGTTTCCGGGATGGATTGGTTAAGTGTAAAGGGGGAACGGGGGGGCTTATCCCCCCTTAATTTATATAAATGGGTTTTTCATGCAGAATTATTCAGTTTTCCTTCAAATTTTGTTTATAGGTTCACTGTGTTAAGGCGCTTCTCTGATTAGTTTTCGGGATTGATTGGTTAAGTATAAAGAGGGGAAGGGGGGCTTATCCCCCCTTAATTTATATAAATGGGTTTTTCATGCAGAATTATTCAGTTTTCCTTCAAATTTTGTTTATAGATTCACTGTGTTAAGGCACTTCCCTGATTTGTTTTCGAGATTGATTGGTTAAGTATAAAGGGGGGAACGGGGAGGGCTTATCCCCCCTCAATTTATATAAATGGGTTTTTCATGCAGAATTATTCAGTTTTAGTTCAAATTTTGTTTATAGGTTCACTGTGTTAAGGCGCTTCCCTGATTAGGTTTCGAGATTGATTGGTTAAGTATAAAGGGGGGTAACGTGGGGGCTAATCCCCCCCTTAATTTATATAAATGGGTTTTTCACGCAGAATTATTCAGTTTTCCTTCAAATTTTGTTTATAGATTCACTGTGTTAAGGCACTTACCTGATTAGTTTTCGGGATTGATTGGTTAAGTATAAAGGGGGGTAACGCGGGGGCTAATTCCCCCCTTAATATAAATAAATGGGTTTTGCACGCAGGATTATCCCGTTTGCTGCAAAATTTGTTTATAGGTTCACTGTGTTAAGGCGCTTCCTTAATTAGTTTCCGGGATGGATTGGTTAAGTATAAAGGGGGAAAGGGGGGCTTATCCCCCCCCTTAATTTATATAAATGGGTTTTTCATGCAGAATTATGCCGTTTTCCTTCAAATTTTGTTTATAGGTTCACTGTGTTAAGGCACTTCCCTGATTAGTTTTTGGGATTGATTGGTTAAGTATAAAGGGGGGAACGGGAGGGCTGCAAAATTTGTTTATAGGTTCACTGTGTTAAGGCGCTTCAATAATTAGTTTCCGGGATGGATTGGTTAAGTATAAAGGGGGAACGGGGGGCTTATCCCCCCCTTAATTTATATAAATGTGTTTTTCATGCAGAATTATTCCGTTTTCCTTCAAATTTTGTTTATAAGTTCACTGTGTTAAGGCGCTTCCTTGATTAGTTTTCGGGATGGATTGGTTAAGTATAAAGGGGGAACGGGGGGGATTATCCCCCCCCCTTAATTTATATAAATGGGTTTTTCATGCAGAATTATTCAGTTTTCCTTCAAATTTTGTTTATAGATTCACTGTGTTAAGGCACTTCCCTGATTTGTTTTCGAGATTGATTGGTTAAGTATAAAGGGGGGAACGGGGAGGGCTTATCCCCCCTCAATTTATATAAATGGGTTTTTCATGCAGAATTATTCAGTTTTAGTTCAAATTTTGTTTATAGGTTCACTGTGTTAAGGCGCTTCCCTGATTAGGTTTCGGGATTGATTGGTTAAGTATAAAGGGGGGTAACGCGGGGGCTAATCCCCCCCTTAATTTAAATAAATGGGTTTTTCACGCAGAATTATTCTGTTTTCCTTCAAATTTTGTTTATACGTTTACTGCGTTAAGGCGCTTCCCTGATTAGTTTTCGGGATTGGTTGGTTAAGTGTAAAGGGGGGAACGGGGGGCTTATCCCCCCCCCTTAATATATATAAATGGGTTTTTCATACAGAATTATCACATAAACTGCAAAATTTGTTTATAGGTTCACTGTGTTAAGGCGCCTCCCTGATTAGTTTTCGGGATTGATTGGTTAAGTATAAAGGGGGGAACGGGGGGCTTATCCCCCCCTTAATTTATATAAACGGGTTTTTCATGCAGAATTATCCCGTTTGCTGCAAAATTTGTTTATAGGTTCACTCTGTTAAGGCGCTTCCCTGATTAGTTTCCGGAATGGATTGGTTAAGTATAAAGGGGGGAACGGGGGGCTTATCCCCCCCTTAATTTATATAAATGGGTTTTTCATGCAGATTTATTCCGTTTTCCTTCAAATTTTGTTTATAGGTTCACTGTGTTAAGGCACTTCCCTGATTAGTTTTCGGGATTGATTGGTTAAGTATAAAGGGGGGTAACGCGGGGGCTAATTCCCCCCTTAATTTAAATAAATGGGTTTTTCACGCAGAATTATTCCGTTTTCCTTCAAATTTTGTTTATAGTTTCACTGTGTTAAGGCGCTTCCCTGATTAGTTTTCGGGATTGATTGATTAAGTGTAAAGGGGGGAACGGGGGGCTTATCCCCCCCTTAAAATATATAAATGGGTTTTTCATGCAGAATTATCCCGTTTGCTGCAAAATTTGTTTATAGGTTCACTGTGTTAAGGCGCTTCCTTAATTAGTTTCCGGGATGGATTGGTTAAGTATAAAGGGGGGCTTATCCCCCCCCTTAATTTATATAAATGGGTTTTTCATGCAGAATTATTCCGTTTTCCTTCAAATTTTGTTTATAGGTTCACTGTGTTAAGGCACTTCCCTGATTAGTTTTTGGGATTGATTGGTTAAGTATAAAGGGGGGAACGGGGGGGCTGCAAAATTTGTTTATAGGTTCACTGTGTTAAGGCGCTTCAATAATTAGTTTCCGGGATGGATTGGTTAAGTATAAAGGGGGAAGGGGGGGGATTATCCCCCCCCCTTAATTTATATAAATGGGTTTTTCATGCAGAATTATTCAGTTTTCCTTCAAATTTTGTTTATAGGTTCACTGTGTTAAGGCACTTCCCTGATTAGTTTTCGGGATTGATTGGTTAAGTATAAAGGGGGGTAACGCGGGGGCTAATTCCCCCCTTAATTTAAATAAATGGGTTTTTCACGCAGAATTATTCCGTTTTCCTTCAAATTTTGTTTATAGTTTCACTGTGTTAAGGCGCTTCCCTGATTAGTTTTCGGGATTGATTGGTTAAGTGTAAAGGGGGGAACGGGGGGCTTATCCCCCCCTTAAAATATATAAATGGGTTTTTCATGCAGAATTATCCCGTTTGCTGCAAAATTTGTTTATAGGTTCACTGTGTTAAGGCGCTTCCTTAATTAGTTTCCGGGATGGATTGGTTAAGTATAAAGGGGGGCTTATCCCCCCCTTAATTTATATAAATGGGTTTTTCATGCAGAATTATTCCGTTTTCCTTCAAATTTTGTTTATAGGTTCACTGTGTTAAGGCACTTCCCTGATTAGTTTTTGGGATTGATTGGTTAAGTATAAAGGGGGGAACGGGGGGGCTGCAAAATTTGTTTATAGGTTCACTGTGTTAAGGCGCTTCAATAATTAGTTTCCGGGATGGATTGGTTAAGTATAAAGGGGGAACGGGGGGCTTATCCCCCCCTTAATTTATATAAATGTGTTTTTCATGCAGAATTATTCCGTTTTCCTTCAAATTTTTTTTATAAGTTCACTGTGTTAAGGCGCTTCCTTGATTAGTTTTCGGGATGGATTGGTTAAGTATAAAGGGGGAACGGGGGGATTATCCCCCCCCTTAATTTATATAAATGGGTTTTTCATGCAGAATTATTCAGTTTTCCTTCAAATTTTGTTTATAGATTCACTGTGTTAAGGCACTTCCCTGATTTGTTTTCGAGATTGATTGGTTAAGTATAAAGGGGGGAACGGGGAGGGCTTATCCCCCCTCAATTTATATAAATGGGTTTTTCATGCAGAATTATTCAGTTTTAGTTCAAATTTTGTTTATAGGTTCACTGTGTTAAGGCGCTTCCCTGATTAGGTTTCGGGATTGATTGGTTAAGTATAAAGGGGGGTAACGCGGGGGCTAATCCCCCCCTTAATTTAAATAAATGGGTTTTTCACGCAGAATTATTCTGTTTTCCTTCAAATTTTGTTTATACGTTTACTGCGTTAAGGCGCTTCCCTGATTAGTTTTCGGGATTGGTTGGTTAAGTGTAAAGGGGGGAACGGGGGGCTTATCCCCCCCCCTTAATATATATAAATAGGTTTTTCATACAGAATTATCACATAAACTGCAAAATTTGTTTATAGGTTCACTGTGTTAAGGCGCCTCCCTGATTAGTTTTCGGGATTGATTGGTTAAGTATAAAGGGGGGAACGGGGGGCTTATCCCCCCTTAATTTATATAAACGGGTTTTTCATGCAGAATTATCCCGTTTGCTGCAAAATTTGTTTATAGGTTCACTCTGTTAAGGCGCTTCCCTGATTAGTTTCCGGGATGGATTGGTTAAGTATAAAGGGGGGAACGGGGGGCTTATCCCCCCCTTAATTTATATAAATGGGTTTTTCATGCAGATTTATTCCGTTTTCCTTCAAATTTTGTTTACAGGTTCACTGTTTTAAGGCGCTTCCCTGATTAGTTTCCGGGATGGATTGGTTAAGTGTAAAGGGGGAACGGGGGGGCTTATCCCCCCTTAATTTATATAAATGGGTTTTTCATGCAGAATTATTCAGTTTTCCTTCAAATTTTGTTTATAGGTTCACTGTGTTAAGGCGCTTCTCTGATTAGTTTTCGGGATTGATTGGTTAAGTATAAAGAGGGGAACGGGGGGGCTTATCCCCCCTTAATTTATATAAATGGGTTTTTCATGCAGAATTATTCAGTTTTCCTTCAAATTTTGTTTATAGATTCACTGTGTTAAGGCACTTCCCTGATTTGTTTTCGAGATTGATTGGTTAAGTATAAAGGGGGGAACGGGGAGGGCTTATCCCCCCTCAATTTATATAAATGGGTTTTTCATGCAGAATTATTCAGTTTTAGTTCAAATTTTGTTTATAGGTTCACTGTGTTAAGGCGCTTCCCTGATTAGGTTTCGGGATTGATTGGTTAAGTATAAAGGGGGGTAACGTGGGGGCTAATCCCCCCCTTAATTTATATAAATGGGTTTTTCACGCAGAATTATTCAGTTTTCCTTCAAATTTTGTTTATAGATTCACTGTGTTAAGGCACTTACCTGATTAGTTTTCGGGATTGATTGGTTAAGTATAAAGGGGGGTAACGCGGGGGCTAATTCCCCCCTTAATATAAATAAATGGGTTTTGCACGCAGGATTATCCCATTTGCTTCAAAATTTGTTTATAGGTTCACTGTGTTAAGGCACTGATAAACGATTTGTCATCCCCTGGATCTAATAATTACGCTTTACAAATGATTATTTAACTCTTATTTTTACTTATAATTTTAAGTTCAAAATTTGCATAAAAATCGATTTTCGGCAAATATTTAAATGTTTTGGGACACCCGGAAGACATTTATCGAATTTAAAAATGTTTTGCATGTGTGCTAGTATGCTTAAAAGACGACTTTCGCACCCCGAGCTAAAAGTAATGAAAGAAATAAATAAAGAATAAAAAAACAAATAATTATAAATTTTCATGAAACTTTCAATTTTTAACTATTTTTCGGGCGCTTGGGGCAGCGGAAGATATGAATGGATTTCTCTTATAAAAACATGAAACTAATATGCATAAAAGACAATTTTTACACCCCGCGCCAAAAGTAATTTAAAAAAACTAATAAAACTGATAAAATATATAAATTTTCATAATTTTTTCAATTTTTAACTATTTTTGGGGTGTTTGGTGCAACGGAAGATATGAATTGATTTCAGTAAAAAAACAGATGTAAACTAATATTCATAAAAGGCAAGTTTTTCACCCCACGCCGATTCGACTATCCACATTTCGATTTTCCGATCCACCCTAATATAGCTCTGCGATGGTGAACTTTAATTATGTATCCAACAGTTTTAATGATTGCAAAATTGTAATGCAATTTCAAGAAATGAAGAAAAATGCGACTTCCTTATTTGGTACATAAAGGGTTAACACGAACTATGTTCTGTTCAGTGTCAACAAAGGACTTAGCAAAAATATTTGGATTGTATTCTAACTTTAGATGCCATCCAATACAGATTAATAATGCATTTGAGCAATGAAAAGCTCAATTCTAGTCTCTTTAGATGAGATATTTATTGCATGGACACGTTATTCTGGAAAAGTGGGAATCTCACACTTTAAAAAGATCCTGTGTTAGAACGTGTCGAATTCCATTCACGTGACGTGCTTCGTAACAAGGTTTCGATTATCTGGTAGAAAATTTACGAGGATTGTAAGATACATGACTAAGATTTTGGAAAATTAGGTTTGCAATAAGATGAGATAGATTAAATGAGATGTATCAAGGAAATATATAATAAAGTTAATGTTTTGAATTAGAAAAAGAGTACAGACACTTTCTGATATTCATGTCAAACTACAGAATATTTGTGAAAATTAGAAATTTAAGCACCGATTATCTGAATAACTTTTTATTTTTATATGAAAAATAATAGAATGAGTAAGAAAACAGTGTTTCAAATTTTCTTTCTTTCGATAAAAATAACATTTACACTTTTTCGAGCTTCGCGTGAGTACTTTTAATTTTTGTACACAATTGAAAAATACTCACTATCCATTTATCAAAGAAACGTGAGATGTAACATAAAGGGTACAGTGCTCATTCTGAATTATTGGAAGGAAAACGTTATTACTTTGTTTGTTTTATTTTTCAAGTATTTTCCAGCTTCTTGTCACACTTTTTAACATAATTGAAAAGTGTTTATGACTTCGGTTTGTCTGCAGTGTGCTCTAACTCTTCTAGATATACTCAGATTGGCATACACTTTCTATATGCTATTGATGTTTACTATAGCATTTTCTCTATTAAAAATGAAGTGCCTGGTGATTAGAGTTCGTTTATGAGGATACACAAAAGAATTTCGTTACATTAGGGTCCATGGATAAAAATTGTTTTCGGCGCATTTTAATGATGTTACATAATGAAAGGAATATGCATTACTGAAGTGGACTAAAACACCCTTTCCGCAGGGTATAAAGTAAATAGGATTTATAGTTTGTTCACAGGGACGCTCAAAATATTATAGAATCTATAGGAAAAAATTGAATTTCAATCATGTTCCACTCCATCCAACACAATGAATTTCACATACATCCTCCTTGAAGAGCAGTCGAACAAGCAGTCGAAACATATTATATAGATTACGAAGTGCCTACCATTTACAGAGACACACAAGAGAATTTAGTTACAGGACTCACTGTGATCGGTATACATTTTTAAAGTGAGATCATTTTTAGTATATTCTAACTTCTATTGCTGTTCCCTTACATTACCGACTATGGACAGCGATTGCTGTAAAATAGATTTTTACTGAGTTGTGATATCTCCTTCCATTTTATAAAATTTCTTAACACTATTCCGATATGGTGCATGATTTTTCGTTTCTTGTTTTATTTGCTTTGCAATCTTTTAGGCTTTTCGTAGCATGAGTAGCACCTTCACCCTCCTCGTTTTCTTACGTTCACTAAGTATTCATGGCGACTTTTCCCGAATTGGAAAGCTTTCTGCTTTTCTGAAACCGTGAGAATGCTGAATTGTGTAGCAAAATGGCTCTGGATCTATATTAGAAGAAAATAATGTCTCAATTGTATGCATCCTAGTAAAAAAGTAGGGGAGATGGGGGATGAATGGGACAAGGGATGGATGGGACGCTCTCAATATTTCAGGCAATAAAAAATTTTTTTTAGTTGCTTCCTATCCTCATAGATTTCACTACCATAGTGTGCTTCAGAACCAAAAGCAAGAGCACATGGCTGTTTTCAGTTTTCTTCAAATTTGCATTTCCTGAAAACTCTGCTTAAAAGTAAATTTTTTTACATTTGAAGTTACTTAAATATCTTATGCAATATAAACAATTAAGATATGTTGTAGTTTTTTATTTAAAGGCTCAATATTGGTAATTAAAATGAATGCATATTAACCATTGTGACAAAATAATTTCTGAGACAAAATAGCTGACAATTGAATATATGCATCATGGGGATGATTGGGACATTTCAAATGGGGATGAATGGGACTGCTTCATTTGTCCCTAGAGGATAATGAAAATTTTTATTAACTAAATAATATTATATAGGTTGATAAATTAATACTTTATGATAATTATTCTTTTAACATTTCATCCTCTTTGTAGCCATCGTCTTCAGTCCACCGTTTATGGGCCTTTTAAGGCAAAGCTGAGATAAGTCCAAGATCATTGACTAACAAATAATCCTGGATATCATATTACAATTTATAATCTCTCAGCTTTTGCCAAGGCGGCATTTTTGTTCAGCTTTTAGTCCTTAACATTGAATACGGGGAGGAAAATGCTTGTGTCCCATTCATCCCTGCTGTGGGGATGATTGGGACATAGAAGAACGTTTTTTTTAATTTTAATTTATATATCTGTGTAATAATAATCTTGAACAAATATTGTGCATAAGATGTAGTCAAGCACTTAAAGTTTGACATGTGATATATAATATTGATAATAACTTATATAAAATATTTAAAATAAATATTTTTGTGGAAATGCCCCATTCATCCCCCATCTCTCCTATATTTGGAAATTTATGGAGTGAAATATTTAAACTATACAGAAACGGCCTTATTTTTAATAAAAACACAGAATATTTGTTAAAACCACTTAACAGTGTTAAAATTATGCACGCTTTGACCCATTTATTATTTCTATGGAATACGGTAAAATTTAAAACGTTTTCGAGATAAATATATAATTAAATTTAAGCATTCTTTCACGACTAATGTTTAAATTATCACATAATACTTTCAATCAAAATCGCATGATAAATCATTCTTAAGTCTACGTTAAAACAACTAAAACAAGTTGGAAATTGTACGTTAAACGTGACAAATGAGGTGTGTTGGTACTATAACTAGTTTTACAATGTAAAAAAAATCTTCATTACTATTTCAGTGAAATGAATTATATCGTCTGTTATGAGCGAAATGAGCATGCCTTTTTTTTATTATTACGTATGCCACGTTTACAAACGCAATATTTTTTTCGACACCAGACAGCGCTGCCAAATTCACCATAAGGGTCTTGCTTTGCGAATGATTACCTACATGGTTTAACATTTCTATGACTCACGATGAATGAATCTCTTGTGTTTATTTACTTTAATGGATATTGGTCTATTAACCTTAGTTCAACTGAAGGTATCCCAGAATCTATGCATTTTTTAATGTAACTTATCTCTGAAACAATTTTTTTTGAACGATCTTTCTAAAAATGTAAGTTTTATGAAATTTTATTCGAAAAAATAATTTTGTATAAAAATGGCCGCCTGCTATATGGAAAAAAGTATTTGTTTTCCTCAGTCACATGACTTGCGCTTTTATTATATAAATTACGTATGAAAGGACTTTTCTGAATATCTTTCTAAGTTTTGATTCGATTTTCATAAAATTTGAAACGACTCGAGAGAATTCTGCAACGATTCTATATATTAAATTTCAAACCATTCGGTTGGGTAGTTTTTGCGTTGTTATATGCGGACAGACGGACAGACGGGCAGACCAAACGACAACTATAGGTGCTACGTATTTAGGTAATTACGGACGCGCACCTAAAAAGGAAATTTTAGCACGACTTATTTTTTGAATTTTGGCAATCATTTTGATTATTTGCGACGTCTTCAGACATTTGTTTTTGTACTTCCGTTTCACAGATTATTTCTATTTTTCATAAAATCGACACAAATAAAAACAAGAAAGAAGAATCATGCACCAAGCATATAGAATGAAACACTTTCCAAAAAACTAAACGGAATACTTTAACAAACAATCGCTGTTTAATATGTTAAATGAGGTATCTAAATAAACATTTCAGAAAAACACAAAACACATTTCAAAACCAGATTTCCACAGCCGGAAACGTACTCCAATACTTTTCTGCAACCCTTTATATAATTTATATACTATTTGAATATACTCTATAGTATGCTACAATTTAGTAATAAAACACATAACACAATTGGAAATTTATCTTCAGCAGTTTCTACCAATAGACGGAAACATACTTGAATTATTTTGTACAGCCCTGTATATTACCTTAAGCTTTTTATACACGCCACATATTTAGCTGTAGTTTAATTAAGGCAAATACACGCTATAATCACACATCCAGAAATTATCATACATAGGCAGCCATATATTCAGTTCTTTGCGTGGTCCTGCATATGATTTTATTTCTATTCTACAAACCTTTCTTGGTATACTAAATATATTTCATGTTCAAAATGCATAACACCCATTTTAATCAATTTACGCTGATGCACCGTAATGCTTACGAATTTTTTGTGTTGCCCTGCATATGATCTGCAGCATTTATACATACCTCATAGCATTCAAAAATTTAGTTAAACGCATACTTTTGCCACTTCCAATTATGGCTTATAAACAATACTTTGGACACAGTACTGTACACGAAATATTTTGTGTGTCCCTGTAAATGAACGATAAATGCTATGAACATAACAAGTAGATTTTAGTAAACCTCAATAATGTATATCATTTTCATTATATTTGAAATGGCGTAACATAATTAAAATAAGCTGCCAACAGTTTCTCCCCGTAGACACCATTATGTAAAAGAATACTATTGTGTATATGAAATAAAAAAGCTTTACACTCCATATTCTACAGAAAGTATGTCTTAGTGCATCTCAGAAATTGATATCAATTTCATTATGTTTGTAATAGTGTAACATGATTAAAATGCGCCGCAAACGCGATTTTTCCCATTAAATCATTATGTAATGGAATTCTTTTCACTTTCCCTGTAAACTAATTATAAATACCCCAATGCAAGCAAGGGAAGAAAAGAAAAAATATAAAAGTGACAAAACGAAACAGTGTGCCACGACAAAGAATGTGACAATTACCAGCGACAAATGCTGCAATGTGACAAACCTAACAAATGTGACAACAAACCAGAGAAAACCTCGCAATGGGACTAAAACCCAAGAAAAAGACAAAAATCACCAGCAACAAGGTAGTGATAACCAACAACCAATCCATAGACAAGACTTCACTTACCAAGAAAATGAGAAACACATCCCAATAGCGGTGAGCCCTTTGACTACTAAAACCCAACTTTGACAACTAAAACCCAAGAAAAAGACAAAAATCACCAGCAACAAGGTAGTGATAACCAACAACCAATCCATAGAAAAGACTTAACTTACCAAGAAAATGAGAAACACATCCCAATAGCGGTGAGCCCTTTGACTACTAAAACCCAACTTTGACAACTAAAACCCAAGAAAAAGACAAAAATCACCAGCAACAAGGTAGTGATAACCAACAACCAATCCATAGACAAGACTTAACTTACCAAGAAAATGAGAAACACATCCCAATAGCGGTGAGCCCAAATAAGCGGCAAAAAAGAGCCCAGCCCATAAAAGCGGCGACAAACACGATAGTGACACACCACCATGAAAGATACAAGCCACAATATATGGTCAAACTCTAATAATGAAAATTAAGAAGCGCAAAAACGGTAATAAAAACACCAGCGATAACCTTAAAAACAAAGAAAGTAGTGTCACAAGTTATTGAATAGAATAACTATTGCCATGTACGCTAATGGCGCCTGGTGCATGTAAAATCCGTCGTGGGTGCAAAGTCCTCCGAGTTCCCTGTGAATTATACCTCTGGGTTAGTTAGGTGAAGGTCTCGTCACCTGATCAAGGCTCTAAATTACGAGATCGATTCTTTTCTCTTTTTAACGCTTTCCAACATAGTTGAAAAGTGTTTATGAATTCGGTTTGTCTGTCTGTCTGTCCGTGCTCTAATTCGCGTAAATAGGCTCGGATCGTCATGCAATTGATATATGTTATTGAGGCTTACTGTGGCATGTTCGGTATTGAAAATTAAGTGTGTAGCACTTATAGTTCTTTTTACAGGGACACTCAAATGAATTCCATTACATGACGGTATATGAGGAAAAATTATTTGCAGTTTATTTTAATGATATTGCACAATTTCAAACACATTGAAATTGATATATATCACTGTGGTTCACTAACAGAGACTAATTCTAGAATGTTGTGTGCATAGCACTTATAATTCCTTTACAGGGATACTCAAAAGAATTCCGTTACATGACGGTCTATGAAGAAAAATCGTTTGCAGTTTATTTTAATAATGTTTCACTATTTCAAACATATTGAAATTGATATATATCACCAACGTGGATTACAAGAGGCTTAATATAGAATATTGTATGTATAGCTTTCATCGTTCATTTACAGGGACACACAAAAGAATTCGGTTAAAGTACTGCTTATTAATAATCATTGCTGGGAATGCTTTTTCAGTTGCTGAACGCGTTATTAAATTTAACTCATTTTTTCTCTATTACTTAGTGTGTATAAATTTTATAGATTGTATACAGGGCAGCACAAAGTTCTCGAGTACATTTTCGTTTATTGTCGGAAATTGCAGAAGGGAAAGTTTAAACTGTGCTACGCGTTTCCTAACTGAACTAATATTTAGCATTCTATTAATATATATACAAATCTATAGATCCTATACAGGGCTGTACAAAAGACCTCGGATATTTTTACTAATATTGTTGGTAATTCCTGAAATTGAATTTTTAAATATGTTATGCGTTTTCAAAATTGTTTAGTTAGATATCATCTTACACCTTACGGTAAGGATTTGGAAAATTATTTTGTAAGTATTGGAAGGAGTTACATAATCTATGCTTGACGCATAATTTTTCGTTCTTTTTTTAATTTTTGCTTTTTTAAAAATCTGCTAATTCAACAATGTTAAATAGAAACCATGAACCGTCAAACAAAAAAAACTGTGACAGATCACTGCAGCGATGCCAACAAGGTTTTTTCAGGTGGATCACAGCCATGCTGTGATCAGGCGAATATCGCCCCGCGTCCAGTTACTAACTCGTCAAGCTTGGAACTCATGCCCGGCAGGTAGGGGCAAGGTTAGCAGTATATATATCTAAAACTAATTATAAGTGCTAGACGTACCGTGTTCGACAGTAAGCATCTTTTACTGTATTTCAGTGATGTATATGAATTTCAATATATTTGAAACAGTGTCACATCATTAAAATGCACTGCAAATGATTTTCCCCCATAGACCATAATGTAACGGCATTTTTTGAGTGCCCCTGTAAAAAAAGGATAAGTGATACACACTTTATTTTCAATACCAAACATGCTATAGTAAACCGCAATAATATATATGAATTTAATGACCATTCGGATATATTTATGCGAGTTAGAGTATGGACAGTCAGACGGCAGACAGACAGACAGACGCTAGACTGCAGACAGGCAGAGAGACAAACCGGATTCATAAACACTTTTCAACTATGTTGGAATGTGTTAAGAAGCATTCAAGAAGTTTTGAACGACATTAACTTATGATGAATGTCCATGACATCTCATCATTTTGATACGCAAATACGTAAAGAAGACAACATTTTGAGCAAGAAAAGAATTTAACAATTCTAACTTACAAGTTTCGATAGCATTCAATGCAAAGAATATTACAAATTTGTGCATATAAAGGGCTAGCAAGAAATTACATTAAAAGGCTCTTGAGTGCATTGATGGAGATTTTTGATACATGATCCATTCAACTCTTATTTCAATCTAAGCAATGAGAAAGTTCGAGTGTTAAAATTATCATATTTAACCTTTTTCATGTTTCGAGATTAACGCCTTTCGTCAAATCATGTTATATTTCAGATTTTAGTGTGAAGATAATATATCGAAAAGTATTAAATTGAAGATAATAATATCTGTGAATAATGTTTTGCATCTAAAATGAAACACCTATAGACAATGTCATGAATTTCAACTCTTAATGAAACATTTTTTCTGAATTTAAACCAAAACACAAAGAAGTCGTCAATACTCTCAAAAAGGCTATTGGATGAAAAAACAGAATTATTTCGTGTAGAAACATTCAACCAAATCCCATAACACCAAGGCATTTATTATATACATTGTATCGCTCGTGTTTGACAATTACACAGATTACATATATACACAGAGTCAGTAGGAAATATTCCGATAGAAATATTAGTTGAACATTTGCATAGAATAATGCACTTTAGCTTGGAAATAATTTTAAAGTAGAGCGTTTTCCCAAATAGCTTTTCATTTATGATAAAATGTCTATAGTTTCTCGAAAGAAAGCTAAAAATATCTTCCTACATATATATTTAGTAGTTCATGTTTATTATTCAGAACTAATTCGAATTTTAGGAAAACTAATCAAGGTTTAACAATAGATTTGAATTTGACACTTACTGTTACATTCATACTTTTAAAATGTTACATATTTGCATTATAATTACCTGAATTTTTAAGGATAATCTAAGCCTTATATGCAATAAAACAAGTAATTTTTAGTAAAAAAGTAAACCGACTTCAGGAAATTTTCTTACTTTCTTGTTTTCCTGTTTTTTGGTATCCTTGTCCAGTCTTACACGGGTCGGGTTATAACGACCCTAATCCAAAATCCGCCCCAAGCCCAACACGAAACCGGCCCAAACCCGAAAAGGAAAAAATAATCCACATTTTAATGCCATAACAAAAGAGTACACTGTAATTATGTTTCTAATATCAATTTTATATTTTATGTAGAAAAATAAGAATTTACATAGGTATATACTCAATTGCATTAAAATATATAGATTTTTATTTTTATCTTAAATAATATTATGGACTTTTTGTTATGAAAAATTGAGTTAACGAACATAACTAACATGAGTTCAAACCCAACTTCAAGCAGACCCGAAAATGAAACAATTAATGTGATCCCGACTCGAACTCGATCCACAACGAAAAACGTATCGTCAATCTGACTCGACGCAGACCGCGGGTTTTGTCGGGCTCGGATATAATCGGGTTACCCGACCTTTTTCAGAACTCTAATCTCCATTCTTTTTAAATCATATTTTTGCCAATGTCCGCTGTTTGGAAGCGCAATAAACAATGATACATTTAAAGTTTTGAGTAGATATTTATATTAGAAACTTTCATTTTTATGTAGAAAAGGATTCATGTTGAACATTTAATTAAAAACAGTAATTATTTGGAATTTAAAAAAATTAATTTTTTATTCACTATTAAAAAATCGGTCCATGATATCGTGAACATGTTTAAGCAAGCTTATGGTACTGACAGTTCGTCACTAGTACAAGTGCACAGGTGGAACGAGGCCTTCAAGAGGCATATAATCGGATGCTACATAGTAGAACTTCGTAGCACTGGATTCTGGAACCTCATTCGTCGAATTTGTCACGTGATCAATGCTAACAACCCTAAACTGCACCCCGTATTTTCGCCAACAGCCAAGGCACAGACAAAGGGATTACGTTGTGGATTTGGATTATTATTCACTATTCTGATTCTCTTTACGGTCGTTCGTTCACCGGATAATTTCAAATTGAAACGGAGTGCAGTAATGTTCATTAATTTTTTCGATTGAAAATACATGATGTCATAGAAGAGTTGTCATGGATTATAGGCAACTAACGTGTATTCTGAATTTGGGAAACCTTTGGTTCGGCTGTGTAATATAAGAGCCTTCCTTAGTGATTTCAATTTCGGACAAAAACACGTTTATCAGTCAGTGTTATTAAGTCCATATAATTTATCAGAACGTAGGACATTGTTTAAATATTTCTTTATGTCTAAGATTTTATCATTCCAGAGCTAGATCAAATAACTAATAACATAGTGTTTATATTTTAATAATTATATTATAGATAGGGAATAAGCACGTTAATGTAAACATTTACTGTTGCATCTTTAACTATCTTTTCTGTTACTGCATAGCATCTAAAAAACTTCTTTTTCTCATTAATTGTTGTACCTGTACACAGTTGTAAATTCAGATATTTTTTCTAGTTCCAACATCTGATCTGCATACACTACAAGACATTAATTTTAAAGGCATTAATAATTTCATAATTCTATGTGCGTTACAGTAAAAAAAAAAAAAAAAAAAAAAAAAAAAAAAAAGTATTTTATTTAAATAAATATCAATGTGCCAGTACTGGTTACCCTCCAAAGATTTTATTTTAGTTTATAAAATAAATAACCTATAAAAATTATCCTTGTATTATTTTTTGTCATAATTCTCCCTTTCATGTTTTATTATCTGTGTTGACAACTTTAATCAAACCAATTAGGAAGCAGAAAATAATGTTTTACCTTTCCACTGTTTTTCAGTGAAAATTAAAAAAAAAAAAAAAGCTAATAGCTGGTTTTATTTACTTAATTTATATATTTTTTATTTTCTTGCAAAAATTTGCATGGAGTATTGATAGTAATAGGAAACTTTGAATTTTATATAATAATGTTCATTTACAAAATTTATTTTTAAGGTTTTAGGACCATTGTCCATTCAGGGCCCGACAAGTTTTCCGGAAAATTGGAAAACGGTTCCGGAAATAAAAATAAAATATTTCTTCCATCATTTATAGAAATGTGCTTTTAACCATAGATTCAGATATATTTTTGTCATTTCATTGTATTAATATATCAAATAAGGCGATTCCACCGTTACGTGTGTGACTTTTAGAGAGTGTTTTTTTGCAAATTGAGACAAATTTGGAAGTGAAATTATTTAGATAACGTTTTACTTTTTTATTGCTATTACAGGACACATGCAGAATCATTTTTGTAGTGACACCTGTAGTCTAAAGTAACAACAATAAAAAAAAAAATAGTAAAGTCGTTATGTGTGTGACTAAAAAAAATCACACACGTAACGACGACTTTACTACTTTAAAAAAAAAATTGTTATTACTTTAGATTAAAGGTGTCACTACAAAAATGATTCTGTGTGTGTCCTGTAATAGCAATAAAAAAAGTAAAATGTTATCTAAATAATTTCCCTTCCAAATTTGTCCCAATTTGCAAAAAAACACTCTCTAAAAGTCATACACGTAACGGTAGAATCGCCCAATATCACATTTTTTCAGTTTTGTCACTTTTTGAATAAATATGCAATATGATAAAATTGAATGACTTGACAAATACAGTACATCAATGACTAGAAAATAATGATAAAAAGTCTACTTATTAATGATGTTACTGATTTTAAATGATAAAATCAAACTGATACTGAGTGCAAACAAAAGTCCTAAAAGTATTAAAACAACTTCTATTTTAAACATAATTATGAACTTTTTGTTTTCTTCTGAAACTACAGACAAATAATAAAAAAAATCGTTTTTTAGAACGCATTTAATTTTTAGTGTTAAAAATAACTTAATCAATTTGGATGTTTACTCAAAGCTAGAAATTTTGAAAATACAAAATTTTACTTCCATACTTTAATCCCCTGCAAGCACATTGCATTACATGTATTTTTAATTTGTTCATAATAATCAGTTTTTTGTACAATTTCAGATTTCAAGTAAGATGAGCCTGAAATGAGAAAAGTTTAAATAAAAAAGAAAACTGCCCAGTTAAAGTGAGGGCATTGAGCTCACAGGCTATTCACACTAATTGTATATTATACTCTTATTTCAAAGACTTTGAAATAAGCCCCTTGAAAAATAAAGAAATTGACAATATATTAAGGGGGGGGGGCATCCTCCCGTTTCCCTCTTATAATTAACTAATGAACCCCCAAAACTAATCAGGGAAGTGCCTTATTACAATGAACCTATATACATAATTTGAAGCAAATCGGATAATTCTGCATGAAAAACTCATAAATTAAGGGGGTTACCCCCCCCCGTATCCCCCTTTATACTTAACCAATGAACCCCCAAACTAATCAGGGAAGCACCTTATCACAGTGAACTTATATACAAAATTTGAAAAAAATCTGATAATTCTGCATAAAAAAAACCATTTATCTCGATTAAGGGGGGGTTAGCCCCCCATTCCCCTCCCTTTATACTTAACCAATGAACCTCCAAAACTAATCAGGTAAGCGCCTTATCACAATGAAACTATAAACAAAATTTGAAGCAAAACGGTTATTTCTGTTAAGACTTATCGCGTTACACACATACAGAACCGGCAGACACATTAGCTCTCAGGCTTTGATAGCCTGTGAGCTAAAAAGTGTAGTCTCAAAACAACCGTTAGATTTATTATGCTTAATTTTTCCAAAATAAAAACGTTGGCACAATTATGATTATTTTTTAATGGAAATTTAAATGAAATTATGAAAAAATTTGTGCCTAGGGCACGGACCCCGGGTGTCGTGTGATAGTCAGGGCCTGTGTCCATTACTGGAATGCTTAATTAGTCAATTTCCAGGAGTGGTCATTTTATTGAAAGTGCCATTTCATCAATTTTCATAGTGCATAAAATATTTTGATTTAACTCAAAAGTTAAATAACCAAATTTAATTTTTTAAATTGCACTTTCCATAATGTAATAAATACATTTTTATAAGCAGCAGCTTTTAATTAATTTCATGTAGTTAAATAAATTTTTAATACTAAATGGGATTATTTTTTTTTACTGCAACTCTGCTTTTCATATTTTATAATTAGGGAAATCAATCAAACCAATTAGGAAGCAGAGAATAATGTTTAAAGATATAGGAAAAGTCACATTTGTTAAAAATCTTTTCTTTATGTCTTCAATGTTTGATTATGCATCTCTGACAAAACAATTTTGTACATTAAAAAATAGGCACCTCTTTGTTAGACAGACCCTTACAATTATGATTATGACAAAATTGATTTTTTTTTCATCCATTTGTCGAAATTAGCAATATATATTTTACCGCGACCGATTGATGAAATTTGCTATTTGTTTCAGATGTCTTTTGACAAAATTCGTCATTCTTTTCCAGGATTGTTTATCGAAATTTGTGATTTTCTTTTCACGATTGATTGATAAAATTCTTCGTTTCTTGCACACTCTATTGGATTAAATTATCAATTTTTTTCAGCGATTGTTTGACTAAATTCGTGGTCTTTCTGTCGCGAAAGTTTGGTGAAATTCACATTTTTTTTTTCCTTGCGATCGATTATTGAAATGTGCAATTTTTTCTGCAGCCAATTGACAAAATTATCAATATTTTTTTGCCGATCGATTCATAAATTCATATTGCAAGTTCCTCAAAAAAGAAAAAGAAAGAAATCGAGGTTTTCATGAAAATTACAAAACATTTGCAGACGAATGCCTGTGAAAAGAACTAAAGGTGGATGATACCACAAAATTTTTTTATTATGCCGTATTTTTCTATTTTGTGTGGGATTTATGACATTGTACATTATTTCTCGAATTCTTCGATTATTTTCCCTGCCCTCGAAGAAAATTTTACTCTCCCAAGAAACTCTTGAAATGGAAGGCCTGATGGAAAGTTGTGTTGGGGAGGATTTGTAAGGAATTTTTACTCCTATGATTCTTGTACCTGATAATTTTCATCTTAGAAGAACCAAGCTTACTTATTTCATAACTGAAGTCTTATTTTCAGGATAAATTGCTTTCTGATTTGAAGAAACCACCATACTTGCACCCCTGAGCTAAAAAAGCTGTTACAAAAGCTAAAAGTTCAACCCAGACCCTTACAAAAGCTTTATCGACCATAGTTGGACTGTTATAAAAGCTAAAAAATTACCTGGGCCATTTATTTTTGTGTATCTTATGAGACTGGCCAGACCAAATTTCTAAAAAAAAAAAAAAAAAGCCAATATTTCTTTACCAACATTATCCTATAATTAAAAGTTTCAAAAAGAATATTCCATACATATTTATGAAAAATTTTTAATGTACAGCAGATTATATGTCCATAATTTATGGAATATGGAATAACAGTATTAATGGTTAATTATATGAACACTCATTCAAAAATATACGTAGTTTACCATGCAGAATTTTTTTTTTAAAGATGTTCATAATTTTATGGCTCTATAAAGAAAAAGTATATATTTGAAAAATGTCTTTAATTTATTAAACCAAATTAATTTTTTAAAGATTTAACGAAACAAATGTACAAGTGTTATTTTTTTTAAAAAAAGTGCCATACACTGATTTAGGATTGGGTTGACTATTTTCAATAGACTCCGGCCAAAAGAATGAGGTTTAATCCTCTGCCTGAGTCGGCAGAAAAAAGTAATAACTAGTCTCAGTCTAAATGTGCCTGGGCCCTGCCAGCCCAAGTTTAATGAATTTTTTTTCTTCTAGATTTATACCTATAATAACGGTTTACAATTTATTTAATTATACAGTAAATCTTTCAAAATGGAATCATTGGGGACAAGAAAAATTCCATTTTAAATAAATTTCTATCTTAGAAAGCGTAATAGTATTATTTCCTTCTGCAAAGAGCATAAAATATTTTGGTTGAAGACAGGATTCCATTATAGGCAAGTTCCATTTTCACAGGTTTATTGTATTTAGCTTTATTCCAATTTTAACAAGTTAAACAGTAAAAATAAAATTTTTGTAGGCTATGATTAATATTGTCCACTGTCAGAAAAAGCGGGACAGTGACTTCTATACCAGAACATACAAATGAATAAAATCCTATGAAAACTCTATAACACAACCATGTCTTAAACATTAAAATTCCACGGTCCTGACAGAAAGAGTACCATACAAATCTACCTTTTAAGAACCTCTCTAAAACGGAATTTGTCTGGTCACTTGAGATTCTGTCTTAGTAGGTTTTACTGTATTAAATAACACAATAATCTTAGTGAGTAAAATTTGTGAAAGCAGAATCACTAGTGAATGAAACAAAATTCTGTTTGGAAAAGTTTTTGATTGAGCAATTGTAATTACCCAACTAATGTGATTAACCAATGATTCACATAAGTGGCAGTAATTGTAACTGTTGCATTGTTTTTGTGTCCGTGCATTTATTTTCCATTCAGCACGTATGCACTGCGATCGGCACAGTGGTTACTCCCGGCGTTAATTTGTATTTGCTAACCCTACCTCAGCGATGCATTTTGATGTTGTTCTTGCTTTGGCAAAGTAACTTGTCCTTTTGCATAATGTGCCATTTGGAAAGCCTCTTTATATTGATGTATTCACTGCTGACGGTGCTCCTAAGAGGCATGCTTTGATCGCACTTATGCAATCTTGTTTCAGTTTGGTTCTCAATTGTGTTCTTAAATTCTGTATTTGTTTTTTTAACTAATCACTTCAAATTTATCATTTAGGTATTTTTGGTGTCCCTGTTTTACAAGTATATAGCCTGCTGTCCGCTATGAGGAGATCATAGATTAACATACAAGGTAGGACAGTTACAGCAAAATCGGTAATGGCAGCAATAACAGTGTCACTAGTGAAAGGGGGGAAAACTAACAAGCTTCCAAAATTTACCCATTTATATGAAATCTGTTTATGCTCTATGTTTTTAATATCTATTCTTTTCGCTTCGAGGCAGACGATTCTCTTCAAATTGGCCACTCGCTGGTGTGTTAAGTTTCTTTTTGAAGGACATTATTTTATTTTTTATTATTGAAACAACAGCTCATTTCAGAACTTTTTTAGTATGGTTAAATGTTAAAATATGTCATGTAGAATCATGCCTGCATACAAATCAGAATTTAAAAATTTTTGCTTTTCCTACAAAGTTGAAAATGTAAACATGTAGCATTTTAAAAAGATCATAATAAGATAGACATTCAAAAGGAGAAATATTCCGTCTATGAGACGTTTCTTCCCCCTTGTCACTACAGGCGCTGCGTTCATCATTGCATTACCATTATGCCCTATGATAGTGTCCTATCTGGTGTATTAATCTATAGAGGAGATTAGGCAAATTTTGTCCCTTGTCTAGGTACACAACTTGTTAAGGGGCTACTTCACTCAGTCAAAAACGCCCGCTCGCTAATGTTAATCCTATGGGAAAATTTATGATATCTCGTTCACATTTCAATATTTTAAAATGATTTTTTTTTGCATTGGATAGCTGAGGTCAATCTTTATCCAGGCGCTGTTGCATTTTTTTTATTTTGATCACAAGTTTTTATTATTATGATACTTTCACTTTTGGAACCGGTTTTGAAAGTGAAAGTATTCTCAATATAAAAAACTGCAACCAAAATCGAAAAACTAAAAAAGAGCCTTCATAGAGATCGACCTCAGCTATTCAATGAAAAAAAAATCATTTTAAAATATTGAAATGCGAACAAGATATTGTAAAATATTTCCCTCAAAGGATTAACATTAGCGAACAGGTGTTTTAGACTGAGTGAAGTAGCCTTTTAAGCTAGGCATAATGCCTGGCAGGTAGGGGCCTGGTTTGCAGTTTAATAATAATAATGCCTGCTGTCACTCAAAATTAAATTCAGAAATGAATTTTATGACACTGAATTGAGCTAATGCGTTGGCACTGAAATAAGTTGTGTCCTGGCGCAAGGTTTCTAGCATGGAGCCAGCTTGGATATGCCATTGCAGATTTTTTTTTTTTTTCATGGTTTCTTTAAAGATTCCATTCTTTTGGGGTGATGTGTTGCCTAGCCATGAAGTGTTGCTGTAATTTTAATTAGCTAAGATTTTTGAAGAGCCTGTCATTATTTTTAAATTTAATATTTTAAAAATTGTTCGAAATAAAGTCCTATTGTCAAGTTAATCTTTTTCAAATTTAAGATGATTTCCAGTGGAGCAGGAATTTTTACAACAGTGACCAAGATGTAACGGTTGATTCTTTTCCTTTTTGAGTTTTTAAATAAACAGATTCACCTATTATTGTAGTCCATCTCAAAAGTTTAAGCACTCTGCAAATCTAGTTAAAAAATTGAAAACGAAAATATATGAAGCTAATTTATAATAAATACTCCACATTTATTCAAAATCAAACAAAATAAACAACTTTTTTTTGGTTAAAATAAAAATTAGATTAATTTTTATTTAATTTACTTTTTTTTGAAGAAAGACTGTCTCAAAAGTTTAAGCACTTTATGTAATTCTTTTTTAGAAACACTTGATTGGACGGGTGTAATGATGTATGACATTGAATTCCAGTTTTATAAAAGTAATGGCATGAACTACGAAAGGAACCAAGGGCATTCTGCAGCAAGCCTGTTATGGTTTGGGGGGCACTCGACTTCAACAGCCAAACCTCTCTGGCTTTTCAAAAATTAAGACAAAATTTCCCAGAGACACCGAACCAACATTTGCTTTCAATCGGTGACATTTTTTGGAAGGGGGGGGGGGGCTTCAAAATGGATCTTTCAACAACATAATGCCTCAATCCACATATAACATTCTACAAAACTGGGACTTTCATAGAAAAATGTTAAAATTCTTGACTGGTCAGCTTTAAGTCCAGACATAAACTCATCTGGGAATGTCTGGGCATTTTATCCTGTCATTTTTACAGCAATGGAAAGCAGTATGACTCACTTGAAGAACTCCAAGAACCCTCTTGGAGTTCTGTCATACTGCATTGAGAAAGCATGGTACTCCTTGCCACCAGAAACCCTACAAAAACTAATAATTTTGATGGTTGCATGTTTATTTGAACTAATCCGAAATTAAGGAAAAATAATTTGTAATAGCTTTGTAAAAATGATAAATGTAGTTGTTTTTGCTATTGTGCATAAACTTTTGAGACAGTTTTGTTTGAAGATATTTTAAATTATATTTTTTACAATTACGTAATTTATTTTTTCTACTTTTGATATCATTTACTTAAATGAAGTTGCGAAATCTGCAAATTAAAAAATGCTATTTATTTATTGTAACTTTTTATTATTCTTTAAAAATCAACATTTTATTCTGGTGCTTAAACTTTTGAGATAGACCTTATAAGTTTCTTTCTTCCTACCTTCTGCTTCAATGACTTCATAGTTCCTTAAGTAAGATAAATTTAATTCATTCTATTTTCTCTTCAGTTTTTATGATCTCAAAGAATCATGCATTTCATGCTAGGATTATTGCTTTGAAATATGCATTAAACGTACGTATTTGAAATATGCCTATAACGTACCCTACCCACCGAAATCTATTTTAAATATCATACCTCCCCCCCCCCCCCCCCATCAGAAGTGGGGAATTAAATCTATTCACCACACGGGAGAGAATTTTTATGCAGTCTATAAAAGATATACCAAAAACTTTCTTATATTTTTATCCATTGACCATTTTTCGTGTTTTTTTCCTAATTTCTGTATTGTAAACACGACACTTAGCTTTCTTCAGTTGCATATATTTTTTTAATTTTATACAAAAGTTAATATGGCAATGTAGAATTATAGTCTTCTATAAATGCTACTCATTAATTTGTAATGTTACATGTTTATATAAAAATAATTAGTACTTTGTTATAAAATTACTACGTTAAAGTGAAACAGATTCACAAATAAGGAAAACTTTAGCAGACTGAGTTATAAATGTTATTAATAAATGCTTGATTTGAATTTGAGTAATTGGCTTTCATCTTTCATAAAAAATATAATTTTCACAAAATAAGCCCCAAGAGAAAAAACCTGCACCAACCCCCGATTTTATTAACATATTCATTCCTACTTTATTTTTAACACTTTTTTCAAATTTACTGCCAACAAATATCAAAACAGGCAAAAAAACTTGTTTCAATTTTTCTGGGACACCCTGTATATATGAATTATTAAAAATAGAAAATATTAGCAAAAAATTTTTTGTATGCATGTACATATAAATAAGAAGTAATTTACTAGACAGAAAATATTGGTGAAAAAAAGTAAAAATAATTTAATTGTATACAGACTACAATGATATATATTTTAAGATAATTAAGGCTGTTCTCAAATCCAAACTGGTTATTTTCTGATACATTTTTTGTCATTTTTGTTCTCAAATATATCAAAATTGACAAATGTTTTTCAAAAAAGGCAGATTTTTTAGAAAATATTGTCAAGGTAGGCATTTTGAACTAATTTCCAGATGCATCAGTGCAGGAAAGGGGAAAAAAATCTGCTATCCTGGGACAATAACTGCTTAACTCAAGATCACATTCATTTATCAAAAAATGGAAAAAACTGCTTAATTACAAACCGTTTCAAGAATCATCATTTTACTTTTAAAATGTGCTAGAAAACCTGTCAGAAAGTTTTACGTTCAGCATGAAAAATCTTTTTTTTTTAGAATCACATTAATGGTGAATGTAAAAAGAAATTCTAAAATATTTTTTGTACAAGTTATTTTCATTTATGCAAATTATTTGTTTTCATATATAGATATTGTTTATATATATTTTTTTAGAAATAAGATACATTTTAATCACAAAATTGTCACAAGAAAAAAAAATGAAATAAGCATTCAACCATTTGAAAATTGATATATTTTTTTAATTAAAAATTTATATATACATTGCAACCTATAAATTTAACAGAAATTGATTACTAGAAGCTACAAATATGGAAAACCAAAATTAAAACCTGCTTACTTCTTAAACTATATAACGAACATAATAACTCGATCGAATGACTTCCTGTTTGATACCCTAAGTAAAAATTTACCAAAAATAGAACTCTCATATGTTCAGTTACAAAAAGAGTATTGCTACAATATCGAATTATACCTGGAAATTTCTATGTAAAGTCAACCCAAAGAAAAGACAACAAAAACAGTTTTATCAACCCGAAATTTAAGAAAATTAGTCCATATTTTAATAAAATTATGGAAAAATTGCCTATATACCTAATATCATTTTTTTAAATACATATACACTCATTAATATTAAAATATATTGTTTTTTAATTTGAAAAATATTCAGAACTTTCACTTGAAAAATCAAATCATAACCCAAAATATTTAAAGCCAAGCCAACCCACAATGAAAAAAAATTAGTATTAATTTTACCTGATCAGAATTATAGATTGGGTAAAATCAGTTTACCCAACCATGCTCTATAATATCAAATTTGCCAATTCAATTGTATTGTAACAGCCAGAGTTATTCTGTATTGAAAGTGTGCAACGAAATATAAATTGCTGTCAAAATATGAATGCAAAGAGTATTAAATTTTCCCTTACATGATAAGTTTTCGATGAGCAGAGAATGTTTTGCATGGTTCTTTACTGATTTGATCATGTTTTTGTACTATTCTGTTTCAAACATAATATGAATAATACATATTTTATTTATTCTATACTCTGGCATTCAATTAAAGTCTTAAAGAAATCAGAAAATTTTTCCTGAATTTTTCTCAGGAGTTTCAAATTTCTCCAACTTTTCCCAGCTTATAAAAATTCCCTGATTTTCCCAGGTGGCTAGATACCCTGATGATAGAAGATCATTTTCCTGGTAGAATTAAATCATTAAACAACACAAGTTTCATTTTACCACATTAAAATTTATTGAATAAAGTTACATAAACAGGCAAATAATCTGATATATAAATAGAAAAGAAATTTGCTATATGCAAGAAAGATGACACTATCGAGGCACTAGGAACGAATTTTCCATCATTGGAAAATTTGTAATAATCCTTTCCATGCTCAAGGAGATCTATTTTTATGCAGTGTAATGCTGATGCCGGATCATGGCTTTGATGAAACAGTGATAGCAGTTTTCTTTCGTTTCTGAACTCACATCACGATATTGAAGTGTAGCAGGAACATTGAGTGGGTGGTCATGAAAATCTTTCAGTCTATTGGTTGTTGGCCCCTCTCCTTGTTTCTTTACTCTGAAAAATAAATGATAAAATATAGAAATGAATGTAGCATTAAAATAAAATATAAGGATGTAATGAATATTCGGTAACAATTTGGTATTTGACCTCTACTGATTATTCAATTGCCCAAATACTGAACATTAGTCGACTAAATACTTCAGTCAAATGAAAACGAGACAGACTAAATAACGATCATGGTGCGGAAGTTTGTAAAGCAGGTAGGTGTGTCTATAGTAGTGCCCTCTTTAGGGAATCAGGAAGGAACAGCGTGAGCAGTGACCACTCGCACTGTTCCCTCCCCCTCCCAAAAACAAAAAATTATCACTGATGTATAACAGCATATTACTCATGCAAAAATGTGGAAAGATTGCATTAAAAAATTGTGATGGAACTCTTATGAAACATAATTTTCTTTTTTGGAAGGAGTATTTTTTTTTTTTTTTAGAACTAATAAGGGTACATGTTGAAATTGTTACATTACTATAAAGAGAAACTACTAATGGTAAAAAGAAAAGATTTTTTAGAATTACCCAGGACAAAGGTTCTATAAATTTTAAAAAATACAGCACTCAGCAAAGCATTTCAGTCACCAGTAAATTTTTTTTACCTTCCACCCCCCCCCCCCTTTTTTTCTTAGTTGTTTTAAATTTAAACAAAAAGTTTTTATAAATGAACTGAGAAAGAATAATTACAAGCATTGTTTAAAATTATTAGTAACTCGAATAGTATATAATTAAAAAAAATTATATAACTATAATTATAACACAATAACTATAATTACATACTGCTACTTATGTCCATATAGTTGAACGTTACAAAATATTAAAAAAAAATGATGGAATTTCATAGACAACATATACTGGAAAAATACTACACCACCAGAAAGCAGTATCTATATAATAAAAGCCTAAGTCATACGACTGTCATCAACAGTTCTGAGATGTTCGCTTCACTTTTCCATTTGCCAGGTAGACATTTTTATTCAAAATCATTTTTTCGAATAAAACTGCATAAAAGTTACATTTTTAGAACTATCGAGCAAAATAAATTAATATTTGAGCGATGACTTACGTTCAATTATGCATATATTCTGCAACTTCTGTTGAATTTGGATTGACAGTCCAATATCTCATTCCATCAAAATAAACGAACACATCGTGAACGTGGCAAGATCACTATATTCCTGGAGTCACTTCTAGAAAAGAAATATTCTTTTAACAGCAAATGAAAGATTTAAACTTAATAAAATGTGATTATAACGGATTATAATCTAAATAAATGGTAACTTTCTTATTTATCAATCAAATATAATGAAATATTTATTAACAATTAATATTTTGCATTGTTATAACAAAAAAATAATATTATAATGCAGGATAAAAGTTTAATTTTAGGCTTATCATATCAAAACAGGTAAATTTACTATTTTTTTAAAAATAATCTTAGAATATTTTCAAATGCAACTAGTCTAATTAATTTAAGTGTTATTCTAACACAAGCTGATTAAAAATAAATGTAATTTAATAAATTATGATATTGTAGATTTAACCTATAGTATAGTGATAAAAATAATTTATACACATGGCGAGTTTATATTACTGTAATTAAACAACTTTAAATTTATGAATGAAACAGTTTGTTTATGGAAGGTAAGCTGTAAATAAATGTCAACTTTCTTATTTGTCAATCAAATAGAATGAAATATTTATTAAAAATGAATATTTTGCATTTTTAAAACAAAATAATAATAAAAAAATGCAGAATAAAAGTTTAATTTTAGGCTTATTGTATAAAAACAGGTACATTTTTTATCCCTTTTTTAAATCATCTTAGAATATTTTCAAATGCAACTAGTCTAATTAATTTATGTGTTATTCTAACACTACTTTTTTCACCCAAGCTGATTAAAAATAAATGTAATTTAATAAATTAGGATATTGTAGATTTAACTTATGGTATAGTGATAAAAATAATTTATACACATGGCGAGTTTATATTACTGTAAACAAACAACTTTAAATTTTTGAATGAAACAGTTTGTTTATGGAAGGTAAAAAAATGTTTACTGTAAATAAATGTCAGCTTTCTTATTTATCAATCAAATATGATGAAATATTTAATAACAATTAATATTTTGCATTGTTATAATAAAGAAATAATAATATAATGCAGGATAAAAGTTTAATTTTAGGCTTATCATATAAAAACAGGTAAATTTACTATCTTTTTTTAAAATCATCTTAGAATATATTTTCAAATGCAACTAGTCTAATTAATTTAAGTGTTATTCTAATACTACTTTCTTAACACAAGCTGATTAAAAATAAATGTAATTTAATAAATTGGGATATTCTAGATTTAACTTATGGTATAGTGATAAAAATAATTAATACACATGGCAAGTTTACATTACTGTAAACAAACAACTTTAATTCATGAATGAAACAGTTTGTTTAAAAACTTTGTCAACTTTCTTATTTATCAATCAAATAGAATGAAATATTTATTAACAATTAATATTTTGCATTGTTATAACAAAAAAATAATAATAATATAATGCAGTATAAAAGTTCAATTTTAGGCTTATCATATCAAAACAGGTAAATTTACTATTTTTTTAAAAATCATCTTAGAATATTTTTAAATGCAACTAGTCTAATTAAAGTGTTATTCTAACACAAGCTGATTAAAAATAAATGTAATTTAATAAATTGTGATATTGCAGATTTAACTTATAGTATAGTGATACAAATAATTTATACACATGGCGAGTTTATATTACTGTAAACAAACAACTTTAAATTTATGACTGAAACAGTTTGTTTATGGAAGGTAAGAAAATGCTTACTGTAAATAAATGTCAACTTTCTTATTTATCAATCAAATATGATGAAATATTTTATAACAATTAATATTTTGCATTGTTATAACAAAGAAATAATAATATAATGCAGGATAAAAGTTTAATTTTAGGCTTATCATATAAAAACAGGTAAATTTACTATCTTTTTTTAAAATCATCTTAGAATATATTTTCAAATGCAACTAGTCTAATTAATTTAAGTGTTATTCTAATACTACTTTCTTAACACAAGCTGATTAAAAATAAATGTAATTTAATAAATTGGGATATTCTAGATTTAACTTATGGTATAGTGATAAAAATAATTTATACACATGGCGAGTTTATATTACTGTAAACAAACAACTTTAAATTTTTGAATGAAACAGTTTGTTTATGGAAGGTAAAAAAATGTTTACTGTAAATAAATGTCAGCTTTCTTATTTATCAATCAAATATGATGAAATATTTAATAACAATTAATATTTTGCATTGTTATAATAAAGAAATAATAATATAATGCAGGATAAAAGTTTAATTTTAGGCTTATCATATAAAAACAGGTAAATTTACTATCTTTTTTTAAAATCATCTTAGAATATATTTTCTTAGAATATATGACAATTATCATATAAAAACAGGTAAATTTACTATTTTTTTTAAAATCATCTTAGAATATTTTTAAATGCAACTAGTCTAATTAAAGTGTTATTCTAACACAAGCTGATTAAAAATAAATGTAATTTAATAAATTGTGATATTGTAGATTTAACTTATAGTATAGTGATACAAATAATATATACACATGGCGAGTCTATATTACTGTAAACAAACAACTTTAAATTTATGAATGAAACAGTTTGTTTATGGAAGGTAAGCTGTAAATAAATGTCAACTTTCTTATTTATCAATCAAATAGAATGAAATATTTATTAAAAATGAATATTTTGCATTTTTAAAACAAAATAATAATAATAAAATGCAGGATAAAAGTTTAATTTTAGGCTTATTGTATAAAAACAGGTACATTTTTTTATCCTTTTTTAAAAATCATCTTAGAATATTTTCAAATGCAACTAGTCTAATTAATTGTTATTCACTACACTTCTTTTCTCACACAAGCTGATTAAAAATAAATGTAATTTAATAAATTAGGATATTGTAGATTTAACTTATGGTATAGTGATAAAAATAATTTATACACATGGCGAGTTTATATTACTGTAAACAAACAACTGTAAATTTTTGAATGAAACAGCTTGTTTATGGAAGGTAAGAAAATGTTTACTGTAAATAAATGTCAGCTTTCTTATTTATCAATCAAATATGATGAAATATTTAATAACAATTAATATTTTGCATTGTTATAACAAAGAAATAATAATATAATGCAGGATAAAAGTTTAATTTTAGGCTTATCATATAAAAACAGGTAAATTTACTATCTTTTTTTAAAATCATCTTAGAATATATTTTCAAATGCAACTAGTCTAATTAATTTAAGTGTTATTCTAATACAACTTTCTTAACACAAGCTGATTAAAAATAAATGTAATTTAATAAATTGGGATATTCTAGATTTAACTTATGGTATAGTGATAAAAATAATTAATACACATGGCAAGTTTACATTACTGTAAACAAACAACTTTAAATTCATGAATGAAACAGTTTGTTTATGGAAGGTAAGCTGTAAATAAATGTCAACTTTCTTATTTGTCAATCAAATAGAATGAAATATTTATTAAAAATGAATATTTTGCATTTTTAAAACAAAATAATAATAAAAAAATGCAGGATAAAAGTTTAATTTTAGGCTTATTGTATAAAAACAGGTACATTTTTTATCCTTTTTTTAAATCATCTTAGAATATTTTCAAATGCAACTAGTCTAATTAATTTATGTGTTATTCTAACACTACTTTTTTCACACAAGCTGATTAAAAATAAATGTAATTTAATAAATTAGGATATTGTAGATTTAACTTATGGTAGGATTGATAAAAATCATTCATACACATGATCAGTTTATATTACTGTAAACTGATCAATTACCCTAATTTATATTACTGTAAATCTTTAAATTTATTAATGAAATTGTTTGTTTGTGATGGTAAGAAATTAACTTTACTGTAAATAAATGGTAACTTTTTTGTCATTTATCAAATAGAATGAAACATTTATTAATAATTTGCTTTTTTATAACAAATTTAACTTTTTAGATTAAAAAAAAAATGCAGGATAAAACCATAGAAGTAATAAAATAGCTGCAAGTTTAGGCTTATCACATAAAAAGCGTCACATTTCTTAACATTTTTAAAATAATCTTTGAGAGTGTTCCAATATAATTTGTGTGATCTTTAATTTATTCATTACTCTAAAACTACTCCCTTCATATAAGCTGATAATAAATTAGGATATTGTATATTTTAAATTATGGTATAGTGATAAAAATCATTCATACACATGGCCAGTTTATATTACTGTAAACAAACATCTTAAAATTTATGAATGAGCTTGTTGCTGAAAGTAGGGAAAACTGTACTGTAAATAACTGGTAACTTTATTCTAATTTAGCAATTAAATAGAATGAAACATTTTTTTAAAGTTAATATTTTTTATTTTTATAACAAAATTAAGAATTTCCTTTTCAAACAAAAAGAAAATAATGCAAACTGCTAAACTGTAGGATAAAACAGTTGCAATTTTAGGTTAATCCCATAAAAACAGTTAAATTTCTTATCCTTTTCGAAATCATGTTAGAATATTTTTAAATGCATCTAGTCTAATATTTAATTTATATGTTACTATCAAAAAATATTACAATTACTCTTTAAAAATAAAAATATTATGAAGTAAACAACTTTATATTAATTATGAAACGGTAAGATAGAAAAAAAAAACTGAACAATAAATATTTAGTAAAAATTCATTCAATATGCACATTACTTCTTGATATATAGTTTATGGGTGAATTAATAATAGGGGCGGGGGGGCGGGTTGTATTATAATGACCAAATTTTTATATTAGTTAAAAGCGTGAAATACAAACTTAAAAAAGAAATACTAAAAGAAAAAAAGGAGAAAAAAAAATAGAGAGACGAGATTAGCAATGTTTTTCGATTGAATAAGAAATTTCAGAATTGCAATTAAAAATCATAATTTTTTTTTATGCATTTGATGGAGTTAGATTCATAAAAAGCTGAAAGTAATCTTTATTCTCATCTTTTTGCAGTAATGCAATATATAATAATGCAACTGATATTGAAAAAAAAAAAAAAAACTGATTTATTTTGTTAAATTCGATAAACTTTACAGCAAAGTTTTCCAAAAAATTAATTACTAATTTTAATTATACCATTTTACAATTATATAATATTAACTTAAATATATATATGTATATATATATATATATATATTAATGTTATTTACTGCTATTACTAATTTAAATTTACTTTGTCGATTAATTAGATTATGATTAAAAAGCAATCGTCCTGTTTAATTAAATGATTCATCTTTATTTTGTTAACAAGGGGAAAAAAATAATACAATTAATTTTTTACATCGCAGCTGAATTTTCATCTTTCTGTCCACTAAAACCGAAGAACTTAAATTATTAAAAATAACCAAATGATTATCTAAGTTCTTCCTATTGCACTATATTCTTCAATACTTAATAGCTAAATAAATATACTGAATATTTAATATATATTTATTTATACACAATTATCCGATTTAAATATTATCAAACTTGTCTTACTTTTGTTGAAAGCTCATTTGTCACTTCTTTTATAAAAAGCAAATAAGTCCCATCAGACTGTAATTCGTCTTTATATGTATAATTTTTCGGTAATGTATCCATTTCTTCTATTATTATAACCGTGAACCTCTATACAGGTATATAGGTTCATGATTATAACTATATAGTACTATATAGGTTCATGATTATAACATCACACTAATGCGAACTAGGTTATACTTTTCTAGCGAAAACACGTGCAATCTCTGAGCTCAGACACATACAAGACATTGCAGCTACAAACCTAATCTGTGAATCTATTATACACATCATCGCCAAATTGCCAAGCAAGCAATTATGCGCCAAAACTTATAATATCTACGCACCGACTTTCGACGAATAGGAATGGAGAATACAGTGCTACGAGTTTCTACTATGTAGCATCCGATTATATGCCTTCAAGAGTGGTGTTGCGAGACGAACGAATGGAAGAAAACATGGAACAAGTACACGATCATCAGAGTTTGAGGAAAAGGTCATCAGACTCCGATGAGAGATAGTCAGCAGATGGGTCCTCCAAAATGACAACGTGAGGTCTCACACTGGACATACACCCTCCAAAACATCGTCGTGCTTCCACAACCACCGTACTGTTCTGAATTGTGACTCCTTTCTGTTCCTGATAGTCAAGAAAGCCCTTAAAGGGCATCCATTTGGCACCGCTACAAATAGGTATTTAGCCGTGACCAGAGGTCTGTGTACAACATTCGGGCCATGTTTTGAACATTGGAAACAACGTTGGATTCACTGTATTGATGTCCAAAGGACCTATTTAGAGAAGTATTAAAAGTATTTGCATTTTGCTTTGCTCTGTCTTTTTTCTTACAAAATTATTCTCATTACTTTTGAAACAGATACTGTATATATGATCTTTGAGCTTGAGATAAATTAGTTCTGTAACTATTATAATAAGACATGTGTACATGTATTAATTTATCTTAAACCGTATATCCTTGGATACGATTTTTACATTATTTCTTTTCAAATTAACGCATTACATAAAATTACTTACAATAAATACTTTTTTACCTGCACTTTATCCTATATGAAATTCTATTCCTTTCTTTCGATACTTTCTGTCCATTCCATAAACGCATTAGAAGAAAACCATTTTAATTTAACTATTGATTTGAATTCCATATTGCAAAAGAGTCGTCAAAATATTAAAGTAAGGAAAAAGATTCAGATGCTATTCAAACCATAGAAGCATAGAAAAAAGAATACGGTCTTTTCTATTATTGATTTTTATTTCCAATTTCAAATGGATGCCCGATACATATTGAACCTAAAGATATTAGTTTTCAGCAATATTTTATGACTTGAGTCAACATTAGAAATAATACAAGATAAATAGATTGATCGCGAGTCAAGAAACATGATACTTCACAAGTAAATTTCCGTTCAAATTTAAAAATAGGATATTTTCCTATTTTTTCTGCGTTACACATTTCAACTCTATGTTATTGCTGTTTTTTTTTAACTGGAACTAAGATCATTTAATGGGATGGTAGATGTTCAAATTAAACGTATTCTATTTTTTTAAATCTTTTGTAAAAGCTTTTTGGAACATTTTTGTAAAAGTTTTATAAACATATACCATGTTTTGTAATGAAATAGCGTATAAAATAATATATTTTTTGAAAATTACAGTCGTAGAAATGTATAAATTATAAGCTATGTTTAACGGAAATTTCTAGAAATTTTAAATATTCTAATCCAAAATTGCAGCTCATTCCGCCAAGCGGTTTTTGAGTTCTGCTTCAAAAACTGTTTTGGAACAATTTGAAATGAATATATATACGAACTTTACATCTGCATATATCCTAAATAGCTCAAGAGTTAGCAGGGAATTTGGAGGGAGCAGGTATTTGATAAAAGCTGAAACTTGATATTTCTACCTTGAAATCGTTGGTCTGCCAGGTAGCTGGTGGGGCATTCGCGACTTACGCAATGCGGAACTGTCAACTTTTCAATGAACAAATCTTGACTTCAATGAACAAAATCTTCTTTCAATGATCATTCTTGATGAAATCTACAATTTACATATGAAAAAATATTTTTTTTTATGTAAAAATATAATTGGCATACGAATCTGCCGTGACTAAATACATGGCAGATGTCTTCAAAGTTGATAAAATAATAATTGAAAAACAGTTTTTTGATAACAATAGTTACAAAAACAATTATTGTTTTAAAACCTTTTTATTTTTATTAAAAAATCAGTTTTTATACATGAAAAACGAAAAAGCACTAGAAATATAACGCGAGCGCCCTCTAGCAAAGAAGACATCCGATGTGATATGACCTTGCCGTGGTGGATGGGCTTACGTAACTAACAGTATAACACCTGTACAGTCATGCACACTGAACAGTACAGTTGGTTTATCGTGTAACTTACGCCTTAGCCGTTGTTTTACGATTGGTCATTTGTAGTCGAAATTCTGACGCTTACAGCGCCGTCTGTCACTAAAATTTGGAACTCTTTGTTTTGGTTCATGTTCTTTCCCCCTTTTCAATAATACGCCGTTCAATTTTGACGTCATTCTAATCACTGGTTCGTTTTTTAGAGCGTTTTGAAACTTAAACTTTAATTATAATCACCCTGTATTTTCAATTGCAAGTGCATATAGTTCTTGTATGCAATTGATTTTAATCGAAATTAAATGAACTGCAAACGCACATAGACTTGAGATAAGATAGACTGCCCATCTCCGTTGAACGCAGCGTCGAGAAGCGAGTCAGATATGTGTTAGGGATTAAAGTTTCCCCAAACTGGAGATTTTGCTCTCTTGGCTTTGGAGAATTAATTCATAGTAAAAGTAATTCGCGCATGGGCTTTCATTCTCAGTTTAATCGAGAGCTATTTTAAATATAAATTAGTACATTAGGATGTATTGGTATTTTTATCAAATACCGCTTTACTGTATGGCAAACATATGTTTTGTTATGTTCAAACTGAGAAGGAAATTTCTACTAATGATAAAATCGAACTTAGAGAGAACATTAAAAATGAATAAAATTGAATGTTTTATGGATGCTTAAAATCGTAAATGCAAAAATATCATAAGTTTTTCACACTTTTTGACCCCATAAGTAAACATACTTCATGATATTGCTCATCTATATCTATACTAATATTATAAAGGAGTAATTCTTGTTTGTTTGTTTGTAGGGGGTAATCTCCGGAACTACCGAACCGATTTCAAAAGTGATGGTGGCAAATTGATGGTGACAACTCCTGCTCCAACATAGGCTATATTTTATGTCGGTGCCACTAACCCCAGGGGGTGTAGGAGCAAAAAACGTTCTAAAATTGCGATTTTTCAGTTATCACACTGGCTGTCAAGCCCTGAGAGCTTGGCAGCAGGTTCTGTATGTATGTATGTACGTACGTAACGCGATAACTCTTCATAGAAATATCCGTTTTCCTTCAAATTTTGTTTATAGGTTCACTGTGTTAAGGCGCTTCCCTGATTAGTTTTCGGGATTGATTGGTTAAGTATAAAAGGCGGGGGAACAAGGGGCTAATTCCCCCCCCCCTTAATTTATATAAATGGGTTTTTCATGCAGAATTATTCCGTTTTCCTTCAAATTTTGTTTATAGGTTCACTGAGTTAAGGCGCTTCCCTGATTAGTTTTCGGGATTGATTGGTCAAGTATAAAGGGGGGGAACAAGGGTCTAATCCCCCTCCCCTTAATTTATATAAATGCGTTTTTCATGCAGAATTATTCCGTTTCCCTTCAAATTTTGTTTATAGGTTCACTGAGTTAAGGCGCTTCCCTGATTAGTTTACGGGTTTGATTAGTTAAGTATAAAGGAGGGGGGATCTGGGGGGGGGCTAATCCCCCCCTTAATTTATATAAATGGGTTTTTCATGCAGAATTATTCCGTTATCCTTCAAATTTTGTTTATAGGTTCATTGGGTTAAGACGCTTCCCTGATTACGTTTCGGGATTGATTGGTTAAGTATAAAGGGGGGAACAAGGGGCTAATTCCCCCCCCTTAATTTATATAAATGGGTTTTTCATGCAGAATTATTCCGTTTTCCTTCAAATTTTGTTTATAGGTTCACTGTGTTAAGGCGCTTCCCTGATTAGTTTTCGGGATTGATTAGTTAATATAAAGGGGGGGATCGGGGGGCTAATCCCCCCCCTTAATTAATATAAATGGGTTTTTCATGCAGAATTATTCCGTTTTCCTTCAAATTTTGTTTATAGGTTCATTGGGTTAAGATGCTTCCCTGATTACTTTTCGGGATTGATTGGTTAAGTATAAAGGGGGGAACGGGGGGCTAATCCCCCCTTAATTTATATAAATGGGTTTTTCATGCAGAATTATTCCGTTTTCCTTCAAATTTTGTTTATAGGTTCACTGAGTTAAGGCGCTTCCCTGATTAGTTGTCGGGATTGATTAGTTAAGTATAAAGGGGGGATCGGGGGCTAATTCCCCCCCCCTTAATTTATATAAATGGGTTTTTCATGCAGAATTATTCCGTTTTCCTTCAAATTTTGTTTATAGGTTCACTGTGTTAAGGCGCTTCCCTGATTAGTTTTCGGGATTGATTGGTTAAGTATAAAGGGAGGGGGAAAGGGGGGATAATCCCCCTTAATTTATATAAATGGGTTTTTCATGCAGAATTATTATATTTGCTTCAAAATTTGTTTATAGGTTCATTGGGTTAAGACGCTTCCCTGATTAGTTTTCGGGATTGATTGATTAAGTATAAAGGGGGGGAACGGGGGCTGATACCCCCCTTAATTTATGTAAATGGGTTTTTCATGCAGAATTATCAGATTTCCTTCAAATTTCATTTATAGGTTCACTGTGTTAAGGCGCATCCCTGATTAGTTTTCGGGATTGCTTGGTTAAGTATGAAGGGGGGAACAAGGGGCTAATTCCCCCTTATCTATACTAATATATAAAGTAGTAAAGATTGTTTGTTTGTTTGTTTGTTTGTAGAGGGTAATCTCTGGAACCACTGAAGCGATTTTAAAAGTGATGGTGGCAAATTAATGGTGACAATCTCTGCTCCAACATAGGCTATATTTTATGTCGGTGCCACCACCCCCAGGAGGGTGCAGGAGCGAAAAACGTTCTAAAATTTCGATTTTTTGTATACTGAAGGAGATAGAAGCATCAAATTTGGTATGGTAGTTACTTATAACATGTAAATGCTCTCTAAGAACAAATTATAAAAACATTCGAAATTTAAAAGGGTGAGATGAGGAAGAAGCGTTCTAAAAACATTCTAAATTACAATTTCTATGGAATCTCTGAAACTACAGAACCGATTTCAAAAGTGATGGTGTCAAATGGATGGTGATAGTCCCTGCTCCAACATATGCTAAATTTTATGTCAGTGCTACTACCCGCAGAGGGTGCAGGAGCGAAAAACGTTCCAAAATTATGATATTTTCAATACTGAAGGAGTTAGGAACTTGACATTTTGTATGGTCGTTACTTTCAATGTTTAAATGCTCTATAATAACAAAGTCTAAAAAAATTCGAAATTTAAAAGGCTGAAATAAGCAAAAAATTTTCTAAAAACATTCTAAATTACAATTTCTATGGAATCTCTGGAACTACTAAAGCGATTTCAAAAGTGATGGTGGCAAATGGATGGTGACAATCCCTGCTCCAACATAGGCTATATTTTATGTCGGTGCCACTACCCCGAGGGGGGTGCAGAAGCGAAAAACTTTCTAAAATTGCGATTTTTGCGATGCTGAAGGAGCTAGAAACTTGAAGTTCGGCATGATTGTTATTTATAAGATCTAAATGCGCTCTAAGAACAAATTCTAAAGAAAAATGATCTAATGATTCTGCGATTTTTCAACTATTGAATTTCTAAAATTACCAAATTTCACCATAGAGTACCATAGCGAAACCTTCACGCGTAAAAAGATAATGATAAGGGCGACGTGTCCTGACGTGTATATTGGCTATAGCACGAGTCACAAATTATAGTATCCTTATTATTCTGTTAAAATATAAAAGTGAATTATGAAATGTCAATATTTTGTTTGATTAAAGGTTCGTTAAGAGAAATTGACCAGCGTAGCGGGCGTAGCTTGCTAGTTTAATATAAAATAAAATAGTTTAGTGATCCCCACCCCCCACCCCTCCTCTCCTTCATTCAATACAGGATAATCGATTTAAACCACATATGCACAAAAAAATAATAAAAATTAATAACAAAGAAAATACAGAAAAAAATCCTTTATTTAATTTTTAACATGCACGCACCCACATAAAAACACATTATAAACATATTATATCATGAGCATAACTTGTGTTACAAAATAGTTAACTTTAAATAATATAAATAACTATAATAGTGACAGTCTGCTCAATTGTATAGAATGATAAAATGAAAAGATTGCAACCGGTATGTTACAAATGTATCATTATTATTACCTTTTTTTTAAATATCAGTAAAAATTATTGTTACATAATTTATTTTAATATTGATAGTTTAGAAAATAGTTGTTTCGTATTTATTGTGAGCTGAACAGATAACTGAATAGTGAAAAGCAAAATAGTATCAAGGAAAGTTTTCATTCTTAAAATGAAAGAAATATTCAACATGTTTTGGCATTCTATTTTCAAAAATAAATAAATAAATAAAATAAAACAAATACATAAATACTAAAACGAAAAATAAATGAAATTCTTATTGAATATATATACACACACACATATATATATATATATATATATACAGGGTGTTTCAGTTAAATGTTTCAGAACTTCTAAGATGGGTAGGGTACATCCTGACGAACCAAAATCATATACCAATGCACTGTTAAAAATAGCTGTTACATTACAGTACTTTCCCGCATAATTTACTGTGAATTACTGTATTTCTGTAAGTATTGCATTTACCCGTTAAATATCAGTCTTTGGCAATAACAATCCGTTATTCACCGTAACTGATCATTTTTTCAGTATCATCCTCGCTTTAACAGTCATTTACGGTGAAGAGAAAATGAACACAACCTTTTTACGGTCAAAAACGGGCTATTCTAGTAAATCACTGTTATTCACGTCCACAAACCGTGATCGAACAGCGGATCACGGTCAGGGGAATTGGCGCAGCCGCTATACAACACAACACGTTGTTTGTTGTTGATCTTGATCTTGATGCTTGGTGAAGTTTCGCATAGGAATAAGGTTTGTTGCTGCTATGTTTCTTTGCCTATTTTTAGTAGTTACAATTTTTATCTATCTTTTGAGTGTGTCACTTAACAGATTGCGTTAAAAAATATGTTTGTCATTTCCAAACACATGCGAATGTATTGTAACTTTTAAGTGTAATTAAAACTGCATTTGTTTTACCTCGTGGTAATGAAGATCCTGAGAGGGGATTTTCTATAAACAGTTGTATGCTATAAGGTGGTTTCAATGAACATACGATAAAAAAATTGAGATTTGGAAAAGTTGCTGTTAAAAATTATAGAGGTGTGAGTAAAGCACCTATTTCAACTTCCTTGTTAAATGATATTAAGAATTCACATAAAGCTTCTCAGCAGTATACATGCACTGTTAAAAATTTCATGATAAGAAAACGGTCATTTGAACGGCAGCAAACCGGCCGTGCATTTGACCGTATTTGAAAGTTACGGTTACTTAACCGTATATGAGTGTATTGTCATATGACCGTAAAATACACATGTATGGTAATTTGACCGTATTATGTATATATTGTCATATGACCGTGAGATATATATATACGGTCATTTGACACTAATTTTAGAAAATGGTTACATGACCGTATTATGAATTTATTGGCATATGACCGTGAAATATATATGTGCGGTCATTTGACCATATTTTTAGAAAATGGTCACATGACCGTATTATGAATTTATTGGCATATGACCGTGAAATATATGTGCGGTCATTTGACCATATTTTTAGAAAATGGTCACATGACCGTATTATGAATTTATTGGCATATGACCGTGAAATATATGTACAGTCATTTGACCGTATTTTTTTTTTAAATGGTCACATAACCGTATTATGAATTTATTGGCATATGACCGTAAAATTTATATGTACAGTTATTTAACCATATTTTTAGAAAATGGTTACATAACCGTATTAGGATTTTATTGGGGCGATTCCACCGTTATGTGTGTGACTTTTAGAAAATGTTTTTTTGCAAATTGAGATAAATTTGGAAGTGAAATTGTTTAGATAACATTTTACTATTTTTATTGCTATTACAGGACACATACAGAATCATTTTTGTAGTGACATCTTTAGTCTAAAGTAATATATATATATTTTTTAAATAGTAAAGTCGTTGTTACATGTACGACTTTTCTGAGTCACACACGTAGCAACGACTTTACCATTTATTTTTTTTAATTGTTATTACTTTAGATTAAAGGTGTCACTACAAAAATGAATTTGTATGTGCCCTGTAACAACAATAAAAAAAGTAAAACGTTATCTAAATAATTTCCCTTCCAAATTTGTCTCAATTTGCAAAAAAACACTCTCTAAAAGTCACACATGTAACGATGGAATCGCCCATTGACATATGACCGTAAAATTTAGATTTATGATCATTTTGTTGTATTATGGTTTATTTTTATATGACCATAAATATATGTGTACAGTTATTTGACTATAATTTTAGATAACAGTTACTTAACCATATTTTCTGTTTATTATTGACTTTAAAATATATATGTATGATCATTTAACAGTATTTTAAGAAATCAGTCAAAATATCATACATATATATTTTATAGTCATAAAACATTAAATTTAAAATGATATGTAATGTAATAAATGGGATATAACAAATCTGATTTCCATGCAACAAGAATATAGATAATAAATACAAAAATGTCCCCAATCAGCTATTGAATTTATTTTATTCTTTAAAAATTTATATAATTTCAAATAAATTAAAGTTCTTGTATAATATAAAAAATATAAAAATTAGTCCAAAATGTTGATTATGTCTGATCAGAAGCCTATATTTATTTTTATCATATAACGATAAATTCATTATTGAACATGACCGGAGTTTCTTGATTATTTATCCATATTATAATATAGGCATTTTTTCATATTATGATATCTACATTTATAAAATAAGAAGTTCAATTTACTTAAATACAACACATATTTTTAAAGAATAAATTAAAATTAATATGACTGGCCAAAACTTTATAATTACTTCTGGCATTCTTGTTACATGGAAATTAGAAAATTTATTTTTCCCTCAACATACAGCTCTTATCTAAATTTTCAAACTTTCGATTACATGTTTAAAATTGCCACTGCCCAGCAAATAAAACTGTTGTAATTTTTTTAATATGAAAGAATAATGTTTCATTATTTTTGAGAAACATATGGAGTTTGTACAATATCATCGTATAAATCAATTATTTATGAAGTTTATAAATGTGTACTGGTATTTTAATGAAATCAGTTATGAATAATTATATTTCAGTATAAGTTTTTAGTGGAATATGTTATAAATATTTCTGGCTGATGTAGAAAGAAAACACAAATCACCATTTCTATGATTTTTTTTTTTTTTTTTTTTACTTTTACATACAAATATTTAGATAAAAATGATTTCTGAATATCTACACATTTAAAAATTCACCATAGCTTTTTTGTTATTTTTTTTAACAAGTTTAACATATATGCAAAAAAAAAATTCTAAATATCTGTAACTTAGTTACAAACAATTAAAAAAATTCATTTTCCATTGCAAAACAAAAAGATAGATAAATTAATGAATATTATTGTGTTTCACAAATAGTCAAAACAATTAAAATGTACAAATATATTTATTATAATAAATGAATTACATTAATACAATACATTACATTATAATGTTTCTGTATACAAATGTGTTCATACACAGTAATTGATTTTATTTTCTGTAGATAGGGTCATGTTACAGTATTATCCATAACTGATTTGCAGTAGTTTGTTCCACACACAGAGTTGATCAACATTAGGTACCTTAAAGAAAAAGTTAAATGCATTCAACTTAGATATAACATAATAATAACACTTGGATATGCATTCAAATAAAAGAAAATACAAAAGTGACTTATAGAAAAAGTTTCATAAAATCATCTTAAGCTAATAAGTTAAAACAAAAATGGAAAAATCAGAGAGCTGACAAATAGAAACCACAAGCACATTCATTAATACATTCTTTTGAAGGGTACATTCTTGCAACAAAGAACTGCATACTTGTATTTCTTCACTGTTTATATAACTTTTCCAGAATTGTCTGAATCATTATAATGATTTGTGTTTCGATCACTCTATCTTACAAAGGAATTTATTTAAGTTGTATGTCATCACCCTGTTCAATAGAAATTTGGCAACAAGTCAGAGATGTGGTTAAGGCCTTTGAACCCCATGTAAACCTGTTTTGGGATACCTATTGGCCCACGTTCTTTGTTAATAAGTGAAAATGTGATGTGTGCATTGTTTCAGCATGTCTGGTATCAAAGTACTTGGAAATAAATGCTATTAACTGAATGGACTGGTCAGCTAATACCAGACTCAATGCAATTGAGTATGTATAGGTCAAAAAGTATATCATATTAACTGCCCCTGACTGTCAAAAATATGCAATAGCAATGAGATACAATTTTGTTTACAACTTTGAGATTTTTTTTTTTTTTTAATTATTGATCAAATTTTTCTAATAAAATGTGGCCTATTTTATTAACCATACAGAGATTTGTTTTCTAACTCTTTCAAGGATAGTGGGATATTTGTTATTTCACCTAGTTTTAATCACGATTTGTACCAGAATTTTTGAAAAATGTTTACTTTTATAAACCTTGGTGAAAAAAAACTGTAAAATTGCATTTTCATATTTTCAAATAATTTTTTTTAAAAATTCTGGTGTGAATTCAATATTACAAAAACACAATTACTGTACCTTAAAGAGTTAAAATAAGAAACTTTAAGAAAATTCTTTAAGATCCCCCCCCCCCCTCCCAAAATAACCCTAATTTTGCTTGGATCCACATCTGATTTATATAAATAGTTTTTAAAAACACTAGGATTTAAAAAATAAAAAAAAACAGTTTATCATCAGTGGTTTTTTTACATATACTGATGCACAGGTCGTGACAAATGTGATCGCTGCTGGCGACCAAGTTTTTTAATCGGACGGGGTTTTGTTTGTACAAAATTGACTTAAAAAATGAGCACAAACAGCATTTTTTCTCTCCTCCACCCCTATTTGTGCATGACAAACAGTGATCTTTCTCTTCTCTTGTATATCTAGTGGAAGAACCAAGTTTAAAAGGCATTTTCCATTTCATTCACAGAACACGTCTTTTTTTTCTACCTCAGCCAGCTAGCATGCCATGTGGTTATAATCTGGGGCGACAGAGCAGATTTCAATAAAACAATAAGAAATTATGTCAATCTAGCGTTTGTAGCATCTAAAATTGGATACAATGCTCAAGGTTTTTTTTTTTTTTTTTTTTTTTTTTTTTTTTTTTTAAGTTTCAAATCAGATTTCTGTGTGCAGAATTAAAACAAGTTAATGTATCACATATTCATTTTAAAGAAAAATAACATATAAGTGATTCTAAGTAATTCATTTGAAGTAAATTTAAAAAACATAATTAAAATTTCAAGAAATAACTTATTTTAATAAAATTAATAATGCACCCCTCATCAGATATAGATTTTGTAGCACGCAACTATCCAGGAAATTCATGCATTTGGCAATCAGCATTCCCTGAACATGCCTGTTAATTCAGCCTTTACCGTATTTCCTTTTGACATGTTTAATTAGAAAACTTATTTTATATTACCTTTCTAAATTACGTACTGTTCTAAACTATGTAACTAATAATTCTAAACTATGGTTGCTATTATTTTTTTCTTAATTAATTCATAAAAAACTTATGTTTTTTTTAAACTCAATGATGGAGGATAGGGGGTAGGGAGTAAATATTTTTTACTAGCGTCTAGAAGTTTTTGCTGGCTACCAGATTTTATCAAATTTGTAAAGCCCAGCTCATGCATTCACGCATGCATATACATATATATATAGCGAGAGATAGCCAGCAAAAAAATCGTAGTTGCCATTAAAAAATGTTGTTGCTCCCTCTCCCCTCCTCCATAAAAACATAGTAATATAAAATAGGAAACTATGCAAACACAAGTATTACCACAAACATTTTCTACAAAAATGTGCTGAATCTGTGACACCACAAAATATGAATAAATTTACTTTATAAATTTTGATAGGTAAATAGATAAAAGAAAAAAAAATATTTTTTTGCAATTTGCATTTGCTTGTTTTATTATATTATCTGACTCTGATTAAAATACATTAGAAAAGGGGTTATATTTAGCCTAAAATTCTTATCATAGCAGAAATTCTCTCTGATTTACTAACTTAAAAATGTACATCCTAATTGATTTAGATATTTCTTAATAGTTAAAGGCATGCATTAATCTTTTAATGATTATTAGCACAAAAATCCTCTATTTTTAATTTAACAATTTAATTTTAAAATGCAAAATTGGATTTAAAAAATAAAAATCATGGATTTATGCCCCCCCCCCCCACACACACACACTCCTAAAATGTGCAATATATTTCTGGTAAACCATAATCAGAACATATCTTGACCTATATTTTAAATATAATATTGTTTTATAAAAAACATTTGATTAAAATCAAAAGATATTTCTAAAAAAATCAATTAACGCATTGACGGACAGTAGGAACAAGTGAAGTTCGAAAATTGACACTATATGTTTTTGTAATTTTTAGAATATTAGAAGTACAGTTTTACTCTTTCTGCTTAAATAAACTTAATTTTGATTAATTCAGCACCTTTAATTAGGTTGCACTACTCCCTTCACAACCACGTCAGGGTGGCTAGTGGTCAGGGAAAAAAAAAAAAAAAAAAAGTGATAAACACCAGTATATTCTTATAGAAAAATTTATGTTGATTATTCGATTCTAATTGTAGGGCTTTGAAAAGACGCCTTCTTTTTTATTGAGAAAACACTTCATCACTTTACCCATCAAAATACATTTGCAATCGTTTTTAGAACAGATAACATTTTTATTTCCTTCTCATATTCAATTCATTTACATTTCAATCTCTCGTAAATCTTAAAATCTAACTACCCTTAGCCCCTCCTCTTTTCTCTCTTCTAATGGACATGAAGCGCCATCTATCGCCTTCCTCAGGCCCTATTCTTTCCTTATGGCTATTCTAGCCCTTATCCTAAAATTCGCTAGTCACTTTTTAAACATCTGGCGCCATCTCTCGCAGTTCATGCGCATTACTTTCTATTCCTATACGCGATTTCAACTTATTATTTTCCACCAGTAACAGAAGTTACAATGTGACAACCACCAGTAACAAAAGTTACAATGTGACAACCACCAGTAACAAAAGTTAAATGTGACAACCACCAGTAACAAAAGTTACAATGTGACAACCACCAGTAACAAAAGTTACAATGTGACAACCACCAGTAATAAAAGTTACAATGTGACAACCACCAGTAACAAAAGTTACAATGTGACAACCACCAGTAACAAATGTTACAACGTGACAAAACCCACGATAGTGACATAATAACCAGTGAAACTCTCGAAAGAAGACCAAGATTCAAAATGGGAAAACCAGCTCTAGCACAAGCTAGAGGTAAAAATATATCAAGAAAGAGACAAAAAACCAATGAATGATAGACAAAAAACAACCCACAACAGGGGCGAGCCTATAAAAACGCCAAAAAGCCTTGACAGAGACAAATACAACAAGAAAGGAAATCAGCCCATAAAAGAGGCGATAAACACTACAGCGACAACCCACCATGAACGTGACAAGCCAACAGACATGGTAAATATGTAAATCTATGTACGCTAATGGCACCTGGTGCATGTAAAATCCGTCGTGGGTGCAAAGCCCTCCAAGTTACCTGTGAATAATACCTCTGGGGGTGCCTAGTCAGGTGAGGGTCTCGTCACCTGATCAAGGTTCTAAATTACGAGACCTATTAAATCTGTCAATTCAACAAAGTTAAACAGAAACCTTGAACCGGCAAACAAAGATAGCGGTAGCAAATCACAAGAGAGCAAGCACAGCAGCGATGTGAACAAATCAATAGTCAGGTGGATCACAGCCATGCTGTGATCAGGCGATTTCCGCCCCGCACCCAGGTACTAACCCGTTAAGCTAGGCATTCATGCCGGGCAGGTAGGGGCCTGGTTAGCGGTATAAAAAAAAAAAAAAAAACATCTGGCGCCATCTCTCGCAGTTCATGCGCATTACTTTCTATTCCTATACGCGATTTCAACTTATTATTTTCTATTCTCATTAAAAACCTTCTCTCAATACTTTAAACTTTAATTTAACACTTTTTTTATATATTAATGTATTTAAACACATTTTTTAAAGGCTCTCTCAGGATAAGATACACGAAAACTCATATATTGGATGTAGTTTTTCGCAAACATGGAAATCCATTAAAGCATTATTCTGTTCACCTGTTCAATTTGAATTTTTCTATAAGAATATATTGGTAATTATCATTTTTTTTACTGTATTTTTTCATGACCGCTAGCCACCCTGCACGTGCATACTGAAGCTGCAACTCGTATAACAGGTGGAAAACGAACTTCAACCTAAAAAATTGTTTCCAAAACATGACACTGGGCTTCTACTTGTATGCCTGTAAATGCACATTTGTGTTGCTATAGCCGTAGTGTCTAAAATCGACCGTTTCGTTTTGGGCGGCTATAGCCGTCATGCCACATTGTGAAATTCGCTTTGGCGGCTATAGCCGCAAGTGTCCGTCAACGTGTTGAAATCAAGCTTATTTAATTTAAATTAGCAAATCATGTTACTAAACACACAATCACAATGTAACCTTTAAGCAAAATTTCAAGGGGCTAATAATAAGGGAGGGGGAGAATGTTACAAATTGGCAACACTATAGATTAGGTAAAATAAAATGTACGTTATATTGCGAAATTATTTACTCATTCTGATGCCCTCCAGCAGAGACAGAGGCATTTCTCTGGGGAAGGAAAACAATACTAAAGAGCTATGAAGATTGTAATTCTAATTATAAAATTGTTATTCTAAATATCTTATTCCAAATTGCACTAGGAATTTATAAATTAAAAATTATTTTAATAACTCAAACTGTTAAAAGTCCTATGAGGAGCTAAGCTGTTTGCATTAAAAATAGTCTAACTTTTACTTTTCTCCTGTCCCTCTTGACATGTTCCCACGCATTAATAAAAAAATAAAAGAAATAATATATAAAAAGTGTGACAGTTTACAAATAACATACATATTAATTACTTTTTAAATGTACGTAAATAATTTAAAGTTACTTTAAGTGACTATTTAAAAGAACAAAATGTATTTTAAATTCTTGCAACTTTACAAAGTATAACAGAATCAAGATAATTAATAAGTATGAATAACTCTACACAAAATTAATTTAAAATTTAAAAATATTTTAAGCAAACATACCAAAATTCTTCTGATGAAAATTTTGTTAGTACAGTTGGTAGATGTTTCAAATCAAGTATAAGTTGAAGTCCACACACAAACTTTCATTTGAGCTGCTGCTAATATATTCACAATTTAACATCTGAAAACAAATAAATGGGCAACTGGATTAACTATCTTGCTTATCTTTATTTTCTTAACATTTCAATATTTTGAATTTATACAGTTAATTATTTTAAAACAATTTACAGTACTTTTCAGTTAGCTGGGCGCCAGTGATATATTTACATTTATATTTACACACATATATCTACCACATACATATATATATATATAAATATATGTGTGTGTGTACATATATATATATATGTGTGTGTGTATACATATATCACAGGCACCCGGTTAAGCGAAAAATACCCAATTTATTATTTGTTCAACAATTCATAAGTTCACAAATTCTTTTCTAATTCATAAATATAAGAGCAGTGAATAAACATAAAATGTTTAAAGTAATAGAGGAAAAATAGTACTAAAATGTTTTGAATTATATATTAAAAAGAAAATTGCACTTATTTTAACATTAATACCTGATAGTGAAATTCAAACAGATTTTAATTAGATTCTTTAGTATATATAAAGTGCTATAATATATTTAGCTAAATTTATGACCCATTTTTGGGCCATTTCATAGAAAAGTATGAAGCTTCAAAGCTCCCTCCATTAGAATAAAGGAAAAAATGAAAAGTAATGAATACAATTTTTACTGATTCAATTATTGCTAATTTATGCTTCAAAACCATAAAGAAAAAAAAATCTATATAAAAACTTTTACTTAATGCATTAAAATATATTAATTTTAACACAATTATTCTAATTTGTTAATAAATCATACAAGTTATAATTTTCCAACTGACTGAAAAAGTGTCTGGAAACTTTTTCACTCAGTTGGAAAACTATAACTTGTAGGGTTTATTAATTGTGTTAAAATTAATACAGTAGACTCCCTCAAATACGTAACCCTAAAATCTACAAATTCCTAAAATCGGCACATCGTTTCAGATGTAAACAATGAAACTTACAGTTAAGATGTAAGTGAAAAATTTAAGTTTTTTTACATCATTCTGTACACATATTAATATGGAATTCTGATTAACAGGATTGAACTCATGTTTTCTCCTGAATGAAGTATAAATCTATTTCTGAAAAATTTCAAGATATCGCTGATATCAGTGGCGATAACTTTCTTTTTACCAAATACATTTATATATTCATCAAGCTTTTTGGTTATTAAGTAATGGCTAAACATGAAATAAAACTTAGTTATTTTAACATATTGATGTGAATTATTAGAGTGTATATTTATAAGGAGAGTTTCACTGAGTAATTAAAGAAAAAATTATCTCATCATTATGCATTATTATTTTGGTACTTACGTATTAACGCCACCACAGCTACAGATTTGGCGGTTTTTAAGTGCCGCCAATCTTTCGTAGCACTAAAAAATGGCGTCAAAAATCAGCAAACAACAAGGCAACAAGGAATCCAAAAGATAACTGTGTGCGCATGCGAACAACAAGATTGCTCTTTATTGGCACAGTAGCGCAACTTCTACTGCGGTGGCGTTAATACATAAGTACCATTATTTCTTTACTCTTAACATTTAAAAAAGAAAAGTTAATTTTCTTAATTTTTATTATTTTCCTTTTTTTTATAAGCATTCATTATAATTTCAAGTACATTAGTAAATTCAAATGACTGTTTAAAATTTTAAACAAAACAGTGATAAGAAATCCACAAAATTCTAAAATCCGCTAAACTTCTGGTTTTAAGCTTTGCGGATTTAAGGGAGTCAACTATATATTGTAATTACATAACAAAAGCTTCGTAGAATTCCACTACTTGTAGTTCATTCTGTTCAGCTGATTCAGATATCAGACCAGATGTCATAATCAATAAGGTTCTCTGGGTGAGAAAAATCTCCCAGATTTGTCCAGGATAGCTCAGTTTGCACAGCAGTGACAGCTTATGCCAAAGGTGCCTTGTTCGAATCCTGGCCTGGACACTTTTCCACTCAGTCAGAAAATTATAACTTGTATAATACATTACATTAACACATTATTTCTGAAAAAAGGTACTTTTCTATTATACCAACACCATTGTAGGCAAACATGGTAGAGTTGGCATCAAATAAAACATTTGAAAAAAAAATTAATGTATGCTAGTGTGAAAGTGATCATTTAAATTAAAAAAAAAAAAATTGAAAAATACAGACATCATTACAAATATATACTTAAAATAAAATAATAAAAAAATATTATACAATAAAATAAAATTGAATTTAAATTGCAGACATGAAATTGTAAATTTATCTTAGCATTGCAGTAAACATTTCATTTTTTGTATAAAGACGAATTTATTACAGCTTCCTCATCATTAACTGCTAAATGGTAAAATTCATCTCAGCATCAGCAAAAAATTAAGTTATAACTTAATAAAAAATATTTTCCATTCGAAAAATAGCAGATTAGGATATTTTGCATGGATTTAAATAATAACATTAAAGATTCACGTTTAATAAGTAGCCAGTCACAATACTTGGCATGGTTTAAAATAAAAATCATTTGCAGAATCAGGGTTTAAATAAATGGCACATTAGCATACATTTTTGCATTGTGTTGGTAAAACGTTAAAAAAAAAAAAAAAAAAAAAAAAACTTTACATTACAATTAAAAGAGCCAATTTAATGTTGCTTTCTTTTAAAGGTAAATACTAGTTAATTTTATTCCCCATTTTTCCAACTAGACCTGAAAATAAAAATTTTTAGATAATAACAACTGGTTGGTAGATTATTTTAGCTTAATAACCACTTTTTTGCTATCTTAATTCTCGTTTCATTGAATTATAATTAAATATATTAAAATTCATTACATAGATTTCAACAATAAACAGATCTTCTTCTAAAACTGGTGACTTAAAATGTGGGATTCTGAGGCCTCCATGTATGTAAAAAATTTTGGTCAATTATTAAAAAGTTGGAACACTTTAATTTTTTTTTTTTTTTTTTAAATACTATCAGGTTGATTATTTTTAGCGATGTAACTAGTATTCGGCCCTCTTGTCAGTTGGCCGAATGCTATTGGATAGTTAGCCAAATAAATGCAAGATAAAAATTAATTTCTTCTTTTTTGACAATGCTTTTCCAAATACTACTTTCTGACACATTTATGCTAAAAGGATTAAAATTGGCAGGTATTCTCATTCATACACTAAAGTCAAATACAATTTCTCTATTTTTTAAAGGCTAAAATAAGAGTAAAGGCTTAATTAGATAGAAGTATTTTTCTTGTTGCATGTTTAAGCATTGTAACTTTAATAAAATACAAAATATATACTACATTTCATGTTTTAAATCATGAGTGGATTTTAGCACACACTCTTCACAATAAAATTTACTTGCCCGTAGGCTAGATCAGGAGGTATTCCATTGATTATGGGGAAAAGTAAGAATTATGAGTGGCTCATCAACTTTGAATGTAAGAAAGAACAAAAGTATGACTGGTTAGTATATATATGTAAAGAATTCTATATGTTAATGAAAATAACTTACAATCTTCACTTACAGAAAATCAGTTTGATGTCTAAGTATAAAATACAAATTCTTATTTTGTTGTGTTAAAAAAGTTTAAAACAAATTATAAATAGTAGTAATAAGAATTATAAATAAAAAGTACAATTAACAATGGGCTCCTATTTTAGCTAAATTATACCTGAATTACTAATAGTATAATGTTATCTACAGATAATATTATACTATTAGTAATTTAGCTGGAATAAAAGCCATATTGTTTTATTATTAACATTATAATGTCTGAAATATTACAAAAAATGTATCAAGCTGTTACAATTTTTAAATGAACAAGTAATAAAATATCAATGTTAATTTCTGTTTAATTTTATATCTATTTTAAAATTTAAAACAGAAATTATGATCAGTATGTGCTTTTTAAAAAAAAGTTGGTATTTGGTCAAATCGCTATTTATATTATTTAGTCACCCATCTTTTTATTAATTGCACGATATGGTGAGTGGAGACTTGATATTTTTAGGTCTACTCCCCACCAATATCCAATATTGCATTAAAAACTTTAAAGATGAAGTTAAGTAGCAATATTTTATTTCAATTCAATACAATTTTAACCTTTCAAATACATTTGTTGGGCTCACACGAATGCTATAAAAGCCTCTGTTGATTTAGAAGACATTCTGTCATCCATGAAAAATGCTTTCATAGAAGGAAAAAAAAAAAGATACTAGTATTCTTGTTATAAAAAAATCCAGAAACAATAAAAAGTAATCTTACTTGCCTGCTTTATTGCACTTTATTAAATAGCAAGAAATTTTAGCAAACTAATCACAAGCAGTGTGAGCACAGATAAGAAAAAGACAGTTACAGATAATGGAATTCGAAAATGTTAATAAGTAATGTAAATATTCTATTAAAGTGAAAATTAGAACCTAACTTTTTTAGAGACCTATTTACATATTAAGATAAAAATACTTTTAAACAAAAGAAAGCATTTCCTTGATGCTGTTCTGAAATCAAAGACTGAATTTTCTTTTATGACTGAAATCTGAAATTTCAGACATACACAGGCCATGATTTTCATTTTTACTGCATTAATTTTCGGATTTAATTATGAAAAGGAGAAGTGGGGGTGGGGGGGGGGGGCAGGAAGAGGAAATTCTCTGCTCCTCAATTTTTCTTTAAAATCAGAGTGATATTCTGACAATATTGTTAAAGTGTCAATTACAATAAAAGATGTATATACCACATCTATTATATTAATGCCATTTCTTCCGGTAGTGAAATAAAAATGACACCTTTTAAAGTTTTGATTTATATTCCACTTATGGAAACATGCCATTCTGGGATGATTCTGAAATGGAAAATGCATTACAATTTGAAAACACAATACAATATGCAGTTGCTACATCTGTTTTTTTTACATTGATTTAGAACTTACAACAAGTGAGGCAATCAGAGTAACAGAACTTCTGTTTTCAAAAGTCCATGTGATTTCTGGGAGGAAAGGGAGGGGGGGAGGGATAGGAGAGGAAAAAGCTAAATATTGTGAAAAAAAATAGAGGTTTTTTCCTTCTTTGAATCTGATATATGATGATTGATGCATTCTGAATAATCTAATTCCTTGGGTGGGGGCATAAGCCATCCCCCCTAGCCTTCCCCAAATGGAAACATTGGGTGTTTATCTACTCATCTGAGAATGGAGGAATGGTTGCATAGAGGTACACTGGCAGAGGTAAAGACATTACATTTTTCTTTGGGAGGGTTTTCTTTGAGAGGCAAAAACATTGATTTTTTTTTTTTTTTTTTTTTTTTTTTTTTACGAAAATAATTTGCATAGTTTATACATTTTTCTACACAAAATGAAAAAAAAAAAATCGTCAAATTTCAAAGATCTCAAAGGGAAGTCAAGAATGCAATAATTTACAGATTAAAATGAACAACAATAATTTTTAAGGATCCCAAGATGACGTAATAACTTAAAGATGAAAATAAGGAATTTTGCTTAGTGGTCACTGGCCGGTAGGCTGATTTTTTTAAATAGTCAGTTACTGGCTAGTGAAAATAATTTCTTTAGCAGCCAGTAAGTACATTTATTTCACTGAATATTTAATTTTAAAAATATGTAATGAGTTTACATTAAACAAGTATTTTATGTACTAAATAAAAATATTTTAATTTACATTGCTTTGAAGAAATTGCATTGCTTTGAGATAGTAATTTCCAATCTATTTTAAATTTTAAAATAACAGCACAGTTATACACAACATGCTTATGTAGTTAACTACATAAATCTCACTAAGCTTAGGTACTTGTATAATTAACTACATAAGTGCATTTTAAAAACAATTATTTGTCTAGAATTAAGATCTGACAATTGAGGGGAGGGGGCGAGGGGGGGACAAAGAAAATCTTAAAACATTTCTAATTATTTTACATGCTATTTAAAGAATTGCATTAATACAGACATGACAAAATTTAAGTAAACAACTCTGAATAATTATAGTTTTTTTTTTTTTTTTTTTTTTATTATTTTAAAGGAAGAAAGTTAAGCTTTTATACAATGTTTATTTTTCAATTTTCACCAACTTTTATGGGTCTTTAAACAATTGAGTTTTTAAAGGAATTTCTGATTTAGATTTTATTGGATTTTGGTGCTAAAGCCTCTTTGATAAGGAACACTCAAGAGTAACTTTTATAATTTTGGAAATTATTAAAAATGTATGTTTATGCTCTCTGAAAAAAATATTAGAAAACTTCTGATGTGCCAAATCTGATGTGCCTTCATTTTTAACTATTTGCATGAATAATGCATATTTGGTAATGGCATCATCAATATCTACTTCTAAAAAAAAAGCTTTATTATACCTGTAAGAGAATTACAGCGAAAAGCAGAATCCTGGTATTTTCTTTGATTAAGAACTATGCATTCAAATTTTAAACCCATGTCCAAAATTTGAAAGGGAAACCATCGATACATTTCTTCTATTATACGAGAAATGTAGGTTAATTATAAATTGTCAAGTTCTAATTTCTGTGAATTGTAAGGATCAACTAGTTTTATGTTTTTAAATATATTTGGTTATAGTTCAGATTTTTTTTCCCTCTAATGCACACTACAAGAACTTTACAGTTCTTTTAATCTTATTTTTGTTTACTGCAGACTTTAGATCAATTTGGGAGGATGCATCGCCTAATGGCCCTTACTGTCCTTTTTTATCTTTTCCATCAATCAAGGGGGGGGGGGATCACAAAATTTGTCATTCTGTACAGTTAAAAACCCTTGAAATGTGTCGATGGTTCAGATGAAAATATTGCGAAATTTGTGAGCCGGCCACAGAAGTTGATCGTCATTTGAAAAAAGTAAAATTCTCTAGAAATGATAAAATTTTTTGGACGGGACCTTACTGCCCACGATATTTTTTTGGGTGGGATTTCAAAATTTCACTTACAAATCCCGCCCTGAAATTCAAGCTTTGTTATAATTATTGATATCAAAATTTAAAAAAAAATTAATCTCAATTTAAATAGACGGTAAAAAAAGACTTGATTAAATTACATTTTTCAAATTAACCTAAGAAATAAAAACATAACTTCACATCTTCGAGGTTGTGTATTAATTTGTTAATATTAATAATAATATTAATTAATTAGAAAATAATTAGTTAATATAATAATAGAGTTTCCCCATGGTTTAAAACAAGGGCAGGGTGCTGCTAGTAAGAAAAGGGCACTTTTTGGATTCTTGAGGGCACTTTCTTTTAATTTTTAAAGGTATTCTTTTGGTTTTTAAAGCCATTTTTGATATTTAAAAGTCAAGGTACTCTTTTCAAGACAACATTGAGTCAATTTTTACTATGACAGCAAGTTTTTAATGCAAATATGAGTAAGGGCACTTTTTTTACTGAGGTGCAAGAAGGTTGCTAATTATCTTACTGGAGGGGCAAGAAGGGTGCTAATTATTTTTATGAGGGGCAAGAAGGGTGCTATCTTGTAAATTAAAGGACAGGCAGAGTGCAGCACCCTTCTGAAACTATCTGGGAGGAACTCTGAAAATAATTAGTTAATATAATATTAGTTGTATGCTGGATTTATTCTAAATTCCAAAAATTGTTTGTCGAAAATTGGTATCTAGAAATCATTACATCATAGAAATTTCAGTTTTAAATTCAACCAAGGAGGGATATTTAGGCTCCTTTAGGATATCAAACTGGACAATTATTTATAGTAAAGGGTATAACTGGAACATTTCATTAGTGGCTGCTATTTAATTTTTTAGGTACTTCTCAATTATTTCGTCGATTACTTTTCATGTAAAAAACTACTACCAAACTGTAACACCAAATAAATAAATGGAAGAATGTTGCCATTGGAATCTCAAAAAAAAAAAAAAAATAATAATAAATAAATAAATACAAGAAATTCCGAAAAACCTTACCTATTAAAGTGTCAACTATCAGTAAGCTTAAACAATAAAATTTACAATATATTAATGAAAACAAAACAAAAAAAAATTCTTTTCGATATTTATTTACATTATTTTCCTTAATTATCCCTCCCGGCTGGTGAATAAATGTTTTGATGTCAGTTGAAACTGATCTATTGTATATTTAACTATTGCATCGCAACATTTATCCAAAGCCTTTTTTCTTTTAATATCGTTGCACTGCCATTTAAGGATGCAATGGTTATTTTAATTAACGAAATAACTTCTAAATTGGTAAAACATAATGAAAAAAAAATATATATATATATGTCCAATTAAAAATCACTGCATGACATAACAAACACATATGTAATGTTTCTGACATCAAGTGATTGTACCACCATGATCATGCATTTTTGGCATTAAATCCTATAGTTTGGCGATAGTATTTTGTTATGAAAAGTAATCCACGGGATAATGGAGAGGTACATTTTTTTTAGTATTAAAAGTGCTAAATGCTTTAAATTTCAAATAATATTAACACTGTAAAATGAAATAACCTAGATAAGTATATTAATTTCATTATTAAGCATTAAACATTTTTAATAAAAAAAACCCCTAAAATTTTAAAAGTAAGAATCTTATTATTTTTTTAAGGAAGTAATAACAGACCCTCATTATTTAAAACTAACTGATGAGGCGACATTGCCCAGTCCCTTCAACAAATAATATGACATTACTCTAAAAATTCGCTGTACAAAACCATTCAGCAAAATCCTAGAATAAGCGAGACGTGACAATTTTTTTTTATGTGCACCAACTGAAAAATTGGCAACCTCCAAATTCTCCCCAATCATAACCCGTGCTATGCGGCGGACAACTTGCTTCTTACACAGTTCCTATGACAGTTTCTTTCACAAAGCAAAGATTCATTTTATTCCATTTTGCGACAATTTATAAAGCATTAGTAGCTTTTTCCTCCAGATATTTCAATTTTTACAAACTTTTAACAATTTTTACCTCCAGACTTTTCAATTTTTACAAATTTTTCCTCTGGATTATTTTTACTTTTATAATTTTTTCCTCCGGATTTTTCGATTATTACAAACATTTAGCAATTTTTTTTCCTTCAAATTTTTAATAATTTTTTCCTCAGGAATTTTCGATTTTTACAAACATTTAGCAATTTTTTCCTTCAAATTTTTGTGATTTTTACAAATTATTAACAGTTTTTTTCTCCAGATTTTTCAAACTGTTAACAATTTTTCGAGTTTTACAAATTTTTAGCAATTTTTCTTCTGTTTATTTTTATTTATTTATTTTTTTACAACTTTTTCCTCTGAATTTAGATTTTTACAACATTTTAACAATTCTTTCCTTCGGATTTTTCAATTTTTAAAAATTATTAAAATTTTTTTTCTATTTTTACAATTTTTTCCTCTAGATTTTTCGATTTTTAGACATTTTTAACAATGTTTTCCTCCAGATTTTTAAATGTTTACAAATTATTAATCATTTTTTCTTCCGGACCTTTAGATTTTTACAAATTTTTTTCCTCTAAATTTTTCTTTTAGAAATATTTTCCTATGGATTTTTCGATTTTTAGAAAAAATTTCCTACGGATTTTTTTAATTTTTACCTCCGGATTTTTCATAGTTAACAAATTTTTCCTTTAGAATTTTTATTTTTTACAAATTATTTACAATTTTTTTTTCTTCAAATTTTTCAATTTTTTAATAATTTCTTTTCTCTGGATTTTTCAAAAATTTTACCAATTTTATCTTCTGGATTTTTTTGTCTTTAGAAATTAAAAATATTTTCCCTCCAGATTTTTCATCTTTTCCAATTTTTTCCCCAGGATTTTTAGACATTTTTAACAATTTTTTCCACTGATTTTTTCTATTTTTACAAATTATCAACAATTTTTCCTCACGATTTTTCTAAACCTTTAACATTTTTTTCCTACGGATTTTTCAATTAAAAAAATTTCATATTCTTTCATATTTTACAAATTTTTCTTCTGAATTTTTGAATTTGTACAAATTTTTAACAATTTTTCTTCCGGTTATTTAAATTTTTTTTCCTTCAGATTTTGCAATTTTTTCAAATTATTAACAATTTTTTTATCCGGATTTTTCGATTTTTACAAATTTTTTCATCCGGATTTTTCGATTTTTAGAATTTTTTAAACCGGATTTTTCGAATTTTTTAATCCGGATTTTTCGACATTTTAACAATTTTTTTCAGTGGATTTTTCAAATTTTCAACATTTTTTACCACCGGATTTTTCATATTTCACAATTTTTAACACTGTTTTCCTCTGGATTTTTCTATTTTTACAAATTTATTCCTCCGGAATTTTCTATTTTTAAAAATTTATTCCTCCAGATTTTTCTATTTTTACAAATTTATTCCACCGGATTTTTCTATTTTACTAATTTATTACTCCAGATGTTTCAACTTTTACATATTTTCCTCCAGACATTTCAATTTTTACAAATTTTCCATGTGGATTTTTCAATTTTTACAAACTTTAAACAATTTTTTCCCCCGGATTCTTCAATTTACAAATTTGTAACAATTTTAGAAATTCAACGCCGTCAAGTGTCTCGCTTATTCTACAATTGAGCCTTTTTTAAAATTTATTTATTTTAACGATCCAGTGAAATGCAACATTTAGTCGAAAATTGTATATGCGACTGCAAAAATAATTTATTACAATAATTTTTGTAGGAACTTTTTAATAATAATTTAGTGTAAAATTATGAGAAATATGGGAACAGATGTGTTCCACTCATACAGCGATATTTGCCTTCTTTAGCAATCTCTATACTAGTAGAGATCGCAGGAAGCCATGGTTTAACCTATAGAAACAAAACAAAACAGAACAAAAAACAGTACTATAAGTAGGTCTATGAAAGCATCATAGCGTGATTTTGATATATTTGAATACAGGGCGATGGAACAAATAATTGTACAAATATATATATCAAGTAAAAGAAAACAAAACATACATGTACAATAACTTACTTCAATTTGAATCACATCTCAGACATCGGACGATAAGACACTATGCGAACGCCGCCATTACTCTACGTCTACACAAACACAAACAACTTTCTGATTTACAAAAGGCGAAATGCGGTGTGTTCTGATTGGTTAGGAAGAAGTGTCTATCGTAGCTGAATTAGCAAAAGGTGCAACCTTTAGAAATAATCACGGGTTTCTTCTTTCTTGTCAACCAATGGGAGAATGGAATCTTTTCTCATTCCTTGGGATAAAGATAAATTTACGGTAATTTTACCAGATTCAGGAATAATTGCTGAATGATCATTTTTTTTATTGCTGGCCGAATGAAATCTTTGTAAATTAACGGTGTTTCTACGATTTTCTAGAAAAATGGTAAAGTGAGTGTAAAAAATACTGTCAATGCATCATTATTTTACGGAAATTTTTAACAGTGTGGAAAAACAAAGTCAAAAGAAAAAAAGCTCAGAGATTGAAATGGAGAAAGCCCAGATTTTAAAGAAGAAAATTAAATGTGAAACTAAATGAAATCAAAGGCTAAGATGTTTTACACTCACGCAAAAAAAAAAAAATTAATCGGTTTAAAAAAGGAAAAAATTCGCCAAATTTAGGGTTTTTTTCCCTTTAATGGCAACCTAGCCATTGTATTAAGTTATTCGTTTGGCGCGGTCTTGAAAATCGCGCCAACCAAAAAGTTGAAAAACACCAGCTATATTACAGGATTATTTAAAATCTGGCATTATTTTTATTTGGCTGCACAAATGCCACAAAGTATAATTTTTCATGTTGACACTTATTCAGATGATTACTCCAAAACATAGCTGATGAAAAATAAGCTTTATTGAAAAAATATTCAGCAATAAGGCCAAAATCTTTTTACAACAAATCATACTTCTCAAGCAAAATATTTTTATCACTTCAACAATGCAGAAGTTTTTGATACATCCTCAAAATTTTCTTAATGTAAAAGCATGACATAGGTAAAGCTATTGATAAAATTTGGAAATACCGGATTTATTCAGGTATTTATTTATCTGGTTATCTAACCTTATTAATTTAAAAATGAATTTTAATATCAAAGTTTATGTAGGGTAGACAGTGTTCGAAATTTGCAGTCGTTAGTCGTCAAATGCAACTAACTACATTATAGCATTTGACGACTACAAAATTATTCCTGGATGTGAAATTTGATGCCTAGCTTTTTTAACACTTAGTTTTTGCCAATCACCTGCTTTTGAAAATTTGGTCTCACACCAAACATAAACTCTAATATGAGACAGTTAGACAGTGAATTTTAGCAGAGTGTACAAATCTAAATGAATTTATTAATTTATGCAAACTTCTAAACTTTATAGTGAACCTGCCATTTAGCACTGCTGAATGTGAAAAGGGATTTAGTCAGTTTAATTTAATAAAAAACTAGCTGACCCCCGCCCGGCGTTGCCCGGGCCCGTGATAATAAATAAATAAATAATTATAATAAATAAAAAAAAATCAAGTTTTTATTATTTTACATCTTTAACCTGATTTTGTATGAAATTATATTTTAAGAAGAAAAATTCGTGGAAAAATATTGATATTTAGTGATAAAAGCACTCATTTTCTTGTTTTTTTTTTTTTACGCAGTATCATTTCATAGTTTTAAAATAAAAAGTTATTTTTGTCCTAACTCTTTAAAATCTTTATGGGTGATAAATAAAACGGTTTTACAGCCCATGTACAAATTTCAGGAAAAAATATTGTTATCCAGTTGTAAAAGAGATGCTTTCTTCTTGCTTTTTTGTTTGTTTGTTTTCTCGTCGGCTCCTTTAATATAGCAATAAAAAATAGTCCTCATCTTCCGAACTCTTTGACATTTCAATCGGTTATAAATACAACCATCTCCAAGCTCTCTTTAAAATTTTGTGAAATATATGCATATTTAGTAGTGAAAACATGAGTTCTTAATAAAAAAAAGCTTTAGCTTTTAACCTCAGAGCAAAAATATATTTCCATCCGTTTTCAATCAACCCTTTTCCATCCCCCTAGGCTAAACAGCTTAATCAATCAGTCTTATCGTTTTTGAGGGGAGAATCTTTCAAAAAAAGTTGACGCATGCGTAAAGAGACAATATTCGTGTGAAATTTTGACAAAATGCGCTTTCTGTTTTAAATATATAGATGATACACGTAACCATTTATCCAATGATTTATTAATGGCAAAACTGTACATACCCAATTTAATAGATTTTTATCCGGATAAAGCTATAAATCCCTGTGAAATGATGCAGCTGAAGGACGGTTAGACGTCCTGATTTTAGTATCTAACTGTTGGTAATATATCAAAAGATTAATATCCGGAATTAGTTTCTATGACAGTTTATTTACATCGTTTAAAACTCATCCCGATAAAAAGTAATTATCTAGAATTTCAAACAGGAAATGAAATTGCCTGATGCAATATGAAGAGGTTTTTACAACACGTGATCTGAACAAGGAAGTGAAAGACTAACATACGTATTAGTGACGTAAATTGACTTTACGTCATTACCATCCAATGAAAGAACTTAAAAATGATGTCACTTGATAAGGACTAAGACTGTTGCATCTCTGCTATATAGAACTTTAATAGATTCTTTTTAACTCGCGATGGAAACGGACATGTAATGTCGTTCTCCCTTAAACTTAAATTGAAATAATGTTTAAAACTAAATTTTATGTAACTATTAAATGTAAGCTATGTAAATTAAATAATTTAATAGTATAATGTATTATGTTTTATTAATTAACAATAATTTAATATTTCAAATTCACATAGTGAATCACACAGGATTAAAACTAAAATGATTACAACTAACAATGGAAAATTCCATACAATGGATACATCAATATTTACAATAATGTGCACGAACCCAATAAGGATATCTATCATCTAACAGGATTATCTGGAGAACCTGGCCTAGCGGTACAATGAGGACGATTGCTGAAAAATGGAGGTAAGCAATATCTTACCTATCTTTTGTTCCGAAAGTAGAATTGATTATTTATATTGCTTTAGAACGCGCAAAATTATTGACTACTGAGAAAATAACACTAACAAAGATTATGAGACGCGAAAATATTCTAAAGTATATAAAAGGTAAAAATAAAAATAAAATATAGTGTCCTTAAATCCTCGAATACTTAAAAGAAATTAATTAATTTTAGATATATTCTAAAATAGAAAAATGGCAACCTTCAAAGAAGGTAGTATAATTGAAAAATTAAATTCCAGTAATTATGCAAACTGGAAATTCAAGGTGGAGATGCTCTTGATAAGAGAAGAGCTCTTTGAAGTTGTCACAGACGACCCACCTAATCCAATAACCCAGGAATGGTCGAAGAAAGATAGAAAGGCAAGAGCCTTGATAAATTTAAGTATTGAGGATAATCAAATTATCCATATTAAGCATTTACAAAATGCACGGGACACATGGAATACGCTAAAAAGAATCCATGAGAGATCAAATCTGTCCAGTAAACTCTTTCTCCTTAGGAGAATTTATGGAACGAAATTATCTGAAGGAGGAAATATGATTAATCATATTAACAAAATATTAGAAATTATCGATAAGTTATCAGCCGTAGGCGAAGAAATTAAAGCAAATCATATTTCAGCATTATTGCTCTGCTCTTTACCTCCTTCATACGACACCCTCATAACCGCATTAGAAGCCAGACAGGAAGACGCATTAACTCCAGAGTTTATAAAGAGTAAATTAACAGACGAATTTAATAAAAGAAATGAGCATTCAAATACAACTGATAATACCAACAAAGCCTTTAGAGCTGAAAGAAAATTTAAACCCACAGGTTTTAAAAAAGAAGAAAAATACTGCACGATTTGTCGATTAAAAAACCACAACACAGTTAATTGCTGGCATAACAAACATAAAACAAATAACTTTAAACAAAATGTAAGAAAAAACTTCTCTTCTTCATTAGTCTTTCAAAAAGACGAGAACAGGTTAAAAAGCGCGGACTCAAATAAACAATAAAAGCACAGCTTATTTCGGAACCGAAGAAAAGAAAAATTGCGCATTTATAGCGAACAAATCGCAAAATAAAGCATGGATCATAGATTCTGGCTCATCCTCCCATATTTCAAATAATGAAAATTTATTTTCTGAATTTACAAATAAAGAACATACCAACGTCGTAATTGCCAACGGCAATAAACTAAAATCCTACGGGTCGGGTAATGTAAACATTACCACAATAACCTCCGATGGTAGAACACATGAAATAACATTAAAAGATATTCTACTAGTACCCGAAATTGAAACTAATTTATTTTCGTAAGCTAAAGCTACGAAAAACGGATGCAAAATAATGTTCGAGAATAATAAATGTTTTCTAGAATATGAAGGATTAATTCGCTTGGAAGGTACAAGAAAAAAAAAATTATACGAAATTCAGCAAACTAACGAAATCACAGATGAAAATTTCGTAAATATGATAACAAATTGCAAAAATAAAAATTGCGTTGAACTGTGGCATAGAAGATTAGGACATAAAAACGTCGCGTCAATGAGGGAAATAATGACTAAGGAATTAGCATGCGGAATAAACATAAATAATTGTTCCCATAGTACCGAATGTGAGCCTTGCATCAAAGCAAAAATAACTGAAGCACCATACCCCAAAAAGACGGAATTTAGAGCAAATAAAATTTTGCAGTTAGTGCATTCAGACGTATGTGGTCCTATTCAAACTCCAACCATAGGTGGGAAAAATTACTTTTTAACCTTCATAGACGATTACTCTAGATTTACTATAATTTATCTACTACAAAATAAAAGTGAGGTATTTGAAAAATTAAAGGAATATGTTGCTCTGGTCAACAATAAATTTGGCAAAAAGCCTACAGAACTCAGAACTGATAATGGCAAAGAATTTAAAAATTCTAATATAGATAATTTTCTAAAAGAAAATGGAATTAAGCGACAGCTAACAGTACCATATTCTCCCAGCCAGAATGGTGTTGCTGAACGAAAGAATAGATCATTAATTGAAATGACAAGAACATTGTTAAGTGACTCTAATTTACCATTACATTTCTGGGGAGAGGCGATATGCACCGCAAATCACCTACAAAATCGACTGCCAACTAAAGCCAACGAGAAAACTCCATATGAGTTATGGACAAACAGAAGACCAAATCTAAAATATTTAAGAGTCTTTGGCTGCAAAGCTTATGCATATATTAACAAGCAAAAAAGACAGAAATTAGCTAATAAAGCAGTAGAAGGGATCTTCGTGGGATACGATAATTATTCCAAAGGATATCGTATCTATACGAGCGGCAAAGATATCACTATAGCCAGAACGGTGAAGTTCTTAGAAAACTATCCGATAAATTCAAATAAAGAAAAACGGCTAGAACTAAATTTAGATGAAAACACTAATGCCGAAAACGAAAAGTCAGAAAACCCAAATCTGATAAAAATCGAAATTTCAAATGAAAATGATACTCAGAATGAATCTGAACTAAATCAAATCGAACCGAGAAGATCAGATAGAGTAAATAAAGGGGTTCCCCCAGATAGACTAATTTATTTGGTTAAAGATGTAAATATTAACGAACCGAAAAATTGGCAGGAAATAATAAACATGGACAACCCAGTAGAACAAGAAAACTGGATCAAAGCGACACAGGAGGAGATAGAATCTCACAACCAAAATAAAACTTGGACATTAGTTGACCCCCCGCCAAATACAAAAATAATAGGCTCGAAATGGCTCTTCAAAACAAAATTAGATGATAAAGGAAAAATACAAAAATATAAAGCGCGTTTAGTGGTAAAAGGCTATTCGCAAAATTTTGGTATTGATTACTATGAAACTTTTGCTCCAGTGGTTTCATATACTACAATTAGAACATTTTTAGAAGCCGCCGCCTATCATAAACTAAACATAAATCATGTTGACATTAAAACAGCATTTTTGTATGGAAATTTAGATGAGGATATATACATCACTCAGCCGGAAGGCTATGTCAAACCTAATCTTGAAAACAAAGTGTGCAAATTAAATAAGGCTATATACGGCTTAAAACAGGCAGCTAGAGCCTGGCACACAAAAATTTCAGAATCGTTAGAAAAGTTAAATTTCAAACAATCAACTTCAGACACGTGTTTATTCATACGTAATACTAAAAACAGTAAAGCATATATTATCGTCTATGTAGACGATTTATTAATATCAGCAAAAGAAAATGAAATTAAAGAAATTATACAAAAACTTAAGATTGAATATGAACTAAAGGATTTACGTCAATTAAACTACTACCTAGGGATTAAAATTGAAAAAACAAACGAAGGATATAAACTGAATCAAAAAAGTAAAATTGAAGAATTAGTTAGAAAATTTAAATTAGAAGATGCGAAACCTTACAAAACGCCCATGGAAACAGGCTATTTAAATTTTGATAACGTAGAAATACCATTGCCAAACAACATCGATTATAGAAAGGCAATTGGCGCTCTTTTGTATATCTCAACTGTCACAAGACCAGATATTTCAGCTGCCGTTAACATCCTAAGTAGAAAAAACGAAACCCCTTCACAGAAGGATTGGAAGGCAACTAACAGAGTGATTTCCTATTTAAATTACACTAAAAACTTTAAATTAGAAATAAATACAACACAGCAACCAATACTTGAAGTATACTGTGACTCAGACTGGGCTGGAGACATACAAACTAGAAAATCCACCAGCGGAAACCTATTTTTATTAGGGAAAAACCCAATTTTGTGGATTACCAAAAGGCAATCATGCATAGCCATGTCAAGTGCTGAAGCTGAGTACATTTCAGCAGCAAATGCGACACAAGAAATTTTATGGTTAATTAGACTCTTACAAGAATTTGACTTAGAACAGACATTACCCATAACTATGCATGAGGACAACCAGTCCTGCATAAAAATGATCGAATCAGAAAAATACACCCGTCGCACGAAACACATTGATATTAGGTATCATTCCATTAAACACCTAAAGGACAATGGTACAATCAATCTAAAGTATTGTCAATCTAAAAACATGCTAGCGGAATCCTAACGAAGCCCACTCCCAAACCTATCTTCGAAGTTCACAGAAATAACTTAAACTTAAGAAATCAAATTCCAGAGATTAAGGAGGAGATTGTTGGTAATATATCAAAAGATTAGTATCCGGAATTAATTTCTATGACAGTTTATTTACATCGTTTAAAACTCATCCCGATAAAAAGTAATTATCTAGAATTTCAAACAGGAAATGAAATTGCCTGATGCAATATGAAGAGGTTTTTACAACACGTGATCTGAACAAGGAAGTGAAAGACTAAGATACGTATTAGTGACGTAAATTGACTTTACGTCATTACCATCCAATGAAAGAACTTAAAAATGATGTCACTTGATAAGGACTAAGACTGTTGCATCTCTGCTATATAGAACTTTAATAGATTATTTTTAACTCGCGATGGAAACGAACATGTAATGTCGTTCTCCCTTAAACTTAAATTGAAATAATGTTTAAAACTAAATTTTATGTAACTATTAAATGTAAGCTATGTAAATTAAATAATTTAATAGTATAATGTATTATGTTTTATTAATTAACAATAATTTAATATTTCAAATTCACATAGTGAATCACACAAGATTAAAACTAAAATGATTACAACTAACAATGGAAAATTCCATACAATGGATACATCAATATTTACAATAATGTGCACGAACCCAATAAGGATATCTATCATCTAATAGGATTATCTGGAGAACCTGGCCTAGCGGTACAATGAGGACGATTGCTGAAAAATGGAGGTAAGCAATATCTTACCTATCTTTTGTTCCGAAAGTAGAATTGATTATTTATATTGCTTTAGAACGCGCGAAATTACTGACTACTGAGAAAATAACACTAAAACTAACTTATTAAAATTAGTGGGTATTGTTTGAGATTCGGCCAAACAATACCATGATGTAGAAAAATTATTCTCCAGTCAGACAACACGAAGTTACGAATCATAGTAAAGGCGAATTCGTGTCAAAAACCAATAAAGCGAACACCATTAATGATCTAGAACAGCCATACTCAACCTGCGGCCCGGCAACCTTTTATGTGCGGCCCGAGATACATAATCATTTCTCCCTATTTATAAAATTAATTGAGATATGTATAAAAAGTTTTTAATATTTTCACTGTTCTTTTACATATTTTCATGGGAAGACAATTTCCTGTTATTTATAATGAAAAATTAAAAATTACCTTGAAATATCTTAAATGACGTTTCCTTAGTCAAAGTCCTTTTTACATGTAGTTTTACTTGTACTATAGTAGTGTATACATTTCTTAATCCTGAACACTAAACAAACATTATTCCAAATTAATTTAATTTGCACTCTATATTGCTACATTTTTTTAAAAAGTTTGCATTGAGAAAAAAAAATGATTTATTAGAAAAAAATCCTTTAATTTTTTTTTTTTTTAGAATTTGGAATTGCTGCATTGTTGTTACGTTTTATACTTGTAATATAGCTAATTAGGCTTATTAGGGTTAAATATTTGTCACAGTAAATGTTTTATACCACTATTTAAAAAAAAAAATCTTCGCGGCATTTGCAATAGAAATTTGTATAATTTTATATTATTATAAAAGTGTATTGCGGCCCGCCAAACGTTGCAAATATATGTTTGCGGCCCGCGAGAAAAAAAGGTTGAGTACGGCTGATCTAGAAAATGAAAATCGTTGGTTTAAAAATTCTCTAAAATGTCGCAGGAACGATAAAATGTTGTCACAATATATGGTTCTTCATTTTTATCGCCGACTCAAGCTAGATCATTTAGAAACGACGGGCCAGAAAATGCAAGTCCTCATAAATGTCATTATTCAAGTCTGAGGGGCTAAAGCTTTTGGATTTTCAAAGACCAACGGCAAAGTCTGAAAACATCGAGGGTGCATTACCAAATGTCCCTCAAAATTTAAATTCTTTTCAGTTAGAAGGTGAAGTGCCTTACATTGACGATGTTTCAGACCCTGACTGGGATCCCTTTTGGTAAACATTAAATTATTTTTAATTAATTTTTTTTTTGTAAATATTAACTTTTTTTTATATGTGTAATTATTTATATATTTTTTGTATGCAATTTCCTTTTTTTCTGAATCGCCGTCTCTTATTGGCATTTATTATATTTATCTATCCTTTTACTTTTACTTTTTTTTTTTGGGGGGGGGGGGGGCAGTTGTGAGCGAGATTATAAGTTAACATTGTTTTGAATTTAGTGTAATCAAGATTGACAAAAGATTTCTGGTAAGTTTTTTTTCTCTTTTTTATTGTCCAAAATGTGCCCCCCTGACAATAACAAAAATTCATCTGAAAAATCACATTTCTTTAGCTTTTTAATCGTTAGTTTATTTAGAATGTTGCTAAAATTTGCATAAATTGGATCGTGAAAAATTTTTCAAGATGGCGGAAAAACTTCGTTTTTAAATCTTTGTTATTTATAAATCCATGTTTTTGCATCATTTTCTACTTTTAAAAATGTTGCAAAATCATTGATTTATAAATAACATACAGATTTATGATGTTTTACTGCAATCTTTGAAAATTTTTTCATGTCGCCAAAACAGCATTTTGGTGCAATTTTTTCTGCCAAGCAGCACAGGATACAGAACTCTTCCCACAAAATTCACTGTTGCAGAAAAATTAAAATGTCATTTAATGTAACACTGCACTTCATTCATCATACAGAAACTCTTAAGAATGATTTTTGTTCAGTATTATACCTTTACTATAAATAATATTTGCAATGTCAACAAACTTAGATATTTTTGAGGTAAATATATTCAATGTTTGATACTGTAATTTTGAGTAAAAAAAATTCTAAACAATAAAATTTCTTGTTACAGTAAGTAAAAAAAGGAGGATTAATTTTCATCTAAGTCATATGTGAAACTTTATTTTACAATATTGTTATGTCTGTGCATTTTTTAAGCACTCTTTTTTAAAATACTCAAAAAAATACCAAATGACAAAATACATAATTGCGTAAAAATGAAAATTTACTTAAAATTTTAATCTGCTTCATTTATCCTTCAGAAACTCTAAAAATGATTTTTGTTCAGTATTAATAGCTTTACTATAAATAATTGCTATGTACAGCAATGTTAGGCCCTTTTGAGGCAAATATTTAATGTTTGATACTTTAATTGTGAGTAAAAAAAAATTTGTAAATAATTTCTTGTTAAGCAAATATATATTTTTTTAATCATACCAAATATTAGAAAACAAGAAATATAATAATTTAAAATGAATTTTTTCGAACTTATATATAAATATAAAACTATTTAAATCTACAAACCACGGTAATATGTGGCTGTTAACTTAACAGAAGTGGATACTAAACATACAGTCTCTACTGGCCACTGAATACTAATGCAAATATTGAAATTTAACCTTTAATTGACATTATTCAAATAAATATTTCCTGGTATATATATAGATATATTGTATCATTTTAGGTGGAATCACTCTTTCCATGAACATCGTAGCATCGCTGAACATCAATTGAAGACTAATATCTCCGGATTGGGGTAAGCTGGAAACCTGTTCTACATGTCTATCTCTTCCTTATTAAATTTTGTTTAATTTGAGTACTCATACCAGGGGTTGATACAGACAAAATTCGGGGCCTATTTAGGGTCCCTTCACAAAAATCAATTTAATAAAATGGGTCCCTTCACAAAAATCAATCTGATAAAATGGGCCCCTTCACAGAAACCAATTTGATAAAATGGACCCCTTCACAAAATTCCTTTTACTAAAATAGGCCTTTTCACAAAATTTTATTCCATAAAAACTTACTATTTATTATTTAATTATTATTTTGTGATGTTTTAAAATGTGTAATTTGTAAAAAAACAACTTCACCAGAGAGAAAAATTTCAGCAAAAGGATTTTAAAAAGTTTTTGTTATTAAATGCTTGGCTCGAATTTGAGTAACTGGATTTCAACTTTCGTTACAAAATGTTATTTTTAACAAAAATATAATAAATTTCACAAAAATAACCTTTATTTTTCATAAAATGGGCCTCAAGGAAAAAAAACCTGCATCGACTCCTGCATACATCTCATTCGGTTCAGGAGTTATGACTCAAAAACCATCCTCTACTTTAGATTCTCATATCTCTAACGAATTAGACTTTTGTCAAGTGAACGAGCCCCTCCCATGTAGAAATCTACAATTTGTTGTGCATTCTTGCCTTAATATAGATAGCTTGTACTTTAATGAACAATTTAAGACCTTTTCTATGTAATTATGTCAATTACTTAATGAGTTATTCACATTTTAGCATATGCTGTTTTAGTTTCTGTTTTATACCATTTTCTAAATTTTGAAAAATTCCATGTTCTTTGCATATATTTTTAATACTTATAACTTATTGAAAACTATGTAAAACATAAAAAAATTAATGAGGATTAATTTAGTATCATTGTTTTTAAGTTTTTATTAAGTTTTGTACATGTATTGATTATAGGTGCAGATTCACGGCCGCCAGTCGCCACGTGGCAACTAAATTTTTTGCTGTGGCCACTAACTTTCGGTGTTTAAGTCGCCATGTGATTTAAAAGTAATAAATTTCTGGTATTCCCAGTCCCCATCGTGAAATGTTGATATTTTTTTTAAAGATTAAGATCAAAACACACACATTATTGTTATCTTTTAATAACATTTCAGAATGATCTGTTTAACACAGTAAACTATTAAATATATTCGAATAGCAAGGATATTCGTAACAGTTTGAATCTGATAATTTTATTTTACATAGACTGTGATTTAAATATATATATATAAACAAATGTTTGAAGTGTGTTTTTATTTTTATAGTGCAAAATATTCTCACAAATTCAGATTTTCTTTCATATGTACTTTTGTCTGGCAAAATCAAAATAAGAAATATTGTTTTTCTGATATTCTCCGCTATCATGATTGCTTAGCTTATCTACATATTTTTTTTAAACCGTATCTTGCCCAACTTTATCTTCTGACTGTACATGATTTTTAAGATTTAATTAATATTCAAATTTTGTTGTACACGTGTTTATATTAAATAAATTACTTTACACTTTGAATTAATTATTTTTTTTTAGTTTTTTACCCTATATAAACACTATTGTTTTTATGCATTTGTTTTACAATTGTGGCCACTGGATTTTTTGGGTTTAGGAGCCAGTGACTCCTTCCAAATGTTGGGAATCTGCACCTATAGTATTGATGCAATTTTCAAAACTTCATTTTTTCCTCATGTTTTTCCAATGGTGTTTTCATTTAACATCCTCCTTTTGTGCACCCACTTTTTAATATGTTTTCATACTTTTAACAACTTTAAACATTAATGGCATCTTAGTTTATAATACGTACATGGTTTTAGTATTCATTATTTTTAGTTTTGATGGGTTTTAATATGTATAAGTTATATTTTTGTAAACGCTGTTTTTATTCTAAATTGCAAATGGCGCCCCATAGACTTAACATTATGTTGTTTACGTTAAATTTTCATTGTTTTTATAATCTTTAATATAATCATTTTTAGTATATATATTTTTTAATTTAGTTAGCGTAACCTTTTACTCATCTTACTTGTCTAAAATTTTAATTAATGGAACCATTTTAATATTTTAAATAAATTATTTTTTGAGTATCGCTTTGTAAAGTTGTTTACATTCACTTAACATTGATTTCGATGTTTTTTAATAAATTAATTAAAAATACAAATTTTTAATTTTTTGGTTAATTTAGGAATTTAAATCATCATGCTTGAATTAAAATTTTACTTTCTTTGGATTTTTAAAAAAAAAAATAATATTTTCTATTTTTAATTGTTAATTAAAATTTGTTTTGATAATTCAAAAAGGGCAACTTAGTTCATTTCTGCATAAACCAGGAGTCGAGACAGGTTTTTTTTCTTGGGGCCCATTTTGTGAAAAGTAAAGGTTATTTTTGTGAAATTTATTATATTTTTGTGAAAAATAACATTTTGTAACGAAATTTGAAATCCAGTTATACTCAAATTCGAACCAAGCATTTATAAACAAAAACTTTTTAAAATCCTTTTACTGAAGTTTTCTTCTCTGGGGAACTTGTTTGTTTACAAATTACACATTTTAAAACATCACAAAATAATAAATAAATATTAAATGGTAAGTTTTTATGGAACTGAATTTTGTGAAAGGGCCTATTTTAGTAAAAGGAATTTTGTGAAGAGGTCCATTTTATCAGATTGATTTTTGTGAAGGGCCCCATTTTATTAAATTGATTTTTGTGACGGGGCCTTAAAAAGGCCCCAAATTTTGCCTGGATCGACCCCTGATAACATATATCTCCAGTCAGATAGTTTAGTTATTTTTGCAGCAAATATTAATAAATATTCTATTTAAAAGAACCCGATATGTATCGAATCCAAGCACTTTTGACAGACAGAGGAAAACTTTTAAGAATCTTTCCTGACCAATGGTATTCCATCTTTTCATTATTTGGGTTTTAAAGCTAATTTTTAATTGGCCACTGATAGTAATGATTTATAATATGAGTTTTTGTACAATTAGCGCTTGGACAATGGAAAATTGGGATGTATATGGTAGACATGGTAAAAAAGAGAATGTTATTTATGAGTCACAAGTAAAGTTACAGTTTAAATAGATCTTAATTTCTTTTGTTTATTGTTTATCCTGTATTAAATGTCAATTTTATGTAAAGTTATGGGCACATAATTTAATTATCTTTTATACTGGTTTGTAAGTATTCATATAGAGTATTAATACCCTTGATATAATTTACATAGTTATAATACCTTTAAATTCAATTTAATTTTAATTTGCTTTTAATTAAACTCATTGTATAATTATTGCTTTCCTCCCAGCATATAAACAAACATTTTACAGGGCTTGAAATTCAATTTTTCCTAGGAGGGGAGTCTCCCTACCAACATTTTTAAATTGAGGGGAGTTGTAATGTTTGGGAGGGAGAAAAAAATCTTTAAACCCCACTATTATTTTATGTGCTATTTAAAGAATTACATTAATGCAGACATGACAAAATACCATTGAAAATATTAAGTCAACTGAGAATGATTATGTAAAATGTTTATTTTTATTATAAAAAAGGGAAGAAAGTTAAGTTTTATATATGCAGTGTATTTTTCAAGTTCCATTAAATGTGTTAAGGACCCTTAACAATTAGGTTGTTAATTAAATTTCTGAATTTAGATTTTATTTGATTGAGATTCACCGATCGATTGTGGAAAAGAAGCAAAGTTCGTCGATCAGTCGCGGGAAAAAATGCAAAGTTCGTCGATCGCTTGTGGAATAAACGCAAAGTTCGTCACTCTGTCCCCAAAAAACGCAAGGTTCGTCGATCAGTCGCTTAAAAAACGCAATGTTCGTCGATCTGTCGCAGAAAAAACACAAAGTTCGTTGATCAGACATTTAAAAAACGCAAAGTTCGTTGATCAGTTGTTTAAAAAACGAAACGTTCGTCGATCTGTCCCCAAAAAACGCAAGGTTTGTTGATCAGTCGCTTAAAAAACACAATGTTCGTCGATCTGTCGCAGAAAAAACGCAAAGTTCGTTGATCAGTCGTTTAAAAAACGAAAAGTTCGTTGACCAGTTGCTTAAAAAACGTAAAGTTCGTTGATCAGTCATTTAAAAAAACGAAAAGTTCGTTGATCAAAACAAAGTTAGAAACAAAAAGTTCGTCGACCAGTAGCTTAAAAAACGAAAAGTTCGTCGATCAGTAGCTTAAAAAAACAAAAGGTTAGTCGATCAGTCGTGAAAAAAAATGCAAAGTTCGTCGATCTGTGGTTGAAAAAACGAAAGTTCGTGGATCTGTCGCAGAAAAAATGCAAAGTTTGTCCATCTGTCGCGGAAAAAATGCAAAGTTCGTTGATCTGTCACCAAAAAATGCAAAGTTCGTCGATCAGTTGCGGGAAAAAAGCAAATTTCGTCGATCGATTGTGGAATAAATGCAAAGTTCGTTGATCTGTCCCCAGAAAACGCAAAGTTCGTCGATCAGTCGCTTAAAAAACGCAATGTTCGTCAATCTGTTGCAGAAAAAATGCAAAGTTAGTTGATCAGTCGTTTAAAAAACACAAAGTTCGTTGACCAGTCGCTTAAAAAGTGAAAAGTTCGTCGACCAGTCGCCTAAAAAGTGAAAAGTTCTCGATCTGTTGCGGAAAAAACGCAAAGTTCGTTGATCTGTCGCGAAAAAAACCACAAACTTCGTCGATCAGTCGCGGAAAAAACGCAAAGTTTTTCAATCGGTTGCGGGGAAAAAAAATCACGAAATTTATCGTTCGGTTGCAAGTAAATTAAATAACGCAAATTTCTCCGAAAATGCTGAAATTTTTTGGGCTGGAGACTTCCGCTCACTATTGGGGGGGGGGGGGGGGTTGCGAATATTGTCGAATGGCTTCGAGAAAAAAGAATCACAATTCGTCGATTGTCAATTGAATGGAAAAAAATCTGTTTCCATTCAATCATCACAGTTGGTGAGTGTGGCTATTAAGTTTGGCCAGTGGTGGTAATAAAGTCAGTCGCCAAATTTTCAGTATTACTCGCCAAATGGCGAGTGCTAATTTTGTCCTATATTACTTTACAGTTCTAGATACTTTATATTTGTCATAATAGTGTTTAAGATACTAAGACAAAACTAAAAACTTTGGAAAATTCCAACAAATCAAAAACTTTAATTTTTTTTTTCTTATGACCAGGTTTTTTAAATTTTCCTTTCTTTTGATCCTTTAAACTACACTTAAATTCTTCTGCCAGTTGCGGGAAAAAATGTGGAATTCATTGACCATTCATGGAAAATAAACTGCAATTTTTGCTAATCAGTCACAAGAAAAAGCCACAATTTGTCTATCAGTTGATGGAAAATATCTCAAAATTTGCCAATCAGTTGAGGGTAAAAAGGCATGACTGTGGCGAAACAAATTCCAAAATTCCTCGATTGGTACGACAAAATATCGGAAAAATTGCTAGTTAATTGAGGAGAAAATCTAAAAAATGTTGCGAAATTCGTCAATTGAATGCTAGGAAAAATCACGAAATTCTTAAATCAGTCGCATGGAAAAAATACAAAAATTGGCGATTTATCGTGAGAGAAAATCACAAAATTTGTCAGTTGATTGTGGGAAAAAATAATGAAATCCTTAAGCCAGTTGCAAAAAAAAAAAAATGCAAAATTTGTTGATCAGTTGCAGAAAAAAAATGCAAAATTTGTCGATCAGTTAAAGAAAAAAATGCAAAATTTGTCGATCAGTTAAAGAAGAAATGCAAAATTTGTCGATCAGTTAAAAGAACTTTTGGTCTAGTGTCAACACTATTTTCTTCACATACTTTGCAGATCTTGGTAATCAAATCAAAAATTTTAAATTCATGGTGCAGTGTAGTTGCCTACAACAAATGTTACTTATAACCTGTTAGATAACATGTATTCAGTAATGAATGAGCTCAAATGAAATTTCTTACCACTCATTGACACTAGTGGGCTATTGAGTTCTGTCATATATGCTAATTAATCCATTTTGTTCTGGCTTTAAAGATAAGAAAAACAGTAAAGGGTTTATAAAGCACAAAAAGTTTTTCTTCATGAATGTTATTTTGTAGATATTCTATGCACGTGTTATTGAGGAGTTTAATATCCGCTATCTGTTATAATTTGATAATTACGAGATTAGTTGTTCATTCGATTATGGCTTGATGTATTTACAGTAATGTTATTTTTTAAAAGATGTGATACTATTAATATTTTTTTCTTTATTTTCAGAGCTTTTTTGGACATCAATCCTGAGAAAAGTTCAAAAGCAAAGAAAAATCCAGAATCATGTAATATAAATAAAGTCAGGAAGTTGATGTCAAAATTAGCAGCATTTAGATGGCGTATTTTTTAAAACCTGTCGTATCTTATGTAAAATATGTACAAAATAAATAATTTCAGAGTTCCTGAATTAAAATTTTTATTTTTGTCTGTGAATTGTTTTAAAGTATTTAAAAAAATGCTTGTTTTTAATATGTGTGATGACATATTTTAAAGATTTTTCTTGAACAGTTCTTAGAAGATCATCCCTTGTTATATTAAAATTTTTCCTAAAAGTAGGATTATTTTTTTTAGTTTTGGAAAATTGATGAAATTGTTCATTATTTCAGGGTGTTCTGGACAATGCAAGAGAATGTGCAAGCAGATAAATACCAAAGTGATTCTCAAAAAACTTAAAACGAAAGTTATATTGAAAGAAACAGAAATAATTTTAACATTTTGATATTCATTAAATTATGTCCTTGATACATTATTATGCAAAAGTTTATTACAATCACCTTCCTCATTACATTAAAAAAAATCATGAATAAGTTCATTTGTTGTTACGAATACATAATCGTAAATATTCAGAGTATGATATTAAATAAGAGAAAAGTACTAAAAAATTTCTGTTTTTTTTCTATATTTTTCAAAGGTGTGCATTGTTGAGCTAAAAGTTATACTTTATATTGTGTTATGGTTTGGACAAATTTAGCCTGTGATTTGTAACAAATTTGATAAGTGTTTGTTACTCTGCCTGGTTAATAATGCTTAAGTGTCTGCTAATTTTTATTTTACTTAGATGTTGGCAAAAATTACTACACTTGTATATGAAGTTTTACGCAATTTTTTTTTCGGAAATATGAAACAATCACGTTTAATAAAACTTATACACATGTCATTTTTCAATGCTAAATATAATTTTATTTTGTAAGCTGTATAGTGTTGTAAATAGAAAAAATATGTAATATTGAGAAAGTTGCTAATTGTTTAAAAAAATTATATGCAAACCACCATATATATGTAGTGGTAGAATAATCTTAGAAATATTATCAAGTTTTAAATATACAGGCTGTCTAAAAAATTTTATACAGTTTATTTTTCTATCTATATGAGATGGATAAATAATGTAATCTGCAAAAATGTGGATTGGTTTTAATCATCTCCAAACATCATGAAGTTGCAGAGAGTCAAAAATTGTGACTTGCTTCAAATTGCATGCAATTTGAAAAGTGAAATCTGTTCAAGCTTGGCAAATGTTTACAAACTAAGATTTAATGTACCATCAATTACATCAACACATTATTATTAATCAATACATTTAAATATCAGATTTGTAGACATTATTCTCCAATAATGATTAGATTTCACGTTTCGAATTGCATGGCAAAGTGAGATAATTCCTGGTTTTTGGAGGTACTGAAGCCACCTGTTTGGTTACAAAGAATGTATAAAAACTAATTTTGGAAATATCTCCATGGAGATGAAAAGTATAGAATTGAAATTTTGTACCTTATGGACATTTTTGCAATTTATACTATTTATCTCTTATACAGAAATAAAATGTTGCATTTCTTGACATCCTACGTATAAATATACAGTTACTGTTGGAAGTAATCATGCGAATTCTTGAAATAACTATTTCATGGTCATTTACAGTTCTGATAACTACTGCAATTTGCAGCGATATATGTAAATGAGTAGAAAATTATGGGCATTTATGCTTATTTACAATCTTGATATTACAGTCATATACGATAATTTATAATCTACAGGGTGTCCCAAAAGTCTCCGTACAACTTCAGAAATTTATTTAAAAAAAACAATAGGCCTACAGCAAAAATAATTACAACAGTGCATAGAGTAACTTAAAAAGTTTTTTTTTACATCCTTAGTAAACTTCAAAATGAGATACTTGCGTAGCACGAAGAATATCAAGACGATATTTCAATTCAATCCACAAACGTTTTTCATGTTAACATCAACAGTAGCTACTGCTGTTTGGATCTTTTGTTTCAATTCCATGAGACTATTAACTTTTATTCATCAAACATTTCTTCATTCATTCATCAAACATCTTCAATTAAACATTTTATTTCATCAAACAGTTGTAACTACTGTTGATGTTAGCATGCTGAAACGCACGTGAAGGGAATTGGAATATCAACTTGATATTCTTCGTGCAACGAAACGATCTCATGTACAAGTATACTAAGGTAGTAGAAAAAAACTTTTTAAGTTACTCTGTGTACTGTTGTAAATATTTTTGCGGTAGGCCTATTATTTTTTTAAATCAATTTTTGAAGTTGTACGGAGGCTTTTGGGACACCCTGTATATTACTGTGATTTACGGTCAGACACATTCTTGAAAGTAACGGTTATTTACGGTCAGATACATTCTTGAAAGTAACGGCTATTTACGGTCAGATACGTTCTTGAAAGTAACGGTTATTTACGGTCAGATACGTTCTTGAAAGTTACTGTGGTTTACGGTCAGATACGTTCTTGAAATTTACTGCTATTTACGGTCTAATACAGTCTAAATAGATTACGGTACAAACTGTAATATTACAGGAAAATCTTGGAGTCTGTGCTGCCAAGCTTTTCCCGTAATCCAACGGTGAAATTTTTATCAGTGTGGGCAGTCATAAATGCTTTCCTGACGCGGTAGATGGCGTTCTGCGAAAGTTCCGACTTTTCGTGCAGGGAATCTTCATTTCGCACAAGAACGCCAAGTTAGTAGGATGGATGATTACACGAACGCAGAATTAGCCGATATGCATTTGGTGTACGGGGCTGTAAATTGTAGTGGGCCAGCCGCACAGCGTTTGTACTCGGAACGATATCCGACGAGGCGTATTTCCAGTCATAATTTATTTGCAAGACTGCACCAGAGGTTAGCTGAGACAGGTTCATTTGAAAGAGCTGACAGGGTCAGTGTAACAACAGCACGGACTCCAACCGTCGAACAGAATGTGCTGCAGCATGTTCAGAGGAATCCGTACACGAAGTCTAGCAAACGTAGTCAGGGTTTCCCCTTGCAGCGTCTGGAGGATTCTCCGAGAACAAGACATGCATCCGTTTCATGTGCAGCGTGTCCAGGAACAGCAACCGGAGGATTATGCACCTCGTATTGCTTTCGCACAGTGGTACCTTGGAAAATGTGCTACAAATCCCACTTTTCCTGCTGAAGTGTTGTTTATCGATGAGGCATCCTTCACAAGGGAAGGAATTTTCAACTCGCATAACGACCATATCTGGGCGGTCGAGAACACGCATGCAATACGACGTCGTGCAGCACAGATTCGATTTTCGGTCAATGTATGGGCATGTATTATGGGAGATCACCTCATCGGACCTTACCTGTTACCGTGTCGTCTAACCGGAGATAACTACTTGCTCTTTCTGCAGAAAGTATTGCCACAACTTTTGAGAGATGAACAGATTTCTGAATCGACGCAACAGACAATGTGGTTCCAATACGATGGAGCCCCTGCCCATTATAGCGGAGCTGTTCGTAACTACCTGGATGTCACATTTGGTCAACAGTGGATCGGACATGGTGGTCCCGTGCATTGGCCTGTTCGGTCACCCGATCTATCATGTCTTGATTTTTATTTCTGTGGTTATATGAAATCGCTAGTTTATGACACCCCTGTTGACAATGCTGAGGGGCTGGTTGCAAGAATCGCAGTAGCTGCCGGAGAAATTCGAAATTCGCCTGGAGTATTCCAGAATGTTCGGATGTCCATGCGTCGGAGATGTGAGGCGTGCATTGTAGCCCGTGGAAGCAACTTCGAACACTTACTTTAATCCATGTACCTTTTGCTTCTTTTCATGTATTATTAAGACGATTTCTCACTTACGGTCTCTTTTCTTTATGGTGCTTCTGTGTACAACACCGCTTCAGGACAGCATTTCCGACCCCAGATTGCTATATGATTTCGAGTTGCCAGGATGCACCCTACCCCTCTTAGAAGTTCTGAAACGTTTAACTGAAACACCCTGTATATATATATATATATATATATATATATATATATATGATGCCATAAAGTTACCATAAAAAAGTAGAAATATTCAACATATTTGTATATCCTGTTTTTCAAAATATAATAGATACTAAAACATAAAAAAATTACAAGCTTGCGGTGAATAATCTGAGGGAAAAGTAATAAGTGATTCATGTGAAAATAGAAGCAGGAAAAGGAAAAAAATACACTCTTATATATATAATACTTGAATCTTAATCTTGCGCAAACAATTTGACTTTAAATAAATATACACTAATGCATATGTATCAAATGAAAAAAATAAATATAATAATAGATTTAATAGTATACATTAAATAAATTCCAATTTTTGAAGGAAAAATGAATCGTAAAAATTATATATATATATATAATTACTGACCTTCAAATAAAGTAGTTTTATTATGAATGCTGCGGACTTTATTAAGCTGAAATTTCTCTGCCATCTGTTTTCCTATATGATAAAATCCAATTTTAAAATACTCAAACAATACGGCTTTGATTAAAGAAAGCTCATGATTATTAAGAAGAGATTGGTTAAGTGTATGTTTATTTAACGTTTGAAACATTGAAGTGCTGACTTCTTGAAGAGTTTCAATAATAAGTTTGTGCATTGCGTTCTTTTTTTTAAATTTTTCACTAGCTTGCGCAACTCTGAAATTTCTCTCACCGATTTTGCCGATTTTCACTACGTCAGAAGCTGGATTTACTAATCCCCCTCTATCTTTCCGCTGTATAAGAACATTTCTATGCTCGTTTGAGTTGCTTTTTAGGACTAATAAACATTCTTCACAATTAATTGTTTTAAGTAATTTTTTAACAACAAATCCAGAAATATATCCTACTATATCAGAAATATAACAACTAAGATTTTCCATGCTTTCATCGGTGTAACAATAGGCTTCTCCAGCATCACTTTTATTAACAGAAGGTTCATCTGTTTCAAAGGTTTTATCATGAATGTAATTAATGTAATTGAGATAGCTATTTTTTGCAGATGAAATGTTTAAAATGTGTGTGTCATCCAGAGTAATGCAAATAGCGTTATTTCATGGTGGCATAGAAGTCTAACATATGCGGCTTTAAATTGTTTCGCTGTCGGATTATTATTATGACCACATTTACTCCGCTGAAAAACATTTCGAAGTGATCCTGGGAAAGTTTGTATGGGTTAGGCCCTTTACAAAGATTATTGTATAAATATTGAATACAGTTAATGGAAGTAAGAAAGCCCAAAAATCCCATCTTCCTATTGCTAAGAAGAATAGGCTGAAATTTTTAACCCTCTAATGTATGATTCAGCTTCATTTAAAAACGAAAAAAATAAATTTTCATTAGAATGTTTAAAACTTTCGCTTAGTAAGTTTTTGGAATTTAGAATGTCAAATAGATTGTTGAATATTTTAAGAAAATTTGCAGGAGGGGACACATCTTCGAATTCTTTGATTTTACGATCATAGCATAGATATTCTAATGAATTAGCTACACTTGAGCTGCTAATTTTACCTTCATTTTTTCTCTCTACCACTGGAGATGACGTCTTCGCAATTTATTTGCTGCATGAAGCCCGTACTTGTCTTGTAAATTTACTAAATTTACATTATAAAGCCAATTTATCATCCCCCCATTTCCATCAAACATCGAGCCTTTACTAGCTAAAGTGTTTCTCACTAGTTTTAACATGGGACTTATATCTAGTATAACACAAATATCTTCATTTGTTGCAGGATGAGGAAAAGTAACTTTTAAGTTTTCTGAATTAATATTGGCCTCCAGATTATTTACTGTAGCAATATTGGCACTTAAACCATCACAAGTTAAAGCAACTAATTTTATACCAGTATCATTTAAACGAAATAAGGCCTCTTTAATTAAATTTGCTCTTTCGGAAGCATTTAGACCATTTATTAAAAAATAAGCTATAGGGATTTTCCAATTCCCATTTAGCGAATTGATCATAAATGTTAATACTTCCTTTGCATGAGGCAATTCATCATCATCAATGGATGTTCCGAGGTCTACGAAACCTGAAAAACGTTGAGTGCCCCATTCTATATGGGATCTTATTGATATTTCGTCTATCATTAAATCAGAAACAACAACTCTGACCTTTTCTTTGGTTCCTTCTGCTTTTATTGAAAGGGCTTTAAAAGCTTCATCTGTAAAACCATCTACACCTTGGTACCATTTCCGTATTGTAGAAGGAGAAGGTAAACTAGAAGAAAATGTTTTTTTTTTGCGTAATTATATGCTTTGGCTGAATAAAAATTCAGGGTTAAGGCGAATGTACGTAACTGAGGTGGATACTTTTCTCTAGTTTTTCCTTTTTGGACTCTCTTAAGTAAATGAAGAGCAGACTCAGGAAGAGAAAGCTTAAAAAATAAAAATAAAAATAATGTTAGATAAAAAATATGAAAAAAAATAATTAAACATTAGTTTAAAACAATTCAAATCTGTTAATATTAATATATTTTATTAATCTATCAGAATATCATACTCTTAAACGTTTTCAAAAATATCAAATATTGTAAAAATATTGTATCAAATATTGTAGTTAATTTCATTTTTTTATACCGGTTCCGATAGACTGAAAGTAATGCTTTACACGGGTCATGTTGTACCTGATCCAAACCCAAAAATTACATTTGAAATCAACCCAAAACCCCAGCCCGATTTATTTCTATGCGAAAAAAAAGAAAAGTTATTGCTCCTTTAAGGGGACTGAGTACACTTTGAATTATGCATTTTATTTGAGTAATTCATAATACCTTCTTGTCATATTATTAAATGATTTTTTGAAGGAAAATTATTTAATCAATAAAAAATTCAATTCTTAGAGTAAAATTTGAAAATTCTATTTTTTTAAATAGTTTATGAAAACTTTAAAACCACACTTCTTCTAAAATTTGAAACTTTTTGCAATAACTTTTATTATATATTTTTTTCTTTCTAAATGTGCCCTATAAGAACCAGATTTCGAAAAGTTTATTAGTTTAAGAAAAAGAGAAATGAGATATAACATATGTAAAAGTGTAATAAAAATGACTATTTACTTAACATTTTTATATTTAAGAAATAAAAAATATATTATATTAATTAAAATCTGATCCTTAATTGTATGAAATGAACAATAAGGAAGATAAATTAAAAATGTCGAGTCAATTGAAAAATATATGTTGAAGTTTTAGACTTTTAATCAAACTGCCATTTGAAAAACTACAAAGTGAGGAAAATGAATATAAAGATTACAATTCTGAATCATTTAAAGAGAAATAGGCGCATTAAAAAGTATATTTCTTATACTTTCAATTATCGGATCTATACGAAACTTCATTAGAATATACTACGAATGTCTAAATTCAATTCAACAAAGTTTGGAAAGTTGTTATTTTTGTCATTTTTCTTAAAATGGAAGGTACCGAGTCCCCAAAAAAATGTTAACGAAAAACCTATTTATTATAAATTAAAATAACTTGGCAGCATTGTATTAATGTTTCAAAGTTCCTCTATATAATTTAAAATTGGAATTTTTTTTAAAGTATTAAAAGCGAAGCATTAATATACGCAGATAAAATTAAAACTTTAATTACAGTTAAAAATTTTAAAAACAGAAGGAAAACTCGGCACAGTGTAAAGATCTTCTTAAAATCATCATAAAACATTTAAACACAATAATTAGTTTACAAAGAACTTTATCTTTGTTTATCCGGTATGAAAATACGTGCTACCACTTTGAGAGCAGAAGCAAGATTTTAAGATATTTAATACTCTTATAGTATGGATAATTCTTTGTATTCTATAATTTTTTTATGTAGCTGTGTTCATAATCCTATGCAGAACTTTAATTGGAAGCAATATTATCCTGGAATAATGAAAAAATTATTGAAATGAAAATAAGTTGTGGAAGATGATATAAAATACTCACCTCCAGTACCTTACTAGTTGAATCTGTAAGCAAATATTTTTTTCTTAAGTTCATTAAACAATTTTTTCATCGACGTAAGTTTTTTCTTCATTATCTTAGTTTTTTTATTTAAAATCTTGATCTTTTTCCTGTACTCTGCGACATTTTCGTTTGCAAATGACAACACTTGTTTTGCTTTTGTTGGAGATGTCACACCATTTTCTGTAAAATCCCCCAAGTAATATTTTCTTTTTTTACCTTTGGCAATATTAACAGTAGAATCTAGAGACAAAAAAAATATATGCAGATCATTTTAAAACTATTTCTATGTATATAAAAGAGGAAAATATAAAGTAATTGCAAATCTATGTTACACAAAACATTAGCTAACTATCTGATAAATTCAGATTATATTAAAATGAAAATGGATTTTTACCCAATTCTTCTCATCTTGATTTTGGAAGCTTCCTAATTGCTGTCTTTTTTTGAAGGTGCGGTGGAAAACTAAAAATTGTTGGCAAGGCATTTTTTAAAGACAAGTTTCTCCAAATTTACCCGTATCAAAGCAGTCTGAGTTAAAATGCTTTGTTAACATAGTTTACTGTAACTTGTTGCCTTAAAATCTTCTCTTTTCAGCTGTTTTTCCCACAATTTTCTCAATTCTTCATCTTTTGGAAAACTGAAAAGAGTATTAGAAAACTTTGAATTTTATATACTAATGGCAGTGGTGCAAGAAACTTTTGATTTAACTGAAAAGCTAAATAATCAAATTTTATTTATAAATTTTAATTACTAGAATCTAATAAGAACAAAAATTGTATAAATAGCTAAATTTAATCAATTCCACGAGATTAATAATTTTTTTTTTAATTAAATCAGATTTTTTTATAATTTTTATTTACAAAATTTTGCTTTGAATATTTTATGCTCTGGAAATAAATCAAACCAATCAGGAAAAAGAGAATGCTATTAAAAAAAGGCCCTAAGAGCATATTAAAAAAAGGGACTCATAGGGCTCAAGCCCTTCTGCTCTTTCATATAAATACATATATATATAAGTCCCAATGGTTTTCAAAATCTATTACTTTCTGTCTTGAATGTTTGATTATTCATCTCTGTACATAAAAAATACTCTAAATAATAATTCCATTTCTAGTAGTAATGAAACTAATAAATGTGCATATCAGGGACCTGAAATGTCAATGATGCAGTTTTATTTTGAAATAATTTTACTTAGTATTTAAAACATGCAACTCACAGCTTCATTTTTTTCATATTTGTATTACTAGTTACTACAAGTCGCTTAAGACTCATAAGAATTGTAGCGAAAAATAAGATTCCAACACAAGCATTCCTTACAAGCACTGATACTCGACGATATTTTTTCTGAATTTTTTAATTAGCCCTCCCTAACCCATCCCTTCGTGGTCTCAATAATTTGATAACTGGCCCCTCCCTAACCCATCCCTTCGTTGTATCAATAATTTGATAATTGTGATTCTCTAAAATTCAGTAATTTAAATCTTGTAAAATAATTAAAATATTGATTTTGTGATAATGACAATACTTAATTTTTGCTATCCTAATTGTTCAATTTATTTGAAAATGATTATTTTGTTTTATTAGCATGAACCTAAAGTATTATCTATTATCTATATTATAAATTATTATCTTTATCCAGGATGTCCATTACTGGAATACCATTATTAACGTAAGCATTCATTCTCATGATATATTTTTTGTTCCTTTTGGAAATAATGAAAACAAATGTCGTTTTGTGCTAAATAGATTGAAATTGTTTTCTTAGTTTTCTCCAATTCTTCAAAATATTTCTTATTTATAATGAACACTTTAATCAGAAAAAAAAAGTTTTAAAATAATCATTTTTTTTAAATTAAATACTTATTTAAAAATTACTTATATCTGAACATAACGAATAATTTAAGAAAGTTTTACAGTAGTACACATTACTTGAGAGAGGAATGTTACAAATTGGCGCAAAAAAATGTCGCCAAGATAGAAAACGAAAATTTGTCATTTATTTAAATAAATAATAATATAATTATGATTTAAAACTTACATAATTTACAACCAATAAAAGTACATATGTCATTGTAAAATATTTTCTTCAAAAAACTGATCTGCTTTATTTACGTGGCAAAATATCAATCATTATCCAACAATGACACTGCTTCAAGTACCAATTATCATTGTTATTTTAAAGAAAATCAGTTTAAAAAATAAATTTTAGACTCCCCTATGCAAGGTTATGCCTCCTCCTTTGACATATCTTGAGTGACACCCGTATGCGCTGCAGTACATCACCATTCTTACATACAAAATGAAAAACCAAACTGTCTTTGTGTTGGATTCGGAGCCATGTCAATCCAATGGACGGAAAAATTGGCGGGAGAAAGGGGTCACCTGACTGCTTCCGAAAAGGTTGCCATTGCTTTCTCCATGGCTATTTCATCTCGATGCAACCGCATTACAAGTCAATTCTAGAGTTGATTGAATGAGAATATCTTTCCCATTTGTCTAGAATAATTATCCAAAAGTAGTACCATTTAATTGTCCTCTTTCATTCTGGCTTTAGTGTCCTTAGATAAGAAGTTACTTTTACCACTCATTTTCAATTTTTCTCCTCTTTCAAACTTTATATTGTTTTTCTATTCTGCGTTTTACTTTCTTAGGTTTCTGGGCCTATGCACTATCCTTCCTTCAATTTCTGTTTCATTCGAACAAATTTTATAAGCTTTAACAGATGTTTGCCTCCATAACCTAAAACCAAAACCCATTTATCTAAATTAACCCCCTTTATACTTAACCAATGAACCTTCAAAACTAATCAGGGAAGCGCCTTATCCCAATGTGCCTATAAACAACATTTGAATCAAATCGGATAATTCTGCATGAAAAACCCATTTATCTAAATTAGGGGGGTATCCCCCCTTTCCCCCTTTATACTAAACCAATGAACCCCCAAAACTAATCAGGGAAGCGCCTTATCACAAGGAACCTATAACCAAAATTTTAATCAAATCGCATCTTTCTATCAAGAGTTATCGCGTTACGTACATATACATACAGAACAGGCGGGCACATTAGCTCTCAGGCTGTGATAGCCTGTGAGCTAAAAAACTGTCGGTAGATTATAGGATTGCGAGAATTAAACAGTTTTGGTATACAAATTCAGTTTTTAAATTCAGTCATTCGGAAATAATAGGACTCCATCTTAAATAGGACGTCATCACCACAGCAACCTTGAATCATTACCTATCATGGGATATCATTGAATTCATTACTTATGATAGGATTTAATAGAAGGAAGAAAACTTGTATTAATATCTGTTTAAGTATTTATTTGATTTTCATAAAATTTGAAATAACTCGACAAAATTCTGCAACGATTATTAAATATATATTAAGATTCAAATCATTCGGTTGGGTAGTTTTTGCGATGATATAGGCGGGCAGACGGACGGACCAGACGACGACTACAGGTGCTACGAATTTATGTAATGAGGAACGCACCTAAAAAACAAGGTTCTAAACACCTATCTGAGAGTGGCAACTATATCCGGGTGCAAACTAAAGTCAATGAAATATCACTGGAACGATAAAGTTCGAATTGTTTCATAGTAAAACGAGTATGCGCTGTCATATGAGATATAGAATGTAAAATGAAAGAAATGTCCAAAAGGGCATTGATGAAAACTCCTTACACTATAGCAAACCTGATTTACCACGCTTGGCGCGGAATCGTCCTTTTTTCTTCAATGTGTGTTCTTTAGAAACAAATCAGTGTGAAGAAAACAATGTTTCTTCATTTTTTTAATAAGAAAGAAATATAATTAACTTTGAATTTATTACTTTTTTAATTCCCGTGCTAAATAAAACTCGCTGATTCATAATGCAGTTTAATTTAAATTGGTTGTTGTAAATAGAACAAAAAATAATTATTTATTGACTTTCTAATTAGACATTTTGTAAAATCAAGGTGAATGAAATCACTTATATCGCAGTGCAGCAAATTGCATCACTGAAATTAAGTATTTGAATACTATTTTATAATACTTTTTCAAAGGCAGAGCTAATAAAAAGCATCCATGCGTTCATGCAAATTTCTAATCAATAACTTTTTTTCGAATATTTCTTGTTCTTGGGAGTGGGAGGGGAAGGAGCATTTTTACTTTGGAAACTTTTAGAGTTTTCTAATATGATTTTTCACTTGAAATTTAGCTTTTAATAAAAATAGTACTGTAAATTTTATTTGCATGTACAATAAAATGTGAGTCGTTGATACTCCTTGAGTTTGATAGAAAAAAATGTGTAAATAGAATTTTAGATCTTTGTTACTATGTGCGTTTAACGGCCGTAAACGTTAATGTTTATTTTTATTTATAATTTCGACGTTGATGCTTTTGACTGATCTCACATATTTGAGACAAAAATATACAAAATATAAACGTTTACTCCAATAACCATTCCATTAAAAATTTTGGCAACTAGCTACAGAGGGTGGGCACATTGAGAATACACAACTCGAATTTCTTATTAAAACAAATTGTACCTTGCTTACATGTGCTAGTTTAATTAAAAAATATACACACTTCTAGAAGAGATTAGTGACGTATTTAAGACGGTGATTGGTTGTTAAAAAAGTAATTTTTAGTTATTTTTAGAGTTATTTGTAGATGGAAGATTACATAGGGGATGTAATTGACAGATTTTCACTATCTCTAATATTGGATCGATAATTTCCAAATTTCGCCACTAGGGAGCGCTGCTTTTACTCTCATGTGATAATGCATGGTCGTTTTAACACTTGTTCCACAACTTTAGATTTATCCATTAAAAAGATGTGTCTGTGTACCCGGACTTCAGTTTGCGTCTCGAGCAAAATAGGTGTTTTGAAGTTTGATTTTCTGTATCATACGGAAGAGGCCCAAAAATGAAACAAAAGTTTTCTTATTAATTACGGTAAGCAATTTAAAGTGGTATTAATGGTAATCAAATCAGAAGTTCCCTTTTGAGAAATATGCTTCTGAAAATGTGATTGAATTTATGTATTTAACTTTACATGTGATTAGAAAGAGGAATAAATTAAATAAAAAAGAAAACTGCCCAGTTAAACTGAGGGCATTGAGCTCACAGGCTATTCACACTCATTGTACACTGTACTCTTATTTCAAAGAATTTGAAATATGCCGCTCGAAAAATAAAGAAATCAACAATATATTAAGGGATGGTCATACCCCATTACCCCCCTCATAGTTAAATAATGAACCCCTTAAACTAATCAGGGAAGTCTCTAATTACAATGAATATACATACAAAATATGAAGAAAATCGGATAATTCTGCATGAAAAACTCATTTATCCAAATTAAGGGGGGATTAGCCCCCCTTTTCCCCTTTATACTTAACCAATGAACCCCCAAAACTTTTCAGAGAAGCGCATTATCACAATGAACCTATATACAAAATTTGAAGAAAATCGGATAATTCTGCATGAAAAACCCATTTATCTAAATTAGGGGGGGGGGGTTATCCCCTTTTCCCCCTTTATACTTAACCAATGAACCCCCAAAACTTTTCAGAGAAGCGCATTATCAAAATGAACCTATATACAAAATTTAAAGAAAATGGGATAATTCTGCATGAAAAACCCATTTATCTAAATTAAGGGGGGGTTAGCCCCCTCTTTCCCCCTTTATACTCAACCAATGAACCCCCAAAACTATTGACAGAAGCGCATTATAAAATGAACCTATATACAAAATTTAAAGAAAATGGGATAATTCTGCATGAAAAACACATTTATCTAAATTAAGGGGGGATTAGCCCCCCCTTTCCCTCTTTATAGTTAACCAATGAACCCCCAAAACTATTCAGAGAAGCGCACTATCACAATGAACCTATATGCAAAATTTGAAGGAAATCGGATAATTCTGCATGAAAAACTCATTTATCTAAATTAGGGGGGGTTACCCCCCCTTTCCCCCTTTATACTTAACCAATGAACCTCCAAAACTATTGACAGAAGCACATTATCAAAATGAACCTATATACAAAATTTGAAGAAAATGGTATAATTCTGCATGAAAAACCCATTTATCTAAATTATGGGGGGTTAGCCCCCCGTTTCCCCCCTTTATGCTTAACCAATGAACCTCCAAAACTAATCAGGGAAGCGCCTTATCACAAGGAACCTATAAACAAAATTTAAAGTAAAACGGTTAGTTCTATCAAGAGTTATCGCGTTACGTACATACATACATACATACATACATACATACGTACGTACGTACATACAGAACCGGCGGGCACATAAGCTCTCAGGCTTTGATAGCCTGTGTGCTAATAAAAATATTTAAGCAGGGGGGGGGGGCGATTCCAGCAGCTCTATGTGTCTATAGATCCTACGTCTGAATGTCCATATGTAATAAATTGGTAAAATGGCAAACTGTTAAAATGATGTCCCATATGGCATTCTGACATCAAGGTGACCTCACACTGTAACTTTGTCAATGTCGACGTGACGTCACGTGACGAGGATGTGAAGTCACTGTGACCTGAATGCGTAGTCGTTATGACCGTTTTCAAGCCTCTTTGTGACCGCACAATGTGACTACTTTGTGAAGTCACCGTGCGACTTCAATGCTAAAAATGTGATATTTGTGACGAATATGCAACGGATAGGGTTAGCAGATTTTTCCCGAATCCGATGCGGCTTGTTTGGAACGACATTTGTTTTTTGCTACAGGTTGGTGGCATTTGTGACGACACTGCACCGGGTCGGGTGACTAGATTTTACCCGAATCTAATCCAGAAAGTTCGGATTGATCTTTTTGGATTTTTTTTGGCTACAGATTAAATTTGGTTATCGGTCGAGTGACCTGATTTTCGTGAACCCGAACTGACCCGGGTCGGGTATAAGGTTTTTACTGCCTGTCTTGTTCGGAATAGAATCATGCATACGACCGAGTGACCAGATTCTATCAGAAATTGTGTCACGACACGTGTCGGTTTGGATCTAGAGTCATGCATGAATCCGGTTATGCACTTCTTGAATATGATTGAATGTGTACTTGAACATGAATGATGATTGACTGAAATTATATCTCAATTTAACCCGGATTCTTACCATATACCGACAAAAAAATCTGTAGGCCCACAACCCCACCGAACCTAATAAGTTTTTTAATCGGCACTTATCCGGAATCACTTATCGAAGTCCGAAATCAAAGAAAATAGATCTACAAATTGATACAATTATAGAAAAATTGTGTATAATCATATATTTCATATTAATTTTATCGTTCTTATAGAAAAACACATATAAAGACTTATTCATAATAAAATATAGTTTTTAATCTGAAACAATATTCTTGTTTTAAAACAAATCATCTTAAAACGAACCCGAGCTGCAAAACTAAATTTTCAACCAAAAAGCATTCTAGTCAACCCGATTCAAACCACGCAACAACAAAAACAACTATTACCAATCAGACTCGACACATATTGTATCAGGTAAAAAAATTTCGTAAAATTTCATTAGGTGTACCGAAAATTAACGGTACTTGTACCGTTGTCACTCTTTACGGTATGGGTACCGTACTTCTAAGGTATATTAAGCGTAAAAAAACCGTATATGTGCCATCTCGATTATAAGCGGTATTTATACCGTAAAATGATTGTTTTTCAGTAAAAAATCGCTATTTATACCGTAAAATAAATATTTTTCAGTAAGGAAAAGGCTGGTAGCACCGCCTCGGTGTACGGCAACTCTTGAAATAATGCTCTTGCTCTTGTTACGTAATGCGTGGAAGCCTGAGAAGAGGGAGGAGTGCAGCCGGTACATATACTTTACATATTTTATGGTACACATACCGTCCAGTTAAATTACGGTATGTATACTGGTGACAAAGTTGCCAGTATATGTACCGTAATTGTTGACCAAAATTTTTTCCAGTGAAGTTTATCCGATCCGATGTAGGACTCTAATCCAGTCAACATTATTCTTCTTTCTTTTTTTAATCCATATTCCGGGTCACCAGATTTAATAGAACACGACACCGCCAAGTTGGCTGTAAATTTTCTACTACTGTCAGGTACAGATTAGAATTACGCATAGAGACGGATTACAAGATTTCATCAAATCGGAATATGATCCGTGTCCGATCGGCTATATTTTTTCTTGATGTAACTCGTATATTTCAATTAGAATTTTACATCGGTTTGAGAAATCAGCTAATGTAGAGTTAAACAAGTGAAATTACAAATGTAAAAACAAATATTGAATATAAAAATGTAGATATGGATGAATCGAAAATTTTAATAAAATTAAGTATTTCAGCAATACGCAATTCGATTATGCACGTCTTTTTAACTGTCTTCTACTTCCATTTACAATACTTAAACGCAAAAATGTTGACACTAATTAACACTATTTTGCTGTTAAGTATTAAAGTTACAAAATGGACGCCATATTTGCTATATGTGGTTAAATTATTTAATTAATGCATATATTAATATAATATATAATGTATATATTTTAAAATAAGTATTGTAAAATATTTACATTAGGAAAACATTTAAAATATAGATAGTATATTTATTGTTTAATATTTTAAAAATAGTGACTGTTATATCAAGCATTAAATCACATTTTGATGTAAATAAAATATAAAAATTAAAATCATAAACACATTTTATTAGATTTTTTACTGATATTTCATTACATGCTTATAAACAATTTGACAATTTGTATTTAATTATCTTATTTTTTGATAGTGTATGAAATGCAAAAATTAAATATCAATTAACGTACTAAATTGTGACAATTATTATAAATTTATCAGGAACCTATTTCAAAAAATGAAATATCATTATTTTTAAATTGTAATTTTTTAAAGTGCATAACTATGCAAATTTAACGCAAATAATTAGTATTATCACAATTGTTACAAATGTATCAGAATTATTTTTTAATAACTATGAAAATTGAACCAAGAAACGCAATTCAAATTCGATCTTTATCTATACTAATATTATAAAGGAGTAAAGATTATTTGTTTGTTTGTAGGGGGTAATCTCTGGAACTACCTAACCGATTTCAAAAGTGATGGTGGCAAATTGATGGTGACAACCCCTGCTCCACTATGGGCTATATTTTATGTCGGTGCCACTAACCCCAGGGGGTACAGGAGCGAAAAACTTTCTAAAATTGCGATTTTTAGCTCACAGGCTATCAAAGCCTGAGAGCTTATGTGCCCGCCGCCGGTTTTGTATGTATGTATGTACGTACGTAACGCGATAACTCTTCATAGAAATATCCGTTTTCCTTCAAATTTTGTTTATAGGTTCACTGTGTTAAGGCGCTTCCCTGATTAGTTTTCGGGATTGATTGGTTAAGTATAAATGGGGGGAACGGGGGGCTAATCCCCCTTTATTTATATAAATGGGTTTTTCATGCAGAATTATTCCGTTTTCCTTTAAATTTTGTTTATAGGTTCACTGTGTTAAGGCGCTTCCCTGATTAGTTTTCGGGATTGATTGGTTAAATGTAAAGGGGGGGGGAACGGGGAGGGGGGTACTCCCCCCCTTAATTTATATAAATGGGTTTTTCATGCAGAATTATCCCATTTCCTTCAAAATTTGCTTATAGGTTCATTGGGTTAAGACGCTTCCCTGAATAGTTTTCGGGATTGATTTGTTAAGTATAAAGGGGGGAGCAGGGGGGGGGGCTAATCCCGCCTTAATTTATATAAATGGGTTTTTCATGCAGAATTATTCCGTTTTCCTTCAAATTTTGTTTATAGGTAAACTGTGTTAAGGCGCTTCCCTGATTAGTTTTCGGGATTGATTGGTTAAGTATAAAGAGGAGAAACGGGGGGGCTAATACCCCCTTAATTTATATAAATGGATTTTTCATGCAGAATTATCACATTTCCTTCAAATTTTGTTTATAGGTTCACTGTGTTAAGGCGCTTCCCTGATTAGTTTTCGGGATTGATTGGTTAAGTATAAAGGGGGAGAACGGGGGGGGATAATACCCCCCTTAATTTATATAAATGGGGTTTTCATGCAGAATTATCCCATTTGCTTCAAAATTTGTTTATAGGTTCATTGGGTTAAGACGCTTCCCTGATTAGTTTTCGGAATTGATTAGTTAAGTATAAAAAGGGGGAACGGGGGTCTAATCCCCCCTTAATTTAGATAAATGGGTTTTTCATGCAGAATTATCCCATTTTCTTTAAATTTTGTATATAGGTTCATTTTGATAATGCGCTTCTGTCAATAGTTTTCGGGGTTCATTGGTTAAGTATAAAGGGGGGGAACGGGGGGCTAATCCCCCCTTATTTTATATAAATGGGGTTTTCATGCAGAATTATCCCATTTGCTTCAAAATTTGTTTATAGGTTCATTGGGTTAAGACGCTTCCCTGATTAGTTTTCGGGATTGATTGGTTAAGTATAAAAGGGGGGAACGGGGGGGGGGCTAATCCCGCCTTAATTTTTATAAATGGGTTTTTCATGCAGAATTATCCCATTTGCTTCAAAATTTGTTTATAGGTTCATTGGGTTAAGACGCTTCCCTGATTAGTTTTCGGGATTGATTGGTTAAGTATAAAGGGGGGGAACGGGGGGGCTAATCCCCCCCTTAATTTAGATAAATGGGTTTTTCATGCAGAATTATCCGATTTTCTTCAAATTTTGTATATATATTCATTGTAATTAGAGACTTCCCTGATTAGTTTATGGGGTTCATTAGTTAACTATGAGGGGGGTAACAGAGGGATGACCCCCCCCTTAATATATTGTTGATTTCTTTATTTTTCGAGGAGCTTATGTCAAATTCTTTGAAATAAGAGTATAATATACAATTAGTGTGAATAGCCTGTGAGCTCAATGCCCTCAGTTTAACTGGGCAGTTTTCTTTTTATTTCTTATACTGAAGGAGCTAGAAATTTGAAATTTGGCATTGTAGTTACTTATAAGATGTAAATGCTCTCTACGATCAAAATAAAAAAGAAATCGAAATTTAAAAGTATGAAATGAGCGAAAAGCGTTCTAAAAACATTCTAAATTACAATATCTATGAAATCTCTGGAACTACCGAACCGATTTCAAAAGTGATTGTGGCAAATTGATCGTGACAATCCCTGCTCCAACATATATTTTAAGTCAGTGCCTCTAACTCCAGAGGGGTGCAGGAGCGAAAAACGTTTTAAAATTTCCGATTTTGTTTATACAGAAAGAGCTAGATATTAGAAATTAGAAATTTGGCATTGTAGTTACTTATAACATGTAAATGCTCTCTTAGAAAAAAAAATCGAAATTTAAAAGGGTGAAATGAGCGAAAAGCGTTCTAAAAACATTCTAAATTACAATTTCTATGGAATCTCTGGAACTACAGAACCGATTTCAAAAGTGATGGAGGCAAATTGATGGTGACAATCCCTGCTCCAAAATAGGCTATATTTTATATCAGTGTCACTAATCCCAGGGGGGTGCAGGAGTGAAAAACGTTCTAAAATTGCATTTTTTTTATACTAAAGGAGCTAAAAATTTAAAAGTTGGTATTGTACTAACTTATAAGATGTAAATGCTCTCCAAGAACAATTTTTTTTTAATTCGAAATTTAAAAGGGTGAAATAAGCGAAAAGCGTTCTAAAAACAGTCTAAATTACAATTTCTATGAAATCTCTGGAACTACAGAACCGATTTCAAAATTAATATTGGCAAATTAATGGGGACAACCCCTACTCCAACATAGGCTATATTTTATGTCGGTGCCACTAACATCAATGAGGTGCAGGAGCGAAAAATGTTCGAAAATTGCGACTTTTTTATACTGAAGGGGCAAGAAATTTGAAATTTAGCATTGTAGTTACTTATAACATGTAAATGCTCTCTAAGAATGAATTAAAAAAAAATTTTAATTTAAATGTGTGAAATGAGCGAAAAGCGTTCTGAAGTCATTCTAAATTACAATTTCTATGGAATCTCTGGAACCACGGAACCGATTTCAAAAGTGATGGTGACAAATTGGTGGTGACAATCCCTGCTCCAACAGCCTCTTTAATAAAAAGCTATGCGTTGCCGACGACTGGGTTTTTCGCTAATTGTTGCAACAGATTAATCTCGGAAAATGAAAAATTTGAAGTTACTGAAAAACATAATAGCTCGAAAAGTATTTATCAGAAAATTGTTAGACAAACTGCGTTTGAAAGGTAAAAAATTGTATTTTTCTTGATAAAAATTTCAAATCTAATGATTATGCCGTTTTTCAAATATTGAATTTCAAAAATTACCAAATTTCCCAATGGAGTACCATAGCGAAACCTGCATGCGTAAAAAGATAATGATAAGTGCGACGTGTCCTGACGTGTATATTGGCTATAGCACGAGTCACAAATTATAGTAGCCTTATTATTCTGTTAAAATATAAAAGTTCGTTGTGAAATGTCAATATTTTGTTTGATTAAAGGTTCGTTAAAAGAAATTGACCAGCGTAGCGGGCGTAGCTTGCTAGTTATTAATAAAACTTTACGTTTAGAAAATGTATTGTTAAAAAAAATGATTAAAACGATCAATCTCCTAGACTAGATATAAATAACGATTTAAAAAATTAAAGAAGAAATTTAACAATTATTATTTTTTATTTAAAAATAAGCATTAAGCATTGTAACCTTTAAAAAATACACTATGAAATGTACAATTACGAAAAACGTAGTATAGTCACATACCGATCTCATGCTAAGACCAACGTAGTTGTGCTGAAATCCCGAGTGAATGTTTATCCATTTTTATTTAATTATAGCTGCTGGTCTGTTTAGATCTCATACCTATGCAAAAGGCGACTGTAAATCCCGATTAAAATCAAAGCGTACCAGCAGAGATGTGTAAAATCAAATATCACCCAGACCTTAAGAACACACCCAGCTAGACACGTAAATATTTTTTTTCTAATAAAATATTTAAAATGTACCTACATGATATTAATTCGCAAAAACATTAAAAGAACAACACATCCAGCCTTCAAAGAATAAAATAAAATATCGTCTGATTTAAATATGCGCGGTGAAGTTCTGCGCAACAATTGCAATTTTTTGCCACAGACAAATAACAGCTGCTTAGTCACATAAAATATAAAGAAACGAACTTAAATCATGATATTTTAAATGTTTTGTTGTTTAGATAAGCGAAAACTTAACTTCTAATGATGTTTAAATATTCTATTTTTATAAGAGAGAATTCTCTATTTAATAGTGCCTTTTATTATATTTCTTAGAAAAAAGCAATAAAATTATTTTTAATTTTTTTCTAAAAATATTTTTAAATATTTTTAGTACATTGCATTCGCTTACTATCAGTCCAAAGTAAACAAAAATTGTAAATAAAAAATGAATTAATACGTAGCGTTTATACAATAATTTCTATGAAATATCAATACTGGTTTATAATTTTCGTTTATTATTAAATTGACTAAATACGAATAAGGTAAAGCCAGGAGAGATGACGCAGTCGGAGAGATTGCGCACATAGTGGTTTGAGGGTAAGAAGTAGAGTGAGCGTGCAGCGACTCCAGGTAATTGTACAACAACAGTAGTGGAGTGTCTACTTAAAAGTGCACGTTGATTGCTTTGAGCGTTTAAGATAAAGTATTGCTATTTTGTTTTGTTTTCCCAAAGTAAGTGCTTGAATTTTCATAGCTATTCATCAGAATTTCTATAGAATGTCAATAGTACAAAATATTTTAAACTTAAACGATTTATCATAAGCTACTAATCTAGACTAACAATGTGAACATCAACGGTTCGTTTTAGAAGAGGTCATGTTTAAATAAAAGGCCGCGCAATCTCTCCTACCGAAATTGGAGAGTTTGCGCATTTGCTACTTAGGAGAGATGGCGCAGTGTTCCCATTCGTTTCCATGGTAGGAGAGATTACGCAGCTTATTGGTAAATTTGCATAAAAAATTGAAAAATGAAAATGGACTAATTTTAAGTTAAACGTGTTATTACGTAGCATTATTTTATTTTTTAATCTTATCTGGACTTGCTTTTTCTGATTCTTTAATTTTTTTTCCTTTAATTAAAATTTTTTAATCGTTTTTAAAATTATTTCCTTTTTCTGATTCTTTTATCATTAGGTTGAAATATTCACTCCTAATACAATAATATTTGTTCACAAAAACCTTACAGCAATATTATTTAAGTGTAATTATTACTGTTAACAAGTTAATTGTAGTTATTATAAGTAACAATCTCTCCTACCCATCTGCGCAATCACACTAACCCTATAAGGAGAGATTGCGCAAAATTACTTTCTTGGTTTTATTACAATTGTTCTATTAAATTGCAACATAACAACAAAATAGCAATGGAAATGCATAAAAAACAAATGAAGTAAAAGTTATTCATGAATAGTTTAGCAAAAAATTAAAATTTAGATTTTTTATTGCTATTCTTTTGAATTGTGCGCAGACTATCCTAGCTTTACCTTATATTTTATTTATACTGCGATGAGTTTTATTAAGAACCGACCATATTTTCCGAACAGTAATAAGAACGATGCCTTCAGGAAGGATTTTGAAAGGGGAAGTGACCCGAATTATTGTTCCCGAACAAGGAAAAACTTGAAATCCTTGCTTATCAGCCCAGATCACGCTGGTATCGAACTATTTAGGGGCAGTAATGGGCTGAATGGCACCTAAATATAATTAAGGAAAAGTTGAGATTTCTGAAAAAATATTTTTAGTATCACAAAATTATCAAATGCGTTTCATGCGGCTGTGAAAAACAATAAAATGCTTGTGTTTAAAATGCTAACAAACCTTTAAATTGCTAATAATTGTATCACCACCAACCTGTCTACGTTATTTTGTTTGTATTTAAGCATTTGTGCATGATTATTATTTGGTATTTTTTATTACTACTATTTCTTGAAAATTGAATATAAATGGGAATAAATTATCTCCGTCGTAATATATATATCTATATAGACAGTTACTTATTCATTATTTATTTTTCAAATATTTTTGTTTAAATAGTCAGAGACAATGTGAGAGATTCAGACATATAACATGATTCAAGTCTACATTTTATGAGATTTAAAAAAGCATATTCCTTCATTTCCTTTATTTTTTGTTCTAACAAGTTTTTTTCCAAATTCACTCCTTGGTCAAATAAAGACGTCACAGAGTATTGGAATTTTGGTCATAGGTGTGACGTGACTTCCGTTACTGGGAGTGACTTCACTTCAACGTCACAAAAAAATTCAAAGCTGTCTAAAAGTAATGTTATTGATGTTATAAGATGTTTTAAAGTTTCTTTTATATTTTCTTACGATCTCCACGACGTTCGCATTTCGGTCACAGTGTAACGTCACAGATATGACGTGACGTACGTGAATTGCAGTGACGTCACTGCGACCATGATTGCTATACGGGGTGTTTAGTCGTTCCAGATTGCTAACTCGGAAGTAGTCGCGCCATGTATGACATGCCCAGGATGCGTACGATTTTAATATTTGTCACCACTATTTTTCGAAAAGAAATCTTTAATTTACTTTATCGAAGAATTTGACTCCGACTAAATTAAGTAATGATTATTATCTGTATTTGGTATGCGCGATTTCTTCCGAGATAAAGCAAGGATAAATCGCGACAAGCTGCAGGGCCTAGTTTGAGAACACGTGGTGATGAATGTATCGATTTCAAATTTTTAATACTGTAATTATATTTTTCAACACAAGAATTTGTACAGGCTGCGAATATTTGCACTATGTAAGATTTCTTGTGTAGTGAACCGTGCGATGATAAACTTGGTGATTTGATAGTTTTGTGAAACAGGGAACTTTACAGAAGCACCCTTGGTTCGTGAACTATGTTACATCTGACTCTGACAGTTGACAGATGTCTATCTTAGACCTATAAGTACGTCCTTTCGTGATTTCATCAAACTGAAGGGGCCCTATCCAAATTTAGAAATGACCCAAATGTCTAAATGTCCACTAAAACAAAAATAAATTTATCTTTCCTGATGTAGTAAGTCCAAATAGACATGAAGCTTGGCAGGACATTTGAGTCTTATTAAATAAAATATGAGGGATTTCTTAAAATTTATTATAAAGGGTGTTTCAAAAAGAATGACCCAATTACAAATGTCAATAACTTTGTTTTAAACAATGATTGAAAAAGAAACGGTGTAAAGTGTTTCTTTATTTTTAATAGTAAAATCGGCTGTACTTTCTAAGCATGGTAAGGTGAAGTATTTTTTATGTAATGCAAACTGCTTCAGAAAGAAGAACCCGATTATAAATGATCATAACTTCATTGTAATAAGTGAATGGAACAAATGATTTTAGCCCAACACAGAGAATAAACTCACAGTTTTGATTGCGTACTTCATACCTGATCTAAGCGGGTTCACATCAGTCCGTTTTGCGCCAGATATTGTTAAGCATGTTTGTATAGACACTGGTGTTAGTATATTCTGTATGCTTACCTTCAGTTCGCTCACTAGTGAAGGCTCTTTGCCTACACTAGTGAGCGAACTGAAAGTAAGCATAGAGAACATACCAACACCAGTGTCTATATATACCAGTGTCTATATACAGGCATATCCCCATAAAAAGCAGTCACAATAGTTGCGTGAAATTGACTATCACTCGGATATTTTGTGTGTCAATAATAAGGAGCCACATAGAACACTTATGATCTATTGAGCTTCCCTCTGTGTTGGGTTTAAAGCGTTTCTTCGAAAAATAATTTATTACAATGAAATTATAATCATTTATATTTGGGTTATTCGTTCTGAAATACCCTGTATTACATGACAAATATTATATACATAGTACCCATGCATAATACATATTACCCTAATAATATTACCACCCATAATACATATTACCCATGCTTAGAAAGCATAGCCCATTTTACTCCTTTAAAAAGAGAACTATTTTTAACACTTTCCGACATCGTTGAAAAGTATTTATGAATTCGGTTTCCGTTTCTAAACAGACAGTTTCTAAACGGAAATTACTGAATAGAAATTTAGAACTGAGCGACGCGTTTCCTAAATGAACTAAATTTTAGCATACTCTGTAGTATCTATACAAATGTACAGATCCTATATAGGGCTGCATAAATGAATTCGATATCTTTCCGACTATTGATGGTCATTTCTAAAATTGGATTTTCAAAATTGTTTACTTATACATCCTCTTTCACCAAGTTTCATCAAGTTTTGTTAAAGTATTCTGGACGTGTTGGAAAGTGTTTCATAATCTATGCTTGACGAACGATTTTCCGTTCTTATTTGAAATAGTAAGGCATGGTAATTTACGTACGGATTTATTTTATTTTTTCGAAAGATATGCCGCGAAAAATGTTCTATTAAAAAAGACTTTCCATTTATCGACTTCATGGCGGATTATCATTCCGAATTGTTGGAGACAAAATGAAAACCGTACACAACGTGGGTAAGCGCTAGTTCCCCGGGTTGTTAATAGTTAATTAATGTTTCATAAATTACAACGTGTAAGCTACACTAAATACAGGATAAGTGTAGCAGGGATCTTAGGGATTACTAAATTTCTTGTAAAATGATTTTCAAATTGATTCAGATAAAATATGTTTTATTGCAACAACTTTTGATATTTCTATCAATAAATATATATCATTTGCGTAGCTATCTTTTGTTTAAAAAATTCAAGTCAGTGAGCAAAACATATTCGAAATTTAATAATAACTCTAGAAATATTTGAATAACGTATAATATTTGTATAAGAACCAAATCATCGTTGTATAAAACAAAGATATACACCTTTTTTAACAGCTCGCATTATCGATTCCTCGCTGTTTCTTAGTTTTTTTATTTTTCAAATTGAAAATAGATTTCAGCGGAATTGAAATAGAATATTTTTCTATCACAAAATAGATATTACGGTCCAGGATAAAATATAACATATTGTATATTTAAAATGCACTTTTATCTTATATCACGCCGCGTAAACATTAGAAATATTACTAACTTAAATGGTTCAGTAAGCAAATCTCTTAAAATTGAAAGCATTCTTTTCGCATTTTAGGTTTGGTATAGAAATATTAATAATGTGGAATTGAGGATTTTAAAATAAACGGTTAAAGGTAACAATTTTCATGGTTAATGATCTTATATAGTTAAGTTAGACCGGTAGCCACTTATTTTCCATAACTTCAGGAAATAACTGTGGCATTTAAAGAGCCACTATTTCATAATAGCTCCCACTTCAGGGAAAGGGTATTTTTGTTTTATTATACCTTTTCTAAAATTGGTATCTGTTAAGAAATAATATCTGAATTTCATTGTGAAAAAGAAATAGTTACATCAAAAATAGAGGCATTGCAGTTTCAACTCATAAAATGTTAAAATATCTCTAGCTTTTAGAGGAATTATTGTTGTCGGACAAAAAATGTACATTATCGTAAAATATTATACAGGGCTTTGTACAGATAAACGTTTTTAACACTTTCCAACCTAGTTGAAAAGTGTTTATGACTTCGGTTTGTCTGGCCGTCTGCCGTCTGGCCATCTGCCGCCTGTCCGTGCTTTAACTCCCGTAAATATGCTCAGATTCCCTTGCAATTTTTATATGTTATTGTCGTTATCTATAGCACGTTCCCTATTTCAACTGAAGTGTGTAGCACTTATAGTTTTTTTACAGGGTTTATTCAAAAGAATTCCGTTACATTACGGTCTATGGGGAAAAATCATTTGCGGTTTATTTTAATGATGTTATACAATTGAAAACACATTGTAATTGATATATATTCGTAAGGTGCATTACAAGAAGCTTAATATGGAATAGGGTGTATACTGTGGAATCCGGATAATGGGTAAACAGATGCATAGCTGCGGCGTCACAGGAAGACAAAATATATATATATGTAGAAATACTGTTAAGCTGGAATAAAAGTTAGATGTGGTAGAGAATAGTTTCATTACAAAATTGTCCAAAGCACAATTTTTTTTAGCAGTTGATTTGGTGTTACAGGCAATAATCACTGAAGAGGAGGCGTACAAATTAACTTAATACTGAGACAGTCGGGGTAAGAGTGATACAAAATATTTCGAACATAATTTGCACTTTTTTATTTTGGTGTGCGGTTTTTGTTATCAGTCGCCAACATATACAATGAATTTGGCGATAATCATGCAAAGGAACAAAGTATTTTGGAGAGTTAAGGGAGTAATTTTGAAAATGACAGACCGGCACAAGATTCGTGGGAAGAGAGGGTTGTACAAATTTTTGTAATTACATGAACTGCCGATCGAGCCAGAATAATTAAAATGGAATTCATGAACGTTAGAATTAAGACAATACAAAGTGCTAAATTTAGACATTGGTTGCATATGAGAACTGAAAATTAGTTAGGGAAATGACGGCGTAGGAGGAAGTACAAAGAAAGCAGTTACTTTATCTTTCTTTTTTTTATTTATTCGCAAATGCCGGCTGGTGTGAAAAGGAAGAGAAAAATGCAGTATGGGTGTGAATACATATTTCTTTTATTTCTGCAGGCTGGGAAATGAAACTGACATGACAAGAAAAATGCGTAATATAAATTAAGTGAAACCGCACTGAATAAAACGGATAAAAAATTTAATGAGCAAAAAATTGGAGAAGAGTAGAATAAAGTTATTTTACTGTTAATAAAAATAGGAAAAAATAAATAAATAAAATAATTTTGAAACAAGAAAGGGGGGGGGGAATAATTTTAAAGAATAAGAGGATATGTAATGAGAAACGTCATTACATATCTCACCCCGCGAATAAGAATGAAATTCAATCCTTACCTAATAGCGTGAGAAAAATACTGTGTCTCTTTGCATGAAAATATAAAAAATACAATAATACAGTAATAAAAATGTGAAAATGCAAACCAAACCTGTAATGAATCAACATACAACACTGGCATCATAAGCTTCATAATTATTTTGACCATCAAAATTTTAACCTCTGTATATTGATCTTTTAGGTAGATTTCGTAAGAAATACTACCTATTACATTCTTACCTAAATTGGAAATTTTGAAAATTTTTTGCAGATCTACGCCGATCATGACTCCCAAAACCACCCCAGTTCAAAACTTTATATCTATCTATCTATCTATCTATCTATCTATGTCACTTTTTTCTGACCACGATAACTGGAAAAATTCTGCATTAATCTTTTACAAACTGATACATAAAATCAAGGGGTATAAAATCTCGGTCAAGTTCGTTAATGGGCAAAATCGAACCAAGGGGGGGGATGGGGGGGCTTTTTGTGAAAACAGAAAATCCCCCATAATTTCTTAATTATTATACGTATCGAATTCGTTTAAAGTTATTATTACTTCTAGGAGAAGGGCCGAAAATTTATGCATGACAGATTTTTGATATAATTAAAAATTGTGTTAAGGGGGGGGGGGAAGGGGTTTAGAAGAAAAAAATTCATAACTTCGCCAATTCTCAAGATTTCAAATCCGCTTAAATTTATTATTAATCCTCTTAATATTATCTAAAACTTTTATATTGACAAGTTTTTTATAGGACCAACCGTTATAGCAAAAAAAAAAAAAAAAAAAAATCCCTGCCGGCTCCGCCTGCAAACAAGTTAGGTTTCGAAGTAGGTGGTTCCAACTGCCGCATCATCGTAAAAAGGTCATTTCTTCCGCAATTCCCTACAAACAGGAGCCCCACGGTCTGCGTCTTCGAAATCTACCTGTGCCTGTAGGCCGAGCCGTCAGGGATTTTTTTTTTATATAGTTGCAACTTTTTTATTTAACGAGGTTTTCTTTTTGACATGGATATCCTTAGTTATTTTAATCCTTTGTCATTTTGATCATTTTTTTCTTTGATCATCCGGTACCGGGAAATTTATAACTGTCCTTTTTATTGTTTTTATTTTAAGGACATCAATGTGGTCATAAAATAGAGAAGATTAAAGCAGACAAATTATCATTATTCTTCTCAAAAATTGTTTCATTTGAATCTAAACTGATGCCAAAAATTTTAGTTCACAAAATAAACAAACACATATAATAATAAAACACATTACAAATGTATAAAAATGTAGAAGAAAAGGTTATATATATTTAAGTATAAAATGTAATAATGAATAAGCATAATTAAATGACAAAAAAAAAATTTTAAGAAAATATTTCGGACAGAAAAAGAATGCATGTGGCAAACTAATAAAAAAATCTGCCCCAAATCTTGTCATGTGACAAGTGTAATGGCTCAAGCTTAAATGCTTTACGTCCTGGGGAAAATGATGAGAGTCCATGTTATGGTAGTTCCTGAGCACGATATGAATTCTCTGCTCCACCTTGAAGACTAGAAATGATCCCCAACAAGAAGTGCTAGTCAATGCCTTGTATGAGTTCTTTTTGTTTTTGGAAAAAAAAAAAATGCTACACCAATTGATGAATGTCTCTCCGCACTATTAAGTTTGGAAGTATAGGGCACACAATTTTGAGTTGACCTGAACTTCAGATGGTAATAATTAGTAAAAAAAATAAACAAGTTGGAAATTGTACGTCAAACGTTACAAACGAGGTGCGTTCGTACGCACGTTTTAGAATTAAATTCATGATATCCCGTGCGTGGAACGGGTTAAACAGCTAGTTAAGTATATATTTTATGACACTGTTCATACAAATATCTTAACTAGTTATATAAATATTCAGATATATATGTATCAGCTAGTTATATAAATATTCAGATCTTGATGATTTTTAATTATGTGAAATGAATTATATCGTCTGCAGATTAATTTCTGTCATAAAATAAGTATCTCGGTCGCTTGACGATTAAACATCCATCGGAAGCTCCTCTAACAAAAAAGCACCGATTTAAAAAAAAAATTCAAATTTCTTAATAAATATTTTTATTAATATCTCCTAAAGTTTTGATTCGATTTTAATAAAATTTGAAATGTCTCGACAAAATTCTGCAAAGATAATATATTTTAAATTGCAAACCATTTGGTTGGGTAGTTTTTGCGTTGTTATATGCGGACAGACAGACAGACGGACGGACAGACAGACAGACGGACGGACAGACGGACGGACCAAACGACGACTATAGGTGCTACGTATTTATATAATTACGAACGCACCTAAAAATGGCTATATATTTATCTTATTTATCAAACTCAAAATACTATCCGAGAGTGTAGAGAGACAGTTTGTCATTATCGTGAAAATGCAAGTGCAAGTATGTCCTAAACTTAGCTTAGTGTAAAAAGAAATGCATTTATTTATAATATTGAAAAGACAGAATAAAATTGAATTAGGTAATTGAAGTTGGGATTACTGTCATTGTGTGTGAAATTTTTGCATAAAAAACCTTTTGTGATTTTCAGAGTGACATATCAGTCTGTGAAAGAAATAAAACAAGCCTCTTTTTTTTAACTAAACACAATTAAAATGTTCAATATTAAGTAGAAATGTTTAAGACACGTATTCTTATGTGTAAGCATATAAAATTAAAAGTTACTTTGAAGTAAGATTAAAAAGGGATTGTTAATCTAATAATATTATTTGTAGAAGGAAATATATTATGAAATGTGTGATGTGTATATTTTACTATAAAACAACCTAAGCAAAAGAGAAAAAGTAAAGAGATATTATGTGGTAAAGCTTATTTTATATGTAAAGAAAAACAAAACAAAAGAGTTTTGTTTTTTCTAGTCGTTTTTTTTGTATCAAGACTAATGTCATAATTCTAACATGTAAGAATAAAAAAAATGTGTATGACCCAACATATTATCCGAGTATTAATGTGTAGAAAGGTGCTGAGAGGAATCTTTGCTTACCAACAAAGTGAGGGTGGCCTTAGAATGCCTTGAAATTACACAAAAAAATTGAGTGTGCGAATGATTTACAAAGTGTAAAAAGAAAAAAAAATGTGTATACTTAATAAAATCAGACATGCAGGAAGGGTAAAGGAAAGGAAAACTCAACGGTATGTGTGTACAAGACTCAGAATCTTTATGAAAAGATATCGAGTCAACAATGAACCAAGCACAATATGGCAAACAGTATGACATGATCCAAGGATGTGTCGTGTAATTGTGTCAATGAGAAAACTATGAACTAACCTATGAGTAAACAATGAGTAAAGGTTTCCGTATACACTAAAAAAAACTGAAAGTACAATGAACTATAGGCAATGAGCGTTTTTTTGCATAACACAAAAAAAAAACGAAACAATGATCTATTAAATGAGTAAACAATGAGTAACTATGAGCAGCAGTTTTCCGTGTATATAAGAACCCTAAAAACAAAACAATGAACTATATGTGTTAATGTTGCAATGAACTATATGTCTTAAAAAACATATAAAAATACCGTTGACAGTAAAAAAAAACTTTTGAGAGATAAAGTTCCAAGTGGATTTAATAAAGAATAAATTAAAATAGCAACGTGGAGGAAAGTGAGAGTATGTTTATGTTTCAATGCAAGTAGGTGTAAAAATGAAAAAAAAAATAAAGTTAAAGTAATATAAAAGTTTGTATGTTTGAGTGTAAATAGTAAATAAGCGAGGGGAAAAATACATATGTGTGTACATAACCAGTTAAAATTACCTTGTATGAGAAAAAAAATGACGACCCGCATCAAGAAAATTACCATACAAAATAATACATCATATCATTTAACCATTTCCGATCGTTAAAATAGGTAAATGAAAAGATGAACTAAACTGTACACAGATATGCTTATAAAAATAAACTCTAAAAAAATATATAAATGAATACAAAGAAATGTAAAATGTAATGTTGTGTATAGAAGTATTAAAATACATGTATACAAACTGATATGCTAAGTAGCTGAGTTGTAAGAAACAAATCTTATGGAGTGTGTTTTACAAGCGAGAGGGCAAAATAAAGCATGTTATTAACTCTTTTTTTTTTTTTTTAATAACCTAAGTGTTCTTGTAAATATGTTTCCGTTCTTCATCAATGCGTCGCTTTAGTGAAGGACAATCATGAGCAAATGCAGGGTGACAAATATCAAATTGAGTGTTGTTATTATTATTATCTGTAATACAATTAATGCATTTTGGATTGTTTGCACATTGCGGATCATAGTGTGGACCTGAGCAGACAGCACATATGATATCATTACAACACCCTTTTGCAAGATGTTGATACGTCTGACATCTAAAACAACGTTTAATGTCTATAAATGGTTTCACTGGATAAATTTTTGACTGTATGGGAATCTCTTTACGATAGAGTAATTGTTTAGCACTTTCCGGGGAAATCTCCAAAATCCATTAAAAGCATTTATGTATTTGAGTTCGTATTTTTTTATAACTTGGATAAAAGGGACCGGTGAATGTAAAATGTCAGAAATTCCTAACAAAATATCAGGGATATTGTATTTTTTGGGTAACTTACAAATTATAATACGCATTGGATTAAGTTCCTGCATATTAGAAAGGTCGATAGACCTATTTTGCGAAAATTTGGCAGTTTCTGTACATTCTGACTGACACTTTGTAATGCTATTATGAGTTGTGGTAGGTTGTGAATCTTCGTGATATATTTCCTGCGATGCTACATTGTGTAAATGTTCGTCAACAAAAATTTCAGTTTGTGTGCATACATCATGCATAAATTTACGTTTTTCATTTTTAGGAAACCTTATAATAACAATTTGTGTTTCTTCAGACTTGAGTTCATGTTTATTTTTCAATGATAGTGTATGAAGTCGTTCTAAGATTTTTTTGTCTACTGTTAATAAATTATGTTTCTCTGTCACTATTTCGGTATGTTCCTGTAAAACAAGTTTATAATTTTCGATGAGAAATTTAAACTGTACATTTATTTGATTTCTTAAGGTCAAGAATTCTTTAGACAAAGTAGGGTTATTAATCGAAGTGACAAGTTTGTCAAAAGCTTCAAAGTCAGTGGAAATAACTTCAGCATCACGATTTAGTGTCTCTTCAAACAGATGGGGGCCAAGAAATTTTGAAAAGGGATTTATCTAAGATAGAAATGGATTCGTTGTTCTCAATTAAAGGAGCCTGTTCATGTAACGTTTGAATATCTTGAATAGATTTCTGCTTATTTTTATTTTCCTTAGGCATATTTGCGTTAAAAAAATAAACAATGATCACTAATACTGAAATGAGCTATAAATTAAAAAAAACATTAAGTGAGAGAGAAGATGTGTGCGAATAACTTTGTGCAAAACTCCCTTTTGAAAATACACACTACATAAAATAACAATGGTTAACTAAAACAACTGCAATTCTTTTTTTTTTTTTTGAATAAAATCTATGAAGGAATAATAAAATCTGAAATATGTGCAGAGAGTTTTTTTTTTAATTGAATTAAAATAAAACCAAGATCAAAAAGTTAGCTTTTTTGATTAATACTACCGAAATGCATATGCGCGATCACCAAAAAGTATGTATTGTGCCAGATTACTTCATCAAAATTCAACCAAAATAAGATAAAGTCAGAAAATATTTATGCTGGCTTCTAAATATCTTTTTAAGGTAAAGGCAAAAACTATAATTTCACAAGAATACAAAAAAAATATCTATATATATATAGAACTGCAAATAATTTCTGTTTTTTTAAACGTGCTTACCGTCACCATCGCTATTACACACAAAAATCCTATCTGTACTCTTCAATTTTTTTTGATAAACATCAAAATTATGCAAATGTATTTAGATACAATAAAGAACCAATCTTCAGTAACTTTAATTATATTGGGGGTAAAAATTGCAAAACAAAAATAATAATTAATTGAGGAGTTCTCAAAAAAAAGCGAAGGAGTACAAGGAAAAAAAATTATAACTAATTGTTACACGATAAAAAAACCTTTGAGGGAAAAAAATATTTATATTATTTCCTATAAATGTAATTTAAATTTGCAAAAAGGCAACACACAAAAAATTAATATATATCTGTATAGGATATTGTAAACTATTAAAAATATCACTAAAAAAAGATAGTATTTTTAATAATATAAAATGAAGAAAATAAGAAAAAAATATGATTTAAATATCCTGTTAAAATATAAACCAAATATTGATAATGGTTAAAATCTTGAGCATGAAAAGAGAAGTTTAGGGAAACAATGCATAATTATTAGAACGCAACATTTTAATTAGAAATAGGAAAAATTAACTTCTCCGTTTATGCTCTAAAAATTCAAAATATTTTCTACCTTGTTAAATTACGATCCACAATTTTTTTTCTTTCTTTCTTTTTTTTTTTTGCACGCTATTATTTATTATCTATCTATTTATTTATTATTTTTGTTATGAGAGAAAAAAAATTGTAGTTGGAGACACAAAGTGCCTCATTTTTGTTATTGTTTTCGATATTCCTATGATTTATATCTATTTTCACAGCTGTGTTACTTTCTTTGTTGATTTATTTTATTCAGTGATACTAATATGTTCGTTTCATTCAACAGTTAGTATCATCCTGAGAAATTAGGATCCTAGAAGAACACAAACTTTGGAGGTGAAAATCTTTGCAGGTACACAATTCACTTGGCGCACACAAGCACACAAATTACTTAGTTAAAGGAGAAAAAAATATGTACCCCAATATTTCGTATACAAACGCTTTGAAGTGTGTTAGCAATTCTTTGGTGTAAAAATATATAAATATTAAACATAATCCACAGAAAGGCAGTTTCTGTTTTCCTATTTATATGAACTACTGTCGAACACAATCCGCGCGGATAAGTTGTCTTGTGGCTGCACTAAAACATGAAAGTATGATAACGGTGCACATTGTAGTAACGAAAAAAATGACGAGTATATCTTGATCACAGACGATGCAGACACTTATAACTGTATAAAAATCACTTAAAAACTAAATCTTCTTTCACCAAACAGTACAGACATGAGTTAGAGAGCGATGCACATGCCCGATTTGGATGGAATGTTGGAGCTGGAAGATTCCAAAACGAAGGTCGCGAAGCAGAATTTGAGACACAAGGGAGGGGGGGGGGCGGGTGCTAGGATATTCCTTGAAGCAACAAGCAAGTGATTTTTTTTGCTGAAGTACACACTGCACATAAATGCACATTAATTTCTGGACGGAGCACAGAAAAAGGTGCCTGTCACACAAGATGCGAAAAACAAACAGTGCCCGCAGAGGAGCGAACTTTCTTGACCGCTGCGGCGGGGAGGGTGGGACGTTTCCGAAGCGAAGAGGAGCGAAGTATCACCGGACTTTAGATTCCGCATTCAGCCGACGAGAAAAACAATTGATGACCGCTTCACAGTCACAGCACTGGATTTCTGGATATTAAAACACAGGTCACACCAAAATCCATGTACAGATGTCACAATTTGCTAGAAGATTATCTTTTTATGAAATACACAGTTCGGTATAGATATCTTCTTTTTAGTCCATATCCTTTTTTTTTTGTCCTTGTGAAAACATCTTTGATCAACCATATGATTAAATTTAAAATCCCTCCTCTCCAGTGACAAAAAAATATTGCCTGGCGTGCGGTTTTCGTTATCAGTCGCCAACATATACAATGAATTTGGCGATAATCATGCAAAGGAACAAAGTATGCACCAATTGTTTATACTGTGGAATCCAGATAATGGATAAACAGATGCATAGCTGCGGCGTCACAGGAAGAAAAAAAAAATATATATATGTAGAAATACTGTTAAGCTGGAATAAAAGTTAGATGTAGTAGAGAATAGTTTCATTACAAAATTGTCCAAAGCACAATTTTATTTAGCAGTTGATTTGGTATCCAGGTTCGTGTTACAGGCAATAATCACTGAAGAGGAGGCGTACAAATTAACTTAATACTGAGACAGTCGGGGTAAGAGTGATACAAAATATTTCGAACATAATTTGCACTTTTTTATTTTGGCGTGCGGTTTTCGTTATCAGTCGCCAACATATACAATGAATTTGGCGATAATCATGCAAAGGAACAAAGTATTTTGGAGAGTTAAGGGAGTAATTTTGAAAATGACAGACCGGCACAAGATTCGTGGGAAGAGAGGGTTGTACAAATTTTTGTAATTACATGAACTGCCGATCGAGCCAGAATAATTAAAATGGAATTCATGAACGTTAGAATTAAGTCAATACAAAGTGCTAAATTTAGACATTGGTTGCATATGAGAACTGAAAATTAGTTAGGGAAATGACGGCGTAGGAGGAAGTACAAAGAAAGCAGTTACTTTATCTTTCTTTTTTTTATTTATTCGCAAATGCCGGCCGGTGTGAAAAGGAAGAGAAAAATGCAGTATGGGTGTGAATACATATTTCTTTTATTTCTGCAGGCTGGGAAATGAAACTGACATGACAAGAAAAATGCGTAATATAAATTAAGTGAAACCGCACTGAATAAAACGGATAAAACGGATAAAAAAATTTAATAAGCAAAAAAATGGAGAAGAGTAGAATAAAGTTATTTTACTGTTAATAAAAGTAGGAAAAGTTAAATAAATTAAATAATTTTGAAACAAGAAAGGGGGGGGGAATACTTTTAAAGAATAAGAGGATATGTAATGAGAAACGTCATTACAGGGTGTGCATAGCACTTATAGTTAATTTACAGGGACAGTCAAAAGAATTCCGTTACATTACGTCTATGGAGAAAAATCGTCTGCGGTTTATTTAAATAATGTTTCACTATTTTAAACGCATTGAAATTTATATATATCACTAAGGTGCATTACAAGAGGATTACTACAGAATATTGTGTGTATAGCAGTCATCGTTCATTTACAGGAACACAAAAGAATTCTCTACTGTCTGTTAATAATAATTCCTAGAAGTGCGTTTTAAGTTACTGAACGCGATTTTAAATTTAACCTACATTTTGTTTATTACGTGGTGTGTATAAATTCTGTAGATCATATACATGGAAGCACAAAAGTTCGCGAACACATTTCCGTTTATTGACAGAAACTCCAGAAGGAGAATTTTAAACTGTGCTACGCGTTTCTTAACTGAACTAAAATTTAGCATCCTATGTAGTATATATACAAATCTATAGATCCTATACAGGGATGAATAAAAGTATTCGGATATTTTTACGAATATTGTATACGTTGGAAATTCCTGAAATTATGTTTTTAAATATGTTATGCGTTTTCCAAATTGTTTATTTAGATGTTATCTTTCAGCTTATTAAACGGTATGATTTGTAAAATTATTTTGCAAGCGTTTCAAAGTGTTACATAATGTATTCTTGACGCATGATTTTTCGTTCTTTTTATTTAATATTCCTTGGATAGTCTCTGAAATCAATAATATGGATTTCATTATCTATTTTACACAGATTTTGTTTTCTAATACGAGCTCAAATATAATTTTCTATTGTCTAGTATCTTCTTAATACTATCATGGAAGATATGAGTTCTACTAGTCTGGGACCATCGCCATAATTATGATAGGATTAAGATAATCCCAGAATAAGGGAAGTAATGGGTCTTGTAAGATCTAAAAGATCAATTTTGTTCATCTCAAGAAGAATGAAAAACTTTTCATGCTTTGTATGGTCTTTCTAAGTGTGGGTGAAAATTTTTGGAGCCAGATTAACTGAATGTGTTTACAATGAGCTAGAAAGGTATTCGTATGAATAGTATGAGAAAAAAATGGATTTCCCAGAACCCACAGATAAGGACAGGGCGGGGAAAGAGAAGAATGGTTAGGATCTCAGATGCTATGAAGACTGGACACTGAGAGGCAGACATGATTTGGAGTTCTCACGTAACTGAGAAAGAAGAGAAATTTTCTATTGTCTAGTATCTTCTTAATACAATCATGGAAGATATGAGTTCTACTAGTCTGGGACCATCGCCATAATTATGATAGGATTAAGATAATCCCAGAATAAGGGAAGTAATATGTCTTGTAAGATCTAAAAGATCTTTTTTGTTCATCTCAAGAAGAATGAAAAACTTTTCATGCTTTGTATGGTCTTTCTAAGTGTGGGTGGAATTTTTTGGAGCCAGATTAACTGAATGGGTTTACAATGAGCTAGAAAGGTATTTGTATGAATAGTATGAGAAAAAAATGGATTTCCGAGAACCCACAGATAAGAACAGGGCGGGGAAAGAGAAGAATGGTTAGGATCTCAGATGCTATGAAGACTGGACACTGAGAGGCAGACATGATTTGGAGTTCTCACGTAACTGAGAAAGAAGAGAAATTTTCTATTGTCTAGTATCTTCTTAATACTATCATGGAAGATATGAGTTCTACTAGTCTGGGACCATCGCCATAATTATGATAGGATTAAGATAATCCCAGAATAAGGGAAGTAATGTGTCTTGTAAGAACTAAAAGATCTTTTTTGTTCATCTCAAGAAGAATGAAAAACTTTTCATGCTTTGTATGGTCTTTCTAAGTGTGGGTGGAATTTTTTGGAGCCAGATTAACTGAATGGGTTTACAATGAGCTAGAAAGGTATTTGTATGAATAGTATGAGAAAAAAATGGATTTCCGAGAACCCACAGATAAGAACAGGGCGGGGAAAGAGAAGAATGGTTAGGATCTCAGATGCTATGAAGACTGTACACTGAGAGGCAGACATGATTTGGAGTTCTCACGTAACTGAGAAAGAAGAGAAATTTTCTATTGTCTAGTATATTCTTAATACTATCATGGAAGATATGAGTTCTACTAGTCTGGGACCATCGCCATATTTATGATAGGATTAAGATAATCCCAGAATAAGGGAAGTAATGGGTTTTGTAAGATCTAAAAGATCTTTTTTGTTCATCTCAAGAAGAATGAAAAACTTTTCATGCTTTGTATGGTCTTTCTAAGTGTGGGTGGAATTTTTTGGAGCCAGATTAACTGAATGTGTTTACAATGAGCTAGAAAGGTATTCGTATGAATAGTATGAGAAAAAAATGGATTTCCGAGAACCCACAGATAAGAACAGGGCGGGGAAAGAGAAGAATGGTTAGGATCTCAGATGCTATGAAGACTGGACACTGAGAGGCAGACATGATTTGGAGTTCTCACGTAACTCAGAAAGAAGAGAAATTTTCTATTGTCTAGTATCTTCTTAATACAATCATGGAAGATATGAGTTCTACTAGTCTGGGACCATCGCCATAATTATGATAGGATTAAGATAATCCCAGAATAAGGGAAGTAATGTGTCTTGTAAGAACTAAAAGATCTTTTTTGTTCATCTCAAGAAGAATGAAAAACTTTTCATGCTTTGTATGGTCTTTCTAAGTGTGGGTGGAATTTTTTGGAGCCAGATTAACTGAATGGGTTTACAATGAGCTAGAAAGGTATTTGTATGAATAGTATGAGAAAAAAATGGATTTCCGAGAACCCACAGATAAGAACAGGGCGGGGAAAGAGAAGAATGGTTAGGATCTCAGATGCTATGAAGACTGTACACTGAGAGGCAGACATGATTTGGAGTTCTCACGTAACTGAGAAAGAAGAGAAATTTTCTATTGTCTAGTATATTCTTAATACTATCATGGAAGATATGAGTTCTACTAGTCTGGGACCATCGCCATATTTATGATAGGATTAAGATAATCCCAGAATAAGGGAAGTAATGGGTTTTGTAAGATCTAAAAGATCTTTTTTGTTCATCTCAAGAAGAATGAAAAACTTTTCATGCTTTGTATGGTCTTTCTAAGTGTGGGTGGAATTTTTTGGAGCCAGATTAACTGAATGTGTTTACAATGAGCTAGAAAGGTATTCGTATGAATAGTATGAGAAAAAAATGGATTTCCGAGAACCCACAGATAAGAACAGGGCGGGGAAAGAGAAGAATGGTTAGGATCTCAGATGCTATGAAGACTGGACACTGAGAGGCAGACATGATTTGGAGTTCTCACGTAACTCAGAAAGAAGAGAAATTTTCTATTGTCTAGTATCTTCTTAATACAATCATGGAAGATATGAGTTCTACTAGTCTGGGACCATCGCCATAATTATGATAGGATTAAGATAATCCCAGAATAAGGGAAGTAATGTGTCTTGTAAGATCTAAAAGATCTTTTTTGTTCATCTCAAGAAGAATGAAAAACTTTTCATGCTTTGTATGGTCTTTATAAGTGTGGGTGGAATTTTTTGGAGCCAGATTAACTGAATGGGTTTACAATGAGCTAGAAAGGTATTTGTATGAATAGTATGAGAAAAAAATGGATTTCCGAGAACCCACAGATAAGAACAGGGCGGGGAAAGAGAAGAATGGTTAGGATCTCAGATGCTATGAAGACTGGACACTGAGAGGCAGACATGATTTGGAGTTCTCACGTAACTGAGAAAGAAGAGAAATTTTCTATTGTCTAGTATCTTCTTAATACTATCCTGGAAGATATGAGTTCTACTAGTCTGGGACCATCGCCATAATTATGATAGGATTAAGATAATCCCAGAACAAGGGAAGTAATTGGTCTTGTAAGATCTAAAAGATCTTTTTTGTTCATCTCAAGAAGAATGAAAAACTTTTCATGCTTTGTATGGTCTTTCTAAGTGTGGGTGGAATTTTTTGGAGCCAGATTAACTGAATGGGTTTACAATGAGCTCGAAAGGTATTCGTATAAATAGTATGAGAAAAAAATGGATTTCCGAGAACCCACAGATAAGAACAGATCGGGGAAAGAGAAGAATGGTTAGGATCTCAGATGCTATGAAGACTGGACACTGAGAGGCAGACATGATTTGGAGTTCTCACGTAACTGAGAAAGAAGAGAAATTTTCTATTGTCTAGTATCTTCTTAATACAATCATGGAAGATATGAGTTCTACTAGTCTGGAACCATCGCCATAATTATGATAGGATTAAGATAATCCCAGAATAAGGGAAGTAATGTGTCTTGTAAGATCTAAAAGATCTTTTTTGTTCATCTCAAGAAGAATGAAAAACTTTTCATGCTTTGTATGGTCTTTCTAAGTGTGGGTGGAATTTTTTGGAGCCAGATTAGCTGAATGGGTTTACAATGAGCTAGAAAGGTATTTGTATGAATAGTATGAGAAAAAAATGGATTTCCGAGAACCCACAGATAAGAACAGGGCGGGGAAAGAGAAGAATGGTTAGGATCTCAGATGCTATGAAGACTGTACACTGAGAGGCAGACATGATTTGGAGTTCTCACGTAACTGAGAAAGAAGAGAAATTTTCTATTGTCTAGTATATTCTTAATACTATCATGGAAGATATGAGTTCTACTAGTCTGGGACCATCGCCATAATTATGATAGGATTAAGATAATCCCAGAATAAGGGAAGTAATTTGTTTTGTAAGATCTAAAAGATCTTTTTTGTTCATCTCAAGAAGAATGAAAAACTTTTCATGCTTTGTATGGTCTTTCTAAGTGTGGGTGGAATTTTTTGGAGCCAGATTAACTGAATGGGTTTACAATGAGCTAGAAAGGTATTCGTATGAATAGTATGAGAAAAAAATGGATTTCCGAGAACCCACAGATAAGAACAGGGCGGGGAAAGAGAAGAATGGTTAGGATCTCAGATGATATGATGACTGGACACTGAGAGGCAGACATGATTTGGAGTTCTCACGTAACTGAGAAAGAAGAGAAATTTTCTATTGTCTAGTATCTTCTTAATACAATCATGGAAGATATGAGTTCTACTAGTCTGGGACCATCGCCATAATTATGATAGGATTAAGATAATCCCAGAATAAGGGAAGTAATGTGTCTTGTAAGATCTAAAAGATCTTTTTTGTTCATCTCAAGAAGAATGAAAAACTTTTCATGCTTTGTATGGTCTTTCTAAGTGTGGGTGGAATTTTTTGGAGCCAGATTAACTGAATGGGTTTACAATGAGCTAGAAAGGTATTCGTATGAATAGTATGAGAAAAAAATGGATTTCCGAGAACCCACAGATAAGAACAGGGCGGGGAAAGAGAAGAATGGTTAGGATCTCAGATGATATGATGACTGGACACTGAGAGGCAGACATGATTTGGAGTTCTCACGTAACTGAGAAAGAAGAGAAATTTTCTATTGTCTAGTATCTTCTTAATACTATCATGGAAGATATGAGTTCTACTAGTCTGGGACCATCGCCATAATTATGATAGGATTAAGATAATCCCAGAATAAGGGAAGTAATGGGTCTTGTAAGATCTAAAAGATCTTTTTCGTTCATCTCAAGAAGAATGAAAAACTTTTCATGCTTTGTATGGTCTTTCTAAGTGTGGGTGGAATTTTTTGGAGCCAGATTAACTGAATGGGTTTACAATGAGCTAGAAAGGTATTCGTATGAATAGTATGAGAAAAAAATGGATTTCCGAGAACCCACAGATAAGAACAGGGCGGGGAAAGAGAAGAATGGTTAGGATCTCAGATGCTATGAAGACTGTACACTGAGAGGCAGACATGATTTGGAGTTCTCACGTAACTGAGAAAGAAGAGAAATTTTCTATTGTCTAGTATCTTCTTAATACTATCCTGGAAGATATGAGTTCTACTAGTCTGGGACCATCGCCATAATTATGATAGGATTAAGATAATCCCAGAACAAGGGAAGTAATTGGTCTTGTAAGATCTAAAAGATCTTTTTTGTTCATCTCAAGAAGAATGAAAAACTTTTCATGCTTTGTATGGTCTTTCTAAGTGTGGGTGGAATTTTTTGGAGCCAGATTAACTGAATGGGTTTACAATGAGCTCGAAAGGTATTCGTATGAATAGTATGAGAAAAAAATGGATTTCCGAGAACCCACAGATAAGAACAGATCGGGGAAAGAGAAGAATGGTTAGGATCTCAGATGCTATGAAGACTGGACACTGAGAGGCAGACATGATTTGGAGTTCTCACGTAACTGAGAAAGAAGAGAAATTTTCTATTGTCTAGTATCTTCTTAATACAATCATGGAAGATATGAGTTCTACTAGTCTGGGACCATCGCCATAATTATGATAGGATTAAGATAATCCCAGAATAAGGGAAGTAATGTGTCTTGTAAGATCTAAAAGATCTTTTTTGTTCATCTCAAGAAGAATGAAAAACTTTTCATGCTTTGTATGGTCTTTCTAAGTGTGGGTGGAATTTTTTGGAGCCAGATTAACTGAATGGGTTTACAATGAGCTAGAAAGGTATTTGTATGAATAGTATGAGAAAAAAATGGATTTCCGAGAACCCACAGATAAGAACAGGGCGGGGAAAGAGAAGAATGGTTAGGATCTCAGATGCTATGAAGACTGTACACTGAGAGGCAGACATGATTTGGAGTTCTCACGTAACTGAGAAAGAAGAGAAATTTTCTATTGTCTAGTATATTCTTAATACTATCATGGAAGATATGAGTTCTACTAGTCTGGGACCATCGCCATAATTATGATAGGATTAAGATAATCCCAGAATAAGGGAAGTAATGGGTTTTGTAAGATCTGAAAGATCTTTTTTGTTCATCTCAAGAAGAATGAAAAACTTTTCATGCTTTGTATGGTCTTTCTAAGTGTGGGTGGAATTTTTTGGAGCCAGATTAACTGAATGGGTTTACAATGAGCTAGAAAGGTATTCGTATGAATAGTATGAGAAAAAAATGGATTTCCGAGAACCCACAGATAAGAAAAGGGCGGGGAAAGAGAAGAATGGTTAGGATCTCAGATGATATGATGACTGGACACTGAGAGGCAGACATGATTTGGAGTTCTCACGTAACTGAGAAAGAAGAGAAATTTTCTATTGTCTAGTATCTTCTTAATACTATCATGGAAGATATGAGTTCTACTAGTCTGGGACCATCGCCATAATTATGATAGGATTAAGATAATCCCAGAATAAGGGAAGTAATGGGTCTTGTAAGATCTAAAAGATCTTTTTCGTTCATCTCAAGAAGAATGAAAAACTTTTCATGCTTTGTATGGTCTTTCTAAGTGTGGGTGGAATTTTTTGGAGCCAGATTAACTGAATGGGTTTACAATGAGCTAGAAAGGTATTCGTATGAATAGTATGAGAAAAAAATGGATTTCCGAGAACCCACAGATAAGAACAGGGTGGGGAAAGAGAAGAATGGTTAGGATCTCAGATGCTATGAAGACTGGACACTGAGAGGCAGACATGATTTGGAGTTCTCACGTAACTGAGAAAGAAGAGAAATTTTCTATTGTCTAGTATCTTCTTAATACAATCATGGAAGATATGAGTTCTACTAGTCTGGGACCATCGCCATAATTATGATAGGATTAAGATAATCCCAGAATAAGGGAAGTAATGTGTCTTGTAAGATCTAAAAGATCTTTTTTGTTCATCTCAAGAAGAATGAAAAACTTTTCATGCTTTGTATGGTCTTTCTAAGTGTGGGTGGAATTTTTTGGAGCCAGATTAACTGAATGGGTTTACAATGAGCTAGAAAGGTATTTGTATGAATAGTATGAGAAAAAAATGGATTTCCGAGAACCCACAGATAAGAACAGGGCGGGGAAAGAGAAGAATGGTTAGGATCTCAGATGCTATGAAGACTGGACACTGAGAGGCAGACATGATTTGGAGTTCTCACGTAACTGAGAAAGAAGAGAAATTTTCTATTGTCTAGTATCTTCTTAATACTATCATGGAAGATATGAGTCCTACTAGTCTGGGACCATCGCCATAATTATGATAGGATTAAGATAATCCCAGAACAAGGGAAGTAATGGGTCTTGTAAGATCTAAAAGATCTTTTTTGTTCATCTCAAGAAGAATGAAAAACTTTTCATGCTTTGTATGGTCTTTCTAAGTGTGGGTGGAATTTTTTGGAGCCAGATTAACTGAATGGGTTTACAATGAGCTAGAAAGGTATTCGTATGAATAGTATGAGAAAAAAATGGATTTCCGAGAACCCACAGATAAGAACAGGGCGGGGAAAGAGAAGAATGGTTAGGATCTCAGATGCTATGAAGACTGGACACTGAGAGGCAGACATGATTTGGAGTTCTCACGTAACTGAGAAAGAAGAGAAATTTTCTATTGTCTAGTATCTTCTTAATACTATCATGGAAGATATGAGTTCTACTAGTCTGGGACCATCGCCATAATTATGATAGGATTAAGATAATCCCAGAATAAGGGAAGTAATGGGTCTTGTAAGATCTAAAAGATCTTTTTTGTTCATCTCAAGAAGAATGAAAAACTTTTCATGCTTTGTATGGTCTTTCTAAGTGTGGGTGGAATTTTTTGGAGCCAGATTAACTGAATGGGTTTACAATGAGCTAGAAAGGTATTCGTATGAATAGTATGAGAAAAAAATGGATTTTCGAGAACCCACAGATAAGAACAGGGCGGGGAAAGAGAAGAATGGTTAGGATCTCAGATGCTATGAAGACTGGACACTGAGAGGCAGACATGATTTGGAGTTCTCACGTAACTGAGAAAGAAGAGAAATTTTCTATTGTCTAGTATCTTCTTAATACTATCATGGAAGATATGAGTTCTACTAGTCTGGGACCATCGCCATAATTATGATAGGATTAAGATAATCCCAGAATAAGGGAAGTAATGGGTCTTGTAAGATCTAAAAGATCTTTTTTGTTCATCTCAAGAAGAATGAAAAACTTTTCATGCTTTGTATGGTCTTTCTAAGTGTGGGTGGAATTTTTTGGAGCCAGATTAACTGAATGGGTTTACAATGAGCTAGAAAGGTATTCGTATGAATAGTATGAGAAAAAAATGGATTTCCGAGAACCCACAGATAAGAACAGGGCGGGGAAAGAGAAGAATTGTTAGGATCTCAGATGCTATGAAGACTGGACACTGAGAGGCAGACATGATTTGGAGTTCTCACGTAACTGAGAAAGAAGAGAAATTTTCTATTGTCTAGTATCTTCTTAATACTATCATGGAAGATATGAGTTCTACTAGTCTGGGACCATCGCCATAATTATGATAGGATTAAGATAATCCCAGAATAAGGGAAGTAATGGGTCTTGTAAGATCTAAAAGATCTTTTTTGTTCATCTCAAGAAGAATGAAAAACTTTTCATGCTTTGTATGGTCTTTCTAAGTGTGGGTGGAATTTTTTGGAGCCAGATTAACTGAATGGGTTTACAATGAGCTAGAAAGGTATTCGTATGAATAGTATGAGAAAAAAATGGATTTCCGAGAACCCACAGATAAGAACAGGGCGGGGAAAGAGAAGAATGTTTAGGATCTCAGATGCTATGAAGACTGGACACTGAGAGGCAGACATGATTTGGAGTTCTCACGTAACTGAGAAAGAAGAGAAATTTTCTATTGTCTAGTATCTTCTTAATACTATCATGGAAGATATGAGTTCTACTAGTCTGGGACCATCGCCATAATTATGATAGGATTAAGATAATCCCAGAACAAGGGAAGTAATGGGTCTTGTAAGATCTAAAAGATCTTTTTTGTTCATCTCAAGAAGAATGAAAAACTTTTCATGCTTTGTATGGTCTTTCTAAGTGTGGGTGGAATTTTTTGGAGCCAGATTAACTGAATGGGTTTACAATGAGCTAGAAAGGTATTCGTATGAATAGTATGAGAAAAAAATGGATTTCCGAGAACCCACAGATAAGAACAGGGCGGGGAAAGAGAAGAATGGTTAGGATCTCAGATGCTATGAAGACTGGACACTGAGAGGCAGACATGATTTGGAGTTCTCACGTAACTGAGAAAGAAGAGAAATTTTCTATTGTCTAGTATCTTCTTAAAACTATCATGGAAGATATCAGTTCTACTAGTCTGGGACCATCGCCATAATTATGATAGGATTAAGATAATCCCAGAATAAGGGAAGTAATGGGTCTTGTAAGATCTAAAAGATCTTTTTTGTTCATCTCAAGAAGAATGAAAAACTTTTCATGCTTTGTATGGTCTTTCTAAGTGTGGGTGGAATTTTTTGGAGCCAGATTAACTGAATGTGTTTACAATGAGCTAGAAAGGTATTCGTATGAATAGTATGAGAAAAAAATGGATTTCCGAGAACCCACAGATAAGAACAGGGCGGGGAAAGAGAAGAATGGTTAGGATCTCAGATGCTATGAAGACTGGACACTGAGAGGCAGACATGATTTGGAGTTCTCACGTAACTGAGAAAGAAGAGAAATTTTCTATTGTCTAGTATCTTCTTAATACAATCATGGAAGATATGAGTTCTACTAGTCTGGGACCATCGCCATAATTATGATAGGATTAAGATAATCCCAGAATACGGGAAGTAATGTGTCTTGTAAGATCTAAAAGATCTTTTTTGTTCATCTCAAGAAGAATGAAAAACTTTTCATGCTTTGTATGGTCTTTCTAAGTGTGGGTGGAATTTTTTGGAGCCAGATTAACTGAATGGGTTTACAATGAGCTAGAAAGGTATTCGTATGAATAGTATGAGAAAAAAATGGATTTCCGAGAACCCACAGATAAGAACAGGGAGGGGAAAGAGAAGAATGGTTAGGATCTCAGATGCTATGAAGACTGGACACTGAGAGGCAGACATGATTTGGAGTTCTCACGTAACTGAGAAAGAAGAGAAATTTTCTATTGTCTAGTATCTTCTTAATACTATCATGGAAGATATGAGTTCTACTAGTCTGGGACCATCGCCATAATTATGATAGGATTAAGATAATCCCAGAATAAGGGAAGTAATGGGTCTTGTAAGATCTAAAAGATCTTTTTTGTTCATCTCAAGAAGAATGAAAAACTTTTCATGCTTTGTATGGTCTTTCTAAGTGTGGGTGGAATTTTTTGGAGCCAGATTAACTGAATGGGTTTACAATGAGCTAGAAAGGTATTCGTATGAATAGTATGAGAAAAAAATGGATTTCCGAGAACCCACAGATAAGAACAGGGCGGGGAAAGAGAAGAATGGTTAGGATCTCAGATGCTATGAAGACTGGACACTGAGAGGCAGACATGATTTGGAGTTCTCACGTAACTGAGAAAGAAGAGAAATTTTCTATTGTCTAGTATATTCTTAATACTATCATGGAAGATATGAGTTCTACTAGTCTGGGACCATCGCCATAATTATGATAGGATTAAGATAATCCCAGAATAAGGGAAGTAATGGGTTTTGTAAGATCTGAAAGATCTTTTTTGTTCATCTCAAGAAGAATGAAAAACTTTTCATGCTTTGTATGGTCTTTCTAAGTGTGGGTGGAATTTTTTGGAGCCAGATTAACTGAATGGGTTTACAATGAGCTAGAAAGGTATTCGTATGAATAGTATGAGAAAAAAATGGATTTCCGAGAACCCACAGATAAGAAAAGGGCGGGGAAAGAGAAGAATGGTTAGGATCTCAGATGATATGATGACTGGACACTGAGAGGCAGACATGATTTGGAGTTCTCACGTAACTGAGAAAGAAGAGAAATTTTCTATTGTCTAGTATCTTCTTAATACTATCATGGAAGATATGAGTTCTACTAGTCTGGGACCATCGCCATAATTATGATAGGATTAAGATAATCCCAGAATAAGGGAAGTAATGGGTCTTGTAAGATCTAAAAGATCTTTTTCGTTCATCTCAAGAAGAATGAAAAACTTTTCATGCTTTGTATGGTCTTTCTAAGTGTGGGTGGAATTTTTTGGAGCCAGATTAACTGAATGGGTTTACAATGAGCTAGAAAGGTATTCGTATGAATAGTATGAGAAAAAAATGGATTTCCGAGAACCCACAGATAAGAACAGGGTGGGGAAAGAGAAGAATGGTTAGGATCTCAGATGCTATGAAGACTGGACACTGAGAGGCAGACATGATTTGGAGTTCTCACGTAACTGAGAAAGAAGAGAAATTTTCTATTGTCTAGTATCTTCTTAATACAATCATGGAAGATATGAGTTCTACTAGTCTGGGACCATCGCCATAATTATGATAGGATTAAGATAATCCCAGAATAAGGGAAGTAATGTGTCTTGTAAGATCTAAAAGATCTTTTTTGTTCATCTCAAGAAGAATGAAAAACTTTTCATGCTTTGTATGGTCTTTCTAAGTGTGGGTGGAATTTTTTGGAGCCAGATTAACTGAATGGGTTTACAATGAGCTAGAAAGGTATTTGTATGAATAGTATGAGAAAAAAATGGATTTCCGAGAACCCACAGATAAGAACAGGGCGGGGAAAGAGAAGAATGGTTAGGATCTCAGATGCTATGAAGACTGGACACTGAGAGGCAGACATGATTTGGAGTTCTCACGTAACTGAGAAAGAAGAGAAATTTTCTATTGTCTAGTATCTTCTTAATACTATCATGGAAGATATGAGTCCTACTAGTCTGGGACCATCGCCATAATTATGATAGGATTAAGATAATCCCAGAACAAGGGAAGTAATGGGTCTTGTAAGATCTAAAAGATCTTTTTTGTTCATCTCAAGAAGAATGAAAAACTTTTCATGCTTTGTATGGTCTTTCTAAGTGTGGGTGGAATTTTTTGGAGCCAGATTAACTGAATGGGTTTACAATGAGCTAGAAAGGTATTCGTATGAATAGTATGAGAAAAAAATGGATTTCCGAGAACCCACAGATAAGAACAGGGCGGGGAAAGAGAAGAATGGTTAGGATCTCAGATGCTATGAAGACTGGACACTGAGAGGCAGACATGATTTGGAGTTCTCACGTAACTGAGAAAGAAGAGAAATTTTCTATTGTCTAGTATCTTCTTAATACTATCATGGAAGATATGAGTTCTACTAGTCTGGGACCATCGCCATAATTATGATAGGATTAAGATAATCCCAGAATAAGGGAAGTAATGTGTCTTGTAAGATCTAAAAGATCTTTTTTGTTCATCTCAAGAAGAATGAAAAACTTTTCATGCTTTGTATGGTCTTTCTAAGTGTGGGTGGAATTTTTTGGAGCCAGATTAACTGAATGGGTTTACAATGAGCTAGAAAGGTATTCGTATGAATAGTATGAGAAAAAAATGGATTTTCGAGAACCCACAGATAAGAACAGGGCGGGGAAAGAGAAGAATGGTTAGGATCTCAGATGCTATGAAGACTGGACACTGAGAGGCAGACATGATTTGGAGTTCTCACGTAACTGAGAAAGAAGAGAAATTTTCTATTGTCTAGTATCTTCTTAATACTATCATGGAAGATATGAGTTCTACTAGTCTGGGACCATCGCCATAATTATGATAGGATTAAGATAATCCCAGAATAAGGGAAGTAATGGGTCTTGTAAGATCTAAAAGATCTTTTTTGTTCATCTCAAGAAGAATGAAAAACTTTTCATGCTTTGTATGGTCTTTCTAAGTGTGGGTGGAATTTTTTGGAGCCAGATTAACTGAATGGGTTTACAATGAGCTAGAAAGGTATTCGTATGAATAGTATGAGAAAAAAATGGATTTCCGAGAACCCACAGATAAGAACAGGGCGGGGAAAGAGAAGAATTGTTAGGATCTCAGATGCTATGAAGACTGGACACTGAGAGGCAGACATGATTTGGAGTTCTCACGTAACTGAGAAAGAAGAGAAATTTTCTATTGTCTAGTATCTTCTTAATACTATCATGGAAGATATGAGTTCTACTAGTCTGGGACCATCGCCATAATTATGATAGGATTAAGATAATCCCAGAATAAGGGAAGTAATGGGTCTTGTAAGATCTAAAAGATCTTTTTTGTTCATCTCAAGAAGAATGAAAAACTTTTCATGCTTTGTATGGTCTTTCTAAGTGTGGGTGGAATTTTTTGGAGCCAGATTAACTGAATGGGTTTACAATGAGCTAGAAAGGTATTCGTATGAATAGTATGAGAAAAAAATGGATTTCCGAGAACCCACAGATAAGAACAGGGCGGGGAAAGAGAAGAATGTTTAGGATCTCAGATGCTATGAAGACTGGACACTGAGAGGCAGACATGATTTGGAGTTCTCACGTAACTGAGAAAGAAGAGAAATTTTCTATTGTCTAGTATCTTCTTAATACTATCATGGAAGATATGAGTTCTACTAGTCTGGGACCATCGCCATAATTATGATAGGATTAAGATAATCCCAGAACAAGGGAAGTAATGGGTCTTGTAAGATCTAAAAGATCTTTTTTGTTCATCTCAAGAAGAATGAAAAACTTTTCATGCTTTGTATGGTCTTTCTAAGTGTGGGTGGAATTTTTTGGAGCCAGATTAACTGAATGGGTTTACAATGAGCTAGAAAGGTATTCGTATGAATAGTATGAGAAAAAAATGGATTTCCGAGAACCCACAGATAAGAACAGGGCGGGGAAAGAGAAGAATGGTTAGGATCTCAGATGCTATGAAGACTGGACACTGAGAGGCAGACATGATTTGGAGTTCTCACGTAACTGAGAAAGAAGAGAAATTTTCTATTGTCTAGTATCTTCTTAAAACTATCATGGAAGATATCAGTTCTACTAGTCTGGGACCATCGCCATAATTATGATAGGATTAAGATAATCCCAGAATAAGGGAAGTAATGGGTCTTGTAAGATCTAAAAGATCTTTTTTGTTCATCTCAAGAAGAATGAAAAACTTTTCATGCTTTGTATGGTCTTTCTAAGTGTGGGTGGAATTTTTTGGAGCCAGATTAACTGAATGTGTTTACAATGAGCTAGAAAGGTATTCGTATGAATAGTATGAGAAAAAAATGGATTTCCGAGAACCCACAGATAAGAACAGGGCGGGGAAAGAGAAGAATGGTTAGGATCTCAGATGCTATGAAGACTGGACACTGAGAGGCAGACATGATTTGGAGTTCTCACGTAACTGAGAAAGAAGAGAAATTTTCTATTGTCTAGTATCTTCTTAATACAATCATGGAAGATATGAGTTCTACTAGTCTGGGACCATCGCCATAATTATGATAGGATTAAGATAATCCCAGAATACGGGAAGTAATGTGTCTTGTAAGATCTAAAAGATCTTTTTTGTTCATCTCAAGAAGAATGAAAAACTTTTCATGCTTTGTATGGTCTTTCTAAGTGTGGGTGGAATTTTTTGGAGCCAGATTAACTGAATGGGTTTACAATGAGCTAGAAAGGTATTCGTATGAATAGTATGAGAAAAAAATGGATTTCCGAGAACCCACAGATAAGAACAGGGAGGGGAAAGAGAAGAATGGTTAGGATCTCAGATGCTATGAAGACTGGACACTGAGAGGCAGACATGATTTGGAGTTCTCACGTAACTGAGAAAGAAGAGAAATTTTCTATTGTCTAGTATCTTCTTAATACTATCATGGAAGATATGAGTTCTACTAGTCTGGGACCATCGCCATAATTATGATAGGATTAAGATAATCCCAGAATAAGGGAAGTAATGGGTCTTGTAAGATCTAAAAGATCTTTTTTGTTCATCTCAAGAAGAATGAAAAACTTTTCATGCTTTGTATGGTCTTTCTAAGTGTGGGTGGAATTTTTTGGAGCCAGATTAACTGAATGGGTTTACAATGAGCTAGAAAGGTATTCGTATGAATAGTATGAGAAAAAAATGGATTTCCGAGAACCCACAGATAAGAACAGGGCGGGGAAAGAGAAGAATGGTTAGGATCTCAGATGTTATGAAGACTGGACACTGAGAGGCAGACATGATTTGGAGTTCTCACGTAACTGAGAAAGAAGAGAAATTTTCTATTGTCTAGTATCTTCTTAATACAATCATGGAAGATATGAGTTCTACTAGTCTGGGACCATCGCCATAATTATGATAGGATTAAGATAATCCCAGAATAAGGGAAGTAATGTGTCTTGTAAGATCTAAAAGATCTTTTTTGTTCATCTCAAGAAGAATGAAAAACTTTTCATGCTTTGTATGGTCTTTCTAAGTGTGGGTGAAATTTTTTGGAGCCAGATTAACTGAATGGGTTTACAATGAGCTAGAAAGGTATTCGTATGAATAGTATGAGAAAAAAATGGATTTCCGAGATCCCACAGATAAGAACAGGGTGGGGAAAGAGAAGAATGGTTAGGATCTCAGATGCTATGAAGACTGGACACTGAGAGGCAGACATGATTTGGAGTTCTCACGTAACTGAGAAAGAAGAGAAATTTTCTATTGTCTAGTATCTTCTTAATACTATCATGGAAGATATGAGTTCTACTAGTCTGGGACCATCGCCATAATTATGATAGGATTAAGATAATCCCAGAACAAGGGAAGTAATGGGTCTTGTAAGATTTAAAGATCTTTTTTGTTCATCTCAAGAAGAATGAAAAACTTTTCATGCTTTGTATGGTCTTTCTAAGTGTGGGTGGAATTTTTTGGAGCCAGATTAACTGAATGGGTTTACAATGAGCTAGAAAGGTATTCGTATGAATAGTATGAGAAAAAAATGGATTTCCGAGAACCCACAGATAAGAACAGGGCGGGGAAAGAGACGAATGGTTAGGATCTCAGATGCTATGAAGACTGGACACTGAGAGGCAGACATGATTTGGAGTTCTCACGTAACTGAGAAAGAAGAGAAATTTTCTATTGTCTAGTATCTTCTTAATACTATCATGGAAGATATGAGTTCTACTAGTCTGGGACCATCGCCATAATTATGATAGGATTAAGATAATCCCAGAATAAGGGAAGTAATGGGTCTTGTAAGATCTAAAAGATCTTTTTCGTTCATCTCAAGAAGAATGAAAAACTTTTCATGCTTTGTATGGTCTTTCTAAGTGTGGGTGGAATTTTTTGGAGCCAGATTAACTGAATGGGTTTACAATGAGCTAGAAAGGTATTCGTATGAATAGTATGAGAAAAAAATGGATTTCCGAGAACCCACAGATAAGAACAGGGTGGGGAAAGAGAAGAATGGTTAGGATCTCAGATGCTATGAAGACTGGACACTGAGAGGCAGACATGATTTGGAGTTCTCACGTAACTGAGAAAGAAGAGAAATTTTCTATTGTCTAGTATCTTCTTAATACAATCATGGAAGATATGAGTTCTACTAGTCTGGGACCATCGCCATAATTATGATAGGATTAAGATAATCCCAGAATAAGGGAAGTAATGTGTCTTGTAAGATCTAAAAGATCTTTTTTGTTCATCTCAAGAAGAATGAAAAACTTTTCATGCTTTGTATGGTCTTTCTAAGTGTGGGTGGAATTTTTTGGAGCCAGATTAACTGAATGGGTTTACAATGAGCTAGAAAGGTATTTGTATGAATAGTATGAGAAAAAAATGGATTTCCGAGAACCCACAGATAAGAACAGGGCGGGGAAAGAGAAGAATGGTTAGGATCTCAGATGCTATGAAGACTGGACACTGAGAGGCAGACATGATTTGGAGTTCTCACGTAACTGAGAAAGAAGAGAAATTTTCTATTGTCTAGTATCTTCTTAATACTATCATGGAAGATATGAGTCCTACTAGTCTGGGACCATCGCCATAATTATGATAGGATTAAGATAATCCCAGAACAAGGGAAGTAATGGGTCTTGTAAGATCTAAAAGATCTTTTTTGTTCATCTCAAGAAGAATGAAAAACTTTTCATGCTTTGTATGGTCTTTCTAAGTGTGGGTGGAATTTTTTGGAGCCAGATTAACTGAATGGGTTTACAATGAGCTAGAAAGGTATTCGTATGAATAGTATGAGAAAAAAATGGATTTCCGAGAACCCACAGATAAGAACAGGGCGGGGAAAGAGAAGAATGGTTAGGATCTCAGATGCTATGAAGACTGGACACTGAGAGGCAGACATGATTTGGAGTTCTCACGTAACTGAGAAAGAAGAGAAATTTTCTATTGTCTAGTATCTTCTTAATACTATCATGGAAGATATGAGTTCTACTAGTCTGGGACCATCGCCATAATTATGATAGGATTAAGATAATCCCAGAATAAGGGAAGTAATGGGTCTTGTAAGATCTAAAAGATCTTTTTTGTTCATCTCAAGAAGAATGAAAAACTTTTCATGCTTTGTATGGTCTTTCTAAGTGTGGGTGGAATTTTTTGGAGCCAGATTAACTGAATGGGTTTACAATGAGCTAGAAAGGTATTCGTATGAATAGTATGAGAAAAAAATGGATTTTCGAGAACCCACAGATAAGAACAGGGCGGGGAAAGAGAAGAATTGTTAGGATCTCAGATGCTATGAAGACTGGACACTGAGAGGCAGACATGATTTGGAGTTCTCACGTAACTGAGAAAGAAGAGAAATTTTCTATTGTCTAGTATCTTCTTAATACTATCATGGAAGATATGAGTTCTACTAGTCTGGGACCATCGCCATAATTATGATAGGATTAAGATAATCCCAGAATAAGGGAAGTAATGGGTCTTGTAAGATCTAAAAGATCTTTTTTGTTCATCTCAAGAAGAATGAAAAACTTTTCATGCTTTGTATGGTCTTTCTAAGTGTGGGTGGAATTTTTTGGAGCCAGATTAACTGAATGGGTTTACAATGAGCTAGAAAGGTATTCGTATGAATAGTATGAGAAAAAAATGGATTTCCGAGAACCCACAGATAAGAACAGGGCGGGGAAAGAGAAGAATTGTTAGGATCTCAGATGCTATGAAGACTGGACACTGAGAGGCAGACATGATTTGGAGTTCTCACGTAACTGAGAAAGAAGAGAAATTTTCTATTGTCTAGTATCTTCTTAATACTATCATGGAAGATATGAGTTCTACTAGTCTGGGACCATCGCCATAATTATGATAGGATTAAGATAATCCCAGAATAAGGGAAGTAATGGGTCTTGTAAGATCTAAAAGATCTTTTTTGTTCATCTCAAGAAGAATGAAAAACTTTTCATGCTTTGTATGGTCTTTCTAAGTGTGGGTGGAATTTTTTGGAGCCAGATTAACTGAATGGGTTTACAATGAGCTAGAAAGGTATTCGTATGAATAGTATGAGAAAAAAATGGATTTCCGAGAACCCACAGATAAGAACAGGGCGGGGAAAGAGAAGAATGTTTAGGATCTCAGATGCTATGAAGACTGGACACTGAGAGGCAGACATGATTTGGAGTTCTCACGTAACTGAGAAAGAAGAGAAATTTTCTATTGTCTAGTATCTTCTTAATACTATCATGGAAGATATGAGTTCTACTAGTCTGGGACCATCGCCATAATTATGATAGGATTAAGATAATCCCAGAACAAGGGAAGTAATGGGTCTTGTAAGATCTAAAAGATCTTTTTTGTTCATCTCAAGAAGAATGAAAAACTTTTCATGCTTTGTATGGTCTTTCTAAGTGTGGGTGGAATTTTTTGGAGCCAGATTAACTGAATGGGTTTACAATGAGCTAGAAAGGTATTCGTATGAATAGTATGAGAAAAAAATGGATTTCCGAGAACCCACAGATAAGAACAGGGCGGGGAAAGAGAAGAATGGTTAGGATCTCAGATGCTATGAAGACTGGACACTGAGAGGCAGACATGATTTGGAGTTCTCACGTAACTGAGAAAGAAGAGAAATTTTCTATTGTCTAGTATCTTCTTAAAACTATCATGGAAGATATCAGTTCTACTAGTCTGGGACCATCGCCATAATTATGATAGGATTAAGATAATCCCAGAATAAGGGAAGTAATGGGTCTTGTAAGATCTAAAAGATCTTTTTTGTTCATCTCAAGAAGAATGAAAAACTTTTCATGCTTTGTATGGTCTTTCTAAGTGTGGGTGGAATTTTTTGGAGCCAGATTAACTGAATGTGTTTACAATGAGCTAGAAAGGTATTCGTATGAATAGTATGAGAAAAAAATGGATTTCCGAGAACCCACAGATAAGAACAGGGCGGGGAAAGAGAAGAATGGTTAGGATCTCAGATGCTATGAAGACTGGACACTGAGAGGCAGACATGATTTGGAGTTCTCACGTAACTGAGAAAGAAGAGAAATTTTCTATTGTCTAGTATCTTCTTAATACAATCATGGAAGATATGAGTTCTACTAGTCTGGGACCATCGCCATAATTATGATAGGATTAAGATAATCCCAGAATACGGGAAGTAATGTGTCTTGTAAGATCTAAAAGATCTTTTTTGTTCATCTCAAGAAGAATGAAAAACTTTTCATGCTTTGTATGGTCTTTCTAAGTGTGGGTGGAATTTTTTGGAGCCAGATTAACTGAATGGGTTTACAATGAGCTAGAAAGGTATTCGTATGAATAGTATGAGAAAAAAATGGATTTCCGAGAACCCACAGATAAGAACAGGGAGGGGAAAGAGAAGAATGGTTAGGATCTCAGATGCTATGAAGACTGGACACTGAGAGGCAGACATGATTTGGAGTTCTCACGTAACTGAGAAAGAAGAGAAATTTTCTATTGTCTAGTATCTTCTTAATACTATCATGGAAGATATGAGTTCTACTAGTCTGGGACCATCGCCATAATTATGATAGGATTAAGATAATCCCAGAATAAGGGAAGTAATGGGTCTTGTAAGATCTAAAAGATCTTTTTTGTTCATCTCAAGAAGAATGAAAAACTTTTCATGCTTTGTATGGTCTTTCTAAGTGTGGGTGGAATTTTTTGGAGCCAGATTAACTGAATGGGTTTACAATGAGCTAGAAAGGTATTCGTATGAATAGTATGAGAAAAAAATGGATTTCCGAGAACCCACAGATAAGAACAGGGCGGGGAAAGAGAAGAATGGTTAGGATCTCAGATGCTATGAAGACTGGACACTGAGAGGCAGACATGATTTGGAGTTCTCACGTAACTGAGAAAGAAGAGAAATTTTCTATTGTCTAGTATATTCTTAATACTATCATGGAAGATATGAGTTCTACTAGTCTGGGACCATCGCCATAATTATGATAGGATTAAGATAATCCCAGAATAAGGGAAGTAATGGGTTTTGTAAGATCTGAAAGATCTTTTTTGTTCATCTCAAGAAGAATGAAAAACTTTTCATGCTTTGTATGGTCTTTCTAAGTGTGGGTGGAATTTTTTGGAGCCAGATTAACTGAATGGGTTTACAATGAGCTAGAAAGGTATTCGTATGAATAGTATGAGAAAAAAATGGATTTCCGAGAACCCACAGATAAGAAAAGGGCGGGGAAAGAGAAGAATGGTTAGGATCTCAGATGATATGATGACTGGACACTGAGAGGCAGACATGATTTGGAGTTCTCACGTAACTGAGAAAGAAGAGAAATTTTCTATTGTCTAGTATCTTCTTAATACTATCATGGAAGATATGAGTTCTACTAGTCTGGGACCATCGCCATAATTATGATAGGATTAAGATAATCCCAGAATAAGGGAAGTAATGGGTCTTGTAAGATCTAAAAGATCTTTTTCGTTCATCTCAAGAAGAATGAAAAACTTTTCATGCTTTGTATGGTCTTTCTAAGTGTGGGTGGAATTTTTTGGAGCCAGATTAACTGAATGGGTTTACAATGAGCTAGAAAGGTATTCGTATGAATAGTATGAGAAAAAAATGGATTTCCGAGAACCCACAGATAAGAACAGGGTGGGGAAAGAGAAGAATGGTTAGGATCTCAGATGCTATGAAGACTGGACACTGAGAGGCAGACATGATTTGGAGTTCTCACGTAACTGAGAAAGAAGAGAAATTTTCTATTGTCTAGTATCTTCTTAATACAATCATGGAAGATATGAGTTCTACTAGTCTGGGACCATCGCCATAATTATGATAGGATTAAGATAATCCCAGAATAAGGGAAGTAATGTGTCTTGTAAGATCTAAAAGATCTTTTTTGTTCATCTCAAGAAGAATGAAAAACTTTTCATGCTTTGTATGGTCTTTCTAAGTGTGGGTGGAATTTTTTGGAGCCAGATTAACTGAATGGGTTTACAATGAGCTAGAAAGGTATTTGTATGAATAGTATGAGAAAAAAATGGATTTCCGAGAACCCACAGATAAGAACAGGGCGGGGAAAGAGAAGAATGGTTAGGATCTCAGATGCTATGAAGACTGGACACTGAGAGGCAGACATGATTTGGAGTTCTCACGTAACTGAGAAAGAAGAGAAATTTTCTATTGTCTAGTATCTTCTTAATACTATCATGGAAGATATGAGTCCTACTAGTCTGGGACCATCGCCATAATTATGATAGGATTAAGATAATCCCAGAACAAGGGAAGTAATGGGTCTTGTAAGATCTAAAAGATCTTTTTTGTTCATCTCAAGAAGAATGAAAAACTTTTCATGCTTTGTATGGTCTTTCTAAGTGTGGGTGGAATTTTTTGGAGCCAGATTAACTGAATGGGTTTACAATGAGCTAGAAAGGTATTCGTATGAATAGTATGAGAAAAAAATGGATTTCCGAGAACCCACAGATAAGAACAGGGCGGGGAAAGAGAAGAATGGTTAGGATCTCAGATGCTATGAAGACTGGACACTGAGAGGCAGACATGATTTGGAGTTCTCACGTAACTGAGAAAGAAGAGAAATTTTCTATTGTCTAGTATCTTCTTAATACTATCATGGAAGATATGAGTTCTACTAGTCTGGGACCATCGCCATAATTATGATAGGATTAAGATAATCCCAGAATAAGGGAAGTAATGGGTCTTGTAAGATCTAAAAGATCTTTTTTGTTCATCTCAAGAAGAATGAAAAACTTTTCATGCTTTGTATGGTCTTTCTAAGTGTGGGTGGAATTTTTTGGAGCCAGATTAACTGAATGGGTTTACAATGAGCTAGAAAGGTATTCGTATGAATAGTATGAGAAAAAAATGGATTTTCGAGAACCCACAGATAAGAACAGGGCGGGGAAAGAGAAGAATGGTTAGGATCTCAGATGCTATGAAGACTGGACACTGAGAGGCAGACATGATTTGGAGTTCTCACGTAACTGAGAAAGAAGAGAAATTTTCTATTGTCTAGTATCTTCTTAATACTATCATGGAAGATATGAGTTCTACTAGTCTGGGACCATCGCCATAATTATGATAGGATTAAGATAATCCCAGAATAAGGGAAGTAATGGGTCTTGTAAGATCTAAAAGATCTTTTTTGTTCATCTCAAGAAGAATGAAAAACTTTTCATGCTTTGTATGGTCTTTCTAAGTGTGGGTGGAATTTTTTGGAGCCAGATTAACTGAATGGGTTTACAATGAGCTAGAAAGGTATTCGTATGAATAGTATGAGAAAAAAATGGATTTCCGAGAACCCACAGATAAGAACAGGGCGGGGAAAGAGAAGAATTGTTAGGATCTCAGATGCTATGAAGACTGGACACTGAGAGGCAGACATGATTTGGAGTTCTCACGTAACTGAGAAAGAAGAGAAATTTTCTATTGTCTAGTATCTTCTTAATACTATCATGGAAGATATGAGTTCTACTAGTCTGGGACCATCGCCATAATTATGATAGGATTAAGATAATCCCAGAATAAGGGAAGTAATGGGTCTTGTAAGATCTAAAAGATCTTTTTTGTTCATCTCAAGAAGAATGAAAAACTTTTCATGCTTTGTATGGTCTTTCTAAGTGTGGGTGGAATTTTTTGGAGCCAGATTAACTGAATGGGTTTACAATGAGCTAGAAAGGTATTCGTATGAATAGTATGAGAAAAAAATGGATTTCCGAGAACCCACAGATAAGAACAGGGCGGGGAAAGAGAAGAATGTTTAGGATCTCAGATGCTATGAAGACTGGACACTGAGAGGCAGACATGATTTGGAGTTCTCACGTAACTGAGAAAGAAGAGAAATTTTCTATTGTCTAGTATCTTCTTAATACTATCATGGAAGATATGAGTTCTACTAGTCTGGGACCATCGCCATAATTATGATAGGATTAAGATAATCCCAGAACAAGGGAAGTAATGGGTCTTGTAAGATCTAAAAGATCTTTTTTGTTCATCTCAAGAAGAATGAAAAACTTTTCATGCTTTGTATGGTCTTTCTAAGTGTGGGTGGAATTTTTTGGAGCCAGATTAACTGAATGGGTTTACAATGAGCTAGAAAGGTATTCGTATGAATAGTATGAGAAAAAAATGGATTTCCGAGAACCCACAGATAAGAACAGGGCGGGGAAAGAGAAGAATGGTTAGGATCTCAGATGCTATGAAGACTGGACACTGAGAGGCAGACATGATTTGGAGTTCTCACGTAACTGAGAAAGAAGAGAAATTTTCTATTGTCTAGTATCTTCTTAAAACTATCATGGAAGATATCAGTTCTACTAGTCTGGGACCATCGCCATAATTATGATAGGATTAAGATAATCCCAGAATAAGGGAAGTAATGGGTCTTGTAAGATCTAAAAGATCTTTTTTGTTCATCTCAAGAAGAATGAAAAACTTTTCATGCTTTGTATGGTCTTTCTAAGTGTGGGTGGAATTTTTTGGAGCCAGATTAACTGAATGTGTTTACAATGAGCTAGAAAGGTATTCGTATGAATAGTATGAGAAAAAAATGGATTTCCGAGAACCCACAGATAAGAACAGGGCGGGGAAAGAGAAGAATGGTTAGGATCTCAGATGCTATGAAGACTGGACACTGAGAGGCAGACATGATTTGGAGTTCTCACGTAACTGAGAAAGAAGAGAAATTTTCTATTGTCTAGTATCTTCTTAATACAATCATGGAAGATATGAGTTCTACTAGTCTGGGACCATCGCCATAATTATGATAGGATTAAGATAATCCCAGAATACGGGAAGTAATGTGTCTTGTAAGATCTAAAAGATCTTTTTTGTTCATCTCAAGAAGAATGAAAAACTTTTCATGCTTTGTATGGTCTTTCTAAGTGTGGGTGGAATTTTTTGGAGCCAGATTAACTGAATGGGTTTACAATGAGCTAGAAAGGTATTCGTATGAATAGTATGAGAAAAAAATGGATTTCCGAGAACCCACAGATAAGAACAGGGAGGGGAAAGAGAAGAATGGTTAGGATCTCAGATGCTATGAAGACTGGACACTGAGAGGCAGACATGATTTGGAGTTCTCACGTAACTGAGAAAGAAGAGAAATTTTCTATTGTCTAGTATCTTCTTAATACTATCATGGAAGATATGAGTTCTACTAGTCTGGGACCATCGCCATAATTATGATAGGATTAAGATAATCCCAGAATAAGGGAAGTAATGGGTCTTGTAAGATCTAAAAGATCTTTTTTGTTCATCTCAAGAAGAATGAAAAACTTTTCATGCTTTGTATGGTCTTTCTAAGTGTGGGTGGAATTTTTTGGAGCCAGATTAACTGAATGGGTTTACAATGAGCTAGAAAGGTATTCGTATGAATAGTATGAGAAAAAAATGGATTTCCGAGAACCCACAGATAAGAACAGGGCGGGGAAAGAGAAGAATGGTTAGGATCTCAGATGCTATGAAGACTGGACACTGAGAGGCAGACATGATTTGGAGTTCTCACGTAACTGAGAAAGAAGAGAAATTTTCTATTGTCTAGTATCTTCTTAATACAATCATGGAAGATATGAGTTCTACTAGTCTGGGACCATCGCCATAATTATGATAGGATTAAGATAATCCCAGAATAAGGGAAGTAATGTGTCTTGTAAGATCTAAAAGATCTTTTTTGTTCATCTCAAGAAGAAAAACTTTTCATGCTTTGTATGGTCTTTCTAAGTGTGGGTGGAATTTTTTGGAGCCAGATTAAATGAATGGGTTTACAATGAGCTAGAAAGGTATTCGTATGAATAGTATGAGAAAAAAAATGGATTTCCGAGAACCCACAGATAAGAACAGGGCGGGGAAAGAGAAGAATGGTTAGGATCTCAGATGCTATGAAGACTGGACACTGAGAGGCAGACATGATTTGGAGTTCTCACGTAACTGAGAAAGAAGAGAAATTTTCTATTGTCTAGTATCTTCTTAATACTATCATGGAAGATATGAGTTCTACTAGTCTGGGACCATCGCCATAATTATGATAGGATTAAGATAATCCCAGAACAAGGGAAGTAATGGGTCTTGTAAGATCTAAAAGATCTTTTTTGTTCATCTCAAGAAGAATGAAAAACTTTTCATGCTTTGTATGGTCTTTCTAAGTGTGGGTGGAATTTTTTGGAGCCAGATTAACTGAATGGGTTTACAATGAGCTAGAAAGGTATTCGTATGAATAGTATGAGAAAAAAATGGATTTCCGAGAACCCACAGATAAGAACAGGGCGGGGAAAGAGAAGAATGGTTAGGATCTCAGATGCTATGAAGACTGGACACTGAGAGGCAGACATGATTTGGAGTTCTCACGTAACTGAGAAAGAAGAGAAATTTTCTATTGTCTAGTATCTTCTTAATACTATCATGGAAGATATGAGTTCTACTAGTCTGGGACCATCGCCATAATTATGATAGGATTAAGATAATCCCAGAATAAGGGAAGTAATGGGTCTTGTAAGATCTAAAAGATCTTTTTTGTTCATCTCAAGAAGAATGAAAAACTTTTCATGCTTTGTATGGTCTTTCTAAGTGTGGGTGGAATTTTTTGGAGCCAGATTAACTGAATGGGTTTACAATGAGCTAGAAAGGTATTCGTATGAATAGTATGAGACAAAAATGGATTTCCGAGAACCCACAGATAAGAACAGGGCGGGGAAATAGAAGAATGGTTAGGATCTCAGATGCTATGAAGACTGGACACTGAGAGGCAGACATGATTTGGAGTTCTCACGTAACTGAGAAAGAAGAGAAATTTTCTATTGTCTAGTATCTTCTTAATACTATCATGGAAGATATGAGTTCTACTAGTCTGGGACCATCGCCATAATTATGATAGGATTAAGATAATCCCAGAATAAGGGAAGTAATGGGTCTTGTAAGATCTAAAAGATCTTTTTTGTGCATCTAAAGAAGAATGAAAAACTTTTCATGCTTTGTATGGTCTTTCTAAGTGTGGGTGGAATTTTTTGGAGCCAGATTAACTGAATGGGTTTACAATGAGCTAGAAAGGTATTCGTATGAATAGTATGAGAAAAAAATGGATTTCCGAGAACCCACAGATAAGAACAGGGCGGGGAAAGAGAAGAATGGTTAGGATCTCAGATGCTATGAAGACTGGACACTGAGAGGCAGACATGATTTGGAGTTCTCACGTAACTGAGAAAGAAGAGAAATTTTCTATTGTCTAGTATCTTCTTAATACAATCATGGAAGATATGAGTTCTACTAGTCTGGGACCATCGCCATAATTATGATAGGATTAAGATAATCCCAGAATAAGGGAAGTAATGTGTCTTGTAAGATCTAAAAGATCTTTTTTGTTCATCTCAAGAAGAATGAAAAACTTTTCATGCTTTGTATGGTCTTTCTAAGTGTGGGTGGAATTTTTTGGAGCCAGATTAACTGAATGGGTTTACAATGAGCTAGAAAGGTATTCGTATGAATAGTATGAGAAAAAAATGGATTTCCGAGAACCCACAGATAAGAACAGGGCGGGGAAAGAGAAGAATGGTTAGGATCTCAGATGCTATGAAGACTGGACACTGAGAGGCAGACATGATTTGGAGTTCTCACGTAACTGAGAAAGAAGAGAAATTTTCTATTGTCTAGTATCTTCTTAATACAATCATGGAAGATATGAGTTCTACTAGTCTGGGACCATCGCCATAATTATGATAGGATTAAGATAATCCCAGAATAAGGGAAGTAATGTGTCTTGTAAGATCTAAAAGATCTTTTTTGTTCATCTCAAGAAGAAAAACTTTTCATGCTTTGTAAGGTCTTTCTAAGTGTGGGTGGAATTTTTTGGAGCCAGATTAAATGAATGGGTTTACAATGAGCTAGAAAGGTATTCGTATGAATAGTATGAGAAAAAAAATGGATTTCCGAGAACCCACAGATAAGAACAGGGCGGGGAAAGAGAAGAATGGTTAGGATCTCAGATGCTATGAAGACTGGACACTGAGAGGCAGACATGATTTGGAGTTCTCACGTAACTGAGAAAGAAGAGAAATTTTCTATTGTCTAGTATCTTCTTAATACTATCATGGAAGATATGAGTTCTACTAGTCTGGGACCATCGCCATAATTATGATAGGATTAAGATAATCCCAGAACAAGGGAAGTAATGGGTCTTGTAAGATCTAAAAGATCTTTTTTGTTCATCTCAAGAAGAATGAAAAACTTTTCATGCTTTGTATGGTCTTTCTAAGTGTGGGTGGAATTTTTTGGAGCCAGATTAACTGAATGGGTTTACAATGAGCTAGAAAGGTATTCGTATGAATAGTATGAGAAAAAAATGGATTTCCGAGAACCCACAGATAAGAACAGGGCGGGGAAAGAGAAGAATGGTTAGGATCTCAGATGCTATGAAGACTGGACACTGAGAGGCAGACATGATTTGGAGTTCTCACGTAACTGAGAAAGAAGAGAAATTTTCTATTGTCTAGTATCTTCTTAATACTATCATGGAAGATATGAGTTCTACTAGTCTGGGACCATCGCCATAATTATGATAGGATTAAGATAATCCCAGAATAAGGGAAGTAATGGGTCTTGTAAGATCTAAAAGATCTTTTTTGTTCATCTCAAGAAGAATGAAAAACTTTTCATGCTTTGTATGGCCTTTCTAAGTGTGGGTGGAATTTTTTGGAGCCAGATTAACTGAATGGGTTTACAATGAGCTAGAAAGGTATTCGTATGAATAGTATGAGACAAAAATGGATTTCCGAGAACCCACAGATAAGAACAGGGCGGGGAAATAGAAGAATGGTTAGGATCTCAGATGCTATGAAGACTGGACACTGAGAGGCAGACATGATTTGGAGTTCTCACGTAACTGAGAAAGAAGAGAAATTTTCTATTGTCTAGTATCTTCTTAATACTATCATGGAATATATGAGTTCTACTAGTCTGGGACCATCGCCATAATTATGATAGGATTAAGATAATCCCAGAAAAAGGGAAGTAATGGGTCTTGTAAGATCTAAAAGATCTTTTTTGTTCATCTCAAGAAGAATGAAAAACTTTTCATGCTTTGTATGGTCTTTCTAAGTGTGGGTGGAATTTTTTGGAGCCAGATTAACTGAATGGGTTTACAATGAGCTAGAAAGGTATTCGTATGAATAGTATGAGAAAAAAATGGATTTCCGAGAACCCACAGATAAGAACAGGGCGGGGAAAGAGAAGAATGGTTAGGATCTCAGATGCTATGAAGACTGGACACTGAGAGGCAGACATGATTTGGAGTTCTCACGTAACTGAGAAAGAAGAGAAATTTTCTATTGTCTAGTATCTTCTTAATACTATCATGGAAGATATGAGTTCTGCTAGTCTGGGACCATCGCCATAATTATGATAGGATTAAGATAATCCCAGAATAAGGGAAGTAATGGGTCTTGTAAGATCTAAAAGATCTTTTTTGTTCATCTCAAGAAGAATGAAAAACTTTTCATGCTTTGTATGGTCTTTCTAAGTGTGGGTGGAATTTTTTGGAGCCAGATTAACTGAATGGGTTTACAATGAGCTAGAAAGGTATTCGTATGAATAGTATGAGAAAAAAATGGATTTCCGAGAACCCACAGATAAGAACAGGGCGGGGAAAGAGAAGAATGTTTAGGATCTCAGATGCTATGAAGACTGGACACTGAGAGGCAGACATGATATGGAGTTCTCACGTAACTGAGAAAGAAGAGAAATTTTCTATTGTCTAGTATCTTCTTAATACAATCATGGAAGATATGAGTTCTACTAGTCTGGGACCATCGCCATAATTATGATAGGATTAAGATAATCCCAGAATAAGGGAAGTAATGTGTCTTGTAAGATCTAAAAGATCTTTTTTGTTCATCTCAAGAAGAATGAAAAACTTTTCATGCTTTGTATGGTCTTTCTAAGTGTGGGTGAAATTTTTTGGAGCCAGATTAACTGAATGGGTTTACAATGAGCTAGAAAGGTATTCGTATGAATAGTATGAGAAAAAAATGGATTTCCGAGATCCCACAGATAAGAACAGGGTGGGGAAAGAGAAGAATGGTTAGGATCTCAGATGCTATGAAGACTGGACACTGAGAGGCAGACATGATTTGGAGTTCTCACGTAACTGAGAAAGAAGAGAAATTTTCTATTGTCTAGTATCTTCTTAATACTATCATGGAAGATATGAGTTCTACTAGTCTGGGACCATCGCCATAATTATGATAGGATTAAGATAATCCCAGAACAAGGGAAGTAATGGGTCTTGTAAGATTTAAAGATCTTTTTTGTTCATCTCAAGAAGAATGAAAAACTTTTCATGCTTTGTATGGTCTTTCTAAGTGTGGGTGGAATTTTTTGGAGCCAGATTAACTGAATGGGTTTACAATGAGCTAGAAAGGTATTCGTATGAATAGTATGAGAAAAAAATGGATTTCCGAGAACCCACAGATAAGAACAGGGCGGGGAAAGAGACGAATGGTTAGGATCTCAGATGCTATGAAGACTGGACACTGAGAGGCAGACATGATTTGGAGTTCTCACGTAACTGAGAAAGAAGAGAAATTTTCTATTGTCTAGTATCTTCTTAATACTATCATGGAAGATATGAGTTCTACTAGTCTGGGACCATCGCCATAATTATGATAGGATTAAGATAATCCCAGAATAAGGGAAGTAATGGGTCTTGTAAGATCTAAAAGATCTTTTTTGTTCATCTCAAGAAGAATGAAAAACTTTTCATGCTTTGTATGGTCTTTCTAAGTGTGGGTGGAATTTTTTGGAGCCAGATTAACTGAATGTGTTTACAATGAGCTAGAAAGGTATTCGTATGAATAGTATGAGAAAAAAATGGATTTCCGAGAACCCACAGATAAGAACAGGGCGGGGAAAGAGAAGAATGGTTAGGATCTCAGATGCTATGAAGACTGGCCACTGAGAGGCAGACATGATTTGGAGTTCTCACGTAACTGAGAAAGAAGAGAAATTTTCTATTGTCTAGTATCTTCTTAATAATATCATGGAAGATATGAGTTCTACTAGTCTGGGACCATCGCCATAATTATGATAGGATTAAGATAATCCCAGAATAAGGGAAGTAATGTGTCTTGTAAGATCTAAAAGATCTTTTTTGTTCATCTCAAGAAGAATGAAAAACTTTTCATGCTTTGTATGGTCTTTCTAAGTGTGGGTGGAATTTTTTGGAGCCAGATTAACTGAATGGTTTTACAATGAGCTAGAAAGGTATTCGTGTGAATAGTATGAGAAAAAAATGGATTTCCGAGAACCCACAGATAAGAACAGGGCGGGGAAAGAGAAGAATGGTTAGGATCTCAGATGCTATGAAGACTGGACACTGAGAGGCAGACATGATTTGGAGTTCTCACGTAACTGAGAAAGAAGAGAAATTTTCTATTGTCCAGTATCTTCTTAATACTATCATGGAAGATATGAGTTCTACTAGTCTGGGACCATCGCCATAATTATGATAGGATTAAGATAATCCCAGAATAAGGGAAGTAATGGGTCTTGTAAGATCTAAAAGATCTTTTTTGTTCATCTCAAGAAGAATGAAAAACTTTTCATGCTTTGTATGGTCTTTCTAAGTGTGGGTGGAATTTTTTGGAGCCAGATTAACTGAATGGGTTTACAATGAGCTAGAAAGGTATTCGTATGAATAGTATGAGAAAAAAATGGATTTCCGAGAACCCACAGATAAGAACAGGGCGGGGAAATAGAAGAATGGTTAGGATCTCAGATGCTATGAAGACTGGACACTGAGAGGCAGACATGATTTGGAGTTCTCACGTAACTGAGAAAGAAGAGAAATTTTCTATTGTCTAGTATCTTCTTAATACTATCATGGAAGATATGAGTTCTACTAGCCTGGGACCATCGCCATAATTATGATAGGATTAAGATAATCCCAGAACAAGGGAAGTAATGGGTCTTGTAAGATCTAAAAGATCTTTTTTGTTCATCTCAAGAAGAATGAAAAACTTTTCATGCTTTGTATGGTCTTTCTAAGTGTGGGTGGAATTTTTTGGAGCCAGATTAACTGAATGGGTTTACAATGAGCTAGAAAGGTATTCGTATGAATAGTATGAGAAAAAAATGGATTTCCGAGAACCCACAGATAAGAACAGGGCGGGGAAATAGAAGAATGGTTAGGATCTCAGATGCTATGAAGACTGGACACTGAGAGGCAGACATGATTTGGAGTTCTCACGTAACTGAGAAAGAAGAGAAATTTTCTATTGTCTAGTATCTTCTTAATACTATCATGGAAGATATGAGATCTACTAGTCTGGGACCATCGCCATAATTATGATAGGATTAAGATAATCCCAGAATAAGGGAAGTAATGGGTCTTGTAAGATCTAAAAGATCTTATTTGTTCATCTCACGAAGAATGAAAAACTTTTCATGCTTTGTATGGTCTTTCTAAGTGTGGGTGGAATTTTTTGGAGTCAGATTAACTGAATGGGTTTACAATGAGCTAGAAAGGTATTCGTATGAATAGTATGAGAAAAAAATGGATTTCCGAGAACCCACAGATAAGAACAGGGCGGGGAAAGAGAAAAATGGTTAGGATCTCAGATGCTATGAAGACTGGACACTGAGAGGCAGACATGATTTGGAGTTCTCACGTAACTGAGAAAGAAGAGAAATTTTCTATTGTCCAGTATCTTCTTAATACTATCATGGAAGATATGAGTTCTACTAGTCTGGGACCATCGCCATAATTTTGATAGGATTAAGATAATCCCAGAACAAGGGAAGTAATGGGTCTTGTAAGATCTAAAAGATCTTTTTTGTTCATCTCAAGAAGAATGAAAAACTTTTCATGCTTTGTATGGTCTTTCTAAGTGTGGGTGGAATTTTTTGGAGACAGATTAACTGAATGGGTTTACAATGAGCTAGAAAGGTATTCGTATGAATAGTATGAGAAAAAAATGGATTTCCGAGAACCCACAGATAAGAACAGGTCGGGGAAAGAGAAGAATGGTTAGGATCTCAGATGCTATGAAGACTGGACACTGAGAGGCAGACATGATTTGGAGTTCTCACGTAACTGAGAAAGAAGAGAAATTTTCTATTGTCTAGTATCTTCTTAATACTATCATGGAAGATATGAGTTCTACTAGTCTGGGACCATCGCCATAATTATGATAGGATTAAGATAATCCCAGAACAAGGGAAGTAATGTGTCTTGTAAGATCTAAAAGATCTTTTTTGTTCATCTCAAGAAGAATGAAAAACTTTTCATGCTTTGTATGGTCTTTCTAAGTGTGGGTGGAATGTTTTGGAGCCAGATTAACTGAATGGGTTTACAATGAGCTAGAAAGGTATTCGTATGAATAGTATGAGAAAAAAATGGATTTCCGAGAACCCACAGATAAGAACAGGGCGGGGAAAGAGAAGAATGGTTAGGATCTCAGATGCTATGAAGACTGGACACTGAGAGGCAGACATGATTTGGAGTTCTCACGTAACTGAGAAAGAAGAGAAATTTTCTATTGTCTAGTATCTTCTTAATACTATCATGGAAGATATGAGTTCTACTAGTCTGGGACCATCGCCATAATTATGATAGGAATAAGATAATCCCAGAATAAGGGAAGTAATGGGTCTTGTAAGATCTAAAAGATCTTTTTTGTTCATCTCAAGAAGAATGAAAAACTTTTCATGCTTTGTATGGTCTTTCTAAGTGTGGGTGGAATTTTTTGGAGCCAGATTAACTGAATGGGTTTACAATGAGCTAGAAAGGTATTCGTATGAATAGTATGAGAAAAAAATGGATTTCCGAGAACCCACAGATAAGAACAGGGCGGGGAAATAGAAGAATGGTTAGGATCTCAGATGCTATGAAGACTGGACACTGAGAGGCAGACATGATTTGGAGTTCTCACGTAACTGAGAAAGAAGAGAAATTTTCTATTTTCTAGTATCTTCTTAATACTATCATGGAAGATATGAGTTCTACTAGTCTGGGGCCATCGCCATAATTATGATAGGATTAAGATAATCCCAGAATAAGGGAAGTAATGGGTCTTGTAAGATCTAAAAGATATTTTTTGTTCATCTCAAGAAGAATGAAAAACTTTTCATGCTTTGTATGGTCTTTCTAAGTGTGGGTGGAATTTTTTGGAGCCAGATTAACTGAATGGGTTTACAATGAGCTAGAAAGGTATTCGTATGAATAGTATGAGAAAAAAATGGATTTCCGAGAACCCACATATAAGAACAGGGCGGGGAAAGAGAAGAATGGTTAGGATCTCAGATGCTATGAAGACTGGACACTGAGAGGCAGACATGATTTGGAGTTCTCACGTAACTGAGAAAGAAGAGAAATTTTCTATTGTCTAGTATCTTCTTAATACAATCATGGAAGATATGAGTTCTACTAGTCTGGTACCATCGCCATAATTATGATAGGTTTACGATAATCCCAGAATAAGGGAAGTAATGTGTCTTGTAAGATCTAAAAGATCTTTTTTGTTCATCTCAAGAAGAATGAAAAACTTTTCATGCTTTGTATGGTCTTTCTAAGTGTGGGTGGAATTTTTTGGAGCCAGATTAACTGAATGGGTTTACAATGAGCTAGAAAGGTATTCGTATGAATAGTATGAGAAAAAAATGGATTTCCGAGAACCCACAGATAAGAACAGGGCGGGGAAATAGAAGAATGGTTAGGATCTCAGATGCTATGAAGACTGGACACTGAGAGGCAGACATGATTTGGAGTTCTCACGTAACTGAAAAAGAAGAGAAATTTTCTATTGTCTAGTATCTTCTTAATACTATCATGGAAGATATGAGTTCTACTAGTCTGGGACCATCGCCATAATTATGATAGGATTAAGATAATCCCAGAATAAGGGAAGTAATGTGTCTTGTAAGATCTAAAAGATCTTTTTTGTTCATCTCAAGAAGAATGAAAAACTTTTCATGCTTTGTATGGTCTTTCTAAGTGTGGGTGGAATTTTTTGGAGCCAGATTAACTGAATGGGTTTACAATGAGCTAGAAAGGTATTCGTATGAATAGTATGAGAAAAAAATGGATTTCCGAGAACCCACAGATAAGGACAGGGCGGGGAAAGAGAAGAATGGTTAGGATCTCAGATGCTATGAAGACTGGACACTGAGAGGCAGACATGATTTGGAGTTCTCACGTAACTGAGAAAGAAGAGAAATTTTCTATTGTCTAGTATCTTCTTAATACTATCATGGAAGATATGAGTTCTACTAGTCTGGGACCATCGCCATAATTATGATAGGATTAAGATAATCCCAGAATAAGGGAAGTAATGGGTCTTGTAAGATCTAAAAGATCTTTTTTGTTCATCTCAAGAAGAATGAAAAACTTTTCATGCTTTGTATGGTCTTTCTAAGTGTGGGTGGAATTTTTTGGAGCCAGATTAACTGAATGGGTTTACAATGAGCTAGAAAGGTATTCGTATGAATAGTATGAGAAAAAAATGGATTTCCGAGAACCCACAGATAAGAACAGGGCGGGGAAAGAGAAGAATGGTTAGGATCTCAGATGCTATGAAGACTGGACACTGAGAGGCAGACATGATTTGGAGTTCTCACGTAACTGAGAAAGAAGAGAAATTTTCTATTGTCTAGTATCTTCTTAATACTATCATGGAAGATATGAGTTCTACTAGTCTGGGACCATCGCCATAATTATGATAGGAATAAGATAATCCCAGAATAAGGGAAGTAATGGGTCTTGTAAGATCTAAAAGATCTTTTTTGTTCATCTCAAGAAGAATGAAAAACTTTTCATGCTTTGTATGGTCTTTCTAAGTGTGGGTGGAATTTTTTGGAGCCAGATTAACTGAATGGGTTTACAATGAGCTAGAAAGGTATTCGTATGAATAGTATGAGAAAAAAATGGATTTCCGAGAACCCACAGATAAGAACAGGGCGGGGAAATAGAAGAATGGTTAGGATCTCAGATGCTATGAAGACTGGACACTGAGAGGCAGACATGATTTGGAGTTCTCACGTAACTGAGAAAGAAGAGAAATTTTCTATTGTCTAGTATCTTCTTAATACTATCATGGAAGATATGAGTTCTACTAGTCTGGGACCATCGCCATAATTATGATAGGATTAAGATAATCCCAGAATAAGGGAAGTAATGGGTCTTGTAAGATCTAAAAGATCTTTTTTGTTCATCTCAAGAAGAATGAAAAACTTTTCATGCTTTGTATGGTCTTTCTAAGTGTGGGTGGAATTTTTTGGAGCCAGATTAACTGAATCGGTTTACAATGAGCTAGAAAGGTATTCGTATGAATAGTATGAGAAAAAAATGGATTTCCGAGAACACACAGATAAGAACAGGGCGGGGAAAGAGAAGAATGGTTAGGATCTCAGATGCTATGAAGACTGGACACTGAGAGGCAGACATGATTTGGAGTTCTCACGTAACTGAGAAAGAAGAGAAATTTTCTATTGTCTAGTATCTTCTTAATACTATCATGGAAGATATGAGTTCTACTAGTCTGGGACCATCGCCATAATTATGATAGGATTAAGATAATCCCAGAATAAGGGAAGTAATGGGTCTTGTAAGATCTAAAAGATCTTTTTTGTTCATCTCAAGAAGAATGAAAAACTTTTCATGCTTTGTATGGTCTTTCTAAGTGTGGGTGGAATTTTTTGGAGCCAGACTAACTGAATGGGTTTACAATGAGCTAGAAAGGTATTCGTATGAATAGTATGAGAAAAAAATGGATTTCCGAGAACCCACAGATAAGAACAGGGCGGGGAAAGAGAAGAATGGTTAGGATCTCAGATGCTATGAAGACTGGACACTGAGAGGCAGACATGATTTGGAGTTCTCACGTAACTGAGAAAGAAGAGAAATTTTCTATTGTCTAGTATCTTCTTAATACTATCATGGAAGATATGAGTTCTACTAGTCTGGGACCATCGCCATAATTATGATAGGATTAAGATAATCCCAGAACAAGGGAAGTAATGGGTCTTGTAAGATCTAAAAGATCTTTTTTGTTCATCTCAAGAAGAATGAAAAACTTTTCATGCTTTGTATGGTCTTTCTAAGTGTGGGTGGAATTTTTTGGAGCCAGATTAACTGAATGGGTTTACAATGAGCTAGAAAGGTATTCGTATGAATAGTATGAGAAAAAAATGGATTTCCGAGAACCCACAGATAAGAACAGGGCGGGGAAAGAGAAGAATGGTTAGGATCTCAGATGCTATGAAGACTGGACACTGAGAGGCAGACATGATTTGGAGTTCTCACGTAACTGAGAAAGAAGAGAAATTTTCTATTGTCTAGTATCTTCTTAATACTATCATGGAAGATATGAGTTCTACTAGTCTGGGACCATCGCCATAATTATGATAGGATTAAGATAATCCCAGAATAAGGGAAGTAATGGGTCTTGTAAGATCTAAAGGATCTTTTTTGTTCATCTCAAGAAGAATGAAAAACTTTTCATGCTTTGTATGGTCTTTCTAAGTGTGGGTGGAATTTTTTGGAGCCAGACTAACTGAATGGGATTACAATGAGCTAGAAAGGTATTCGTATGTATAGTATGAGAAAAAAATGGATTTCCGAGAACCCACAGATAAGAACAGGGCGGGGAAAGAGAAGAATGGTTAGGATCTCAGATGCTATGAAGACTGGACACTGAGAGGCAGACATGATTTGGAGTTCTCACGTAACTGAGAAAGAAGAGAAATTTTCTATTGTCTAGTATCTTCTTAATACTATCATGGAAGATATGAGTTCTACTAGTCTGGGACCATCGCCATAATTATGATAGGATTAAGATAATCCCAGAACAAGGGAAGTAATGGGTCTTGTAAGATCTAAAAGATCTTTTTTGTTCATCTCAAGAAGAATGAAAAACTTTTCATGCTTTGTATGGTCTTTCTAAGTGTGGGTGGAATTTTTTGGAGCCAGATTAACTGAATGGGTTTACAATGAGCTAGAAAGGTATTCGTATGAATAGTATGAGAAAAAAATGGATTTCCGAGAACCCACAGATAAGAACAGGGCGGGGAAAGAGAAGAATGGTTAGGATCTCAGATGCTATGAAGACTGGATACTGAGAGGCAGACATGATTTGGAGTTCTCACGTAACTGAGAAAGAAGAGAAATTTTCTATTGTCTAGTATCTTCTTAATACTATCATGGAAGATATGAGTTCTACTAGTCTGGGACCATCGCCATAATTATGATAGGATTAAGATAATCCCAGAATAAGGGAAGTAATGTGTCTTGTAAGATCTAAAAGATCTTTTTTGTTCATCTCAAGAAGAATGAAAAACTTTTCATGCTTTGTATGGTCTTTCTAAGTGTGGGTGGAATTTTTTGGAGCCAGATTAACTGAATGGGTTTACAATGAGCTAGAAAGGTATTCGTATGAATAGTATGAGAAAAAAATGGATTTCCGAGAACCCACAGATAAGAACAGGGCGGGGAAAGAGAAGAATGGTTAGGATCTCAGATGCTATGAAGACTGGACACTGAGAGGCAGACATGATTTGGAGTTCTCACGTAACTGAGAAAGAAGAGAAATTTTCTATTGTCTAGTATCTTCTTAATACTATCATGGAAGATATGAGTTCTACTAGTCTGGGACCATCGCCATAATTATGATAGGATTAAGATAATCCCAGAATAATGGAAGTAATGGGTCTTGTAAGATCTAAAAGATCTTTTTTGTTCATCTCAAGAAGAATGAAAAACTTTTCATGCTTTGTATGGTCTTTCTAAGTGTGGGTGGAATTTTTTGGAGCCAGATTAACTGAATGGGTTTACAATGAGCTAGAAAGGTATTCGTATGAATAGTATGAGAAAAAAATGGATTTCCGAGAACCCACAGATAAGAACAGGGCGGGGAAAGAGAAGAATGGTTAGGATCTCAGATGCTATGAAGACTGGACACTGAGAGGCAGACATGATTTGGAGTTCTCACGTAACTGAGAAAGAAGAGAAATTTTCTATTGTCTAGTATCTTCTTAATACTATCATGGAAGATATGAGTTCTACTAGTCTGGGACCATCGCCATAATTATGATAGGATTAAGATAATCCCAGAACAAGGGAAGTAATGGGTCTTGTTAGATCTAAAAGATTTTTTTTGTTCATCTCAAGAAGAATGAAAAACTTTTCATGCTTTGTATGGTCTTTCTAAGTGTGGGTGGAATTTTTTGGAGCCAGATTAACTGAATGGGTTTACAATGAGCTAGAAAGGTATTCGTATGAATAGTATGAGAAAAAAATGGATTTCCGAGAACCCACAGATAAGAACAGGGCGGGGAAAGAGAAGAATGGTTAGGATCTCAGATGCTATGAAGACTGGACACTGAGAGGCAGACATGATTTGGAGTTCTCACGTAACTGAGAAAGAAGAGAAATTTTCTATTGTCTAGTATCTTCTTAATACTATCATGGAAGATATGAGTTCTACTAGTCTGGGACCATCGCCATAATTATGATAGGAATAAGATAATCCCAGAATAAGGGAAGTAATGGGTCTTGTAAGATCTAAAAGATCTTTTTTGTTCATCTCAAGAAGAATGAAAAACTTTTCATGCTTTGTATGGTCTTTCTAAGTGTGGGTGGAATTTTTTGGAGCCAGACTAACTGAATGGGTTTACAATGAGCTAGAAAGGTATTCGTATGAATAGTATGAGAAAAAAATGGATTTCCGAGAACCCACAGATAAGAACAGGGCGGGGAAAGAGAAGAATGGTTAGGATCTCAGATGCTATGAAGACTGGACACTGAGAGGCAGACATGATTTGGAGTTCTCACGTAACTGAGAAAGAAGAGAAATTTTCTATTGTCTAGTATCTTCTTAATACTATCATGGAAGATATGAGTTCTACTAGTCTGGGACCATCGCCATAATTATGATAGGATTAAGATAATCCCAGAACAAGGGAAGTAATGGGTCTTGTAAGATCTAAAAGATCTTTTTTGTTCATCTCAAGAAGAATGAAAAACTTTTCATGCTTTGTATGGTCTTTCTAAGTGTGGGTGGAATTTTTTGGAGCCAGATTAACTGAATGGGTTTACAATGAGCTAGAAAGGTATTCGTATGAATAGTATGAGAAAAAAATGGATTTCCGAGAACCCACAGATAAGAACAGGGCGGGGAAAGAGAAGAATGGTTAGGATCTCAGATGCTATGAAGACTGGACACTGAGAGGCAGACATGATTTGGAGTTCTCACGTAACTGACAAAGAAGAGAAATTTTCTATTGTCTAGTATCTTCTTAATACTATCATGGAAGATATGAGTTCTACTAGTCTGGGACCATCGCCATAATTATGATAGGATTAAGATAATCCCAGAATAAGGGAAGTAATGGGTCTTGTAAGATCTAAAAGATCTTTTTTGTTCATCTCAAGAAGAATGAAAAACTTTTCATGCTTTGTATGGTCTTTCTAAGTGTGGGTGGAATTTTTTGGAGCCAGATTAACTGAATGGGTTTACAATGAGCTAGAAAGGTATTCGTATGAATAGTATGAGAAAAAAATGGATTTCCGAGAACCCACAGATAAGAACAGGGCGGGGAAAGAGAAGAATGGTTAGGATCTCAGATGCTATGAAGACTGGACACTGAGAGGCAGACATGATTTGGAGTTCTCACGTAACTGAGAAAGAAGAGAAATTTTCTATTGTCTAGTATCTTCTTAATACTATCATGGAAGATATGAGTTCTACTAGTCTGGGACCATCGCCATAATTATGATAGGATTAAGATAATCCCAGAACAAGGGAAGTAATGGGTCTTGTTAGATCTAAAAGATTTTTTTTGTTCATCTCAAGAAGAATGAAAAACTTTTCATGCTTTGTATGGTCTTTCTAAGTGTGGGTGGAATTTTTTGGAGCCAGATTAACTGAATGGGTTTACAATGAGCTAGAAAGGTATTCGTATGAATAGTATGAGAAAAAAATGGATTTCCGAGAACCCACAGATAAGAACAGGGCGGGGAAAGAGAAGAATGGTTAGGATCTCAGATGCTATGAAGACTGGACACTGAGAGGCAGACATGATTTGGAGTTCTCACGTAACTGAGAAAGAAGAGAAATTTTCTATTGTCTAGTATCTTCTTAATACTATCATGGAAGATATGAGTTCTACTAGTCTGGGACCATCGCCATAATTATGATAGGAATAAGATAATCCCAGAATAAGGGAAGTAATGGGTCTTGTAAGATCTAAAAGATCTTTTTTGTTCATCTCAAGAAGAATGAAAAACTTTTCATGCTTTGTATGGTCTTTCTAAGTGTGGGTGGAATTTTTTGGAGCCAGATTAACTGAATGGGTTTACAATGAGCTAGAAAGGTATTCGTATGAATAGTATGAGAAAAAAATGGATTTCCGAGAACCCACAGATAAGAACAGGGCGGGGAAATAGAAGAATGGTTAGGATCTCAGATGCTATGAAGACTGGACACTGAGAGGCAGACATGATTTGGAGTTCTCACGTAACTGAGAAAGAAGAGAAATTTTCTATTGTCTAGTATCTTCTTAATACTATCATGGAAGATATGAGTTCTACTAGTCTGGGACCATCGCCATAATTATGATAGGATTAAGATAATCCCAGAATAAGGGAAGTAATGGGTCTTGTAAGATCTAAAAGATCTTTTTTGTTCATCTCAAGAAGAATGAAAAACTTTTCATGCTTTGTATGGTCTTTCTAAGTGTGGGTGGAATTTTTTGGAGCCAGATTAACTGAATCGGTTTACAATGAGCTAGAAAGGTATTCGTATGAATAGTATGAGAAAAAAATGGATTTCCGAGAACACACAGATAAGAACAGGGCGGGGAAAGAGAAGAATGGTTAGGATCTCAGATGCTATGAAGACTGGACACTGAGAGGCAGACATGATTTGGAGTTCTCACGTAACTGAGAAAGAAGAGAAATTTTCTATTGTCTAGAATCTTCTTAATACTATCATGGAAGATATGAGTTCTACTAGTCTGGGACCATCGCCATAATTATGATAGGATTAAGATAATCCCAGAATAAGGGAAGTAATGGGTCTTGTAAGATCTAAAAGATCTTTTTTGTTCATCTCAAGAAGAATGAAAAACTTTTCATGCTTTGTATGGTCTTTCTAAGTGTGGGTGGAATTTTTTGGAGCCAGACTAACTGAATGGGTTTACAATGAGCTAGAAAGGTATTCGTATGAATAGTATGAGAAAAAAATGGATTTCCGAGAACCCACAGATAAGAACAGGGCGGGGAAAGAGAAGAATGGTTAGGATCTCAGATGCTATGAAGACTGGACACTGAGAGGCAGACATGATTTGGAGTTCTCACGTAACTGAGAAAGAAGAGAAATTTTCTATTGTCTAGTATCTTCTTAATACTATCATGGAAGATATGAGTTCTACTAGTCTGGGACCATCGCCATAATTATGATAGGATTGAGATAATCCCAGAACAAGGGAAGTAATGGGTCTTGTAAGATCTAAAAGATCTTTTTTGTTCATCTCAAGAAGAATGAAAAACTTTTCATGCTTTGTATGGTCTTTCTAAGTGTGGGTGGAATTTTTTGGAGCCAGATTAACTGAATGGGTTTACAATGAGCTAGAAAGGTATTCGTATGAATAGTATGAGAAAAAAATGGATTTCCGAGAACCCACAGATAAGAACAGGGCGGGGAAAGAGAAGAATGGTTAGGATCTCAGATGCTATGAAGACTGGACACTGAGAGGCAGACATGATTTGGAGTTCTCACGTAACTGAGAAAGAAGAGAAATTTTCTATTGTCTAGTATCTTCTTAATACTATCATGGAAGATATGAGTTCTACTAGTCTGGGACCATCGCCATAATTATGATAGGATTAAGATAATCCCAGAACAAGGGAAGTAATGGGTCTTGTTAGATCTAAAAGATTTTTTTTGTTCATCTCAAGAAGAATGAAAAACTTTTCATGCTTTGTATGGTCTTTCTAAGTGTGGGTGGAATTTTTTGGAGCCAGATTAACTGAATGGGTTTACAATGAGCTAGAAAGGTATTCGTATGAATAGTATGAGAAAAAAATGGATTTCCGAGAACCCACAGATAAGAACAGGGCGGGGAAAGAGAAGAATGGTTAGGATCTCAGATGCTATGAAGACTGGACACTGAGAGGCAGACATGATTTGGAGTTCTCACGTAACTGAGAAAGAAGAGAAATTTTCTATTGTCTAGTATCTTCTTAATACTATCATGGAAGATATGAGTTCTACTAGTCTGGGACCATCGCCATAATTATGATAGGAATAAGATAATCCCAGAATAAGGGAAGTAATGGGTCTTGTAAGATCTAAAAGATCTTTTTTGTTCATCTCAAGAAGAATGAAAAACTTTTCATGCTTTGTATGGTCTTTCTAAGTGTGGGTGGAATTTTTTGGAGCCAGACTAACTGAATGGGTTTACAATGAGCTAGAAAGGTATTCGTATGAATAGTATGAGAAAAAAATGGATTTCCGAGAACCCACAGATAAGAACAGGGCGGGGAAAGAGAAGAATGGTTAGGATCTCAGATGCTATGAAGACTGGACACTGAGAGGCAGACATGATTTGGAGTTCTCACGTAACTGAGAAAGAAGAGAAATTTTCTATTGTCTAGTATCTTCTTAATACTATCATGGAAGATATGAGTTCTACTAGTCTGGGACCATCGCCATAATTATGATAGGATTAAGATAATCCCAGAACAAGGGAAGTAATGGGTCTTGTAAGATCTAAAAGATCTTTTTTGTTCATCTCAAGAAGAATGAAAAACTTTTCATGCTTTGTATGGTCTTTCTAAGTGTGGGTGGAATTTTTTGGAGCCAGATTAACTGAATGGGTTTACAATGAGCTAGAAAGGTATTCGTATGAATAGTATGAGAAAAAAATGGATTTCCGAGAACCCACAGATAAGAACAGGGCGGGGAAAGAGAAGAATGGTTAGGATCTCAGATGCTATGAAGACTGGACACTGAGAGGCAGACATGATTTGGAGTTCTCACGTAACTGAGAAAGAAGAGAAATTTTCTATTGTCTAGTATCTTCTTAATACTATCATGGAAGATATGAGTTCTACTAGTCTGGGACCATCGCCATAATTATGATAGGATTAAGATAATCCCAGAATAAGGGAAGTAATGGGTCTTGTAAGATCTAAAAGATCTTTTTTGTTCATCTCAAGAAGAATGAAAAACTTTTCATGCTTTGTATGGTCTTTCTAAGTGTGGGTGGAATTTTTTGGAGCCAGATTAACTGAATGGGTTTACAATGAGCTAGAAAGGTATTCGTATGAATAGTATGAGAAAAAAATGGATTTCCGAGAACCCACAGATAAGAACAGGGCGGGGAAAGAGAAGAATGGTTAGGATCTCAGATGCTATGAAGACTGGACACTGAGAGGCAGACATGATTTGGAGTTCTCACGTAACTGAGAAAGAAGAGAAATTTTCTATTGTCTAGTATCTTCTTAATACTATCATGGAAGATATGAGTTCTACTAGTCTGGGACCATCGCCATAATTATGATAGGATTAAGATAATCCCAGAACAAGGGAAGTAATGGGTCTTGTTAGATCTAAAAGATTTTTTTTGTTCATCTCAAGAAGAATGAAAAACTTTTCATGCTTTGTATGGTCTTTCTAAGTGTGGGTGGAATTTTTTGGAGCCAGATTAACTGAATGGGTTTACAATGAGCTAGAAAGGTATTCGTATGAATAGTATGAGAAAAAAATGGATTTCCGAGAACCCACAGATAAGAACAGGGCGGGGAAAGAGAAGAATGGTTAGGATCTCAGATGCTATGAAGACTGGACACTGAGAGGCAGACATGATTTGGAGTTCTCACGTAACTGAGAAAGAAGAGAAATTTTCTATTGTCTAGTATCTTCTTAATACTATCATGGAAGATATGAGTTCTACTAGTCTGGGACCATCGCCATAATTATGATAGGAATAAGATAATCCCAGAATAAGGGAAGTAATGGGTCTTGTAAGATCTAAAAGATCTTTTTTGTTCATCTCAAGAAGAATGAAAAACTTTTCATGCTTTGTATGGTCTTTCTAAGTGTGGGTGGAATTTTTTGGAGCCAGATTAACTGAATCGGTTTACAATGAGCTAGAAAGGTATTCGTATGAATAGTATGAGAAAAAAATGGATTTCCGAGAACACACAGATAAGAACAGGGCGGGGAAAGAGAAGAATGGTTAGGATCTCAGATGCTATGAAGACTGGACACTGAGAGGCAGACATGATTTGGAGTTCTCACGTAACTGAGAAAGAAGAGAAATTTTCTATTGTCTAGAATCTTCTTAATACTATCATGGAAGATATGAGTTCTACTAGTCTGGGACCATCGCCATAATTATGATAGGATTAAGATAATCCCAGAATAAGGGAAGTAATGGGTCTTGTAAGATCTAAAAGATCTTTTTTGTTCATCTCAAGAAGAATGAAAAACTTTTCATGCTTTGTATGGTCTTTCTAAGTGTGGGTGGAATTTTTTGGAGCCAGACTAACTGAATGGGTTTACAATGAGCTAGAAAGGTATTCGTATGAATAGTATGAGAAAAAAATGGATTTCCGAGAACCCACAGATAAGAACAGGGCGGGGAAAGAGAAGAATGGTTAGGATCTCAGATGCTATGAAGACTGGACACTGAGAGGCAGACATGATTTGGAGTTCTCACGTAACTGAGAAAGAAGAGAAATTTTCTATTGTCTAGTATCTTCTTAATACTATCATGGAAGATATGAGTTCTACTAGTCTGGGACCATCGCCATAATTATGATAGGATTGAGATAATCCCAGAACAAGGGAAGTAATGGGTCTTGTAAGATCTAAAAGATCTTTTTTGTTCATCTCAAGAAGAATGAAAAACTTTTCATGCTTTGTATGGTCTTTCTAAGTGTGGGTGGAATTTTTTGGAGCCAGATTAACTGAATGGGTTTACAATGAGCTAGAAAGGTATTCGTATGAATAGTATGAGAAAAAAATGGATTTCCGAGAACCCACAGATAAGAACAGGGCGGGGAAAGAGAAGAATGGTTAGGATCTCAGATGCTATGAAGACTGGACACTGAGAGGCAGACATGATTTGGAGTTCTCACGTAACTGAGAAAGAAGAGAAATTTTCTATTGTCTAGTATCTTCTTAATACTATCATGGAAGATATGAATTCTACTAGTCTGGGACCATCGCCATAATTATGATAGGATTAAGATAATCCCAGAATAAGGGAAGTAATGTGTCTTGTAAGATCTAAAAGATCTTTTTTGTTCATCTCAAGAAGAATGAAAAACTTTTCATGCTTTGTATGATCTTTCTAAGTGTGGGTGGAATTTTTTGGAGCCAGATTAACTGAATGTGTTTACAATGAGCTAGAAAGGTATTCGTATGAATAGTATGAGAAAAAAATGGATTTCCGAGAACCCACAGATAAGAACAGGGCGGGGAAAGAGAAGAATGGTTAGGATCTCAGATGCTATGAAGACTGGACACTGAGAGGCAGACATGATTTGGAGTTCTCACGTAACTGAGAAAGAAGAGAAATTTTCTATTGTCTAGTATCTTCTTAATACTATCATGGAAGATATGAGTTCTACTAGTCTGGGACCATCGCCATAATTATGATAGGATTAAGATAATCCCAGAATAAGGGAAGTAATGGGTCTTGTAAGATCTAAAGGATCTTTTTTGATCATCTCAAGAAGAATGAAAAACTTTTCATGCTTTGTATGGTCTTTCTAAGTGTGGGTGGAATTTTTTGGAGCCAGATTAACTGAATGGGTTTACAATGAGCTAGAAAGGTATTCGTATGAATAGTATGAGAAAAAAATGGATTTCCGAGAACACACAGATAAGAACAGGGCGGGGAAAGAGAAGAATGGTTAGGATCTCAGATGCTATGAAGACTGGACACTGAGAGGCAGACATGATTTGGAGTTCTCACGTAACTGAGAAAGAAGAGAAATTTTCTATTGTCTAGTATCTTCTTAATACCATCATGGAAGATATGAGTTCTACTAGTCTGGGACCATCGCCATAATTATGATAGGATTAAGATAATCCCAGAATAAGGGAAGTAATGGGTCTTGTAAGATCTAAAGGATCTTTTTTGATCATCTCAAGAAGAATGAAAAACTTTTCATGCTTTGTATGGTCTTTCTAAGTGTGGGTGGAATTTTTTGGAGCCAGACTAACTGAATGGGTTTACAATGAGCTAGAAAGGTATTCGTATGAATAGTATGAGAAAAAAATGGATTTCCGAGAACCCACAGATAAGAACAGGGCGGGGAAAGAGAAGAATGGTTAGGATCTCAGATGCTATGAAGACTGGACACTGAGAGGCAGACATGATTTGGAGTTCTCACGTAACTGAGAAAGAAGAGAAATTTTCTATTGTCTAGTATCTTCTTAATACTATCATGGAAGATATGAGTTCTACTAGTCTGGGACCATCGCCATAATTATGATAGGATTAAGATAATCCCAGAACAAGGGAAGTAATGGGTCTTGTAAGATCTAAAATATCTTTTTTGTTCATCTCAAGAAGAATGAAAAACTTTTCATGCTTTGTATGGTCTTTCTAAGTGTGGGTGGAATTTTTTGGAGCCAGATTAACTGAATGGGTTTACAATGAGCTAGAAAGGTATTCGTATGAATAGTATGAGAAAAAAATGGATTTCCGAGAACCCACAGATAAGAACAGGGCGGGGAAAGAGAAGAATGGTTAGGATCTCAGATGCTATGAAGACTGGACACTGAGAGGCAGACATGATTTGGAGTTCTCACGTAACTGAGAAAGAAGAGAAATTTTCTATTGTCTAGTATCTTCTTAATACTATCATGGAAGATATGAGTTCTACTAGTCTGGGACCATCGCCATAATTATGATAGGATTAAGATAATCCCAGAATAAGGGAAGTAATGTGTCTTGTAAGATCTAAAAGATCTTTTTTGTTCATCTCAAGAAGAATGAAAAACTTTTCATGCTTTGTATGGTCTTTCTAAGTGTGGGTGGAATTTTTTGGAGCCAGATTAACTGAATGTGTTTACAATGAGCTAGAAAGGTATTCGTATGAATAGTATGAGAAAAAAATGGATTTCCGAGAACCCACAGATAAGAACAGGGCGGGGAAAGAGAAGAATGGTTAGGATCGAGATGCTATGAAGACTGGACACTGAGAGGCAGACATGATTTGGAGTTCTCACGTAACTGAGAAAGAAGAGAAATTTTCTATTGTCTAGTATCTTCTTAATACTATCATGGAAGATATGAGTTCTACTAGTCTGGGACCATCGCCATAATTATGATAGGAATAAGATAATCCCAGAATAAGGGAAGTAATGGGTCTTGTAAGATCTAAAAGATCTTTTTTGTTCATCTCAAGAAGAATGAAAAACTTTTCATGCTTTGTATGGTCTTTCTAAGTGTGGGTGGAATTTTTTGGAGCCAGATTAACTGAATGGGTTTACAATGAGCTAGAAAGGTATTCGTATGAATAGTATGAGAAAAAAATGGATTTCCGAGAACCCACAGATAAGAACAGGGCGGGGAAAGAGAAGAATGGTTAGGATCTCAGATGCTATGAAGACTGGACACTGAGAGGCAGACATGATTTGGAGTTCTCACGTAACTGAGAAAGAAGAGAAATTTTCTATTGTCTAGTATCTTCTTAATACTATCATGGAAGATATGAGTTCTACTAGTCTGGGACCATCGCCATAATTATGATAGGATTAAGATAATCCCAGAACAAGGGAAGTAATGGGTCTTATAAGATCTAAAAGATTTTTTTTGTTCATCTCAAGAAGAATGAAAAACTTTTCATGCTTTGTATGGTCTTTCTAAGTGTGGGTGGAATTTTTTGGAGCCAGATTAACTGAATGGGTTTACAATGAGCTAGAAAGGTATTCGTATGAATAGTATGAGAAAAAAATGGATTTCCGAGAACCCACAGATAAGAACAGGGCGGGGAAAGAGAAGAATGGTTAGGATCTCAGATGCTATGAAGACTGGACACTGAGAGGCAGACATGATTTGGAGTTCTCACGTAACTGAGAAAGAAGAGAAATTTTCTATTGTCTAGTATCTTCTTAATACTATCATGGAAGATATGAGTTCTACTAGTCTGGGACCATCGCGATAATTATGATAGGAATAAGATAATCCCAGAATAAGGGAAGTAATGGGTCTTGTAAGATCTAAAAGATCTTTTTTGTTCATCTCAAGAAGAATGAAAAACTTTTCATGCTTTGTATGGTCTTTCTAAGTGTGGGTGGAATTTTTTGGAGCCAGATTAACTGAATGGGTTTACAATGAGCTAGAAAGGTATTCGTATGAATAGTATGAGAAAAAAATGGATTTCCGAGAACCCACAGATAAGAACAGGGCGGGGAAATAGAAGAATGGTTAGGATCTCAGATGCTATGAAGACTGGACACTGAGAGGCAGACATGATTTGGAGTTCTCACGTAACTGAGAAAGAAGAGAAATTTTCTATTGTCTAGTATCTTCTTAATACTATCATGGAAGATATGAGTTCTACTAGTCTGGGACCATCGCCATAATTATGATAGGATTAAGATAATCCCAGAATAAGGGAAGTAATGGGTCTTGTAAGATCTAAAAGATCTTTTTTGTTCATCTCAAGAAGAATGAAAAACTTTTCATGCTTTGTATGGTCTTTCTAAGTGTGGGTGGAATTTTTTGGAGCCAGATTAACTGAATGGGTTTACAATGAGCTAGAAAGGTATTCGTATGAATAGTATGAGAAAAAAATGGATTTCCGAGATCCCACAGATAAGAACAGGGCGGGGAAATAGAAGAATGGTTAGGATCTCAGATGCTATGAAGACTGGACACTGAGAGGCAGACATGATTTGGAGTTCTCACGTAACTGAGAAAGAAGAGAAATTTTCTATTGTCTAGTATCTTCTTAATACTATCATGGAAGATATGAGTTCTACTAGTCTGGGACCATCGCCATAATTATGATAGGATTAAGATAATCCCAGAATAAGGGAAGTAATGGGTCTTGTAAGATCTAAAGGATCTTTTTTGATCATCTCAAGAAGAATGAAAAACTTTTCATGCTTTGTATGGTCTTTCTAAGTGTGGGTGGAATTTTTTGGAGCCAGATTAACTGAATGGGTTTACAATGAGCTAGAAAGGTATTCGTATGAATAGTATGAGAAAAAAATGGATTTCCGAGAACACACAGATAAGAACAGGGCGGGGAAAGAGAAGAATGGTTAGGATCTCAGATGCTATGAAGACTGGACACTGAGAGGCAGACATGATTTGGAGTTCTCACGTAACTGAGAAAGAAGAGAAATTTTCTATTGTCTAGTATCTTCTTAATACCATCATGGAAGATATGAGTTCTACTAGTCTGGGACCATCGCCATAATTATGATAGGATTAAGATAATCCCAGAATAAGGGAAGTAATGGGTCTTGTAAGATCTAAAGGATCTTTTTTGATCATCTCAAGAAGAATGAAAAACTTTTCATGCTTTGTATGGTCTTTCTAAGTGTGGGTGGAATTTTTTGGAGCCAGACTAACTGAATGGGTTTACAATGAGCTAGAAAGGTATTCGTATGAATAGTATGAGAAAAAAATGGATTTCCGAGAACCCACAGATAAGAACAGGGCGGGGAAAGAGAAGAATGGTTAGGATCTCAGATGCTATGAAGACTGGACACTGAGAGGCAGACATGATTTGGAGTTCTCACGTAACTGAGAAAGAAGAGAAATTTTCTATTGTCTAGTATCTTCTTAATACTATCATGGAAGATATGAGTTCTACTAGTCTGGGACCATCGCCATAATTATGATAGGATTAAGATAATCCCAGAACAAGGGAAGTAATGGGTCTTGTAAGATCTAAAATATCTTTTTTGTTCATCTCAAGAAGAATGAAAAACTTTTCATGCTTTGTATGGTCTTTCTAAGTGTGGGTGGAATTTTTTGGAGCCAGATTAACTGAATGGGTTTACAATGAGCTAGAAAGGTATTCGTATGAATAGTATGAGAAAAAAATGGATTTCCGAGAACCCACAGATAAGAACAGGGCGGGGAAAGAGAAGAATGGTTAGGATCTCAGATGCTATGAAGACTGGACACTGAGAGGCAGACATGATTTGGAGTTCTCACGTAACTGAGAAAGAAGAGAAATTTTCTATTGTCTAGTATCTTCTTAATACTATCATGGAAGATATGAGTTCTACTAGTCTGGGACCATCGCCATAATTATGATAGGATTAAGATAATCCCAGAATAAGGGAAGTAATGTGTCTTGTAAGATCTAAAAGATCTTTTTTGTTCATCTCAAGAAGAATGAAAAACTTTTCATGCTTTGTATGGTCTTTCTAAGTGTGGGTGGAATTTTTTGGAGCCAGATTAACTGAATGTGTTTACAATGAGCTAGAAAGGTATTCGTATGAATAGTATGAGAAAAAAATGGATTTCCGAGAACCCACAGATAAGAACAGGGCGGGGAAAGAGAAGAATGGTTAGGATCGAGATGCTATGAAGACTGGACACTGAGAGGCAGACATGATTTGGAGTTCTCACGTAACTGAGAAAGAAGAGAAATTTTCTATTGTCTAGTATCTTCTTAATACTATCATGGAAGATATGAGTTCTACTAGTCTGGGACCATCGCCATAATTATGATAGGAATAAGATAATCCCAGAATAAGGGAAGTAATGGGTCTTGTAAGATCTAAAAGATCTTTTTTGTTCATCTCAAGAAGAATGAAAAACTTTTCATGCTTTGTATGGTCTTTCTAAGTGTGGGTGGAATTTTTTGGAGCCAGATTAACTGAATGGGTTTACAATGAGCTAGAAAGGTATTCGTATGAATAGTATGAGAAAAAAATGGATTTCCGAGAACCCACAGATAAGAACAGGGCGGGGAAAGAGAAGAATGGTTAGGATCTCAGATGCTATGAAGACTGGACACTGAGAGGCAGACATGATTTGGAGTTCTCACGTAACTGAGAAAGAAGAGAAATTTTCTATTGTCTAGTATCTTCTTAATACTATCATGGAAGATATGAGTTCTACTAGTCTGGGACCATCGCCATAATTATGATAGGATTAAGATAATCCCAGAACAAGGGAAGTAATGGGTCTTATAAGATCTAAAAGATTTTTTTTGTTCATCTCAAGAAGAATGAAAAACTTTTCATGCTTTGTATGGTCTTTCTAAGTGTGGGTGGAATTTTTTGGAGCCAGATTAACTGAATGGGTTTACAATGAGCTAGAAAGGTATTCGTATGAATAGTATGAGAAAAAAATGGATTTCCGAGAACCCACAGATAAGAACAGGGCGGGGAAAGAGAAGAATGGTTAGGATCTCAGATGCTATGAAGACTGGACACTGAGAGGCAGACATGATTTGGAGTTCTCACGTAACTGAGAAAGAAGAGAAATTTTCTATTGTCTAGTATCTTCTTAATACTATCATGGAAGATATGAGTTCTACTAGTCTGGGACCATCGCGATAATTATGATAGGAATAAGATAATCCCAGAATAAGGGAAGTAATGGGTCTTGTAAGATCTAAAAGATCTTTTTTGTTCATCTCAAGAAGAATGAAAAACTTTTCATGCTTTGTATGGTCTTTCTAAGTGTGGGTGGAATTTTTTGGAGCCAGATTAACTGAATGGGTTTACAATGAGCTAGAAAGGTATTCGTATGAATAGTATGAGAAAAAAATGGATTTCCGAGAACCCACAGATAAGAACAGGGCGGGGAAATAGAAGAATGGTTAGGATCTCAGATGCTATGAAGACTGGACACTGAGAGGCAGACATGATTTGGAGTTCTCACGTAACTGAGAAAGAAGAGAAATTTTCTATTGTCTAGTATCTTCTTAATACTATCATGGAAGATATGAGTTCTACTAGTCTGGGACCATCGCCATAATTATGATAGGATTAAGATAATCCCAGAATAAGGGAAGTAATGGGTCTTGTAAGATCTAAAAGATCTTTTTTGTTCATCTCAAGAAGAATGAAAAACTTTTCATGCTTTGTATGGTCTTTCTAAGTGTGGGTGGAATTTGTTGGAGCCAGATTAACTGAATGGGTTTACAATGAGCTAGAAAGGTATTCGTATGAATAGTATGAGAAAAAAATGGATTTCCGAGATCCCACAGATAAGAACAGGGCGGGGAAATAGAAGAATGGTTAGGATCTCAGATGCTATGAAGACTGGACACTGAGAGGCAGACATGATTTGGAGTTCTCACGTAACTGAGAAAGAAGAGAAATTTTCTATTGTCTAGTATCTTCTTAATACTATCATGGAAGATATGAGTTCTACTAGTCTGGGACCATCGCCATAATTATGATAGGATTAAGATAATCCCAGAATAAGGGAAGTAATGGGTCTTGTAAGATCTAAAAGATCTTTTTTGTTCATCTCAAGAAGAATGAAAAACTTTTCATGCTTTGTATGGTCTTTCTAAGTGTGGGTGGAATTTTTTGGAGCCAGATTAACTGATTGGGTTTACAATGAGCTAGAAAGGTATTCGTATGAATAGTATGAGAAAAAAATGGATTTCCGAGAACCCACAGATAAGAACAGGGCGGGGAAAGAGAAGAATGGTTAGGATCTCAGATGCTATGAAGACTGGACACTGAGATGCAGACATGATTTGGAGTTCTCACGTAACTGAGAAAGAAGAGAAATTTTCTATTGTCTAGTATCTTCTTAATACTATCATGGAAGATATGAGTTCTACTAGTCTGGGACCATCGACATAATTATGATAGGATTAAGATAATCCCTGAACAAGGGAAGTAATGGGTCTTGTAAGATCTAAAAGATTTTTTTGTTCATCTCAAGAATAATGAAAAACTTTTCATGCTTTGTATGGTCTTTCTAAGTGTGGGTGGAATTTTTTGGAGCCAGATTAACTGAATGGGTTTACAATGAGCTAGAAAGGTATTCGTATGAATAGTATGAGAAAAAAATGGATTTCCGAGAACCCACAGATAAGAACAGGGCGGGGAAAGAGAAGAATGGTTAGGATCTCAGATGCTATGAAGACTGGACACTGAGAGGCAGACATGATTTGGAGTTCTCACGTAACTGAGAAAGAAGAGAAATTTTCTATTGTCTAGTATCTTCTTAATACTATCATGGAAGATATGAGTTCTACTAGTCTGGGACCATCGCGATAATTATGATAGGAATAAGATAATCCGAGAATAAGGGAAGTAATGGGTCTTGTAAGATCTAAAAGATCTTTTTTGTTCATCTCAAGAAGAATAAAAAACTTTTCATGCTTTGTATGGTCTTTCTAAGTGTGGGTGGAATTTTTTGGAGCCAGATTAACTGAATGGGTTTACAATGAGCTAGAAAGGTATTCGTATGAATAGTATGAGAAAAAAATGGATTTCCGAGAACCCACAGATAAGAACAGGGCGGGGAAATAGAAGAATGGTTAGGATCTCAGATGCTATGAAGACTGGACACTGAGAGGCAGACATGATTTGGAGTTCTCACGTAACTGAGAAAGAAGAGAAATTTTCTATTGTCTAGTATCTTCTTAATACTATCATGGAAGATATGAGTTCTACTAGTCTGGGACCATCGCCATAATTATGATAGGATTAAGATAATCCCAGAATAAGGGAAGTAATGGGTCTTGTAAGATCTAAAAGATCTTTTTTGTTCATCTCAAGAAGAATGAAAAACTTTTCATGCTTTGTATGGTCTTTCTAAGTGTGGGTGGAATTTTTTGGAGCCAGATTAACTGAATGGGTTTACAATGAGCTAGAAAGGTATTCGTATGAATAGTATGAGAAAAAAATGGATTTCCGAGAACCCACAGATAAGAACAGGGCGGGGAAAGAGAAGAATGGTTAGGATCTCAGATGCTATGAAGACTGGACACTGAGAGGCAGACATGATTTGGAGTTCTCACGTAACTGAGAAAGAAGAGAAATTTTCTATTGTCTAGTATCTTCTTAATACTATCATGGAAGATATGAGTTCTGCTAGTCTGGGACCATCGCCATAATTATGATAGGATTAAGATAATCCCAGAATAAGGGAAGTAATGGGTCTTGTAAGATCTAAAAGATCTTTTTTGTTCATCTCAAGAAGAATGAAAAACTTTTCATGCTTTGTATGGTCTTTCTAAGTGTGGGTGGAATTTTTTGGAGCCAGATTAACTGAATGGGTTTACAATGAGCTAGAAAGGTATTCGTATGAATAGTATGAGAAAAAAATGGATTTCCGAGAACCCACAGATAAGAACAGGGCGGGGAAAGAGAAGAATGGTTAGGATCTCAGATGCTATGAAGACTGGACACTGAGAGGCAGACATGATTTGGAGTTCTCACGTAACTGAGAAAGAAGAGAAATTTTCTATTATCTAGTATCTTCTTAATACTATCATGGAAGATATGAGTTCTACTAGTCTGGGACCATCGCCATAATTATGATAGGATTAAGATAATCCCAGAATAAGGGAAGTAATGGGTCTTGTAAGATCTAAAAGATCTTTTTTGTTCATCTCAAGAAGAATGAAAAACTTTTCATGCTTTGTATGGTCTTTCTAAGTGTGGGTGGAATTTTTTGGAGCCAGATTAACTGAATGGGTTTACAATGAGCTAGAAAGGTATTCGTATGAATAGTATGAGAAAAAAATGGATTTCCGAGAACCCACAGATAAGAACAGGGCGGGGAAAGAGAAGAATGGTTAGGATCTCAGATGCTATGAAGACTGGACACTGAGAGGCAGACATGATTTGGAGTTCTCACGTAACTGAGAAAGAAGAGAAATTTTCTATTGTCTAGTATCTTCTTAATACTATCATGGAAGATATGAGTTCTACTAGTCTGGGACCATCGCCATAATTATGATAGGATTAAGATAATCCCAGAACAAGGGAAGTAATGGGTCTTGTAAGATCTAAAAGATCTTTTTTGTTCATCTCAAGAAGAATGAAAAACTTTTCATGCTTTGTATGGTCTTTCTAAGTGTGGGTGGAATTTTTTGGAGCCAGATTAACTGAATGGGTTTACAATGAGCTAGAAAGGTATTCGTATGAATAGTATGAGAAAAAAATGGATTTCCGAGAACCCACAGATAAGAACAGGGCGGGGAAAGAGAAGAATGGTTAGGATCTCAGATGCTATGAAGACTGGACACTGAGAGGCAGACATGATTTGGAGTTCTCACGTAACTGAGAAAGAAGAGAAATTTTCTATTATCTAGTATCTTCTTAATACTATCATGGAAGATATGAGTTCTACTAGTCTGGGACCATCGCCATAATTATGATAGGATTAAGATAATCCCAGAATAAGGGAAGTAATGGGTCTTGTAAGATCTAAAAGATCTTTTTTGTTCATCTCAAGAAGAATGAAAAACTTTTCATGCTTTGTATGGTCTTTCTAAGTGTGGGTGGAATTTTTTGGAGCCAGATTAACTGAATGGGTTTACAATGAGCTAGAAAGGTATTCGTATGAATAGTATGAGAAAAAAATGGATTTCCGAGAACCCACAGATAAGAACAGGGCGGGGAAAGAGAAGAATGGTTAGGATCTCAGATGCTATGAAGACTGGACACTGAGAGGCAGACATGATTTGGAGTTCTCACGTAACTGAGAAAGAAGAGAAATTTTCTATTGTCTAGTATCTTCTTAATACTATCATGGAAGATATGAGTTCTACTAGTCTGGGACCATCGCCATAATTATGATAGGATTAAGATAATCCCAGAATAAGGGAAGTAATGGGTCTTGTAAGATCTAAAAGATCTTTTTTGTTCATCTCAAGAAGAATGAAAAACTTTTCATGCTTTGTATGGTCTTTCTAAGTGTGGGTGGAATTTTTTGGAGCCAGATTAACTGAATGGGTTTACAATGAGCTAGAAAGGTATTCGTATGAATAGTATGAGAAAAAAATGGATTTCCGAGAACCCACAGATAAGAACAGGGCGGGGAAAGAGAAGAATGGTTAGGATCTCAGATGCTATGAAGACTGGACACTGAGAGGCAGACATATTTTGGAGTTCTCACGTAAATGAGAAAGAAGAGAAATTTTCTATTGTCTAGTATCTTCTTAATACAATCATGGAAGATATGAGTTCTACTAGTCTGGGACCATCGCCATAATTATGATAGGATTAAGATAATCCCAGAATAAGGGAAGTAATGTGTCTTGTAAGATCTAAAAGATCTTTTTTGTTCATCTCAAGAAGAATGAAAAACTTTTCATGCTTTGTATGGTCTTTCTAAGTGTGGGTGGAATTTTTTGGAGCCAGATTAACTGAATGGGTTTACAATGAGCTAGAAAGGTATTCGTATGAATAGTATGAGAAAAAAATGGATTTCCGAGAACCCACAGATAAGAACAGGGCGGGGAAAGAGAAGAATGGTTAGGATCTCAGATGCTATGAAGACTGGACACTGAGAGGCAGACATGATTTGGAGTTCTCACGTAACTGAGAAAGAAGAGAAATTTTCTATTGTCTAGTATCTTCTTAATACTATCATGGAAGATATGAGTTCTACTAGTCTGGGACCATCGCCATAATTATGATAGGATTAAGATAATCCCAGAACAAGGGAGGTAATGGGTCTTGTAAGATCTAAAAGATCTTTTTTGTTCATCTCAAGAAGAATGAAAAACTTTTCATGCTTTGTATGGTCTTTCTAAGTGTGGGTGGAATTTTTTGGAGCCAGATTAACTGAATGGGTTTACAATGAGCTAGAAAGGTATTCGTATGAACAGTATGAGAAAAAAATGGATTTCCGAGAACCCACAGATAAGAACAGGGCGGGGAAAGAGAAGAATGGTTAGGATCTCAGATGCTATGAAGACTGGACACTGAGAGGCAGACATGATTCGGAGTTCTCACGTAACTGAGAAAGAAGAGAAATTTTCTATTGTCTAGTATCTTCTTAATACTATCATGGAAGATATGAGTTCTACTAGTCTGGGACAATCGCCATAATTATGATAGGATTAAGATAATCCCAGAATAAGGGAAGTAATGTGTCTTGTAAGATCTAAAAGATCTTTTTTGTTCATCTCAAGAAGAATGAAAAACTTTTCATGCTTTGTATGGTCTTTCTAAGTG